>CM040121.1:479647877-480247877 GCA_022559845.1 Amorphophallus konjac
TTATTTTCCTTTCCCGACCTTGTCGAGTGATTTTCCTTCTTCTTCCTCGCCTCTATCGGGTGATCGCTATTCTCTTTCTCCGACCATGTCAGATGATTTTCCTTCTCATCGTCCTATTCATTCTCACCCTTTCGGAGTCATTGCCATTTTTCTTGCTATTTTCGAGGCTTTAGTCCGCCTTGATCTCAGCTGGCCTCTGTTTATTATGTATTTGATTCCTTGTTATCTGGGTCTCTATGCCTTAACGAGAGAGTTCTAGCCCTCGTCTCTCTTCCTTTTGATCCTTCTTCGTCCAGCATGATGTCCGCCGCTCCTCCGTGTAGAGGAATTTTCAAGCCTTGCTATCCTTTCCGTCTTGGTCTTGTCAAGCAAAGAATACAAAGCTCGTGCTGTTCAAAGCTCGATGGTCAAAATCGCTTCAGGATGCTATTTTCACGCTATGGATTTGCAAGGTATCTTTATTTTGTGTAAGAATGTGCTTGCATTCCAATTATTTATTCCTAACATTCATGCACATGCTCATAATGCTTATAATGTTAATTCCTCAACACCGTTGAGTGGCATTAGGAAGTTTGCTTAGTTCAGTTAAAAAGAGTTCGCTTCTGCAACATTCTTAGGCTGGTGATAGCTCTGCACTGGGAGTCTAGTTTCTTTCCCCGATTGTTATGGGTTATCTTGAGTATGGGTTTTTCACACACTTCACGGCAAGCCATAGCTGATTCCTCTTAGGCACACCGTTGCTGCTTTGGCCATACCATGGGTATGCATAAAGGTATTTTCTTTTCTCTGCTCGGCCAAGTGCAGGTGCAAGAGATTGACGGATGAGATGATCAACCTAGGCGCTCCCTAATACGAGAGAGGTCTCAAATAGGGGCAGTCTTGACCCTCAAAAGTGAGCTTTCATGCTATATCTGGCCAATAAGGGCTACCAAAATGAGAAAATAATTCAGTGCAAAATTATGATTGGAAGGCATGGCAAGAGTGATAGTATAATTCCCCGCGGGACGTCATGAGCCCAGTCGCATGTGTGCCTCATAAATATGACTCTCAAAATCAAAGACACAAAGCCCCGGCGCAACAGACTATCTCTTTAAGGGGTAGTGCCCTGGAAGGAAGTTGAATCTTGATATCTCCCATCCTGTATTAAGTTTATCCCCATTGTTCTTCTACTTCTCCCTCTTAGGTTGGGTTGTATCCCGGGTATGGCCTTAGTAGGGGCACCATTCTTTAGAGGTGGTTAGTTGTGGTGAGCCACCCTTACATGCACGCCCTGCTTAAGTGAAGCCTTTAATGAGAGGGCGGGATGACAACCCCTAGCCAGTAGTTTGAGCCCATCTTTAGGTGCTGCAGGTAGCTTTATATCAAAATCCACAAAGAAAAAAATAAAAAATAAAAATAAAAAAATCATATATTTTTAAAAATCCCAAAAAAAATCAAATACTTCAAAATAAAAAAAATCATATATTGTCAAAGGTCAAAAAAATCAAATATTTCAATATCTCAAAAAAAACATCAGATATTCCAAAAAATATATATAAAAAATGTGTCTTTTGTTTCTCTTTTTCATGTGTTTCTGTCTATTTGTTTTGAGGACAGGTATGATCTGTTTGCTAAGTGTGCATGTTGCAGGTTTCAAAGCTTCCTGGCTCTTCTATCTCTCGCTCTGTCTCCTGTTCACGTGCTTCCAATCTGTTGTCTGTTCTTCAATCTTATCTCTCGATCTGTTCTGAAGCTTATGTCCTTCTCACGCTTAGCCTTGCTCAGTTTTTGATCATATCTTTATGAGAGGGCTCTTTCCCTCATGATTGTGAACCTGGCAGTTCTGCTTCGTCTGATCTTGGGCTTGATTGAAGAGCATATATGTCAAAATCCCTCGTTTAGTATTTTTTCATTTTCGTGCATTTTGCATTCCCAGATCTGTTTTGTCTCTATCTACTGTGACAACAGCTCTGAGTTTCCCATCTCCGACCACCTTTTTGAATTTTCCAAACCCTCCCAATTTTACTGGGAGTTCTGTCCATCATCCCCTACATCCACCATTTTTCTTGATTTTTTATCCGTTATCTATCCATTTTTCAAAATTCGTGTTCTATCTCAGCTACAGTGCTTTGAGCCCATTTCCAAATCCGACCCACTTCCAGTTCAAAATTCCTATCAATTTGTAGCCACATCCAAACTTGTCCAAACTAGTTTTGCCGTTTTCCTAGCTCACGTTCCTACACCTTTTATGAAGACCACCACTTCAGATTCGGACATTCACATATCGGTCAAAGGCAGTTCTCAGACAAGTTCTCTACAGATCTGAGAGCCCAGTCACTGTACAATAGTAACTCAACAATTCATTAAAGCCCAGATTCGTGTAGATCCAGGCCAAATCTTTAAGCCTAGATCGAAGTATTTGAAGTTAGCTTTCCAACGGCGCCAGTTTCGTGTCGATCCGACATCGGGGCTGATTGCAGCGTCCGTTCTCGTCGGGACGCGCGCTGAAAATCAGAAGCTGCAGATCCGTGGCCGGTTATTCCGACCGGTGCCGATCGGAGCGGCCCGGCCTCCGGCCGGCGAACCAGCGCGCCTCCACTCCAGGGAGCGCTCATCCAGGCATCCACCACCACAGCGGTGCCACCGGGCCCCACACGGCCCCTCCGGACAGCACGTGGGCCCCATAGGCGCGAGTACGTGTGCGGCCGAAGCTACGCGAGAAGCCGCCCGTCAACCCGAAATCGGTCCTCCCGGACCCCATTGTGTCACCCTTTACCTCCCTACGTGGAGTGGGCTGTAACTCATTGCTGTAATCTTTATGTATTAATTGTCTCGGGAGTATGACTTCGGCCGGGTCCGTCGTCCCCACGCCGAGCGCGTGGAGGTATCGTATTCGCTTCTTGCTTGGCATTTCGCTTATTTTCATATATGCTTGTTTATGCCACTTCTAGAGAGCATGTTCTAGGATCGTAGCTCGCTGTATTTTCATATCACCGCTGCTGCGAGAGAGAGCGTTACCGTCCCGTGACCCGATCCGGGCACACGAGAGAGCCGACCACCCTAGCTCTTGCCGGTTTCTCAACTGTGCACGTCCGACGCTTCCCTCGTTAAGGGACAGTCACGAGCTTGTCGTGTCTGTGGTCTCATCCTGCATCAACCATGTTCATCATACATGCATGTTGTTGGTTCGTGTCTTACATGTGTTCCTGGTTCATCCTTTGTTATATTATGTTGTGCTGTCTTTCGTTCATTTGTTCGTTTCGTTATGTTCACGCTTGTTTGTTCATGTTTGTTGTGATTGTCTTATTTGAAAACCCATAGAAATCTAAAAAATTTAAAAAAATTAAAAAAAATGCCATTTCGCTTGGCAAGTAAGTCAGGTATGACTCTCTATCCCTTCTCTCTGTTGCATTACTATATGGTATCTACCTTATTATAGCCTTTCAAGGACCGGCTGGTTACCCGTGTGTTCTGCGATCTGATGTTCCCCTTTAACAAAAATGATGATGATCTAGGAGCATACGGTTAATCATTGGGTAGGCCGTTAGGTTGAGTCAGGTGGGGGACGATGGACTTTATCTCGCACGTCGTGGTTGCAAGAAGACTCTTGACCCCGTCTTGCTCGGTCTAGCAATAGTATCATTGAGTACTTTCAATTTTATACTTTCCTTGCATTTATTTTGATGATTTCTTTATTTTAGCCCAGCATGCATCATGTCATTTTGAGCATTTACATCCTATCTATTATCTCGAGATTGATCCGTAGATCTCGAGATTTGGTGGACTCCATCCTTTGGAATAGGGGGAGAAAGTTTGGGAATTCTACATTCTCTATATAAACTGCCATGTGCGAACTACGCACGCGGGGGGGGCTTCTTCGACCTGGGGCGAAGCCATGCCGGATCGTCGTCTCTCTTCTTCGACCCTAGGCTGTTGAGGGAAGTATAGGCTTCATTTTGGTTATTTATTTACTTCATTTCATCATCGTTTGCCCTCTTTCCTTTGCCCTCACTTTTCTGATTTTGTCACAATTTCTGGGTTTTCTGCACATCTCTTGAAACTACGCGACGGGACGCTCTTCGTCGGTTCGGGGCGGAGCCATGCTGCGTCATCTACCTTCAACTTTAACCCCAACCTGAAGAGGGGAGTATCACCTTCGTTTTCTACCGCTCTGGGCTCCTTTTCCTCGTTTCTATGTTTAGTTCTCCTCTCCTCCTTTTTACAAATCATCACAGTCTTTACACTTAGTCCCTGCACAGTTCTGTTCTGCATTCATATTTCTCCGTTTTACGTCACTTCTCCTCGCAGCCCTGTTGCGTGTTATTTCAACATCTTTGTCTTACACTGATCGCAACACTCCCACCTTTTATTTGCACCCATTTATAGGGGTTAAAAACCCTCCCCCGGTGCGTTCTCCCCCTTTCTTTCACCCTATTTTATGACTTCGGGGCATATGCTACACTTCATATTCTAATGGGTTTTCTCTTGTGTTTGTGGCTTTGTTTTCCAGGAGATCATTGATAGAACATGAGGCCCTTATTTTCTAGCCGACTAGGAGGTGAGGAGGTGCACCCACATCGGTTCCCCGCGTCCCTTTTCAAGCGTGATCACACGTTGTAGGTGTGGACGCACTCTCGGGACGTTGCTCATTTTTATTAGTTTATTCGTCCTTTTGTTCGTTTATTCGGTTTATTAGTGCGAGGGTGTGCCAGTCACTTAAGTGACGATTTATGCGGGCTTAAGGAAGCCTGTGGTGCGCTCGATCTGATGAATCAGACGATTGAGTAGTCCGTGTCGGGACTGAGAACCCGTCGTACTATAAAGGCTACGACGTTAATTACATCCCCTTGGAGAGAGGAAAACCCTTGATTAATCACCGGAAAAGGGGGCCCAATGGCCTAAAATTCATAGTAATGGAAGCGAGAGCGAAATCTCAGATTGCGTTTAAACAAACCCCATATTGGGGCTTAAACGTTCACAAACGTGCATATGTCGGTCACTGGCGGACCATTTCTTGTTCGGACGGAAGTCCGTGTTTGTAGCGTAAGAGACGGTGACAAACCGTACAAATGTCTGCCGTGAGTACGGCAAGTTTAATGCAAGTGCGAGATAGATCCCGGTATATATGTCGGTCACTAACGGACCATTCATTATTCGGATGAGAGTCCGCATTTGAAGCATCAAAGGTGAAGACAAAGCCATACTGATGTTTACCGTAGGTACGGCAAGTTTAATGTGATTGCGGGACTGAATCCCGCTAGAAGCGGGTCAGCTTAATGAAATGTTGGCCCGAGACGGTTCGGGACTATGACCATATCGGGAATTCCGAGGCTCACGTCCGATACCACGAGGCACTCTTGATTTCTCTTTGCTGCACATAGTTCGGGGGGAGTGAATTGTTAAGTGTGAAGCCCAAACTCGCCAACGTGCGCCCTCGCACGTGGATCGACCTGCGCAGTCAGGTCGCGGGGTTCGACCTGCCCGGTCAGGTTGCGGGGGTCAAGGGGGCAACGCCCCTTGCGGGGGTTTCCAGGGGCGGAGCCCTCGGAACAAAATTTTGATTATGGAGGGGCAATACTAATTTCATTTTTTTTATCCATTAGATTCAAGTCTCTTCTTTTTATTCGGTTAATCACTTTCTTTCTTTCAGGCACGCCGGTTTAACATGACAAAGGGGCGCGCCGGAATGAGGCAACACAAGAGGGGCGCGCCGGATAAGGGGGTCCAAGAGGGAAGGGCGCGCCGGAATAAGGCCAATGAATAGTAAGGCGCGCCGGAATAGAGGGCTAAGAGGGGCGCGCCGGATAAGGGAGCATAAGGGGGGCACGCCGGATTAAGGCCAAGCAAGGGGCGCGCCGGATTAAGGCAAGCAAAGGGGCGCGCCGGATTTAAGCACTATTCATTCCAAGAATTCAAAAGTGGTTTTGAGTGTGAAACTATTCCGGCACGGGGGGGGGGGGGGGGGTAGCACGCTGGATTAGCCCGCGCCGGATTAGGGGCCCGCCAGGTTAAGTTCTGTGGGTTTTATTTCATTCTGTTTCTTCTTTCTTTCACCCGTGGGTTACTTTGATGACTGATTTGTTCATTCAATGGATGGATTAAGCTTGTAGAGAGGAAGCTTAAGTGTTTTGATCACTTGTTAAGGTGAATTAGCATGAGAGTTTGAATGTTTTATTTGGAAGGCTTTGTTTATGCAGGAACTCGGAGGTTCAGTTTGATTCAGAGGCTTCAGACATATGCTGTTCTTTTCTCCAGAGAGCTTAGTCTATTCGTTTGTTCTTGTGTTCTTGTTTCTGGCAAAAATTGGGCAGCATCTCCCCCGGACTGAGGTTTGCCAGAGAAAATAGAGGAACACCAAACGGATTACTCTGGGGTGAACCTCAGAATGCGGACCTCATGGCGGTCCGATAGCCCAGATGTGAGTGCGGAAAAAGAAGCTCAAGGACTAGCCTTCAAGAGCTCTCACAACTCACGGGTGATGATTCGCGAAGCGGGACAAGTATTTGCAAGAAGATAACTCTCTTATTCATCCACAAACCTGGAGAAGATTGAAATACAGCAGGGGATCTACCCCGAAAGCAAGAGGAAACAAAGGGGGAGGAAGAAGGGAAAGCACTCACGGAGAGGGGGATAGAGCACAAGCTCTTCCCCCTTCCCAAACTCTCTTCTCACCCTCACCTCTCTTCTTCTCTTCTGCTCTCTGCAACCCTTGAATCCCTGGAGCCGTGGAAGTAGAATGCCCAGCCGAACCCAAAAATCCAACCCTTTCTTCTCTTCCTTTGCCTTTTTTATACTTCTATTCTCCCATAGAGGAAGCAGGGGAGGTATCTTCTGGGGAAGAAAGCTCCCAGAAGCTTCTGTCTATCTTTTCCCTTGACAGAGGAGTTGGTAGCCGGCTCTTTATGACTTCCCAGGGCTTGGCCGACGGATTGTTGGGTGATGTCGGGAGACTTCTCTACTTCACGCAACTCTCGGTCCATCTGTCTGCGGGAAATAGGGGGCTGAAAGCAAGGTGGGACAGCTTCGGGTTAAAAACGACGCGACATTGTGCGCGCCGAATTAACAACAAAATGAGAATGGCTTGAATAGTAAGGCGTGAATAGTGATATGAATAGTGACATGTGAATAGTGATGCGCGCCGGTTTAACACCCCAAGGGAGAAGGGAGCGCGCCGGTTTAAGGAAGCCCAAGGGGGGCGCGCCGGTTTAAGAGCGTGCCAGCTTAAGTGATGGCCACGCCAATTTTGGGCTTTTTCTTAAGGTTTCGGCCGTTTAGATGACCGTTTGTATTCCCAGAATGTTCCAATTACAATGCACTACCTCTGTAGTGTTTGGTTTGAAGCCTATGAGCCCCAGTTTAGAATTGCGGATGGTTTTTAACATATGCTTAACCCGTGTCCGAACTCTAGGGTTTTCTTTTGATTTGGGCTTCGGCATAGCCATTTGGAGAGTCGTGGCCACACCTTCTGCTTGAGGGGCTTCGTTGTCAGGTAGCCGGCCACCAAGTGTGTTCCCGTCCTGATTGGGCGAGGTATGGGGTTTATTTGGCATCTCTGTCTTCGACCTGCTCTCGGATGCGACGATGTACATGCCGTATGATCTTCATCATCATTTTTTTGACGTCCACAGTAGGGGCTTCCCCTTCAGGCCGCGTCTTCTTCCATATTTTCCAAGGTACACGGCACCATCTTCATCCCTTCTTCATCCTTTTGGTGCTGTAAGTCCTTGGTGGCGATCACGGTTAGTTCTCTATTCTTCATCGCCCCTTTTCCTTTCATGCAATTTCATGTCTATACGTATGCCTATATTGTTTATTTAGGGGGCAGGGTAGATTAATCTATCTACAGTCTCCCACTTGAAATTCCAGGTCCCTTCTTCTTGTATCCGCATATGTCTTTTGCCTTGGTTGAGCCACGTGGAGTCTTTCCCTGATCAATTTAATCTTCTCAGTTGTATCTCTAATATGTTCCAGGCCTAGAAGTTATTTTCTCCCAACTTCATTCCAGCAGATTAGTGAACGACAACTCCTTCCATACAATGCCTCGAACGGTGCCATTTGTATACTAGCTTTGTAGCTATTGTTGTAGGCAAACTCAACTAGAGGCAAGTGGTCATGCCAACTTCCACCAAAATCAATAGCACAAGCCCTAAGCATATCTTCTATCACCTGGTTTGTTATTTCAGTTTGACCATCCGTTTGTGGATGAAAAACAGTGCTAAAATTTAACAGGGTCCCTAAGGAATGTTGTAGACCCTTCCAGAATTATGATGTGAAGCAAGAGTCTCGATCAGATATAATTGTGACATGGACACCATGTAATTTAACAATCTCCTTTATATATAAGACTGCTAGAATGTCCACAGACCATCGACTTTTAATAGGTAGAAATGTGAAGATTTTGTCAATCAGTCTATGATCACCTAAATACCATCATGTCTACCTCTTATATTCGGTAAACCCAAGATAAAATCCATCCCTATACTGTCCCATTTCCACTCGAGAATCTCCGAGGGATGTAACTTTCCAGCGGGCTTTAGATGTTCCGCCTTAACTTACTGACAAGTGAGGCAACGAGATATCAAGTCTGCTACATCTCTCTTCATGTTGGGCCACCAGAAATTTCTTTTTTAAGTCTTAGTACATCTTGGTGGTACCAGGGTGAATAGCATATCTCGTTTTGTGGGCTTCTTCCATAATTAGCTTCTTCGTCTCCTTAAGATCTGGTACACAGATCCGACCTCGGAATAGTAAGCTTCCATCAGTTGTGATGGAGAAATCTGGTCATTGATCAATATTAGCTTTGATCTTCACCAGTATAAGGTCATTCTCATGAAGTTTGACTAGATCTTATATTAATGTAGGTTGTGACCTGTGTTGGCGATAATACACTTCTCGTTCTTCGTGTCAATATCTAGATTTAGCTTAGCAAAATCTTCTATAAGGTTTGCCATACCTCTACTAAGACTTGATAATGTTGCCAGTGGTTTCCTACTGAGTGCACCGGCTACAACATTTGCCTTACCAGGATGGTATTGAATAGAAAAGTTGAAGTCCTTTAAATATTATTGCCATCTTCTTTGCCTCATATTTAAATCATTCTAGGAGAAGAGATATTTCAGACTTTTGTGGTCTGAGAATACAGTGAATTTATCCACATAAAGGTAATGTCACCATATTTTCAAGGCGAAGATAACATCAGCTAGTTCCAGATCATACACCGGATAGTTCTCCTCGTGCCACTTCAATTTCCTCGAAGCGAAGCAAATAACTTTACCATACTGCATTAAGGCTCAACCAAGGCCAATGCCTGATGCGTCGGTATAGACTTCAAAACCACCACCTTCAACGGGTAGTGCTAATACATGTGCCGTGGTAAGATGTTCCTTGAGAGTCAAGAAACTCTCTTCACAATCCTTTAACCATATAAAAGGATTTTCTTTTCTTGTAAGCCTGGTCAGAGGTACGACGATCTTAGAGAAATCTTTTATGAACCGCCAGTAATAGCCAGCCAACCCAAGAAAACTCATGATTTCATATATAGTTGTCGGTCGACTCCAATTCTTCACAGCTTCAACCTTAGAAGGATCCACAGTGATACCGTCCTTTGAAATAATGTGGCCAAGGAATGAGACTTCCTTTAGCCAGAACTCACATTTGTTGAGCTTCGCATAGAGTTGATACTCTCTTAATATTTGCAAAGCTATTCTCAAGTGTTCCTCATGCTCTTCTCCAGTCTTGGAGTAAATGAGAATATCATCAATGAAGACGACCACGGACCAGTTTAGATATGGCATGAAGACATTGTTAATGAGTTGCATAAAAGATGCAGGAGCGTTGGTTAACCCAAATGGCATAACCACGAACTCATAGTGCCCATATCTGCTACGAAAAGCAGTCTTAGAAATATCTTCATCTTTAATCCGCAGCTGATGGTAACCAGACCTGAGGTCTATTTTTGAGAAATATTCCGCATCAGAAATTTGATCGAATAGTTCATCAATACGCGGTAGTGGATATTTGTTCTTGATGGTGAGTTGATTTAACTGTTGGTAGTCGATACATAGTCTGAGAGATCCATCCTTCTTCCTAACAAATAGGACCGACGCAGCCCAAGGGGATGTGCTAGGTCAAATAAAGCCTTTCTCCAACAACTCTTGAAGTTGCTTCTTCAACTCTGTGAGTTCCATGGGGGACATCCTGTAAGGAGCTTTTGAAACAGGTGCTGCTCCAGGAATAAGTTCAATGGAAAAGTTCACTTCCCTTGTGGGTGGTAAACTGGGTAATTCGGAAGGGAAGACAGTAAGGAATTCCCTTACAACAGGGATTTCTTCAAGGATAATTTCCTTGGGCTCGGTGATGATTACGGAATGGAAGAACCGGTTTATGGAAAGAAATCTGCCAGTTGCGACAATTAATGTTGGCATAGTGGTCACATAGTCAATCTACACCTAAAATGGCATCGTAACCTTCCATATCAAGGCATACGAGATCTGCTAGGAGATTATGAACTTCTATCATTACCTCACTATTTGGGTAGTGGGTTTTGAGTTCAGTTCCAAAACCTAAAGGTGTAGTAATAGCTAGGTCCGAAGGTAAAGGAACCGGTGAAACTGGTAGAGTTTTAGCAAAAGCGGTAGAGATAAAAGAATGAGAAGCACCAGTATCAAACAATACAAAAGTAGGATGTGAATAAATTTGGACAGCACCTTCCATCAGACCATCGTCCTTTGGGGCTTCATCATCCATTACGGCATTTAGATGAGCCTGCCGCCGGCGTCCACCATCATTTTTAGAAGATTGATGTTTCATAAGGGGGCCGGCTTCCACGTCAGAGACAAGCACCGAGGCGCTTCCAGCATTCCTCAGCCGAATGACCGAACTTTTCATAAAACGTGTAATCCGTCATCACTTGCGTCTCCTCCTCTTTAACTTTCTTGTTCTTATTGTTGTGGTTGTTGCCATTCCCGTTACGGGACCTCTTCTTGCTGTCACGGGATTTATAGGACCCTGTGATGCTGAATTTCTCCTCCTTCCTTCCTCTCCTATCCTTGCGGCTAGATTCCTCACCTTTGCCCTTTTACTTCTTGACCTTTTCCAAGGTTCGATCACATAAATGAGCTCGATGGACCATGTCACGCCCCGAGTGCGGAAGGAACCCGGGAGAACGCGACGAGTTTATATCAATCATGTCAATCAGAGCAAGTAGAATTTCGACATCAAAATAGAGTGCGCAATAAGATGAGCTTTTGAAACATAATCAAACACTGATACCAGTGATAATAACAAACCCATAAATAAAGTCACATACTCCAAGACTTAACAATACGAACCAAGCCCACGAGCCTTAACTATTACAACACATTGACATAACACCATATCCAACGACAAGACTCCTAAGAATAAACTAAGGACGACAAGACACGATGAGTGGTAGTAGCACGACGCTTGCAGATTCTACGCTCGTTACTCTTGCTCCTGCCCATCCGAGTCCGAGTCATGGTCTGTATTACCTGAAAAGTTTAGGGACAAGAACTTGATGAGCGAACGCTCAGTAGGAATTATATCTCAAGAACTATCAATTGGTTTAAGTATTTAACTTTTTCAAATGAAAATGCAAGTCTATATGTAAAACATGTAAAATAAAATGTTATGGAATTGAACAGGATAACGAGAGGAAATAACATATGCTGTTGATCCAAGATAGGGAATTTCAAGCATTCAAGTATTTGAATGAGTACCAAGTATATCAACAAAATCTTTCATGTCGTGAAATAATGGCTATTAACAAGCAAGTACTTTGCCCATTCCGGGCCACGCAAGTCATGTCAAGTCAGTCAAGTCAAGCACGCGAGAGAGAGATAGAGATATAGTGGAGATGTCGTAGATTCAAGCAAGTACTTCGGTGTAATGTCACACCATGATCAATATAACTCCCATGGGCACAAGTACTTTCGGGTGCTCCTCCCAGGACCAGATCGGGCCCTATATGCGCTGACATTGTTACATGTAATATCTAGACAACCACTTTATGTATAGCCATGGAATTCCAAGAACAAACTCATGTAAGATATCAAGATAGATTTGTGGATAGGTTCCACGGAATTCAAGGAAATAGCTTTTAGAGTTCAAAAATCGATAATGACGGTATAATCATGAGTGTCGATAAAACTGGGTAGATTTTGTTCCCCAATTGGGTACCATAACAAATAGGTATCCATATACATGGATGGTCACCCATTTGATATAGAATTGAGGTCCATAAGAACAGCATATCAATGATATGATGTCCACATCCCATCAAGAATATACTCATGATATCCACATAGCATATCATGAGGGCCGGTATACCATGTTTCTAAAGAGTGACATGGCAAAATAGTGTAAAGGGTTTTTATGGTACAACATGCTCAGTCGGCCTTGAGGGAATCCAAGGCTCGAGGAGTCTTACGGAGGTCTCTATGACTAACTTGCTAGTCCAAAGGAACGGAATGTCCAATGGAGAGCTTGTAGGTCACCGAGAATTGAGGGGTAATGCGATAACCATCGTGAAACATGGGACTATATTCACGGAATGGAACATAGTGCCGATATATATGTATATATAGATATAGAAAACCCTCGGTTCACAGAAAGCAGTATGAAATAATTACACAGGAAATTAGCGACTTAATCTAAGTCATTACTTATCAAATTAACGCCTTTTACAGGGGCGTTTATTTATAATTTGACGACTTATACAGGGGTCGTCCATTATATAATTCTATTTTGCAGGAATTTCAATATTCTGGAATTTTAACAAAACGCGCCTTGGACAGGGGCGTTACTTTTACATTAGCGCCCTTTGGTGGGCGTCAGTTCTATAAGAGACGGCCTGTATCAGGTCGTTAATTCAAGTTCATCCAAGATTTAACATGAACAGTGAAAATTTCCAGATAATACAATTTTGGGATAACAAGTTACATGGTCAGGACAAGAAAAATAGCAGGATTCAAGGGGTATAATCATGCATTAGATTGGATTCATGGTTTCATAGATATAAAATTTTTAAACATGAGTATTTAATAATTTCAAAGAATTGACGACTCCTGGGTAGGGCGTCAGATCTTGAATTAGTGCCCTGGGCTGGGTCGCTTCTTTTAAATTAGCGCCCTTGGCAGGGTTGTTTATTTTAAAATCTTACAGAACCTTTGAAAACGCAATAAGACTATATGCATGAGATCATGGATGATATTATTACATAATCTATGCTAGTTTGGGCTACGTTTCTTGAGAAAACCTACAATATGATCATGATTTATGCTTGTTTGGGCTACGAGACTTGAGATAACCTACCTCTGTGGATGATCTGGTGAACAGGATGAAGGTCTGAAGCTTTTACGATGGTCTGTCTCAAACAACAGCAGGATGAAGAATGCACTTCGTGGTTCACAGGAGGAAGAAAATGATGACGATGAATGCCCGTGGTCTAGTACAGGCCTCAGCAGGATGACGGGGGAAGCAGAGGAACGCCTTCACATGTTCGTCAGCAGGAAGAAGAATGAAGAAGAGGGAGCTCCCCTTCACGTTGCAGTCAACAGGAAGAAGAGGAAGAAGCCTTCCTCACTTGCATTCGCAGCAGCAGGATGGCGTCGATGCAGCAGTAACGTTGCTACGATCGACGGAGACGTAGTTTTATAGGGTTGTGTGGGTTCTGGGGGATTCAAATGCTCAGATACGGAAGGGATTTTTGATCAAGATTGGTAAGGTTTTAAACCTACTATGCATGGACCTCACCCCTTCCCAGATAGCAGCCGCCTGCTCCCATTTGCATCGAAGAACCCTAACACAGGCCATGCAGCGAACGAGCATGCCTTAATTTAACTCTCGGGGAAAGAGACGTCTGAGACAAGAGCGTCTTTTCATTAAGTAGCGCCCTCACCAGAGGGCGTGTTTTTATAAAATGACGCCTTAACTAGGGTCGTCTTTTACATTTTCCATATTTTGGCGCTAAATTTCTATTTCTTTCTTGGTATGAATTAGCACCCATGATCAGGGCGTTATTTATACAACTAACGCCTTAAGAGAGGGCGTTATTTAATTAGCGCCTTAAGGAAGGGCGTTATTTCTTTTTGGCCCAATTTTATGTATTTCTCTTGGATGGTTTTACGTTTATTAAGTACCTCTAATCATATATATCAATTATTTTTATTCGTTTGGAATATTTTATTCCTTATTAATTATCTGGGGTCTTACAGACCATCTCTGTCTAGGTCCGGATATTCTGAGGGCCAAGTTATTTAACAAAAATCGGCCTCAAGCCGTCCATAAAGTGATTGGCTTTGAGGAGCTCCATGCTAACAAGGTGTGGAGCATATGGCGCCAGCCTAGAGAATTAAAGTTCATATTCCTCTACGAACATCATACCTTTCCTAAGGGAGACAAATTCCGCAGCCTTCCTTTCTCGGACATGCTTTGAGAAATACTTCTCTCGTAAGAGTTCAAGAAACTCCTCCCAAGTAATTTGTGCATTGTGACGATGGGCCAAGGTGGCTTCCACCATGTGCGCACATCTTTATTAAGTTGAAATGTGCCAAGAAGGACTTTCTCCTGGTCGCATTGCATCACATTAAATATACGGTCCATTTCATCGATCCAATTTTCTACTTCATCTGGGTTGGACGAACCCGAGAACCGTGGAGAGTTCATACTCCAAAAATTTCGGTGAAGATCTCCAGCGCCAGCTCGAGCGCCAGTTTGTACCACAGTCGGCAGGGCCTGGGTAAGACCCGCAACCGTTTGTTGCATAGCTTCCCAGTTTGCATGATTAGCGGCCATTTGGAAAGTAAGGTGCCTGAGAAAATAAATAGCTTGTTATTTTCTTTGGAGTTTACGGGGGTTAACCTAGAAATAAATACTTACTAGAGATCTAGCTTAACCCGTGCTGTACCCAATTTCACATGGGTTTGAGAAAATTTCTTCCTAGTTCATAGGTGTGGGTCCTTAATCCTAGGACTTAACCTATGACTTGATATTTTCCTAGAACTTACGTCAGCCTAGGCACTAATACCAACTTAACTGTCACGCCCCGAGATATGCAGCGGAATTGAGTCAGGAACGTGAATAGCCGGCAAATAAAGTCTTAAGCTAGCAATATAATCAGAGCGCAACATTCACACATAAAAGAGTGAACAAAATCATATACTCAAAGCTGCCACTTTATTGAATAATAATAAATCAAGTTTACAAATTGACTCTTGACTCCTTTAACTCTAGACTCAAGAAAAAAAGAAAAATTACATAGACATGACTTCAACTAACATAAGTGGACTCGTGACTCTCTAAGTCTTCTCTCAAACTTTAATCGCTCTCGGATCCGTCACTTGAGTAGTCCGAATCCGACCCGCTAGAGTTTCTTGAAAAAAGATTAGAAAAGTAGGAAATGAGTGCACTCGCCCAACATGTATCCTCGTATCAACATGATGGCAATGTTAAAGTAATTAACATTTTTGCTCTAGAAGGTAAGATAAAAGAAAATGCGATAAATCATATGGATAAAACTAAAGTAACAACAAGTAATAAGGTATGAACTATAGAGATGTGATATATGAGGACATGATCAAGTAAGATTATAATGTGGCCTTTAAATAATGAGACTGTATTATCATGTAACGAGAATGTACTTTCATACCCTTAAAAGGTTGCACTAGAAAGTCATGTAACAAGCATGTAATAATCAAGCATGAGACCTCGTGGACTTCACCCATTTATAAAAAAAGTACTCCCAACGCAATGCGACACAAGTGTTCATCATACACCATGGTTTATAGTATGTTTTCGACCATCGGCCGAGGGGGCTAGCGTGGAGCCCTTGGACACCGTCCGTGCCCGCCCTTGTATCTTCAAGTTATAAATCAAGATACTTCCACGAGAAATAATAAAGTAGGCCAATAATGTCAAGTTCAAACAATAGTCTTCATGATAACAACACCAAGGTAAGAACGTACCAAAATGAAATCATGAGATCAAGGATAAAGTAATTGGACATTATGCTACGGAGGAATTCTGACAGTATAACGGTACATTTCCATAGTTCCAGCATTCATAAATAACTTATTGAATAAGGTGTTGGACTCCAGATATTCAGAAGATCACCTGAGAACAAAGTATAATCAACTCTTGGGTCAAACCACGGGTTGGACAGCAAGACGACAGAACGCAGTCTCCGGGGGACCGTTTTCTCGAGGTAGCGGTCGAGTCAAGACTGCTATCAGGTGGAGTCGACGCATAATAAGGAAAATGTCAACGCAATGAATAAACTGGCAGAACGTGGTCCCGCCAGGACCACTATCAGGAGGTAGTGGTCACCTGATGGCTGCGTTCAAGTCAGTTTACAGAAAATGCAAGGTTCACGAAGTGCTTTCTAAACTTTTGGATTTTTAGGGTACAACCAGCTCGACGTCCTAGTGGGAATCCCAGGCTCACGGAGACTTACGGAGGTGTGGATATTTAAATGACCACTATGCATGAACAATGGACAAATATAGCAATCTATAATTATATTACCTCAATGAAGCAAGAGCGAAGGAAGAGGATGGGAAAAACTAAACTAAACACACGCCGTGGGCGTGGAGCAAGCAACAACTAAATGAAAAAAAAGGAAACATGCGTCGTAAGCGTGGAGCAAGCAACAAATAAATGAAGAGAAGGAAACACATGCCGTGGGCGTGGAGCAACTATAAGGAAAGCAATGAAGTAATCAAGAGGTGATATAAATCAAAGACTAGATCGTGATTGCCACCAAGGTAAATAACACAGAGGACCGGGCTACGTACGTTGGAAAAGAGGTGAGTGAAGAGGCACTCACAAGTGGGGGAACAGACAGACGTGGATTAGATGGGGTTAGTCAAAGGCCGCGATATTCAAAAGGCAGTCCTGAGGTAGTCGCAACTATCACCCAGAAACCAGAACTGTGGGACTTTGATCCTCCCTCCCTTTGAGCCAGCCAAAAGGGAAGGGCCTCGTGTTAGACATGCTGTAGACCTGCAAGGAAGAGTGAAGAACACAAAAACAAACCTGATCAGACTTTGGGGAAGTGCAATATCTATGGAACAATAACAACTTAAATGCATAAAAGGAAGGGACGATACCTAGGGATTGGTGGTTTTTAAACCCCTGTGGGGCGTCTAAAAGGTAGATGGATGTGTGTAGATGCAGTGTGAATGCATATAATGTGGAAAGGAGAAGAGGGACAATGCTATGACAATGCCAAAGAAGAGGAGAAAACACTAAGAAAGGAACACTTGAACTAAAGGAAACTCGAGTACTCCCTGGACTTGACTGCCCTTGGATGCATGAAATAATGCTCCTGTAGATGTCAAAAAAATGATAATGATCATGCGGCATGCACGTCTCAGCACTCGAGAGCAAGTTAAAGACGGAAGGGCCGAATAAACCCTATGCCTCCTCCAAGCAGGATGAATACCTACCCGGTGCTCTGCCACCCAACAAAGAAGCCCCTCGGGCTGAAGAAATGGCCCCGGCTCTCCAATCGGCATTGCCGAAGGCCGAATCAAAAGAAACTCAGGAATTCGGACACATGTTTGGCACGCGCCGGAGATCACTCAAAGTTTTGAATCGGGATTCAGAGGCCCTGAACTAAACACCCCGACGGCGGTGCATTACAACTAAAGCAACATGGGAGGACAAGCGTCCGTCCGAATAGTCGCGAAGCCGAGATGAAGTCTAATCCGTCACGGCCTGCACTTAAACCGGTGCGCCCTTGCTTGGGCCTTAAACCGGCGCGCCCCTCCTGTGGCCATTAAACCGGCGCGCCCCATATTGGCTATAATCTGGCGCGCCTATTTGTGTGTTGTTAATCCGGCGCGCACAACACCGCGCCGATTTAACTCAAAAGTTGTCACATCCGAGCTCCGGTACTCTGTTCTCCCATCAGCTTCGGGCGCAGACGCAAAAGGGCATGACATTTAATGCTTGAAGCTCTGTCTCCATCTCCGTTCGACAGCGCATCGGCATCAACGGTGAAGGCATGCATCCATGGTGGAGAAGTAGCAGCAGATCTCTCGGTAGATCTGAGAACATCCCGTCCTAGGATGAGCGCCAGTGTACGGCGCGAATCAGCAGCATCCAACACCACAACAACGTTGTTGCGAACACGGCAGGGGTGGCGGGAATCCTCTCCCCCACTGCCCGTTCTATAAAAGGCATGCTCCACTGGAGAAGAAGAGAGGGAGAAGCTGGAACCCCCGATGGGCTATTGAAGAGAGAAGAGAGGGCCCTCAGCGGTGAGCAGTGAAGAGAAGAAAAAAAAGAGAGAGGCTGGAACTCCCTGGCTGGCCGTTGAAGAGAAGAAGGAAAATAGAGAAGAGAAGCTCCATCCCCCGGCGCCCGTGAGGTGAAGAAGAAGGGAGGGTCTGTGAGAGAAGAGGGGTGAGTTCGGAGGGGGAGGAGCTTGTGCTTCTTCCCCCTTCCCCCACCGATGTGTCTTTCTTTTTTTCCTCTGATGTATTTCTTTTTTTGCTTTGCTATCTTTCCCCTTGCGGATGAATAAAAGAAAGGCTTTTGTGACGTATGGTGTTCTATTGCTATGATCTCTTCCCCTTTCCTTCAGTTTTTCTTTCTCTCAATTTCCTACATCACCCGGGGTCCTCGGAAGCTTGCCCATCTGTGGCATGAACTTTGAGGGAACCCGTTTGAAGGGTGAATATGCATAGCCATTCATGGCGAACATCCGTCCCTGTAGAACTTCCACAAAATCCCCACCTGTAAGCTGCTGGAACTCTTGAAGGCTTGTCCTCGAGTCTCCACGTGCACTTATGGGTTAATGGAGGCTTTACTCCGTGTTTTGAGGTTCACCCCGGAGCAATCCGTTTGGTGTTCCCCATTCTTCTCTGGCAAGCGTCAGTCCGGGGGAGGTGCTGCCCAATTTTTGCCAGGAATAAATGAACCAGTTGGACTCCTTCTTGCCAAGAACTGCCCAACCCTTAAGCTGCCTCCGAAGTACACTAAACTATCCTACAACAAACTCTTCTAATAAAACACTCGAATCTTCATGCTAATCCACCTTAATAAATAATTAAAACACTTAAACTTTCTCCCCACAAACATAATCCACCAATTCGGTGAACAAATCAATCAACAAATTAACTTGCAGTTGAAAGAAAGAAGAAACAGAGCACAACAAGAATGAAATAAAACCCACAGAGTTTAATCCGGCGCGGTCCTAATCCGGCGCGGGCTAATCCGGCTCGCTACCCCCCCCCCCCCCCCCCCCCCCCCCCGCGCGCCGGTTTAGCCCCACACTCAAATTTACTTTACAAATCTTGGAATGAATAGTGCCCTTGGCATCACTTAATCCGCCCCCCCCCCCCCTTGCTCCCTTATCTGGCGCGCCCCTCTTCTTGCACCCATTAAACCGGCGCGCCCCCTCATTGAGCCTATTCCGGCGCGCCCCCCTCCCCTTGGATCCCACTTAAACCGGCGCGCCCAAACTTTGCACCACCTATTCTGGTGTGCCCTCTTGGGCTTCCATTAACCGACGCGCTCCCCTCTTTGCTTCCCTTAAACCAGCGTGCCTAAAAGAGAAAGAGTGATTAACCAAATAAAATAAGATATCTAAACTAATAAATAAAAAAATGAAAAGAATAAAAGCCACTTTCATGAAAACAAACAACATGAGTTAATAATTGAAATAAAAGAGTGTAAAACACCCATGGGTGAATAGACGATATCACCCCTCTTATAATCAAAATTTTGTTCCGGGGGCTCTGCCCCCTTGACCCCGGCGACCTGACCGGGCAGGTCGATCCCCGCGACCTGACCGCGCAGGTCGATCCGCTTGCGAGGGTGCACGATGGCGAGTTCGGGCTCCACACATAATGACTCACTTCCCTGGACTGTGCGTGAAGATAAAAGCAATGACGCCCAGTGGCATCAGACGTGGTCCTCGGAAACCCCGATATGGCCATAGTCCGCAACCACCTCGGGCCAATAGATCATCAGCTTGACTCACCTCTATCGGGATCCAATCCTGCATCCACATTAACCTTGCCGTATCTGCGGTAAACATTCGTACGGTTTTTTCACCGTCTTTTATGTTACAAACACGGACTTCTATCCGAATGAGAAATGGTCCGTTAGTGACCGACATATATATACCGGGATTTAATCACGCACCTGCATTAAACTTGCCATACTCACGGCAGACATTCATACGGTTTGGTGAAGAGAAAAGTAATGATGCCCCACTAGATCGGACTTGGATCTCGGGAGCCCCCGCCCGGACGTGACCATGATCCGAACTTATCCCGGGCCGATAGTTTGTTAGCTCGACCCGTCTTCATCGGGATCCGATCCCGCACCCACATTAAACTTGCCGCACCTACGGCAGACATCCGCACGGTTTTATCGTCGTCCTCGACGCTACTAATACGGACTTCCGTCCGAATAATGAATGGTCCGCTAGTGACCGATATATATATATAACGGGATCTAATCCCGCTCTTGCATTAAACTTTCCGTACTCACGGTAGACATTTACGCGGATTCACTCCCGTCACCATCTTGTTTTCTATACGGACCTTTGTCCGAACGTAAAATGGTCCGTGTATGACCGACAAAATCCGAATGGAACGAGATGGCTCTCGTCTTCCCCGAACCCTACATGTGGGAATATCAATAAGACCTTCGTGAGTCGCGTTCGGACCTTGGGTTCGCCCCAACCATGGTCATCGCCTGACCCACATCCTAGGCCTATAGCCGGCTATCTCTGTACACATCTTTGTTTTGGAATCTGGTCCCAGGACATCCTCCCGTTTCCCCCTTTGGCATCGGAAATATTGACGATGCCCACGCGAGCCCGACTTTGACCGCGGGGGGCCCACCGCAATATGGTCGTAGCTCGATCTCGCACCGGGCCAATAAGCTTGCTGATTTCTGACCACTCTAACCGGGATTCAACCGAATGTCTCCTATCCCTTTGAACAATAAACTTGCCGTACCCCGGCATACATATGCTCCAGTTTTCCCCGTGATGATCACGATTCTCCGAAGCCGGACGCTCGTCCGAATATCAAAATGGTCCCTTGAGTGACCGACGTAATTAGAATACTTGCTTCCCTAGACATAGGGCTTTCCGATTGATTCGAGACCGCTATCGGCTAGTTTCTCTTGATATAATTTCCTGGCCATGCGGCCCTGATTCCCGGCGATTAATCAAGGGTGTTCCTCTCTCCGAGGGGATGTAAATAACGCCGTGACTTTTATGGCTCGGCGGGTTACAGTCCCGACACGAACCACACAATCATCTGATTAGTCAGATCGAGCGTACAATAAATCGTCACTTTATGACTAGCACGCCCACGCACTTAACAAACCCAATAAACAAATAACCATAGATCCTAATTATTAAATAACGTCCACAGCTCCATGGCTGAGGATCGCTGTGGAATGCGGCATCACTTCGTGGCGAACGTCCAAAATCACCCCCCTCCCAAAGGTGAGGTCAATGGAACTATTTATAGACTCCCCAAAACCCTAGGTCGAGTTCAAGAGATAAATGCCAAAATTAGGGTTCTTTTGGGAGATAAATGTGTTGATAATCGAAAGATAAAGCTTCAGAAGAGTCCTGAGCCCTCCTGGTGCATCATCCTCCCAAGAGATAGATCCCCAAAGAGTCCTCGGCCGAAGAAAATGGAGCCCGGGCCAAGCAGGATGATGTGACACCAAATGCAGCGGAGGATAATGATACCAAATTTTGATGTGACGCGACTCCCTTGGACTTAGGATAGCAAGCAACACTATGAGTCGGCAACGTCACACATGCGGTTTCACTCGCGGAAGCACGCTCGGATCCGTAGGAGGACCGGCGATGGTGGAGAGGGTCCGAGTTTGGACCTTGCGGCTCCAAGGGTCGGCCGGATAGGGATAGATCCCAATGGGCCAGGGATGCCCGATTTCACGGGTAGTCGGCACGCCGAGGGCGTGGGATGTAATGGCTCTCTCTCAACTCGCCCCGCGGTGAACACTCGATTGGATTGAATTGCGGATCGGACACTCGCCTCACCTCCGACGGTAACTAAGAGCGATACTAAGCTAAGCAACAGTAAAAACCAGCAAGGGAGAGTGGCCAGGAGCTCACCTGATCGGCGTGAAGACGCCGATCCCGGGCGGAGACGAGGGCGAGCGGGGAAGTGTGGTCCCCGCACACTGCGCCGATGTAGCTTCAAAAACCTGTTTAAGTTTACATTCACTACACCTCGCGCAGGAGGGTGGTCTCGGGGGTGGGAATTAGTTGTATTACATTCAAACACAACCTCCACGCAGGGAGGGGCGGTGAGCCGGCCAAGCGGGGGCGGGAGATTCGCCGGAAGTCGGGCCGGTGAAGCCGAACGGAGTTCCCTGCTTGCTGTGATCACTGACAGCCCGCCGCTGTAGAGGCCGTAAATCACGTTCAGGAATTTTTCCGGACACGAGATCAGCTGCTCGTCTTTGTAACTGAACCGGGGACGCCTCAGAATTTTGCCGATTTCTTCTGGGGAGGGTACTGGTTCGGGCTGGACTTTGAGCAGGATGACAGATCCTGGGCGCAGCCGCTCCTTGTTTCTGCCAACAACTTGCAGAAGTGGACCTGGTCGCTCCTGGATGCCGAATCATGAACCGTCAGAAGTTCTGGAACCGTGGTCGAACCCTTTTTGCAGAAAAACTGGTGGGGAGGTCGCCGGAGGTCAGGGTGGCCTGGGGGACGCCGATGAGTGACTGTTGGCCGTAGAAGACTGGGGAGGGCAGTCCCGCGCGACTGAAGGAGAAAAATCAGAACTTGGGCTCCCGGATGCCGACTGTACTTCTGTTTCATGCTCCTGGTCGGGGACAGGGGGAGGAAGATCTTTGAAGAAGAAACCTCAGCCTGATTCCGCCGTGGTTCGCCGTGGCAGAGCTTGCAAACTGGTTCTGATTCTCTGCAGAGGCTGCACCGCGTGGTCCAGGTTCTGTAGCAGCAGGTTGCAGACGCTGTCACGGGCACTCCCGAGCTCCAAATGGCACGAAACCAGTGGCGTCGTCTCCGTGGTTGAGGTGGCTTTCAGCAGGAGTCAACGGGGTTGCAATCAAAGGCCGTGGGCGGTTGGTGTGCCCTGAAGAGTAGGTACTGGTCGCTGCCGACTGCAGGAGACAGATCCGTGCGACTGAGGAAGAACGTTTGCAACTCTGGCTCTCGGATGCCAAATTAAGTTCCGCCTTCTGCTCCTGGAAGTAGACAGGGGGAGGAAGAACTTTGAAGAAGAGACTTCAGCCTGATTCCTCCACCGTTGGTCGTGAAGCAGCTTCCAATCGGGCTCAGGCTGGCTGCAGGTGGTGTCTGGCGCAGTCGGGGTAGAACAGCTCTCACGGGCGGTCACGAACTCGGAACTGGACGATTCCACCTCGCCTGCGAAGTGGACAGGACGACCTTTCCAGAATGGTAAGGTATGCCCTCAGATGTCGCCGTATGAACGCAGGGGAGCTTCTGCAAGACGGACCGTCTTCTGTTACCTGCAGATGTGACCAAAGGGATGGGATGGTGGTGGGGTTAGGTTAAGGGGGATTGAAGTTTGTTAATGGAGGGAAAGGGGAGGTGTTTGCAGATGGGGGAGGGATGTGTGGGGGTGAAGAGAGGGGCGGAGCTGGTGGAATGGGGTGCTGGGGTGGAGGGGAGTGGGGGGGCCGAACCTAGGAGATGGGGGAGGGGAGTGGTCGGCCAAGGCTAGAGGGGTGGGGAGTGGTGCGCAAACTGATGGCTTGGGGTGTGAATGAGGGTGTGGGGAAGTGGGAGGGTTGCTTGGGGGAGAGGGAAGGTTGTCTTGGATGTTGGAAGATGTGTGGGGAATAGGGAGGGTTGTCTAGGGGAGGTGAATGGTTGCTTGGGAAGGTGGAATGAGTAATGGAGAGAGTAATGGGGCCTTGGGAGTTGAAGGGACTTGCCTAGGTGGCAAGTGAGGTGGCAAGGGGTGAGGAGAGAAGGGGAATTCGAAATTTAGAGAGAGAGATGGAGGAGAGAGAGGGGAATTCGCCCCTAGGAGAGAGAGAGAGAACTAGAGAGAGAGAGAGAGCTAGAGAGAGAGAGAGAAGACTCAAGGGGGATTCAAGTGGGTTTCAATTTTCATGTATTCATCAATTAGCTTCAAAATGAGGAGTTGGGGTCCTATATATAGGGAATCCCCAATTACATAGAAGTCCCTGGAAAATGGACTAATAACAGAAGACCAAGGGGTGGGGAAGGGGGCGCCCATGGGCCAGGCCCAATGAAATGGCCCATTAAGGCCTACAACCCACTAACCTATTAAACCACTTAATGAATCCTTGGACTTAGGTAAATGACTAACTAACTTAGATAATAGACTCAATAAAAGGCAAAATTACATGATAATGACTCAAGAAAAATGTGGAAATTATATAGCTAGACTCCAAAAATCATGGCGAGCAAAATGGCGAGTAGTAGGACCCTCGAGGTATGTGAAGGAGTAAGCGATGTCCCCATCATACTCCCGGGGTGCGGAGAACTCGACTCCGTCGAGTAAGGGCCCACCGGGGGAGTAGCTCAGGGCGTCCTGCAATCTCCAAAACCAACCTGCACCTGCGACCAGGGGACGGCTCTTCATCCTCTCAAGGCGGCCCGGACACACCCTCATGCTGGCGATGGAACCCTGCTGGCATAGTATTGCCCCTCTGTGTACACGTCGGGCTCTCAAGGCTGTTTTGTGGAAGCACTCCGGGGTGTCCCTCTTAAAGGAAGTTATAGGCTCAAAGTACTCACTGGGATTCACCGCGGTGCCCATGTAGGGTGCCGGATCAGCCGCATGATAATTGGGGTATATCCCATAGCCCATTAGTAAATCTAATCCATAAGCCAGGTTTGCCAAAGCCACTTGGAACATGAAAGGTCCAAGTCCTCGTGCCCTTGATTTGGAGGTGGCCCTAAGATAGAGTCATTCCAATGCCACCATCGCGAGGTTACCTCCTTGGATTTCAAAGTGCCACCCTTGAGTTATAGCCCGCTCATTATGATCGTTACTACCCATATTTGGATGCTTGCTTGAATGAGAATGCTTTGAGTGATGGTGCGGTGGGGGTGGGAAGTATGTGGTATGCAGAGGGGGACCGGGGCAACCGTACATAGACCTATCATTCATGGATGTGATGAGGCATCTTGTGGACTCAGGGGGGCCTGGGAAACCATAGGTGGATCTATCGTGTATGGCTGTGAGAATTACCGGGGGACCCGGACATCCATGTGTGCTCCATTCAAGTGTAAGGGCTATGAAGAATGTGGGTGGGCCAGCACAATCAAATGTAGGCCAGTTATGCATTGAGCCTAAACTGTGCGTGACATGCATGGGAGGGCTGGACTCATGACCCTTGTCGTATGATGTGACATGCCAAGATGGGTGCTTTCTTCTCCTAGAGATGATGACCATGTGTGTGGGTATGGGGTGACCTTTAAGCTCCCATTTGTAAGGGTCGAAGGGATCGTAGTAGGTATGCATCATGGGGTGGGGCACTACCTTGTTCCCTAGGTGTATACTGCCCATGGTCATGGTTCCCTTGGTGTGGACTGGGTCTAGGACGAGGTGTGTTGGTTCTAGCATGGTTGGTAAGGGTAGGAGGGAGTGGGTGGTGGGTAGGGCGGCCATGTCCCATGGATTCATTGTCTTCCACGGGGTGGGATCAAAGGGGTCGTGGAATGTGTTACCAAGGGTGAGGTATTCTTTCACCTCAAGGTCTCCAAATGAGGGTGAGTCCTCCTCCTCAAATGTAGTAATTGAACCGAAGTTCGAGGAGGGTTGTTTGGTCATGTTTGGAGGGTTTGGCATCCTACCCGAAAAAAGTAACTCCAATTCGCGGATAGCATCGGGCTCTTCGGGTATGGGGAGGGATAAAAGAAGGTCGCTAGTGTAGCAACTCACAGTGTAAATGGAAGAGATGGACCCGACACATAGATGTAGGAGGTTAAGACTCCTAGGTTGGTCGGCTACCGTGGTCAACATACCAGTTAGCTTCATTTGCCAAGTTAGACCCTCAAGAAAATCCCCTAATGTTTCCACCTGATAGGATGATTGGATTGTGGTGTGATAGGTGGATACGGGTACTATAGGAAGATTTTGCTCCATGGGTGGGTAAGCATGGACCACGAGATCTCCCAATGGGTTCTCCTTTAGCCAGTGTGAAAGGGGTTCTCCTATGATAAGCTCGGTCCTTATTGAGGAGGGTGGTGTAAGGTGAAGACCACCATGTGAAGTTCCTTCTTCTTCCTGGACATGGGCGATCTCTATGGCGGGGGTTGGTGTGTTCACCTCTATGGGGTCGGGTATGGGAATCATGGGTTTCTCTATCAAGGAGGTGAGATGGTCCCTTGAGGGTGGGGTGGTGAGGGTAGGTGTGTGGTACCCCCGGGGTGGGAGGTAAAGGGGAACTTGGTTTGGGATCGGTAAGGGGAGAAGTGGGGGCCTAGGTTGGGGTTGGGTAGGGATTGGTAGTGGAAGATGGATGGGTTGAGGAGGATTGGGTTGATTGGTTTTAGGGGGTGTGTCTCTTTTAGGGGAAGATGGAGGGGTGGTTTTGGGGACCAAGGAAGTTTGTGGAGTGTGGGTTGGTGGGAGAGTTTTGGGTGGGGTGGTGGTGGCCATCATGGGCCTAGGTGGAGTGGACATGGGGTCCATACGGGTTGGAATGGTGAGGGTGGAGTGAGCCATGATGCTTCCTCCACTTGGGATGGGAACTTCTTTGCCTAACCCATGATATTGTGATTCATACTCCTCTGCCCAATCGGGGGGGGCCTCATATTCCTCAACTTCAATCTCATTCCTTTGTGGTGTGGGGGTCTTGCTCTCCAGGGGAGTGGGAAGGCCTTTTGGCGATGGGGTGGTGCAAGTTGGAATTATTTGGGGTGGTGGAGTTTGGACCCTAAGGGAGGTGAAGATATTCTTAATCTCAATCCTTAGTTCTTCTAATGAGTCTTGGGGTCTTTTGGGTGGTGGGGTTTTGGTCCTAGTGGAGGGTTTAGATGAACTGGGCGAGAAAGGAGGAGTGAGAGTGCTCCTCGGGTAATGGGTCTTAAGGTAGGAGTGGGACGGTCGGGGAGCATAGATCTTCCTAAGCTCACTCTTCATCTCTTCCCATGAGTGAATGGGCTCTTGCCCCCAAACCCTTCTGAATCTCTCTTTGTGTTCCCACATTTTCTTAGCTAGACCCCGAAGTCGTGCCTTGGCCCTGCGGACTCTCTCGGATCCATATGCCCAAGTTCTTTCAAAGTCCCTTTCCATGGTATTCTCCCACCTAAGATAGGCATGAGGATCTCCATCAAAATGAAGGTCCTCATCTACAATGTAGTCCATGTGGAGGGGGTCAATCGGACCATTTGGCCAACGAGGGGTATGCATGATGATCGGGTGATGAATGCAACTGCCCTAGGACAAGACTTAGTAGAGACAAGTCTAGAACTTGCTCTGATACCAACTGATGTGACACCAAATGCAGCGGAGGATAATGATACCAAATTTTGATGTGACGCGACTCCCTTGGACTTAGGATAGCAAGCAACACTATGAGTCGGCAACGTCACACATGCGGTTTCACTCGCGGAAGCACGCTCGGATCCGTAGGAGGACCGGCGATGGTGGAGAGGGTCCGAGTTTGGACCTTGCGGCTCCAAGGGTCGGCCGGATAGGGATAGATCCCAATGGGCCAGGGATGCCCGATTTCACGGGTAGTCGGCACGCCGAGGGCGTGGGATGTAATGGCTCTCTCTCAACTCGCCCCGCGGTGAACACTCGATTGGATTGAATTGCGGATCGGACACTCGCCTCACCTCCGACGGTAACTAAGAGCGATACTAAGCTAAGCAACAGTAAAAACCAGCAAGGGAGAGTGGCCAGGAGCTCACCTGATCGGCGTGAAGACGCCGATCCCGGGCGGAGACGAGGGCGAGCGGGGAAGTGTGGTCCCCGCACACTGCGCCGATGTAGCTTCAAAAACCTATTTAAGTTTACATTCACTACACCTCGCGTAGGAGGGTGGTATCGGGGGTGGGAATTAGTTGTATTACATTCAAACACAACCTCCACGCAGGGAGGGGCGGTGAGCCGGCCAAGCGGGGGCGGGAGATTCGCCGGAAGTCGGGCCGGTGAAGCCGAACGGAGTTCCCTGCTTGCTGTGATCACTGACAGCCCGCCGCTGTAGAGGCCGTAAATCACGTTCAGGAATTTTTCCGGACACGAGATCAGCTGCGTCGTCTTTGTAACTGAACCGGGGACGCCTCAGAATTTTGCCGATTTCTTCTGGGGAGGGTACTGGTTCGGGCTGGACTTTGAGCAGGATGACAGATCCTGGGCGCAGCCGCTCCTTGTTTCTGCCAACAACTTGCAGAAGTGGACCTGGTCGCTCCTGGATGCCGAATCACGAACCGTCAGAAGTTCTGGAACCGTGGTCGAACCCTTTTTGCAGAAAAATGGGTGGGGAGGTCGCCGGAGGTCAGGGTGGCCTGGGGGACGCCGATGAGTGACTGTTGGCCGTAGAAGACTGGGGAGGGCAGTCCCGCGCGACTGAAGGAGAAAAATCAGAACTTGGGCTCCCGGATGCCGACTGTACTTCTGTTTCATGCTCCTGGTCGGGGACAGGGGGAGGAAGATCTTTGAAGAAGAAACCTCAGCCTGATTCCGCCGTCGTTCGCCGTGGCAGAGCTTGCAAGCTGGTTCTGATTCTCTGCAGAGGCTGCACCGCGTGGTCCAGGTTCTGTAGCAGCAGGTTGCAGACGCTGTCACGGGCACTCCCGAGCTCCAAATGGCACGAAACCAGTGGCGTCGTCTCCGTGGTTGAGGTGGCTTTCAGCAGGAGTCAACGGGGTTGCAATAAAAGGCCGTGGGCGGTTGGTGTGCCCTGAAGAATAGGTACTGGTCGCTGCCGACTGCAGGAGACAGATCCGTACGACTGAGGAGGAACGTCTGCAACTCTGGCTCTCGGATGCCGAATTAAGTTCCGCCTTCTGCTCCTGGAAGTAGACAGGGGGAGGAAGAACTTTGAAGAAGAGACTTCAGCCTGATTCCTCCACCGTTGGTCGTGAAGCAGCTTCCAATCGGGCTCAGGCTGGCTGCAGGTGGTGTCTGGCGCAGTCGGGGTAGAACAGCTCTCACGGGCGGTCATGAACTCGGAACTGGACGATTCCACCTCGCCTGCGAAGTGGACAGGACGACCTTTCCAGAATGGTAAGGTATGCCCTCAGATGTCGCCTTATGAACGCAGGGGAGCTTCTGAAAGACGGACCGTCTTCTATTACCTGCAGATGTGACCAAAGGGATGGGATGGTGGTGGGGTTAGGTTAAGGGGGATTGAAGTTTGTTAATGGAGGGAAAGGGGAGGTGTTTGCAGATGGGGGAGGGATGTGTGGGGGTGAAGAGAGGGGCGGAGCTGGTGGAATGGGGTGCTGGGGTGGAGGGGAGTGGGGGGGCCGAACCTAGGAGATGGGGGAGGGGAGTGGTCGGCCAAGGCTAGAGGGGTGGGGAGTGGTGCGCAAACTGATGGCTTGGGGTGTGAATGAGGGTGTGGGGAAGTGGGAGGGTTGCTTGGGGGAGAGGGAAGGTTGTCTTGGATGTTGGAAGATGTGTGGGGAATAGGGAGGGTTGTCTAGGGGAGGTGAATGGTTGCTTGGGAAGGTGGAATGAGTAATGGAGAGAGTAATGGGGCCTTGGGAGTTGAAGGGACTTGCCTAGGTGGCAAGTGAGGTGGCAAGGGGTGAGGAGAGAGGGGGAATTCGAAATTTAGAGAGAGAGATGGAGGAGAGAGAGGGGAATTCGCCCCTAGGAGAGAGAGAGAGAACTAGAGAGAGAGAGAGAGCTAGAGAGAGAGAGAGAAGACTCAAGGGGGATTCAAGTGGGTTTCAATTTTCATGTATTCATCAATTAGCTTCAAAATGAGGAGTTGGGGTCCTATATATAGGGAATCCCCAATTACATAGAAGTCCCTGGAAAATGGACTAATAACAGAAGACCAAGGGGTGGGGAAGGGGGCGCCCATGGGCCAGGCCCAATGAAATGGCCCATTAAGGCCTACAACCCACTAACCTATTAAACCACTTAATGAATCCTTGGACTTAGGTAAATGACTAACTAACTTAGATAATAGACTCAATAAAAGGCAAAATTACATGATAATGACTCAAGAAAATTGTGGAAATTATATAGCTAGACTCCAAAAATCATGGCGAGCAAAATGGCGAGTAGTAGGACCCTCGGAGGTATGTGAAGGAGTAAGCGATGTCCCCATCATAGGATTTTGTACTAAGAATGTGGTCTATCGCACGACCGCGGTCTCATAAAAGCGGTCACGAGAGAACCACGACCATACTTGTAAAACCCATGCTGCGTCGATGTGTCAACGGCCATGGAGTCGATAACACTGGAGACAAAAATGTGGTTCAGGACAAACTGCGATAATCATAATGCAGTTCGGCCATGACTGCGACCAAGACGGGCAAACCGGGTAATGAATAGGCCGAGGCTAACAGTGTCCAGGGGGTAATAGGCTTGGAAATGAAAAGAATAAGCTCAAGGTCTGATCAAGGAAGATCTCAAAATAATGGGTAACTTGGGGATATCATGAAATGAATAAGATAAAGACCTGACTTATGGGCAGAAAATGGGTGTCAACAGATGCCCCTCCTTGATGTCCGCTTTGCAAGGGAGCGAGCGAAAATGATGTAGATGCGAAATGGAATGGAGATGGAGCAAAGTGCCAACTATGTGAAATGGATACGAAGCGAAGATGAATCGGAGAGAGCTGAGAAGCAAGAATCAAGGCAAAAGATATTCGTTACAACCAAAAAGTGACAAGAATTCTCCCGAAAACATCGAACCAATCACAAGGAATAGCTAACGCAGATGACACGTGTCTGGAGAACTAACTAAGGAGAAGAAAAACATGACCCATCCTCATTCGGGGACACAATCCAGAACCAATGAGGAGATCGGAGGTAAAAAATGGAAAAGAAACTGAGATAAAATCCAGACAGGAATCACGCTGGCCAACCAGACCAAGCGAATAGATCAGAGAAGATGTTCAAATTCAGAGTGAAATGAAAATCTCTTATTCAAGAGAATTGAGCATAATTATCCATTGTTGAGGAGAAACCCTCAGAGAATTATGGGGCGTGAGTGCTCAAAAAATGACATGATGCATGCTAGGCTAAAATAAAGAAATCATCAAAATGAATGCAAAGAAAACATAAAATAGAAAGTACCCAAGGATAATATTGCTAGACCGAGTAAGATGGGGTCAAGAGTCTTCTTGCAACCATGGCGTGGGAGATAGAGTCCGTCGTCCCCCACCCGACTCAAACTAACGGCCTATCCAACGATTAACCGTATGCTCCTAGATCATCATCATTTTTGTTGGCCCGGTTAGGAAAGCAATCGAGAGGGGGGGTGAATTGATTGCGCCCCCTTTTAAAATTTAACCGTAGAGATGACAAGATATATCTATATAGCTGAACAAGAGTATGTAGATATGATGAAAATAACCAAGCTCTCACAACTCTCCAGCGCTTTTGATGAACCACTCGGATGAAAATTAAGCAACGGACAATATATATAAATGAGTGCTCACTTCACCGCATCACACTCGTAACAGAGACGGATAGGATAAAACAACAAACTTACAAGAAGCAAACCACAATGCAAGGATTTTTAGGTGGTTCGGATGCACCCAAGTGCCGTCCTTCATCCACCCCTCTCAACTCAAGAGGATTCCACTAGAAACGCTGCACGATGGTAGCAAACCACCATACACACGGGCTTGACGGCCCAACACACGTGGGTTCTTGTACGACGACGAGGAACCGCACACACGGAGACAAGCTCCGAAAACGTCTATGAAGAAAAATAGCATCGATTGAGAGCTATTTTTATCCTGCATGAATTTGGTCAGACATTTCAATCTTTTAGCATATCAAATGACAAGCTCACTTACATTTCATAACCCCCTTTAACCTGCATATAACAGTATGGAAATACAACCATGAGATACATCACATCTGAGACTATAATAGGGTGTTTCAATTGATTTCCATTAACAGCTCTTCATTTAATTAAAGTTCATACATGGCAAGGCCATCACCAACTCAAACATACCAAGCTGCACCCATTACTCAAAATAGATTATCACAGCAAAGATGGAGCTACATATGCACCTCTCCAAATGATCAATCAAGCCTTCCAACCCATAATTCAAATATCAAGCATTTTGCTCAGTTCATTGAAAACCATTCATGAGACCTTGCATACTGACTTACTTCATCAAACATATATTCAATGTAAATCATACCAAATAGAACAAAGTCTTCATCACACAAAGTCTTCGTCAAAACACGCCGGGGCACAACAATTTATTTTCCATGCAATGGTTGAGGTCCTTACCAATTCTCCTAATGCCAACTATCTTACCTCTGTCATATCCACCAAAAATTACCGTTCCTCCATCTTTCTCTGCTAGGTCTGCAAAAAGTTATTTATTTCCCGTCATGTGCCTGGAGCATCCGCTATCCAGGTACCATTTATTTTCCATTACTTTCATGCAGACCTGCAAAAATAAACATCAAATGTCATTTTGATTTAGGTACCCAAGCAAGCTTGGGTCCCCTGGTGTTAGCATCCATCTCAGCATGATAATACTTCCTCAAAAAAAAGCCATCATCATACTTCATTAACTGACATATGTACATGTCATGACCTATTCTCTCACAGTAAAAATAGATAGATCTTTTCCTACCAAAATTGTTTCTTTTATTTACATGTGTAGAAGTAGAGGGGAATCGAGAATAGACAGCTTGTGGGTTTGTGTGTGTGTATGAACATTCTCCATGATTTTGTGAACTTCTAACCTTAAATTGAAATTGATTTTTGTTGCCATGCACAGGACTTGAATTTTTCTCCACTTGTTTCTCTTTTGCCTTCAACATCTTTTCATTAGCAAGTTTCACTTCATTCAATTCTGTGACAAGTCGTTCATTCTTACTCTTGAATTCTTCCTTGACTTTCTCACATTCATTTATTTTAACATTCAATTCTTCCAACTCATTTTCAACTTTTCATGCTTTTCTTGGATTTCTACTTTGAGCTTACATGCATTCTGTTTCTCCACATCCAAGCATGCAATTTCATCTTCAAACATGATCAATTTTGATTCTAGAGTTTCATTTGCATTCTTGAAGTTTTGAACCTACATTTCAAATAGACTGCATTTTTCACAGGAATTAGGTGAATGTATGATTTCATGAATTTTCTTTCTTAACATTCTATTCTCATTTTTGACTCTTTTGTATTTCTCATCTATTTCCTCATAAGCTAATTCCCATTGTTCGTTTGTAATAAGTTCTGAATCAGAAATTACCTATTCTTGATCACTATTCGCCATGAGACACATATTCTTGACCAATTCTTTAATGTTTTCCTCTTCCTCAGACGTTGTCTCATCCTCATCCTCATCGCTCCATGTCGCCTTCATTGCCTTGGGCTTTTTGCCTTTCACCTTCTTGCCCTTTTTCGGGAGCTCGGGGCATTTACCTCTCATGTGCCCCATCTTTTTGCACTCATAGCACATAATCTCGGCAGCTTTAGATGGATCACCCTTCTGCCTTAACTGCATCTTTCCCTTCCTAAACTTTCCGCTGAACCTTCTTCTTTCCCGCAGAAATTGTCTGACCTTCCTTGTGATCATGGCAACTTCCTCATCATCCGTGTTGTCCATGGAGTCCTCTTGGCTTCAGAAAGTATCGAGGTTTGCCTTCAATGCTAATGATTTCTTCTTCTTGGTATCCTCTTCTGTCCTCTTAATGTTTATCTCATAGGCCATTAGAGACCCTATGAGAGCATCCACAGTGAGGGTAGAAAGATCCTTCGAGTCCTCTATCACCGTTGCCTTGGTGGCCAGCTTGGTGATAAAGACCTCAGCACCTTCCTGACCAAATCAGCGTCATTGAATTCCCTTCCGAGTGATTTCAAACCATTGGTGATCTCCATGAGACGTGCGAACATCTCGGAGATGGTCTCTTCCTCTTTCATGTGGAATAGCTCGTAATCCCGGATAAGCATGTTTGCCTTCATCTCCTTGACCTCTGTAGTACCTTCATAGATTAGCTTCAGCTTATCCCACATTTCTTTTGCGCTGCTGCACATAGAAACATGAGCATATTCATTTGGGTGAATAGCACACTGAATTATATTTAAAGCATTAAAATTCACAGTGACCTTCTTAATAAGATCATCATTCCAACCTTCCTCATCAGGAGGTAAAGTGTATGGACCATTTTTAATCACAGTCCATATTTCATGGCTTTGGGCATGAAGAAAGACAGTCATCCTATTTTTACAATAGGTGTAATTACTACCATCAAAGAAGGGTGGCCTATGAATAGAATGCCCTTCGGGCATTAACCCCTTGTTAGCCATTCCTAACAGATCTCTCTAAACCGTGAGGTTTCAGATGAAAACAGAGACGAGGCTCTGATACCAATTATTGGCCCGGTTAGGAAAGCAATCAAGAGGGGGGGGGTGAATTGATTGCGCCCCCTTTTAAAATTTAATCGTAGAGATGACAAGATATATCTAGATAGCTGAACAAGAGTATGTATATATGATGAAAATAACCAAGTGATAGCACTCAGAACGTGAGCTAGAAGGGGGGAAGAATAGATCACGTCAAAATTTAAAGCAATTCGAATTAAAAGCGATGAAATCCCAGTCGCAGAAGTGAGTCTTCCTCAACAGCCCACATAATAGACAAATCAGCAAAAGCTTAACGAGAAGAGGTTGATATGGAACAGTGAACGAACAGCTTAAGAGCTTCAAAGGCAACTAGAGATCAGCCAAACACACTCCACAAGAGATCAGACAGTCAAACCACATGGAGGAGACGGAGAGTTTTTAAGGTGGTTCGATTGTGATTTGCAATCTACGTCCACCCCTTACTCCACTTGAGTAAGGCTTCCTTGCACTAAGCAATGAAAAAAAACCGCAGACTCAGTCTGCAGACACCTGCTATCTCACAGCTTGCCACAAGGGAACAGATCCCTCAACACTGATCCTGAGACCCATAGGATCTGAACCTGAACTTGCCCTAGCAAGATCAGAACCAGAGGAGCAACCTCCTTTCCTCTAACCCAGAGGGCACACACGAGTGAAATGCCTACACTCGCAACCGGAGAACCAATCTCCCTTCCTCTAAGAGCACTTAGAGGGTAATCGAGCAGTAAGGAAGAAATGGATGAAACAACTCGAAAATGAAAAGATGAAAAGAAAATAGTCACTCAAAAATAGCGAAAATATAGCTTCCAGAGAAGCAGTCTTTCAAGCTCAAAACCCAACAATGATCACTCAGACACTTCCATCTCTAGGCAGGCTTTTCTCTCAAATAAGGAAATTCTCGCACACTCAATAGCTTCAGATGCTCTCTCTGTTTCAATCTTCGATAGCTTCCTCTTGCTGTCTTCAACCTCCTTTTATAGCCAGATGATAGTGCGTGTCCAACACGATTCCCGCCCATTTCTTCTCACAGATCTGATCCCCTTTTTGGTTGCACGTGTCAGGATCATCCTCTTAGTTCGTTGCCTCGGATCACGAGCCCTTAAACATGGTACCTTGATTTCCACGTGGAGTAATCTCACTGGTTTTGGGTTTGTCAAACACATGCTCGACCAGGTGATAGGCCTGCCAAGCAAGAGAAGGTATTAGTGAAAGCTACATTGACCACGGTCATGCACAGACTTTGCGTATCATATTGCAAGACATGCACGAACTATGAGCAACATAGAAGCGTATACGCACAGACCAAATGTATATAAGGTATAAATTGCACCAACTAAAGTATGCACTTAGATAGAAACTGTACATAATTCAAGTACCCTGAAGCAAAGAATGCACAGACATTATTGCACAGGACTAGAACAGTGCACATAATTTGATCAGCCTAAGACAAGACATTGCACCGACGTTGGTCATGCATGAGAGACATTTGCACCAACCTAGTGTGCATTATGTGCGAGTGCAAAGTATGCACCGACTGTGCGAGCCAAAACTTGCACTAACCTACCCTATCATACGAGCAACAAACCATATGCACCGAATTGTTCTCGCTTGCAGCAAAGACTGCACCGACCCTAAATGCATTAGCTGAAAGAACATGCATGCACCTAAACCTTGCACAGACTTGCTCGTAGTGAGAGCTGCGCAGACCTTATGAACACTAACAAAAACATGCACTGAGGTTATACATGGACTAGCAATGAAGTGTGCACAGACTTTATGTGCACCATGCGAGAGTTGCACTGACTTACTGTGCCTAGAACTCAACATGCATAGACTTAGTCATGTGGCTCAACGACGGTTGCACCAACTCAATGAGTGAATGCACAAACCCTATTCCGTTGAAAATGCAACATATGCACGGACTCAATGCGAAAGTAACCAAGTATACACGAACTTTCTGAGTAAAATTGGAAGGTGCAGTATATGAAGAATGAATAAAAGAAAAGTATTAAGATGGACTAACATGATTGACTTATAGTGTATGACATCATCAAAACCGTAGGAGTGCAACAGTCTCCCCCTTTTTTATGATGGCAACACTATGAGTCAAATCATGTCAATGCAATCAAAATAGAGTGATCAAGCAGTAAACACACTAAACCCTACCAATGCAAACCACTCTCCCCATCATTTGACTTTCCCCCTCAAACTATCATTTGACTCTCCCACTTGACTTTCCCCCCTCAAACTCTCCGCCTTTGACATCATCAAAAAGGAGATGAAAGAGATATGTAGCTGTTGGATAAGTGAGAGAAAAATATAGTATTTTCACATTGAGAATGACCCATGAGCATATCTTAAAAGATTAAGTAGGGCACTAAAACAAGTGTAGATTCTTTAAATCAAGTAAGCACAAAAGACCTGGAAGAGAAATTGAAATTTATCTGCGTACATAGGATATAATGAGGAAGCAAGAGTGAACAAATATGTCAAGAGAGAGCTGAACAAAACTATACTAATTAGACTGCAAGAGACTGATCCTCGGAAAAAGGTTCATGAGGTATTGAGGACAAACAGTCCAAAACTTGTAATAACATTGAGGGATTTGACTGAAACATATTTTTCTTTAAGAGGCATATTATAGATCAATAAGTGAATTTGTAAATCACATCTTTGACATTAAGGAGACACCTTGATCAGAGGCCGGACTCCCCAGTTACTCAATGTGAGAACCGTATTACCTCTCTTTTTAGATAACAGAGTTAGTAACTGTGACTTTTTACATGAGGAGACACCTTGATCAGAGGCCAGACTCCCCAGTTACTAACCACTTTATCACCATTGCTCTGTCATGATCAAAATTTTCGCATTTCTCAACAGAGATAATCTGACACCTCATGACTGGGGAAAATTTTTCATTTCTTTTTGATGAAATACCCAGTTTCTCAGTAATCAGACCATTGCTCTGAGCATATAATTTTTGTTTTTATCCATTTATATTTTTGATATGAAATGTTTGAAAACAATACCTAGCAGAAGCACTGATTCTTAAGGAATGTGTTCCTTGAAGTCTAGGTTTCAAGTTTTTAATAGATTTCATGACATATAAGTTTAGCTTGTTCCATGATCATGAGAAATGTAAGGAGATATACTTCGAGCACCTTATCCAAGTCTCTACTAAGTTACTAGATAAAAGATTCTAGCTGAGCTTTAGTTGTTCAGACTTAAGGATTTAAGACAAGTATGGGATTCTACATGTTGTGAATGAGCTGTATTAAATCTTTCATGAGAAACAACATCAACATAAATCTCTCAAATACTTCTTAATCAGTCAACCCTCACATACTTACCAGCTCCCCCTCACAAAATGCAACTCCCCCTTACTCGATGAACAGTTATTCAATTATGACACTCCTCAACTTATCAGCACGCAAATAGAAGGAACTCCCCCTCACACTATGACATGGTATGCAGACATGCTGAGTGGTTAAGGACACAGAGGAAGGACATGTTATTTATGGAATCAAAACATTTTGTTAAGAAAAAATGTAAATGCTGAAAATAAAATCATGAAGGCATTTTATTCATGGAGCTAAGATTTAAAAATACTTAACTCTCTCCTCAAAGATGTAAATTTGTCATTATCCAGTGGCTTAGTAAAGATGTCAGCTATTTGGTTTGTAGTGCCTACATGGATTAATTCAAATGTTCCTTTGGAAACCTCGTCTCTAATAAAATGATGTCTTATTTCTATATGTTTGGTTCAAGAATGCAAAATAGGATTCTTGGCTAGATTGATGGCACTAGTATTGTCACAACATATAGGTGTGCACCCCAGGTCTACTTGATAGTCCTGAAGTTGGTGTTTGATCCAAATGACTTGTGTACCACAACTCCCTACAGCTACGTACTCAACCTCTACAGTAGAGAGGGCCACCTAGTGTTGCTTTTTGGAACCCCAAGAGACTAAACACCCACCTAGAAATTCACAATGACCACTAGTGCTTTTCCTATCTAACTTACACCCGGCATAATCAGCATTTGTATATGCAACAAGATCTAAAGTGTGTGATGCAGGAAACCATAGCCCTAGGGTGTGTGTAGCAGATAAGTATCTGAAAATTCTTTTTACAGCTACTAAGTGTAATTCAGTGGGTCTAGATTGGTACCTAGCACACATTCCTACACTGAATTGTATATCAGGTCTCGAGGCAGTTAGGTAGAGCAAGGATCCAATCATACCTCGGTATAGCTTTGCATCAACTTCTTTACCTGATTCGTTTGCATCCAATGAAGTATTGGTACCCATTGGTGTAGTGATGTGCTTCAAATTGGTCATGCCAAACCTCTTGAGAATGTCCAATGTGTATTTGGTCTGGTTGATGAAGCATCCATCCTCTAGCTGTTGTACCTGCAAGCCAAGAAAATACTTTAATTCACCTACCAAACTCATCTCAAACTCAGCAGACATCAATTGAGAAAATTCATTGCATAGTTCAGTACTTGTTGAACCGAAGACAATGTCATCTACATATACCTGAACTATGATGAGGTCTTTATTCGAACTCTTGGTAAATAAGGTTTGATCCACCTTACCTCTGTGGTAGCCCTTGCTGATCAGAAATTCTGTCAGCCTTTCATACCAGGCTCGAGGAGCCTGCTTTAGACCGTACAGGGCTTTATTCAATCTGAAAACTTGGTTAGGTTGAGAGAAAATTGCAATCTGGGAGGTTGTTCAACAAAAACTTCTTATTTGATAACTCCATTTAAAAATGCACTTTTAGCATCCATTTGTTGGAGTTTTATGTTTTTAGAACAGGCGAAAGCCAATAAAATCCTAATTGCTTCCATCCTAGCAACAGGTGCATATGATTCATCGAAATCAACTCTAAATTCCTGACAGTAGCCCTTGGCTACTAGTCTGGCTTTATTTCTTGAAATAATTCCATCCTCATTCATTTTATTCTTAAAAACCCATTTAGTTCCTATGACATTTGTATTTTCTGGTCTTGGAACTAGCTCCCAGACATTATTTCTTTCAAATTGACCTAACTCCTCACACATAGCATTAACCCATGGTTGATCATTTAAAGCCTCTTCTACTGATTTGGGTTCAATCTGTGAAACCAAAGCAACTAGGTCTTGATTATGAACATTTCTAAAGTGAGACCTTGTTCTAAGTGGATCTTCAGGGTTGCCTATGATGTTATCTACTGGGTGATCTTTCAAAAATTTCAGATTTGTTGAGGACTCACCTGCTCCAGCTGAACTTACTTGATTGGAGGTACTTGATACTTCATGTGGTTCAGCTTCTTTATCCTCTTTGTCCTCTAAGAATTCTCCATCTTCTTTTGAGCACCTGTCATCATTATCTGGGTTAGTGAGATTGTTTGTTTCATCAAAAATGACGTGAGGTGTCTCTTCTACAGTTTATCTGTGCAGTTGAAAACCCTATATGCCCTAGTTGTTTCAGAGTATCCTAGAAAGATTCCTGATTACTTCTTGCATCAAATTTGTCTAGGTCTCTTTTATTGTTGTTGTGGATGAAACATTTTGAACCAAAGATTTTGAAGTATGAAACATCAGGCTTCTTACCTTTCAGGAGTTCATAAGGTGTTTCTTATGGATGGGTCTTACCAAGGCTCTGTTAATGGTGTAGCAGGCGGTGTTGGCTGCCTCTGCCCAAAATCTTCTAGGTAGCTGACTCTCCATCAGCAGGGTTCTGGCCATCTCAATGATTGTGCGGTTTTTTCTTTCCACTATGTCGTTCTGCTCTGGAGTCCTGGGAGAAGAAAATCTGTGAGTCAGTCCTTCTTTATTACAAAATTCAGAGAATGTAGCATTTTCAAACTCTCCTCCATGGTCAGATTGAATCATGGAAATTCTGTGAATTCCTGCTTGTTTTATCTTATTAAAGAAATGTTCAAATTTCTGAAACACATTGCCTTTATTTTCAAGAAAGAACAACCATGCAAATCTAGTAAAATCATTTACAATCATGAACCCGAATCTTTTACCATTTAGACTCTGAGTCCTGGTTGGACCAAAGAGATCCATATGCAAAAGCTCCATTGGTCTAGATGACAGAGACTCATATCTGAGTTTGAATGATTTTCGGGTTTGTTTGCCTAGGGCACAAGCATCACTTGGTTTTGAAACAGAACTAAATTTTATCTTAGGCATGCCTCTAACTAAATCATGTTTCACCAATTTATTCAAAGAAGAGAAGCTAGCATGACCTAAGCGTCTATGCCAAACAAAAGCATTATTTTCAAGATCAGCAGACAGATAAAGATTTGTTTCAGATTTTTCACTTAGATCAACAATGTATACATTATTGACTCTATGAGCTCAAACATGACTTTGTCAGAATTTATTTCAAGAATTTTACATGCATTATTATCAAACAAAATTCTGTGACCCTTGTCACACAACTGACTAATGTTGAGCAGGTTGTGTTGAAGACCTTCCACAAGAAGAACTTTTTCAATGGAGTTTGTGGAAGACTTACCAACTGTTCCAATGCCAATAATTTTACCTCTGTGCTTTCCTCCGAATTTGACCAGACCCCCTACCTTCATCTCCAGTTTGCTGAATTTGGATCGGTCACCTGTCATGTGCCTAGAGCAGCCGCTATCTAGATACCACTTGTTGTTCTCGGCTGCTAGGCAAACCTGCATAGAGCAAATTAAGCAAAGTGGTTTGGAACCCAAGATAGATTGGGTCCAAAAGCATTATTCAACTCTCTAAGCAAACACTTTGGAATCCAGACTTGTCTCACGGTATTTTTCATTTGCACTCTATTTACAGTTTTGTTGAAGTTATTACTAAAGTTCTGTCCACTTGGTTTATTGATGTTGAACATGTTCCTGTTGGTGGACTGTTCATTCCCTGGGTATCTACTGTACCCAAACTGCCTAGAGGAGGCATACTTATTAAAGAATCCCTGAGGATAGAATCTTTGAGGATGAGCATGATTTCCCCAATTTCTCATGTATTGACCCATGTTCTTATTAGAATATGAATTTCTATTGTGGGTCATTTGCCTTGTTCTGTTAACACTCTTGTTCTGGTTGACGGGCATGGGAGCTTGTCTAGTTAAGTTCTTAACAATTTTAGAGTGTTGTTGGACATGTTTTGTTGACTCATTTGTAGTTTGCTGGACACTCTGAACATGACTAGAGCTTGATAGTGTGTCCATTTTCTCTTTTCCCTTTTCTGAACAGAATGTTATAGTTTTGAATACAAAGGGTCTTTTCTGTGCCGGATTGTAGCCCAAACCCTCTTTATTGAAATTAACTCTAGTACCCAACATAGTATCTAAGTTTGACTTCCCTTGAACAAATTTTTCTAGGGTTTTTTATTTATCTTCCAGCTCTTTCTGCAATGTTTCACTGTTTTTCTGGAGTTTAGAATTCACCTCCTTAACAGCTTCATTCTTCTCAATGATTAAGTTGTTTTCACTTTGACTCTCTTGAAGTTTTGACTTAAGTTCATCAAGCTGTTTACGAACTTCCTGATTTTCAGACTTAAGGTCATCATTTTCTTTTCTGAGAGAGTTCATCTCTTCTAATTCTTCCTTAAACTTCAGATTCTCTCTGTTAGTTTGGACCTGCACTTCAGTAGCAACATTCAATTTTCTCTTTACCATCCTATGCTCTTTGCTCAAAGCATTAAATTTATCTAGCAGTTCAGCATATGTGTAATATCTCAGACCTTTCGGATCCTTTCTTCTTGGGTCTCGAATCTACTTTCTCGGAGTGTCTGGCTCCGTTGTGTCTGAAATTTCACTTCGGACATCTTTCGTGTTCGGATCAACGCGATCCGGAGTTGTTTCGGAGGCCCAGAGCGTGTCCGCGGCTTTTTCTGCGTATTTTTCTGATTCCCGATCGTGTTTCCAGTTTTTACCTACGGAACCCCGTAGCGGGTGAACCGAGTCATTCACCTGGGAGAGAGTGGTACCGTTGCGATCGGTGCATTCCGAGGATCGCGGATGTGTAATTTTTGATTTTTTGATATTTTCCAGAATTTCCAGATTTTCTATAAATACCCCATTTCTTTTTCTTTTTCTTCCTATCTTCTTTCTTCTTCTTCCTCTTTCTTCTTCCTTCCCCAACGAGAGTCGCCCCCCTTTCTCTCTCTCTTCGGCCGACGACGACCGCGGCGCGCTCCCCTCCGGCTGTAGACGGCGGGGGGCGACGACATGACGACGTAGGCGGCGGTGAGACGATCCCGGTGGCGTGCGGCGTTCGTGCGAGGCGTGAAGGAATGAGGGTTCTAAAAGCGTTCTTCGCGATTTGTGGACGATCCAACGTGCCTCGAGGCGAGATCGAGGTAGGGTGACGTTCCCTAGCTCCCCGCGTTCCATTCCCGTGATTTCTAGGCCGGTGTGAGGCCGAGAGGGGTCGTTTCCATGCCGGGAGGGTAAAATCATGATTTAGGGAGTGTTCGCCCGATCCACGTTTTTAAGCCGCGATTCGACATTTTGATGGCTTAGAAGCATGCTAGGGGTCCCTAGGGGGCTTCCCCCTTATTTTCCCTATCTCCCATGGAGGTATGGGGGCGTGGTTGGTGTTCTGGGTCGTTTCCCGTCGTTTCACCGTCGGGACGGTGTGACGGTCCTTCCAGTGACCGTCACAGCCTGTGAGGCCCCACGGTAGGTGCGTTACATGGCAGTGTGATGTGACACAACTCCTCAGACCTAGATTCGCAAGCAACCGAACCAAACGGCGGGCCCACTCAAGCGGGTTCACCCGGGTCGCGCACACCCGGGTCCGTAGGTGGACCAGCGATAGTGGTGAGGGTCCGAGGATGGGCCTCACCTTTCTGGGGATTTGACTATCTTGGGCTGAACCCTTAAGGGCCTGGGATGCCCAATTCTGTGGCCGGCCAGCACGCCAAGGGCGTGGGATGTAGTGGCTCTCTCACAACTCACCCGCGGTGGCACTCGATTAGACGGAATGTTGGAACGAGCACTCTCTCACTGCCGACGGCGCAAATAGAGATAATACTAAGCTAAGCAATAGTGAAACCAGTAGAGGAATGGACCTGAAGCTCACCTGATCGGTGTGAAGACACCGATCCCGGCCGGAGACGAGGGCGAGCGGGGAAGCGTGGGCTACCCGCACGCCACGCTGACGACGCTTTAGCTGAAGACCTGCTAGTACAAAACTACTCCTCGCGCAGGAGGGTGATCGTGGGGGTGGGGAAAATAGAGGTTACATTCAAACACTACCTCCACGCAGGGAGGGGCGCTAAGCCGTCCAGGCGGGGAAGGGAAAATAGCTAAGGAGGTAGCCGATTGACCCCACCGTCGGTTCTGCCCGCCTGTCTGCCCGTCTGACAGGTGCTCGCTGTTGACTCCGCTGTGATCACTCCCGGACTCGAAAGTGAACAAGACCAACGCCAAAATGTTGGTGACTGACCCGGGAAGAAGCCTGAATTTTGTTGGTGCCAGAAGTTATCGATGCTAGCTGGGACAGATGCTGGACCGGCGTTGCTCTGCTCTGCCTTGGACTGAGTTCAGGTTGTTGCAGCAGGTTGGTGACTTCACCATGATCGCTCCCATGATCCAATCGAGACGTGATCAGGACGGTTGCGAGCGTGGTCAAATCCTCTTCGATCAGCAACCAAGATGGGCACCAGAGAAGGTCGGAGTAGGGAGGTGGAACCCGAAGAATGAGAGGGGGTCTGATCAATCTCTGACAGAACTGACCTACGCACCTGGGGAAAATAATTTGGAACGGGGAACTCCGACGGATGGGAGAGTATAAGGTTGTTGAATTTAAAGGCTCCCGGAAGGTGTGGCAGATGCACTAGGCAAGTCCGACGTGTCGGGTCGATGTCGACATTCCTTTCATCTAACCATCTCCTACCTAGGATTATGCAAGGGCCTGCCAAAGTACCAATTTGGCACCAAGCTCCATCACAGTATGTGGTCTTCCTGAACCATTTATGGAATTCAACGAAGACTTGGTCTCCGTTGTGCACAATTTGTCCGGTCCTAGAAAGAGTGGCAACGATATCGGGGGATACCCAATTATCAGACTCCAAGTCAATAAAATCAATTTCCGTAGGCTCTCCATTGGGTAGGTTTGCAAGGGATATGATTGGGAGAGGGATCATTTGGTCTGTCGACTCATTGACAGTGGGTGGTGGACAATGCATGGGACGGTATGTCGGGGACTCTAATGCAAGCGTGCCCATGGACTAGACTCGTAGAAACAAGTCTAAAACTTGCTCTGATACCACTTGATGTGACACACTAAGGAGGTATGCAGCGAAGAGACAAAGATCCTTGGACCTATTCCGCAAGCACAATCACAAAGCAATAAAGTACTAGATTGGGGCCGAATCACCGTCGCACACACACAAGCCCGGGTGACTTGATGATGCTAAGTGGAGGTGATGGATCAAGACCCTAGCTGGTAGAGTGCCAGCAGGGCCAGGGTTGCCCTCCCGAAGGTACGAGGCCCACGCTTAAGGGGCTGGCCAGGTGCCAATTGGGGCACTAGGCCCCTCTCTCTCACAGCCCACGGTGACCGCTCGTAAGTGGAACACACGGGGTCGGGCGCTCTCTCCCCTGCTCAACGGAGCAATTCCGCGGATATTAGATGAACAAATACGGATAATGAAGCAAATTTCAGAGCTTACCCTGGTTGGTTTGAAGAAACTAACCCCGTTCGAAGACGAGGGCGAGCGGGGAAGTGTGGGTTCCCCGCACACTGCGCTGATGAAGCTTGATCCCTGTTTAATAGTTACAAGCACTACACCTCACACAGGAGGGTGGAGTTGGGGTGGGGATATCTGTATTACAAATTAAACACTACCTCCGCACAGGGAGGGGCGTTAAGCCGGCCAGGCGGGGAGGGGAGAGTTGCTCGGATTGCGCCGACGGAGCACCCGGCTGAATCTGCCCGGGTCTGGAACAGCAAGATAGGGGGTCGGTGTAGCCGCCGGTGTGAGCTCCCCCGGACTCAAAACTTGATGAGACTTGCGCCAAAACGTCGCTGATGTACCCAGGCATGACTGTGAACTTTTTTGGGTGGGTCCGAAGTCGTCACCGGCAGGGGCAGGCTCTGGAACAGGGTCCCTGCGATCAGGCTCGGACTGCTCCCAGGATGCAACAGCAGACGGATGAAGTCACCACGATCACTCCCGCAGTCCAAACGAGGTGGGACCAAGACGAGCACGACCGTGGGCGAGTCTTCTTCGAGCAGCAAGAAAGAATGGCACCGGAGGAGTTCGGGGCCGAGAGCAGCAGTCCAATAAGTGGAAGGGTGTCGAAGCAGATCCTGACTGACCTGAACAGCATCCTGGTGGTAGAAAATTCGGTACAATTAGCTCCGACCTATGAATGAGGCCCCTCTGGCTGCGTTGGACAGAGAACAGGTGCATCTTTTCCCCGGTCAATTGGCGCACCAAGGGAAGCACTGGTGTGGTCGCAGGAGCTTCTGTAAGTTGCTTCTGGTTGCAGGCCGGACTGGTTATGCGCAGTTGGCGAAGGACGGCATTCCTGTGCAGCTCCAACCTCAGATTGAGGCGAAACCACCTCGCCTACGAAGACGACCGGAAGAGCTTTCCGTCGATGTAGGCCACGCCTCCAGGAGCTCCGGGGTGGAGTCTGAGGTGGTGCTGCAACAGACTGTCGATCTGCAGGTCTTCAGCTGCACACAAATTGGAAGAGAGAAATGGTGGAGGGGGGGAGGTTTCTTTGGTGGAGGGGTAAGGGATATGGGTGCTTTGGTGGTGGGGAGGGGTTTGGAAGGTGGGAAGGGGTGGTGAGGGTGGAGGCCAAGGGCGGAGCTAGCAGGGAGAGGGGTGGGTGCGCAAATGGCCAAGGGGGAGGTGGTGGGGAGATGGGGGCGCAAGTGGCTTGGGGGAATGGGGAGGGTTCCTCTTGATTTGGGTGGTGGGTTAATGGGAGGGTTTAATGGAGGTCTAGGGAATAGGAAGGGGTTGCTTTGGGGATGGGAAGGGGTGCCTAGGAGAAGGGAGTCTACCTTGGGAAGGTGAAAGGGTGTATGGGGAATGGGAAAGGTTGCTTGGGATGTGGAGGTACTAAAGGGGAGTAATGGCTCTTGGGAAGGTGAAAGGGTGGGGGGCTGAGGTGGCGGGTGATGTGGCAAGGGGGGGGAGGTGAAGGGGCAGGTTCGCCCAAGGGAGAGAGAGAGAAGGAGAGAGAGAGGGGTTCGCCCCCTTTAGAGAGAGAGATATATATATATAGAGCTAGAGAGAGAGAGAGAGAAGACAATGCTTGTGGATAAATTTACTCAATACTTCATTAGCCATCTCAAGTGGGGTTGGGGTCCTATTTATAGGGATCCCAACATTTACAAAAAGTCCCTGAAATAAGTGCTAATAGCAAATAAGCAAAAGAGGTGGGGAGGGGAGGGGAGGGGGGCGCCCCTGGGCCAGGCCCACCTAAATGGGCCCATACGACACTCTAGCCCAACATGATGACACAAACTTAGGTAAATAACATAATAACCTAGGGACTTGACTCAAAACAAAGGTAAATTACATCAAAATGACTCAACTAAAAGGAGAAAATACATCAAGATGACCCACATAGCAAGCCCAAGTGTCGAGGTGGACCCGTCCAGTTGTGGAGCCGCACCCTACCCGTCTCCGGGAGGGAGAGAGGTGTCGAGCCAGAGGGAATCATGGGTGATGTCCCCATCACAGTGCTTTGCCAACTGGGTGGTCCGTGGGCCTAACGGTCCCACGATAGGCCGCCAGGGCGTGTGACGTGCCTAGGTTGGACCGTCAGGTGGCGATCCGACCGTTGGCATCCGACCGTTGTGGTTTTGACCATTGGGGGTCAAGGCCTCTGACGCACCCAGGGTGGGGCGTCAGAGCCTTGTGACGCCCTTGTGTGGGAGCGTTAGAGCGGATGCGTCCCCACCTTTTAAAGCTCCTAGGCAGGATCAGTACAGCTGTGATGCCCCGAGGGGTGTGCGTCACAGCTGGTTTCATTCCATCTTCTAACGCACCAGAGATGGTCCGTTAGAGCCTGTGATGCCCCGAGCGGTGTGCGTCACAGCTGGTTTCTTCTCATCTTCTGACGCACTGGGCTAGGTGAGTCAGAGACTGTGACGAACCAAGGTTGGCGCGTCACAGCCAGTTTTTCACTGAGTGTCTGACGCACCTATGTTGGGCCGTCAGACTGCTGTGACGGCCCAGTGATAGACTGTCAGAGTCTGTGGCGCACCGAGGTTGGACCGCCAGGCTCTGGACTGCACTAGGTGGTTTGCAGTCCCGTTTCTTCTCCGACCGTGGTCACCGTGCGACGGTGCTGGTACGTGGGACAGTCCCCGTACTTCATCGAATTCGGATGTTGTTTTCTGTTGACTTGAGAGTATACTTCTTCAGTGACCCTCCACTAGTCGTAGCCTACTTACGCGTTTAGCGGTCCCACCAGGGAGTGGTGGAGAGGCTACCTTGAGGATGGTTTTAGACTGGTTTCCGTCGGGCCCCGCGTCTACCAGCTAGAGTCTGGCTAAGGGGAAAATCAATCAGAGGGCCAGGCCAGGGATTTACGGTCTGTATGTGCACACGTGGTTGGGGGCGATTGGACCCGCGCTGACGAGCGCGACCCCAGATAGTCACTTGTTTTATGGTTACTTGTACGGTGTCCTTACCTCTGCCGGGGGCTATCGTGCCAGGCGGACACCTGCGGTGCGATGTAAGACGTCAGGGGACGCTATTGACTATGCTTCTAGTGGGAGGTACTCCTGTCTAGTCGAGAGTGACAGACTGTTAGTCTCTGTGACTTCGACCTTCGGGTTTTCATCGGGTTGACCGTTGAGTTCCGACTGTCTCGCCGTAGCGCGTGTGCCGGTTTTCATGCCGTGAGACCGGTGTTTGTAGTTGCATGGCTTTTTCACTTCTGAGGTACTCGCTTACTGCTAGTGTAGCAGTTTTTCATTTCGCGAGGTAGGGTTCGAGTGATCCCTATTGAGTCTTGTTTTGAGACTCATTCCCTGCGTGTTTTCACCATGTTTCAAGCGAGGAGCGGCCTCAGGGGAGCGCGTCTGAGGCTCAGCGTGGTTCAGGTGCCCAGCGTTAGTGCCAGAGGTCAGAGTCGGGGTATGCCCCATGTAGCTGTACTTTTTTTTCTTGTCTCTGTACTAGTTGTGGACTACTGTTGTTATTTTGTTATATCTTGTGGACCATGTATCATGTAAAATGTTAATTTATTTTCTGCTTAATCATATAAACTGTTTAATCTCTGCAGTTACTTGTGATACTTGTGTAGTCTCCACACCATCCTTCTAACCCTTCCGAGTCTTCGGGCTCGTGGGTGGCGGTTCGAGTCTCAGGTTATCGGGCCATCCCGGTAATCAGATTCTCGGGTCGTTACAGCTAGTATCAGAGCACGGTTATGGGATTATACGAGAATTATAAGTAATTGTAGTGGTGTGGACGCACTAAAATTCGGAGGGGGGTTCCGTTCGTTTGTTGATCGGGGTTAATTCTTCTATTTAGTGCGAGGGCGTGCCAGTCACAAAGTGACGATTTATTCGGGCTTCATGGAAGCCCATGGTGCGCTCGATCTGACTAATCAGACGATTGTGTAGCTCGTGTCGGGACCGAAACCCGCTGTGCCGTAAAGGCCACGACGTTATTTACATCCCCCATATGGGGGAACACCCTTGATTGATTGCCAGGAATAAGGGCCCTACGGCCTAAAGAGAATACTAATAATGCAGGAGGATAGTGAAAGATGAACTATGCTAGAAACCCGTATCGGGACGTGAATGCTAAGACTATGTCGGCCACTCATGGGCCACTTCATGTTCGGACGAAGGTCCGTGTTTGTAGTATAAAAGACGGTGGCAAAACTGCGCGAATGTCTGCCATGAACAAGGCAAGTTTAATGAGAATGCGGGATTGGATCCCGGTAGGGATGGGTCAAGTTGATAGACTGTTGGCCGGAGATGATTTCGGATTATGGTCATGTCGGAAGTTCCGTAAACCACGTCCGATACCATAAGGCGTCGTTGATTTTCTCTTTGCACCCAGTCCGAGGGAGTGAATTGTTAAATGTGTAGCCCGAGCTCAATAACGTGCGCCCTCACACGCGGATCGACCTGCGCGGGTACTGGAGCTCCTTTCATTTTTTATTATTTGGCATTGATCTTTGCATTTTTTGTTTGAACCCTTCTCCCTTTTATTATCATTATTTACCTCCCCCTCTTTATATAAAAGAGGCGCGCCGGCTATAGAGGTGTAAAAGGGGGGCGCGCCGGGTTAAGTTAATGCCAAGGAGGGAGAGGGGCCGCGCCGGAATAACCTCAGAAGAGTGGGGCGCGCCGGTTATGGATGCCAAGGGGGAGCGCGCCGGCTAATGGCCAAGAAAGGGGGGGCGCGCCGGTATATGGCAAGAAGGAAGAGGGGCCAGGGGCGCACCGGAATAGGCTAAAAAAAGGGGAGGCGCGCCGATTTGTGGCAAAGAAAATAAAAGTGGTTTTGAGTGTAAGGCTGAACCGGCGCGGGGGGGTACCGCGCCGGGTTAGCCCGCGCCGGATTAGGAGCACGCCGGGTTAAGCTTCTGCGAGGTTTTATCTCAATCTGTTTGATTCTTATTGCCTCTGTTCTTATTTCTTCAACTTGCAGATTGATCAAATGAGCAGATTGTTTGTTCAATTGACATTTTAAATCATTATGATGCTTCTTAACATTTGTTCAGGTGAATGAGTACTTGTATTTGGATGTTTACTTGAGGGGTTTATTATGCAAGAACTTAGATGTTTAGCTTGATTCAGGGGCGGCTTCAGGCATGAACTGTTCTTATCTTCCGAGGACTTAGCTTGCTCGTCTGTTCTTGAGTGTTCTCATCCTGGCGAAATTTGGGCAGCACCTCCCCTGGACTGGGATTTGCCAGAGAGCAATAAGGAACACCAAACGGTTAACTCCGGGGTGCACCTCAAATCTAGACCTCATGGCGGTCCAAAATCCCAAATGTGAGTGTTGGAGAGCTCGAGGACTAGCCTTCAAGAGCTCTCACAACTCACGGGTGATGAATTCGTGGAACGGGACGGATGTAGGCCGTGGGTGGCCATGACTATTCACCCTTCGAACGGGTTCCCTCAGAGTTCATGCCACAGAAGGGCAAGCTCCCGAGGACCCCAGGTGATTCAGAGAACCAGAGAAATAAAACGGAAGAAAAAAGGGGGGGAAAGGATCAAAGCCATATAATACTGCGCATGCTCACAAGTCATTCTTTTATTCATCCTCAAGGGAAAAGGAAGGAAGAATACAACGGAGAAGATAAAAGAAAAGCTAAATGTTGAGGTGGGGGAAGAAGATACATCGGCGGGGGGAGAAGAAGGAACAGAGCACAAGCTCTTCCCCCCTCTCTCCCCTCTCTTGCTCTCACCTCTCCCTCTCTTTCTTCACCTTGCAGGCGTGGATGGCTGTAGCTTCTTCTTCTCTTCGGACGCTGGGAACCCTAGCCGAACCAGCAGCCTTCCCTCTAGCCTCTTCTCTCTTCTTCCTCTTCTTCCTCTTCTCTCTTTTTTTTCTTCCTCTTCTTGTTGTCTCTTATATACATCAGCCAGCCTGGGAGCCCTCCTGCCATTTCCACCTCGTCCGCAACGAAGTCGGGAGTTGACCGGCTGTGCTGGACGCTGTTCATTTGTCCCGTACGCTGCTGCTCGTCCGAGGATGGGATGCTCAGAGATCTGCAGGAGCTTGCCTTGCTGCTGCTGCTTGTGTGCTGTCGAACGAAGGTAGAAGCAGAGCCCTTGGCATTGAATGTTCTCTGCACGCCATAATGATGCAAAACAGAGCATCGGAATGTAGATGGGACAGCTTGTTTGCGCGTCGGGTTAACGTGAGATGCCAAGGAAAGGGTGCGCGCCGGTTTAGCCCAAGATGAAGGGGAAAAGGGGCGCGTCGGTTTAACCCAAGAAGAAGGGCGCGCCGGTTTAAGGCCAAAGCAAGGGCACGTGAAAGAAAATGGGGCGCGCCGGCTTAAGATGTTGAAGGGGGGGGGCGCCAGTTTAGAGCGCACCGGTTTAAGTCCCTTCCGTGCCGTTTTAAGCCTCAAATTGATTCTTTTCGAAGTCGCGGCCGTTTATATGAATGTCGGCGTTCCCATAACATTCTGGTTGCAATGCATGGCCTCCGTAATATTCTGTTCGCAGCCTCCGGGACTCGGTCCCAGACTTTGCGTGACTTTCGGTGCATGCCGAGACTGTGCCGGAGTTCCTGACTTTTCTCTGATTCAGCCCTCGGCACGGCTGGTCGGAGCGTTGTAGTTGTATCTTCTGCTTAGGGGGCTTTCTTAGCGGGTAGCGGACCACCAAGTGAGTTCTCGTCCTGATCGGGCGAGGCATGAGGTTTATTCGGCATTTCTATCTTCGACTCGCGCTCTAATGTGTAGACGCGAATGTCGCCATGATCATCATCGTCATTTTTTGGCGTCCACAAGTGGTCTACTAGTTCACAATAATGATGTACAGTTGACGCTGGCATCGGGCATCGTGTGTTTTTATTGACCTTGCAGTTTCCGTGTTTTCTATCTTTTGCTTTAGGAGCGAGCATGATGCCGAGGCAGGGGACTCGCTCTCAGCAGGGGCAGTCGGCTGGGGTTCAGGAGGAGCAGAGTAGAGTGCCACCAGCGGCCACCCAGGCAGTCGATACTATGAGGATTCCGGGGGTCGAGGATTTCTTCCGTGGCATATACCTACTTATGTCGCAGCGGAGAAGCTGGTGAGGGCTCGTCGACCAGGGGTAGGCCAGGACGAGCAGTGAGGGATTTCATGCAGTTCCATCCACCCTACTATGGCGGCCAGCCAGACCCTGATTTGGCTCGGAGTTGGCTCGACGAGATGGAGCGGGTGTTCAGTTCCATGCGGTGTACTGCGGAGGATAGGGTGATGTTGGCCTACAACCAGTTGCAAGGCACGGCTCGGGCGTGGTGCTCTTCCGAGTGGAAGGTGCCCTTCCAGTCTCATCCCCTTGAGCAGATTGCGTGGGGCGACTTTGTCAGCGCTTTCGAGCGTGCTTACTACCCAGCGTATATTGCTACGCAGAGGATGCGTCAATTTTTGGAGCTGGTCCAGGGTGACATGTATGTGTTGTAGTACAGGGCCCAAATTGTTGAGCTGGGTCGTTATGCACCTCATATCATGGAGCATGAGCTGGTGAAGATCGAACAGTTCGTGCAGGGCTTGAGGCAGGAGCTGAGGCACCATTTGATCACGAACGCTGCCACCGATTTGGAGACGGCTTCTCGTGTAGCGGTGTCCTTGGAGTTGGATATGCAGAGGACTCGGGGATTGATTAGCTAGAGGCAGTCCTTGTCAGGCCACAGCCAGCAGTCGGCTACCCAGCAGTAGGGCTCTTTTCAGCATGCGACGGGTGGTTCAGGAGCGCCGACACTGGCAGCGTCGGCGATAGGATCTACGTCTTTTTGCTCTAAGGTCAAGAAGTTTCTCAAGAAGAGTTTTTGTAAGAAGCACAAGCATCAGAGGCAGGCGTCATCGGGCAGTGTACAGCAGCTGATTCCTTTTCATCGTCAGGGATCAGTTGGTGGATCGCGAGGACCGTGTCCCCGGTGTAGTGAGTCCCATCCAGGCAGGCAGTGCACGGCGCCGGTGATTTGTTTCAGGTGTGACCAATCAGGGCATATGGCGCGTGACTGTCCTCAGAGGCAGCAGTAGCAGCATCAGTTTCCTCCGCAGTAGTAGTATCCCCAGCAGCAGAGGCCGCAGTAGCAGCAACAGCAGGGGCAATATCCGTCGCTACCCAGGTCAGCGAGTGTGGGAGGCAGGTAGAGATCTCGAGGCCAGATTACACACATGACCAGGGCAGAGGCAGTGGCGTCACAGATCGTGGAAGGTACCGTTCGGATTTTGGGTTGTGTGGCTCGAGTTTTGTTTGATTCTGGGGCGTCTCATTCGTTTATTTCGGAGGATTTCATTCTGAGTATAGAGGAGCCGGTGACCCAGTTGTCCTGTGATTTGGCAGTGGAGTTACCTTCTGGTGATTTTATGATCACTCTGTATTGTTTTGATGAGGTTCCTGTGTGGGTTGAAGGGCGGAGTTTGCTGGCCAGGCTTTATGCGTTGCCACTTCAGGACTTTGATGTGATTTTGGGTATGGATTGGCTCAAGGCACATCATGCTTTGGTGGATTGTGGCTCGAAGAGGGTTTATTTCCGGCAACTTCGTGGACCCACCTTCTATTTCCAAGGTATCAGGTTTTCCTTTTCTCACTTTCTTATTTCGGCTATTAGGGCTCGTCGTTTACTTGATACGGGTTGTCAGGGTTTTCTCGCTTCTGTGGTCGTGGCAGACCGGATAGGGCCAGATGTCGAGGACATTCCGGTGGTGTGCGAGTTTCTCGATGTTTTTCGGAGGACTTACCTGGATTGCCTCCCCAGCGGGAGATTGATTTTGTGATCGAGATTGTGTCTGGTACGGGACCTTTATCGAAGGCTCCTTACCGTATGGCTCCCGCTGAGTTGAGAGAGTTGAGGGCGCAGTTGTAGGAGTTGCTGGCCAAGGGGTATATTCATCCTATCTTTTCCCCTTGGGGTGCGCCAGTGTTGTTCGTGAAGAAGAAGGATGGTAGTCTGAGGCTGTGCATTGACTACCGACAGTTGAACGAGGTAACCGTTAAGAACAAGTATCCGTTGCCGCGGATTGATGACTTGTTCGACTAGCTTCAGTCTGCTTGAGTGTTCTCGCGGATTGATTTACAGTCTGGTTATTATCAGTTACGGATTCGAGAGTCTGACATAGAGAAGACTGCGTTCAGCTCGAGATATGGGCACTATGAGTTTCTGGTGATGCCGTTCGGGCTCACCAATGCCCCCGCAACGTTTATGGACTTGATGCAGAGGGTGTTTTATCCCTATCTGGACCAGTTCGTGGTCGTATTTGTGGACGACATCCTTGTTTATTCGTGGTCTGCGGAGGAGCACGCGTACCATTTCGGTGTGGTGCTGCAGACGTTGCGAGATCACCAGTTGTATGCAAAGCTCAGTAAGTGTGAATTCTGGCTTCGTGAGGTGCACTTTTTGGGGCACGTGATCTCTGGTGATGGTATTTTCATGGACCCCGCCAAGGTTGAGGCAGTAATGCAGTGGCCGAGGCCGAGGTCTGCGACGAAGATCCGGAGTTTCTTGCGGCTTGCAGGCTATTATCAGAGGTTTATCCAAGATTTTTCTCGCATTACGGCCCCGATGACCGGACTTACGCGGAAGGATGTGCCTTTTGTCTGGACTGATGAGTGTAAGCAGAGTTTCAGGGAACTGAAGAGATTGCTCACCTCAACTTTGATGTTGTTTTGCCTTCTGGATTGGGAGGTTTAATGGTGTGTACAGATGCTTCCGGGGTCGGATTGGGTGCGGTATTGATGCAGCATGGTAGAGTGGTGGCGTATGCTTCGCGACAGCTGAAGGCATATGAGGAGAACTACCCTACCCATGACCTGGAGTTGGCAGCGGTGACCTTCGCGTTGAAGATCTGGAGGCATTATCTGTACGGTGAGAAGTTCAAGGTGTTCACTGACCATCAGAGTTTGAGGTATGTGTTCACTCAGAGGGACCTTAACCTCAGGCAGAGGCTTTGGATGGAGTATATGAAGGATTATGACTTCACCCTATCTTATCAGCCGGGCAGGATGAATGTCAACGCCGATGCTTTGAGTCGGAAGGTCGCGGTCAGTGCCTTGATGTTGAGGAAGTGGAGGCTCTGGGAACAAGTACCTGAAGTGTCATTCAGGCTCCAGATTCCCCGAGAGCCAGGGTTAACGGTGCTTGTGAGTTTGACTGTCACCCATGCTATCCACCATCAGGTGACAGAGGCTCAGCATGCAGACCCTGAGTTACCCCAGATTTTGGCCATGGCTGATATGGAGCTTGGCGAGGACGATGCTGTGAGGTTTCGTGGTAGGCTGTACGTCCCAACCGAGGAGCGGGTTCGTCGTGTGGTGTTACGCGAGGCTCATGGGAGCATGTACACCGTACACCCGGGTGAGATGAAGATGTATCGGAACTTGCTGAGGCAGTTCTGGTGGCCTGGCATGAAGACAGATGTTTCCGAGTTCGTGGCCAGGTGCCTGACCTGTCAGCAGGTGAAGGCGGAGCATCAGTGACCAGGAGGTGTGCTTCAGCCCTTGGATGTTCTCGCGTGGAAATGGGACCAAGTGACCACGGATTTTGTGGTGGGATTTCCGAGGACTCCGAGTGGGCAGGATAGTATTTGGTTGCTGGTGGATAGGCTGACGAAAGTGGCTCGGTTGTTACCGATCAAGGTCAGCTGGAGTGTGCCCAAGCTGGCTCGTCTCTACGTGGAGCGGATTGTTCCTCTGCATGGAATTCCCATTTTCATTGTGTCAGATCGAGATATGCGTTTCACTTCTAGATTCTGGAGGAGTTTTCAGCGAGCTCTTGGCACGGAGTTAGTATTTAGCTCGGCATATCATCCTCAGTCGGATGGTCACTCAGAGAGGACCATCCAGACTTTGGAGGACATGTTGAGATCGTGCTGCCTGGAGTGGTAGGGGAGTTGGTTTCACCACCTACCATTGGTGGAGTTTGCCTACAACAACAGCTATCATTCGAGCATCGGCATGGCTCCTTATGAGGTGTTGTATGGGCATCCGTGTCGGACTCCACTTGATTGGTTCGAGGTCGGTGAGCGTGTTTTGACGGGACCGGAGTTGGTGCAGCAGTGTGTGAATGTCGTGCACCTGGTTCGTCAGAACATGTTGGCAGCCCAGAGTTGGCAGAAGAGCTATGCTGACCGGAGGAGGCAGCCTCTCGCTTTCACCATTGGCAATCGTTTGTTCTTGAGAGTTTCTCTGATGAATGGGGTGATGCGCTTTGGATGATGTGGAAAGCTGAGTCCCCGCTATGTCAATCTTTTCCTCATTGTGGAGTGCATCGGTGAGGTTGCTTATCGGTTACAGTTACCCCCTGAGTTGGCGTCGGTACATGACGTGTTCCACGTCTCGATGTTGCGAAAGTATATGCTCGATGACTCTCATGTGCTTGAGGATTCTATTTGGCCCGAGGTGACTCCACATCTTTCTCTCCCAGAGTTTCTCGTCCACATTGAGGATAGGCGAGAGTAGAGCCTGCGGAACAAGGCCATCCCCTTGATTAAGGTGGTGTGGCAGTGGCACTCTAGTGGTAAGGCTTTTTGGGAGCGTAAGGACGAGATGTGTCAACAGTTTCCATACCTGTTCGAGTGAGTTCCCTCTTCTTCCCCCTGAGCTTTGTTCTTAAATTTTGAGGATGAAATTTGTTTAAGGGGGGAGGGCTGTAATATCCTGGACCTTTTGGATCCTTTCTTATTGGATCCCGAATCTGCTTTCTCGGAGTGTCGAGCTCCATTGTGTCCGAAATTTCACTTCGGACATCTTTCGTGTTTGGATCAGCGTGATCCGGAGTTGTTTCGGAGGCCCGAAGGGTGTCCACGGCTTTTTCCACGCGTTTTTCCGATTCCCAGTCGTGTTTTCAATTTTTACCTGCGGAAACCCATAGCGGGTGAACCGAGTCGTTCACCTGGGCGAGAGTGGTACCGTTGCGATCGGTGCGTTCCGAAGATCGCGGATGTGTAATTTTTTATTTTTCGATATTTTCCAAACTTTTTGGATTTTCTATAAATACCCCCATTTCTTTTTCTTTTTCTCCCTCTCTTCTTTCTTCTTCTTCCTCTTTCTTCTTCCTTCCCCAACGAGAGCCGCCCCCCTTTCTCTCTCTCTTCGGCCGACGACGACTGCGGCGCGCTCCCCTCCGGCTGCAGACGGCGGTGGGTGACGGCGTGACGGCGTAGGCGGCGGTGAGATGATCCCAGTGGCGTGCGGCGTTCGTGGGAGGCGTGAAGGAATGAGGGTTCTAAAAGCGTTCTTCGTGGTTTGTGGACAATCGGGGACGCCTCGAGGCGTGATCGAGGTAGGGTGACGTTCCCTAGCTCCCCGCGTTCCATTCCCATGATTTCTAAGCCGGTGTGAGGCCGAGAGGGGTCATTTCCATGCCGAGAGGGTAAAATCATGATTTGGAGGGAGTTCACCCGATACATGTTTTTAAGCCGCGATTCGACGTTTTGATGGCTTAGAAGCATGCTAGGGGTCCCTAGGGGGCTTCCCCCTTGTTTTCCCCCTCTCCCATGAGGTATGGGGGCGTGGTTGGTGTTTTGGGTCATTTCCCGTCGTTTCACCGTCGGGACGGTGTGACGGTCCTTCCAGTGACCGTCACAGCCTGTGACGCCCCACGGTGGGTGCGTTACATGGCAGTGCTTTGCCAACTGGGTGGTCTGTGGGCCTGACGGTCCCACGATAGGCCGCCAGGGCGTGTGACGCGCCTAGGTTGGACCGTCAGGTGGTGATCCGACCGTTGGCATCTGACCGTTGCGGTTTTGACCGTTGGGGGTCAAGGCCTCTGACGTACCCAGGGTGGGGCGTCAGAGCCTTGTGACGCCCCTGTGTGGGAGCGTTAGAGCGGACGCGTCCCCACCTTCTAATGCTCCTAGGCAGGACCGTTAGAGCTGTGACGCCCCGAGGGGTGTGCGTCATAGCTGGTTTCATTCCATCTTCTAACGCACCAGAGATGGTTCGTTAGAGCCTGTGACACCCCGAGCGGTCTGCGTCACAGTTGGTTTCTTCTCATCTTCTGACACACTAGGCTGGGTGCGTCAGTGACTGTGACGCACCAGGGTTGGCGCGTCACAGCCGATTTTTCACCGACTGTCTGACGCACCTGTGTTGGGCCGTCAGACTGTTGTGACGGCCCAGTGATAGACCGTCAGAGTCTGTGGCACACCGAGGTTGGACCGCCAGGCTCTGGACTGCACTAGGTGGTTTGCAGTCCCGTTTCTGCTCCGACCGTGGTCACCGTGCGACGGTGCTGGTACGTGGGATGGTCCCCGTACTTCATCAGATTCGGACGTTATTTTTCGTTGACTTGAGAGTCTACTCCTTCAGTGACCCTCCACCAGTCGTAGCCTGCTTACCCGTTTAGCGGTCCCACCAGGGAGTGGTGTAGAGGCTACCCTGAGGATGGTTTTAGACTGGTTTTCGTCGGGCCCCGCGTCTACCAGCAAGAGTCCGGCTGAGGGGAAAACTGATCAGAGGGCCAGACCAGGGACACACAGTCTGTGTGTGCATACGTGGTTGGGGGCGGTTGGACCCATGCTGATGAGCGTGACCCCAGCTAGTCACTTATTTTACTTTTACGGTGTCCTTGCCTCCGCCGGGGGCTATCGTGCCAAGCGGACACCTCTGGTGCGATGTAAGACGTCAGGGGACGCTACCGACTATGCTTATAGTAGGAGGTACTCCTGTCGAGTCGGGAGTGACAGACTGTCAGTCTCTGTGACTTCAACTTTCGGGTTTTCGTCGGGTTGACCGTTGAGTTCGGCTATCTCACCGTAACACGTGTGTCGATTTTCATGCCGTGAGACCGATGTTTGTAGTTGCAGGGCTTTTTCACTTCTGAGGTACTTGCTTACTGCTAGTGTAGCAGTTTTTCGTTTCCCGAGGTAGGGTTCGAGTTATCCCTATTGAGTCTTGTTCTGAGACTCATTCCCTACGTGTTTTCACTGTGTTTCAGGCGAGGCGCGGCCTCAGGGGAGCGCGTCTGAGGCTTAGCGTGGTTCAGGTGCCCAGCGTTAGTGCCAGAGGTCAGAGCCGGAGTATGCCCCGTGTAGCTGTACTTTTCTTTCTTGTCTCTGTACTAGTTGTGGACTACTGTTGTTATTTTGTTATATCTTGTGGACCATGTATCATGTAAAATGTTAATTTATTTCCTGCTTAATCATATAAACTGTTTAATTTCTGTAGTTACTTGTGATACTTGTGTAGTCTCCACACCATCCTTCTAACCTTTCCAAGTCTTCGGGCTCGTGGGTGGCGGTTCGAGTCTCAGGTTATCGGGCCTTCCCGGTAATCGGATTCTTGGGTCGGTACAATATGAATCTTCCCAATCATCAATTGAAAAATTCTCGAAGATATTGGTTACCTCTTCGTCGCTTTTGGCCATGAGGCATATTCCTTCTTCGTCTTCTGCTGAAGAGCCGGCCTCTGGGTCTTCCTCCTTGTCACTCCACGTGCAGACCATAGCTTGAGGTTTCTTCTTCTGCACCTTGGAGGCCTTCTTCTGGAGATCAAGACATTCACCTTTTATATGTCCTGTCTTCCTGCAATGATAGCATTTGACCTTCTTAGTACTCTTATTCTTATCAGTATTAAAGTCTAAATGCTTACCAGAATTATTTGATCCTCTTTTTTTAAATGTTTTTCCTTTTGTCCTCAAAAAATTCCTGAACTGATGAGTGAGCATAGCTTGCTCCTATTGATCAAGGTCTGACAGTCCGTCAGACACCCCACTACTATTGCCACTGCTGCTGCCGCCACTGTTACTGTGGGACACCTTGAGGGCAATGTTCTTGCCCTTCTTCTCACTTCCTTCACCATTCCTTCTGAAATTCATTTCGTAGGTCATTATGGATCCTATCAGTTCAGTGACTGTCATTTTCGATAGATCCCTAGACTCCTCTATCACTATGGCCTTAGTGTGCCAAGTGGGGGATAGCGACCTAAGAATTTTCCTGACAATGTCCCCTTCTGAAATCTGTTTCCCAAGCCCATTAAGACTGTTAGTAATCAATGACAACCTGGCATACATTTCTGTGATAGTTTCCTCAGGTTTCATTTTAAATAATTCATATTCTGAGGTAAGCATGCTTACCTTAGTGGCCTTCACTTGGGATGTACCTTCGTAGATCATCTCCAATTCATCCCTCATCTTCTTGGCAGTTTTGCATACTGAGATCCGGGCATATTCATCAGGGTGAACCGCGCACTGAATGATGTTCAAGGCTGACCAGTTGATGGTTGAAAGTTTGACGTGATCCTCCGTCCACGCATCTTCATTTGGTGGAAGCTCATAAAGCCCTACGGTGATCACTCTCCAGAGCTTGTGGCTCTGGGCTCTCATAAACACCTCCATCCTATTTTTCCAGTAGAAATAGTTATTACCATCAAAGAAAGGAGGGCGACTGATAGACTGTCCCTCAGCCATGAAGCTTCGAGGACCACTAGATCCAGAATTACCATGGCCGTTGGACCACATGATGGGTAACCTGCTCTGATACCAATTGATAGCACTTGGAACGTGAGCTAGAAGGGGGGAAGAATAGATCACGTTGAAGTTTAAAGCAATTCGAATTATAAGAGATGAAATCCCAATCGCAGAAGTGAGTCTTCCTCAACAGCCCACAGAATAGACAAATCAGCAAAAGCTTAACGAGAAGAGGTTGATATGGAACAGTGAACGAACAGCTTAAGAGCTTCAAAAGCAACTAGAGATCAGCCAAACACACTCCACAAGAGATCAGACAGTCAAACCACATGGAGGAGACGGAGAGTTTTTAAGGTGGTTCGATTGTGATATGCAATCTACGTCCACCCCTTACTCCATTGGAGTAAGGCTTCCTTGCACTAAGCAATGAAAAAACACCGCAGACTCAGTCATCGGACACCTGCTATCTCACAGCTTGCCACAAGGGAACAGATCCCTCAACACTGATCCTGAGACCCATAGGATCTGAACATGAACTTGCCCCAGCAAGATCAGAACCGGAGGACCAACCTCCCTTCCTCTAACCGAGAGGGCACACACGAGTGAAATGCCTACACTCGCAACCGGAGAACCAATCTCCCTTCCTATAAGAGCACTTAGAGGGGAACAGAGCAGTAAGGAAGAAATGGATGAAACAACTCGAAAATGAAAAGATGAAAATAAAACAGTCACTCAAAAATAGCGAAAATATAGCTTCCAGAGAAGCAGTCTTTCAAGCTCAAAACCCAACAATGATCACTCAGAAACTTCCATCTCTAGGCAGGCTTTTATCTTGAATAGAGAAATTCTCGCACACTCAGTAGCTTTAGATGCTCTCTCTGTTTCAATCTTCGGCAGCTTCCTCTTGCTGTCTTCAACCTCCTTTTATAGCCAGATGATAGCGCGTGGCCAACACGATTCCCGCCCATTTCTTCTCACAGATCTGATTCCCTTTTTGGTTGCACGTGTCAGGATAATCCTCTTAGTTCGTTGCCTCAGATCATGAGCCCTTAAACCAGGTACCTCGATTTCCACGTGCAGTAATCTCACTGGTTTTGGATTCGTCAAACACATGCTCAACCAGGTGACAGGCCTGCCAAGCAAGAGAAGGTATTAGTGAAGGCTGCATTGACCACGGTCATGCACAGACTTTGCGTATCATATTGCAAGACATGCACGAACTATGAGCAACATAGAAGCGTATACGCACAGACCAAATGTGTATACGGTAGAAATTGCACCGACTGAAGTATGCACCTAGATAGAAACTGTACGTAATTCAAGTACCCTGAAGCAAAGAATGCACAGACATTATTACACAGGACTAGAACAGTGCACAGACTTTGATCAGCCTAAGACAAGACATTGCACCGACGTTGGTCATGCATGAGGGACATTTACACCGACCTAGTGTTAGCGCAGCAAGAGTGATATAGAAGGGGGGGATGAATAGATCACTCCCAATTTGTAGAAACTTAGGCGGAAAATAAATTCTACTGCTAACGCACCTCCTTAACCCATACACAGAGAAATGTAAATGAGAATGAAGAACTGATCACATGGAAGCAAAGAGACAAGCAGATGAAGAGCGCAGATAACAATAGCAAACCACAGAGGAGGCACTCGGTTTTTAGGTGGTTCGATTGCAGTCCGCAATCTACATCCACCCCTCACTCCAACTAGAATGAGGATTCCACTAGGCAATGCTAGATCAATGCAGACTCAGTCTGCGAACAACATGCTGCCACACAGCTTGAACACCCAAGGGAAACAAATCCCTCAACCAAGCTCTGCTACCCACAGAACTTGAAACCTATTCTAGCTCCCAGCTAGAACACAACCGAGAATCCTCTCCCTTCCTCCACACACCGGAGGGAAACTGTTAATGACAACCAGTCACTAACACCACCAGAGATCACCGATCTCTCTTCCTCTGCAACTCAGAGGGAAACTGGAGTAATACTCCCTTCCTCCACACACCGGAGGGAAACCAATTCAAATCAGAAGGATGAACAAAATGAAATGAAAACAAAGTAGAAACAAAAACCAATGAAGAAGAAATCGGTTCTGAAATCCAATACAAATGTAGCTTCAAATGAAGCAATTCATCAATCCACACACACTGCTCTCTCTCTCGAACAAACTCCTCTCAGATCTGGAACTCTCTGCTCTTTTTCTTTTCTGGATCGTGCAAACTCTCACCAATGGCTTCTGTTTTTTGTTTTCACGATCAGTCTTCTACTGAAGGATGAAGCTCTATATTTATAGCAGATATTGGCGTGTGGCTGCCAGGTTCCCACCCACGCACTTTTTGCCAGATCATTTGAATTTCGACAACATGGCAGCATCCTGACTAGGTTGCCATCCACGTGTCATGCGCCTGTTGTCTTGGATCACGTGCCAGGTGCCAACCTCGATTCATGTGCCCAATCATCAGCCTGAATCGCCTGCAGACAGAGACAGATTGAATGTAAAGACTTAGTTAGTTCAGGCTATAAACACGAATGTATATACTTCAGAAACATCAACTGATTAAGTGTGTACAACGTGAGAGAGTGTACAGACTTAATGAATAAAGCGCATGTGAAGGTAGTGTATAGACATATGAACAATGCAAACGAATGGCAGTGTATAGACTTATGAACAATGCATATGAAGGCAGTGTATAGACTTATGAACAATGCATATGAAGGCAGTGTATAGACTTATGAAGAATGCATATGAAGGCAGTGTGTAGACTTATGAAGAATGCATATGAAGGCAATGTGTAGACTTATGAAGAACAAAGCAAACAAGTCTTACTAATGTGTACACTTTACATAGCCCAGCCACTGTGTAGACTTCACAAAGCCTCACCAGTGTATAGGCTTGGAAAAAGTGTGCTGTGAGCATTGAAGACTCAAGTTATAACACCAGAAAGTATAGGGTTGTGGTCGGACAACCCAATGTGTAGACTTGATGGATAGGCTCATGAAAGGCAGTGTATATACATGTAATGAACAATGCAAACGAGCCTTACCAATGTGTAAACTTATCAAAGCTTCAGCCACTGTATAGACTTTACGATGCCTAAACAGTGTACAGACTTGGAACCTGTGTGAGACTCTTAATAAGACAGTGAGCAGTGTGTAGACTTGATGCTCAACGGAGATGTATAGACTTCAACAAACTTGAGCCAGTGTATAGACTATGCCAGGGTGAGACGATGCATTAGACACTCGGCAGTACAGACTTGGAAAGTTCTCTATGAGATGATCGACTGTTGAACCGATGTGCAGACTCTGGATGTGAAGGCAGTCTGTATAGACTTGAATCGCTTGAAGCGATGTACAGACTAGATGAAGCTCAAGCACTGTACAGACTTGTGAAGACTTCAGCGTTGTACAGACTTGGTGAAGCTCAAGCAGTGTATGGACTTGTGAATGCTTCAACGTTGTACAGACTTGGTGAAGCTCAAGTGAATGTATAGACTTGATGAACCACTGTGGATGTGTGGACTTGAGTGAATGAAGCCGATGTACAGACTTGCCTAAGACGTAGCATGAGACGCTGGCTGAGACGGATGCTGTACAGACTTTGAAGACTTTGAACGTTTGAGCAGCATGCAATGTACACACTTAGTGATGTACAGACTTGGCCAGGAAAGCGTAGGGAAATGTTGAGTGTATGGACGTGGCCAAGCGTAGGAACAGATGAGGAGTGTACAGACCTGGCGTTGTATAGACTTGGCTTTGAACGCTTGGGCTGAAGGTAATGTGCAGACTAAGCGATGTATAGACTTTTCCCAAGGAACCGAATGTATAGACTTTGCCACAGTCTGATGTACATGCTTTGCAGAAGTGAACGAGCCAATGTATAGACTTCAAAAGAAGCAGTCCGATGTACAGACTTCAAGGATTCTAAACAACGGACGCTGTACAGACTTGGACTCAAGGAATGTATATACTTAGCATGAAGACTGCCAGTCTATGTATAGACTTTGCTGAAGCTATCTCTGAAGCAATGTTCAGACTTTGTGCAATGTATTTACTTTAGTGTGTGCGAGCCTGTTGACAAGTAATGTGTAGACTTTGATTGTGTAAAGCAGGCGATCTACAGACTATGCAAACATGACACTGGGCGATGTATAGACTTACACTATCGGGTGTTTAGACATCAAGAGAATGCAGCAGCCAGTGTATGGACGTGAAGCTTGGAAGGATGTATAGGGTTGAGGTGAACTGACTTTGAGTATTGAGACCAGTGTGTAGACTTCAGTTAGAAGGTGCCCGATGTACAGACTTGAAGAAATTATGCCAATGTACAGACTTGAAAGATCAAGCTGGTGTATAGACTTTGGTACCCAGACAAACAATGTTCAGATGAGTCGACGCATCAGCAAGGGTGGGTCGACCCACTGCTGTCAGTACTAACTAGGCAGAGTGAAGATTGAATCAAGATAGCATGCTTATCTGACAACCAAAAGAACTGTACTCACTCACATGATGAAACAACATTAATCTAGAGATAGAAGATTAATTTATAGTGTGAGACATCATCAAAACCATAGGGATGCAACAATCTCCCCCTTTTTGATGATGACAACACTATGAATCAAGCAATATCAAGTTTTAACAAGAGATTTATATCAGCTGCAACAAACATATTAAATTCAAGGCATGCTCATGTAGATGAATTATACATTCCCTACAACACACTCTCATCTCCCCCATAACTCATAACCATATCTTCCACGAAGCAACATGACTCCCCCAAAGCTCAAGACAAAACTAAGACTCACTGATATGGCAGAACTTCTCACTGATATTGCAAATATTGTAAACTTCTCTCCCCCTTTGACATCAGCAAAAAGAACTACAGAATGTATGACAGTGCTGGAAACATGAGGACTAAGGGCAGTAACTTCTTAGTGCAGAAAGTCACGAGTAGGTCTTAAGAGAATAAGTGAGTTTCTAATCTCAAGAGAAGATTCTTTATACTTCAGTACACAATAGAGAAGTAGAATGATAGACAAGTTTATCAGCATACATAGTTGATGATTTAGAGCAGGAGTTCACAAGTATGGCCATATATAGCTGATCATTCAACTATCCCACAAGACAGCAAGAGACGAAATCAGAGAGGTGTTCTCAAGGTATTGAAGACAAGCAATCCATTAGTTGCATAACAACAAGGAATTTTTGTTGGAGATGATTTTCAAGAAGATCAATGAGTAAGTTGGTAGTTCACTCCTTTGACATTAGAGAGACACCTGGATTAGAGGCCTGAATCTCCAGTTACTCAGAGTGAGTACCTCATTACTTCCCCCCTTTTTTTTATTAGGGAACAGAGATAGTAACTGTGGCTTTTGACATGAGGAAACACCTTGATTAGAGGCCAGAGTCCCCAGTTACTCACCAGTAAGCCACCATTGCTCTGTCATGTCTTTTCATTCATTTTAAGCATTTGACACCTCATGACATGGGAGAAATATTCATTTCATTGATGAAGCTCCCAGTTTCTCAGTGATCAAAACAGAACATTTTTGTTCAGTTAAGCCCTTGAGTTAAAGAGATAGAATGATTGAAAACAATACCAAAAAGGACTATTTCTTGAATTGAGTCTTGAAGTCTAGATTTCAAGTTGATTGGGTCAGATAACAAGACATACAAGTTTTTGGCCTGAACCAGAATCAATGACAATGTAGGAAGATATACTTTATGCAATTAGTCCAGATCTCTGAAGAAGTACTAAAGAAAAGATTCTAATCTGGAGATTAGAGTCACTGACTTATAGACTTAAGAGATAAGTGACACTCTACTGTCTGAGAGAACCACTCTAGATCAGTCATGCAAGACCAGCAAAGTTACACATCTGGACAGCCCCTTTTGAATCTGTCAAAGAACTTCTCTTCTCACATCACAACTCAGCTCCCCCTAAGACATAGCATTCCTCAATAAAACATTCCAGCATAAACTCAAGGCTTCCCCTTACTCAGAGTATTCCTGAAAGCTAACCAGTAAGCATTCTGAACTCCCCCTTAAACCAGCAAGAAAGAAGGCTAAACATCTGATAAATACAACTCCTCCTCACAACAAGAACATGCTTCATAATTAAGACAATTTGTATAAGCCTAATTCTCTTCTCAATGTGGTGAATTTTTCATTATCCAGAGGTTTTGTGAATATGTCAGCAATCTGATTATCTGTGCCTACATGAATCAGTTCAAAATTATTCTTAGACACCTCATCTCTTATAAAATGATGTCTTATCTCTATGTGTTTGGTTCGTGAATGCAAAACATGATTTTTAGCAAGATTGATGGCACTAGTATTATCACAGTAAATTGGTGTGCACCCCAGGTCTACTTGGTAGTCCTGAAGTTGGTGTTTAATCCATATTACTTGTGTTCCACAACTCCCTGCAGCCACATATTCAGCTTCTGCAGTGGAGAGGGCCACAGAATGTTGTTTCTTGGAGCCCCAAGACACTAAACACCCACCCAAGAATTCACAATGGCCACTAGTGCTTTTCCTGTCTAGTTTACAGCCTGCATAATCAGCATCTGTGTATGCTACTAAGTTAAGTGTGTGAGATGCAGGAAACCATAAACCAAGAGAATGACTAGCTGACAAATATCTGAAGATTCTTTTAACTGCAGCTAAGTGTAATTCAGTAGGTCTAGACTGATACCTTGCACACATTCCTACACTGAATTGTATATCTGGTCTAGAGGCTGTCAAGTAAAGAAGTGATCCAATCATACCTCGATAAAGTTTGGCATTTACTTCTTTACCTGTCTCATCTGCATCCAATGAGTATTGGTGCCCATGGGTGTTGTAATGTGCTTTAAGTTTTCCATACCAAACCTCTTGAACAGTTCCATTGTGTATTTGGTTTGGTTGATGAAGCACCCATCCTCTAGCTGCTGTACCTGCAATCCAAGGAAGTATTTTAGTTCACCAACCAAGCTCATTTCAAATTCAGCAGACATCATGGTAGAAAATTCATCACATAGTTCATGCTTAGTTGATCCAAATACAATGTCATCTACATATACCTGAACTATGATGAGATCTTTATTTATGCCCTTGGTAAATAAAGTTTGATCAACTTTACCTCTTTTGTAGCCCTTGCTGATCAGAAATTCAGATAATCTTTCATACCATGCTCTTGGAGCCTGCTTTAGACCATACAAGGCTTTGTTTAACCTGAAAACTTGGTTAGGTTGAGGAGAGTATTGAAATCCAGGAGGTTGTTCAACAAAAACTTCTTCTTTAATGACTCCATTTAAAAAGGCACTTTTAACATCCATTTGTTGGAGTTTTATATTCTTTGAGCAAGCAAAGGCAAGCAACAATCTTATAGCTTCCATCCTAGCAACAGGTGCATAGGATTCATCAAAGTCTACACCAAATTCCTGACAGTAGCCTTTGGCTACTAATCTGGCCTTATTCCTCGAGATGATTCCATCTTCATTCATCTTATTTTTGAACACCCACTTGGTTCCTATGATATTTATACCATCTGGTCTTGGGACAAGCTCCCAGACATTATTCCTTTCAACTGACCTAATTCCTCACTCATAGCATTGACCCAAGCTTGATCAGCTAAGGCCTCTTCTACTGTTTTGGGTTCAATTTGTGAGACTAATGCAATTAAGTCATCATTATTCACATTTCTAAAATGAGACCTAGTCCGAAGAGGATCTTCAGGATTGCCTATGACTTTATCTAAAGGATGGTCTTTAAGAAATCTGATATTTGTTGAAGACTCACCTGTTTCTCTTGGCCCTTCCTGATTAGGGGAATTTGTTTCTCCACTTGGCTGAGTCTTCTCTTCTTCCTGTTGGTCTTCTAGAAAATTTCCACCATGATTGGAATCCCTGTCAAGATTTTCAACATTAGAAACATCTTTCTTTTCACTAAAAAGGATGTGTGGAGACTCTTCCACTTTCTGATCTGATATGTTATATACCCTATATGCCCTTGACACTTCAGAGTAACCCAAGAATATTTCAGGTGAACTCTTGGCTTCAAACTTGTCTAAATCTTTCTTATCATTGTTATGAATAAAACATTTTGCTCCAAAAATTCTGAAATGAAACAAGTTTGGTTTCTTACCTTTTAGAAGCTCATAGGGTGTTTTCTTGTGTATGGATCTTACCATGGCCCTGTTGATTATGTAGGTTGCTGTATTGGCCACTTCTGCCCAAAACCTTCTAGGTAATTTACTTTCAATCAACATGGTTCGGGCCATCTCCACCACAGTTCTATTTCTTCTCTCCACAGTCCCATTCTGTTCAGGTGTCCTGGGAGAAGAAAACATGTGAGTTAGTCCCTCTTTTTCACAAAAATCAGTAAACATGGAGTTTTCAAACTCACCTCCATGGTCAGATTGGATAGAACAGACCTTGTATTTCCCTTCTTGTTTGACCTTATTGAAAAACAGATTAAACTTTTGAAATGCATCACTCTTATTTGCTAAGAAAAATATCCATAAATATCTAGAGAAGTCATCTATGATGACATAGCCAAACCTATTTCCATTAAGACTCTGAGTTCTAGTGGGACCGAAAAGGTCCATATGAAGAAGTTCCATTGGTCTAGAAGACAATGGCTCATATCTTAATTTAAAGGAATTTCTGGTCTGTTTGCCTAGAGCATAGGCATCACATGCTTTTGATATTGAGTTGAATTTAATTCTAGGCATGCCTCTAACTAAATCATGCTTGACCAATTTATTTAAAGTTGAAAAGCTAGCATGACCTAGACGTCTATGCCATTCAAAGGCATCATTTTCAGAATTGGCAGATAAGCAAATAGTAGATTCAGATTTCTCATCTAAGTCTACAATGTAGACATTATTAATCCTGTTGGCTACAAATTTAACCATGTCAGAATTTGTTTCAAGGATTTTGCATGAACTATCATCAAATACAACCCTGTGACCCCTGTCACATAATTGACTAATGCTAATCAGGTTGTGTTGAAGCCCTTCCACAAGTAAGACTTTTTCAATGGAGTTTGTGGAAGACTTACCTACTGTTCCAACTCCAATTATTTTACCTTTGTTCTTTCCTCCAAACTTGACCAGACCCCCTGGCTTCATCTCTATCTTGCTAAACTTGGATCGGTCTCCTGTCATATGCCTGGAGCAGCCACTGTCGAGGTACCACTTGTTGTCTTCAGCTGCCAGGCCGACCTACACAGATACATCAAGCAGAGTGATTTGGAACCCAAGATGAGTTGGGTCCAATGACATTGTTCAAATCTCTGATCAAGTGTTTAGGTATCCAGATTTGTTTCAGCATGATTTTCTCTGGCACCTTCCTTTCTGGTTTATTAAAGTTGAATCCAGCTGAACTGGAGAAGTGAGTTCTATTCCGTTCATTAGTCTTCCTATTCCTAGGAAATTTTCTGTAGGCTTGTTGATTAGCATATCTTTGACCATGAAAGTTATTTCTCCAGTAGGTCCTGTTTGGACCCATCTGATTGTTGTAATTCCAGCTCTTATTCTGATTTACTTTCTTGGTCCATCTACCATTTGTGTTCTGGTGAGTGGGCTTAGTGTTATTCTTCATAAAATTCATTCCCATCTTAAATGGTTGTCCAGTACTGATTTTTGTGTTTTCTTTAGGGCTTTGAATTTCCTTAGAGCTGTTTGAGCTGGATGGTGTGTCCAGCTTTTCTTTTCCCTTCTCTGGGCAGAAGGTGATGGTCTTGAATTGCAACGGTCTCTTGTTGGTTGGGTCATAGCCTAGTCCTTCCTTATTGAAATTGACCCTAGTCCCTAGTATAGCATCTAAGCTAGTCTTTCCTTGGATAAACTTTTCTAAGACTTTCTGTTTGTCTTCCAGCTCCTTTTGAAGGGACTCAGAATTTTTTAGGAGTTCAACATTTACTTTCTTCACAGCTTCATATTTCTCTGAATTCACTCTAATTTCATTCATGCTTTCTTCAATTTTAGTTTTGAATTCATTGAGCTGTTTTTGACTTTCTTGACTTTCTTCCTTGAGCTTATCATTTTCTTTCCTTAGTGAGGTCATTTCTTCTAGTTGTTCTTTTAGCTTCTCATTTTCCTCACAGACCAGAGTTTGTTCTTCAACATTTGTGTTAAATTTTCTTTTCAGAACTCTGTGCTCTTTGCTAAGAGAATTAAATTTATCTAGCAAGTCACCATAAGCATCCTCCCAGTCATCAATTGAGAAATTTTCAAAAACGTTTATTACCTCCTCTTCACTGTTTGCCATGAGGCAAATTCCATCTTCATATTCTTCTGAGGAAGCGTCTTCGAGGTCTTCTTCTTCCTCGCTCCATGTGCAGACCATCGCCTGTGGCTTCTTCTTCTTCTGCACCTTTATGTTTTTCTTCTGAAGATAGGGACCCTTCTTCTGGAGGTCTGGGCATTCGCCTTTCATATGTCCCTGTTTGTTACAATTAAAACAAGTCAGTCTCTTAGGATTTCTATCCCTGTAACTAGTAAATTCAGCACTCTTGTTGAAAGAGTGTGGCTTCTTCTTCCTAAAGGTCTTTCCCTTTTTCTTCAAAAATTTTCTGAACTGTCTAGTGAACATTGCCTGCTCCTCCTGGTCGAGATTTGACAAACCTTGAAGCTCGGACTCAGACTCGGGGCTACTGCTGCTGCTCCCGCTGTTGCTACCCTTATTGCGGGATGCTCTTAGAGCCACATTCTTACCCTTCCTCTCACTTCCTTCTCCACCTCCTTTGAAATTCATCTCATATGTCATAAGAGATCCTATGAGTTCATTCACAGTCAAGATAGTCAGATCTTTTGACTCCTCAATCACAATGGCCTTAGTGTGCCATGCCGGGGATAAAGATCTAAGGATTTTCCTGACTATATCTGCCTCAGCAAGATCCTTCCCTAGCCCTTTAAGTGTGTTTGTGATCAAGGACAACCTGGCATACATTTCAGTTATATTCTCATCTGCATTCATCTTGAACATTTCATACTTAGAAGTGTAGAGGTTTACCTTCGAGGCTTTCACTTGAGCTGTACCTTCATAGATCAATTGTAGCTCATCCCACATTCGCTTGGCAGTTCTGTATACAGATATACGGGCATATTCCTCTGGATGAACAGCACACTGGATGATGTTCAGCGCCGTCCAGTTGAGTGAGGAGAGCTTGACATGGTCATCTGTCCAAGCGTCCTCGTTTGGTGGCAGATCATATGGCCCCACCGTGATTACTCTCCACAGTTTATGACTCTGAGCCCTGATGAACACTTCCATCCTGTTCTTCCAAAACAGATAGTTACTACCATCGAAATAAGGAGGGCGACTAATGGATTGACCTTCGGCCATGAAGGTTTTAGGACCACTAGCATTTCCTTGACCGTTCGTCCACATGGCGTAAACCTGCTCTGATACCAAGTGTTAGCGTAGCAAGAGTGATATAGAAGGGGGGGATGAATAGATCACTCCCAATTTGTAGAAACTTAGGCGGAAAATAAATTCTACTGCTAACGCACCTCCTTAACCCGTACACAGAGAAATGTAAATGAGAATGAAGAACTGATCACATGGAAGCAAAGAGACAAGCAGATGAAGAGCGCAGATAACAATAGCAAACCACAGAGGAGGCACTCGGTTTTTAGGTGGTTCGATTGCAGTCCGCAATCTACATCCACCCCTCACTGCAACTAGAATGAGGATTCCACTAGGCAATGCTAGATCAATGCAGACTCGGTCTGCGAACAACATGCTGCCACACAGCTTGAACACCCAAGGGAAACAAATCCCTCAACCAAGCTCTGCTACCCACAGAACTTGAAACCTGTTCTAGCTCCCAGCTAGAACACAACTGGAGAATCCTCTCCCTTCCTCCACACACCGGAGGGAAACTGTTAATGACAACCAGTCACTAACACCACCAGAGATCACCGATCTCTCTTCCTCTGCAACTCAGAGGGAAACTGGAGTAATACTCCCTTCCTCCACACACCGGAGGGAAACCAATTCAAATCAGAAGGATGAACAAAATGAAATGAAAATAAAGTAGAAATAAAAACCAATGAAGAAGAAATTGGTTCTGAAATCCAATACAAATGTAGCTCCAAATGAAGCAATTCATCAATCCACACACACTGCTCTCTCTCTCGAACAAACTCATCTCAGATCTGGAACTCTCTGCTCTTTTTCTTTTCTGGATCGTGCAAACTCTCACCAATGGCTTTTGTTTTTTCTTTTCATGATCAGTCTTCTACTGAAGGATGAAGCTCTATATTTATAGCAGATATTGGCGTGTGGCTGCCAGGTTCCCGCCCATGCACTTTTTTCCAGATCATTTGAATTTCGACCACATGGCAGCATCCTGACTAGGTTGCCATCCACGTGTCATGCGCCAGTTGTCTTGGATCACGTGCCAGGTGCCAACCTCGGTTCACGTGCCCAATCATCAGCCTGAATCGCCTGCAGACAGAGACAAATTGAATGTATAGACTTAGTTAGTTCAGGCTATAAACACGAATGTATATACTTCAGAAACATCAACTGATTAAGTGTGTACAACGTGAGAGAGTGTACAGACTTAATGAATAAAGCGCATGTGAAGGCAGTGTATAGACATATGAACAATGCAAACGAATGGCAGTGTATAGACTTATGAACAATGCATATGAAGGCAGTGTATAGACTTATGAAGAATGCATATGAAGGCAGTGTGTAGACTTATGAAGAATGCATATGAAGGCAGTGTGTAGACTTATGAAGAACAAAGCAAACAAGCCTTACTAATGTGTACACTTTACATAGCCCAGCCACTGTGTAGACTTCACGAAGCCTCACCAGTGTACAGGCTTGGAAAAAGTGTGCTGTGAGAATTGAAGACTCAAGTTATAACACCAGAAAGTATAGGGTTGTGGTCGGACAACCCAATGTGTAGACTTGATGGATAGGCTCATGAAAGGCAGTGTATATACATGTGATGAACAATGCAAATGAGCCTTACCAATGTGTAAACTTATCAAAGCTTCAGCCACTGTATAGACTTCACGATGCCTAAACAGTGTACAGACTTGGAACCTGTGTGAGACTCTTAATAAGACAGTGAGCAGTGTGTAGACTTGATGCTCAACGGAGATGTATAGACTTCGACAAACTTGAGCCAGTGTATAGACTATGCCAGGGTGAGACGATGCATTAGACACTCGGCAGTACAGACTTGGAAAGTTCTGTATGAGATGATCGGCTGTTGAACCGATGTACAGACTCTGGATATGAAGGCAGTCTGTATAGACTTGAATCGCTTGAAGCGATGTACAGACTAGATGAAGCTCAAGCATTGTACAGACTTGTGAAGACTTCAGCGTTGTACAGACTTGGTGAAGCTCAAGCAGTGTATGGACTTGTGAAGGCTTCAACATTGTACAGACTTGGTGAAGCTCAAGTGAATGTATAGACTTGATGAACCACTGTGGATGTGTGGACTTGAGCGAATGAAGCTGATGTACAGACTTGCCTAAGACGCAGCATGAGATGCTGGATGAGACGGACGCTGTACAGACTTTGAACGTTTGAGCAGCATGCAATGTACACACTTAGTGATGTACAGACTTGGCCAGGAAAGCGTAGGGAAATGTTGAGTGTATGGACTTGGCCAAGCGTAGGAACAGATGAGGAGTGTACAGACCTGGCGTTGTATAGACTTGGCTTTGAACGCTTGGGCTGAAGGCAATGTGCAGACTAAGCGATGTATAGACTTTGCCCAAGGAACCGAATGTATAGACTTTGCCATAGTCTGATGTACATGCTTTGCAGAAGTGAACGAGCCAATGTATAGACTTCAAAAGAAGCAGTCCGATGTACAGACTTCAAGGATTCTAGACAACGGACGCTGTACAGACTTGGACTCAAGGAATGTATATACTTAGCATGAAGACTGCCAGTCTATGTATAGACTTTGCTGAAGCTATCTCTGAAGCAATGTTCAGACTTTGTGCAATGTATTTACTTTAGTGTGTGCGAGCCTGTTGACAAGCAATGTGTAGACTTTGATTGTGTAAAGCAGGCGATGTACAGACTATGCAAACATGACACTGGGTGATGTATAGACTTACACTATCGGGTGTTTAGACATCAAGAGAATGCAGCAGCCAGTGTATAGACGTGAAGCTTGGAAGGATGTATAGGGTTGAGGTGAACTGACTTTGAGTATTGAGACCAGTGTGTAGACTTCAGTTAGAAGGTGCCCGATGTACAGACTTGAAGAAATTATGCCAATGTACATACTTGAAAGATCAAGCTGGTGTATAGACTTTGGTACCCAGACAAACAATGTTCAGATGAGTCGACGCATCAGCAAGGGTGGGTCGACCCACTGCTGTCAGTACTAACTAGGCAGAGTGAAGATTGAATCAAGATAGCATGCTTATCTGACAACCAAAAGAACTGTACTCACTCACATGATGAAACAACATTAATCTAGAGATAGAAGATTAATTTATAGTGTGAGACATCATCAAAACCATAGGGATGCAACACCTAGTGTGCGTTATGTGCGAGTGCAAAGTATGCACCGACTGTGCGAGCCAAAACTTGCACCGACCTGCCCTAGCATACGAGCAGCAAACCATATGCACTGACTTGTGCTCACTTGTAGCAAAGACTGCACCGACCCTAAATGCATTAGCTGAAAGAACATGCATGCACCTAAACCATGCACAGACTTGCTCGTAGTGAGAGCTACGCAGACCTTATGAACACTAACAAAAACAGGCACTAAGGTTATGCACGGACAAGCAATGAAGTGTGCACAAACTTTATGTGCACCATGCGAGAGTTGCATTGACTTACTGTGCCTAGAACTCAACATGCACAGACTTAGTCGTGTGGCTCAACGAGGGTTGCACCGACTCAATGAGTGAATGCACAAACCCTATTCCGTTGAAAATGCAACATATACACGGACTCAATGCGAAAGTAACCAAGTATACACGAACTTTCTAAGTAAAATTGGAAGGTGCAGTATATGAAGAATAAATAAAAGAAAAGTATTAAGATGGACTAACATGATTGACTTATAGTGTATGACATCATCAAAGCCGTAGGAGTGCAACACCAAGCTCTCACAACTCTCAAGCACTTTTAATGAACCACTCTGATGAAAATTAAGCAGCGGGCAATATACATAAATGAGCGCTCACTTCACCGCATCACACTCGTAACAGAGACGGATAGGATAAAACAACAAACTCACAATAAGCAAACCACATCGCAAGGATTTTTAGGTGGTTCGAAAGCACCCAAGTGCCGTCCTACGTCCACCCCTCTCAATTCGAGAGGATTCCACTAGAAACGTTGCACAACGGCAGCAAACCACCACACGCACGGGCTCGACGGCCCAACACACGTGGGTTCTCGTATGACGATGAGGAACCGCACACATGGAGACAAGCTCCGAAAACGTCTATGAAGAAAAATAGGATAGGAAATACAATGCTCAGTCCAAGAATGATAAACTATACTCAAAAGGAAATGAAAAACACATTCTAACAAAGATCTTCCCCTTTAATCCTTAACCAATCTCGGAGATAAAGGAAGGGTGCACTGGAATGGGTAAACCGTGGAGAGGAGAGACAGCCAATTATTGAAAGATGAATGCCCGAGCTTGAGGACGATGGAGAGCAACGACGGCCACCACCAGATCTAAGCTTGGGGTCGTGGGATGGAGCTTCTGCAGTGTCGTCTTCCTCCTCCAAATGTTGTGCTTCGCCCTTTTCTTCTCCTACAAGAATAATGATCATGTTAGCCCAAAAGATGTCTTCTTCCGTAGATGCATTTCATAGCATACATATACCCATGAGAAAACAATGCAAATAGACATTAAACCCATGCTACAATTCAGGCATTAGAGATCATATCAATAAAGGTGATTTTGAGTTAATTTATGTCGATACAAAACATCAACTTGCAGACATTTTAACAAAACCTTTGAATTCTAATCAGTTTTGCTTTCTTAGGAGAGAATTAGGATTGTGCAGATTAGATAGTTAAATCTTTTTGGATTGCTTTGTAAATATACTTTCAAATTTTTCATAAAGGAATTGTGCATACCGCTTTACTTTTTGCACATAAGGAGATCTTCCACTACATTCAAGTTTCAATCCTTCCTTTTTTGTGCATAACACTATGAATAACATTGATTTTCACTAATATCTTCATTCAGTTGCATCTGCATGTATATAATTCTATACATCTTATAATTTTGTGTGCATGAATGCCATGATTTTTGGTATGTCAAATGCCGATTGCCGATGGCTGGATTATGTCCAGCTGGAAGCTTTCCTCATGCGTGATGGTGGTCTTCGGACCAATGTACTCCGCCACGTACCGGTAATCAACCTGCTTGAACATACAATCTCAGTGAATGCTTGCATGTATATATGATACCACCCTCTTTTGATACCTCCTATGACCTTTACCCTTGCTAAATAAAATTACATCGATATAGACATGTTTGTTACATGGCACACATTAAGGGGAAGGTTCTTTTTATAAATGTGCATACACTTAGGGGGAGACATCACAATGAATAGACTAATTCATCTCTTACATTCTATGCAATCTCTCACACTAATTGCACTTTTAAGTTAAATGATTCTATCAAATAAGGATTTCAACAATTCCACTCAACACACTTGAGGGCTCTTGATCCCCTACATAGAAAACACGTGTCTTGTGAGAAAAAAGCTGTCAACCCCGTCAAAAATTGAATAAGTGTGATTTGGCACCGAGTAGTCGGGAATCCCCCCTAAAATAAAGGAGGAAACTCACAATTGAAAAGTGTCTCATCCACATCATCAGAAGTGACGATATTGAGTAACTGGGAAATGCCCCTAAAACAAAGGGCATGTCTCGTGTCAAAAGGTTAGTCATCTTGTTATTTAAAAGTTAAAAAAAATTGGGGTTGTGCGAAGCTACCAAAAGCCAAGCACTGTGTATGGAAGTGTAGGGAGGAAAAGTTCTTACCTGTGTTGCTTAGAAAATCTGAAAATCCATATTGCTTAGATTTCATTGCTCGTCCTTCACATATATGACTAGAGAGTGATTGTGTAAATGTACCTTTTGAATCAATCATATTTCATGGGTAAAGACGTACCACTTTTTGTAAGCACTACCCTTTTAATATTTGCTAATGCAACTCATGCTCTCGGTCGATAGCATTGTTCTTAACTTGTTCATATAGAACATGCTTGATGCTATATAGAATAGTGAATGCATATATGCTTGAATGTTCATTCATTGCTTTTCATCCGCATTTGATTGAGTTAATTGTACATGCGCACTTTTAGCCTTTACTTCCATATTTTTTCTAATCCCCTATTTGACTCTGACAAAAAGGGGGAGTAATAAAGTTTGCATGATGTTTTGAATGTTGAATGGGTTGATGAAAGTTGAAAAATGCCTTGCTTTGATAAAGGGGGAGTTATATTTGTTTTGCTCAACTTTCTCAATCTATATTCTCTTGGTTATTTCATTGGGTGATAGTTGTATTGGTTCTTTCATGTAAATCTTTGTGGTTCTTCGAGGTGTTTTATCTTCGTCAAAAAGGGGGAGATTGTTGTGCCCCGACGTGTTTTGATGAAGACTTTGTGTGACGAAGACTTTGTGTGACGAAGACTTTGTTCTATTTGGTATGATTTGCATTGAATATATGTTTGATGAAGTGAGTCATTATGCAAGGTCTCATGAATGGTTTTCAATGAACTGAGCAAAATGCTTGATATTTGAATTGTGGGTTGGAAGGCTTGATTGATCCTTTGGAAAGGTGCATATGTAGCTCCATCTTTGCTGTGATAATCTATTTTGAGTAATGAGTGCAGCTTGGTATGTTTGAGTTGGTGATGGCCTTTCCATGTATGAACTTTAATTAAATGAAGAGCTTGTAATGGAAATCAATTGACACCCTATTATAGTCTCATAGGTGATGTATCTCATGGTTGTATTTCCATACTGTTATATGCAGGTTAAAGGGGGTTATGAAATGTAAGTGAGCTTGTCATTTGACATGCTAAAAGATTGAAATGTCTGAACAAATTCATGCAAGATAAAAATAGCTCTCAATCCATGCTAATCTTGGTAAGAATCCATGGTTGAATGTATTTCAATTTGCCTTGATTGGGCTTGATGCATGCTTCATGCTTTTGGGCTTAGTATGGCTCCCTTGGGCAGTTTTGCTTTCCCCCTCTGCTAGGGTCGACCCCTGGGGTCGACACCGGGTCCTTGGGGGGGTCAGTTTAAAAATGGCAGAACCCAGTGAAACTGGTGTTGACACTTGGTGTCGACACCATAACCCTGGGAGCTGCTATTCTTCATAGGGCAGAACACTTGGATTTAGGTGTCGACACCTACACCCTGGGTGTGCCTTTTTGTGAAGCGACAGCACACCTGAATGTAGGTGTCGACACCTGGTGTCGACACCCACTCAGGCATGTCCGGATCGTGGCTTGCGGAATGATTTCGAAATGCCCATTGGGGATCCATTAGCCATGGCCCTTTTACCCCAATACCCCTAGGGTTTCTACCCTTGAATGGGTGTGGTTCTAAAGGGTTTTCCCATGGGCTTTAATGTCTATTTGCATTATTTTCTCATAGGTATATGTATGCTACGAAATGCATCTATGAGAGAAGATATCTTTTTGGGCTAACACGATCATTCTTCTTGCAGGAGAAGAAAAGGGCGTAGCACACCATCTGGAGGAGGAAGATGACGCTGCAGAAGCTCCATCCCACGACCCCAAGCTCAGATCCGGTGGTGGCCGTCGCTGCTCTCCATCGTCCTCAAGCTTGGGCGTTCATCTTTCAACAATCGGTTGTCTCTCCTCTCCGCGGTTTACCCATTCCAGTGCACCCTTCCTTTATCTCCGAGATTGGTTGAGGATTAAAGGGGAAGATCTTTGTTAGAATGTGTTTTTCATTTCCTTTTGAGCATAGCCTATCATTCTTGGACTGAGCATTGTATTTCCTATCCTATTTTTTCAATAGGTGTAATTACTACCATCAAAGAAGGATGGCCTATGAATAGAATAGAATGCCCTTCGGGCATTAACCCCTTGTTAGCCATTCCTAACAGATCTCTATAAACCGCGATGTTTCAGATGAAAATAGAGCCGAAGCTCTAATACCAATTGTTTTCGAGGATCTAAATGGAATTATAGAAAGGAAATAACCCTCTAGTGTTCCTTAAAAATTCTGCTTACATCCATATATTTTTGAAGTTCATTGCTCATTGCCACATATTTCACTTTCGGGTATTGTTGTGATGAATGTATATCTTGAATTTGTACTCATCATGGTTTATGCAGTGCCTCTAGTATATGGATGCACTACCTCTTTTGATTATGGTTCATGTCTTACATTATGATTCGAATCAATTGCTCACTTGCTATCCTTTTTCCCTATAGAGGGGGAGCTGTAGATTACTACATGTTTGCTTGCTTGTTTGCTTGCATGAATAATCTCATACACATCTTTAGATCATACATGTTCATAATAGGTTAATAACCCTCAGTCACTTTTTGTTATTGACAAAAAGGGGGAGAAAGATGTTAAGATTGTCATATTATTTTATCATCATCAAAAAGGGGGAGATTGTTGGGTAGTGTGTTTTCACATTACTTTTGGCCTTAGTTTTGATGATAAAAAATATTGTGTGTTTGTGGTTGCAAATCTTTATCATGTGGTTAAATGATTTCAAAATATTGTGTGTTTGGAAGACCATGTGTTTTGAAATGACTTTTGGTTGCCCTGTGTTGGAATGATGCTTATTTGATTGTGTGAGTGATTAATTCAAATGAGATTTAATGAAACAATCATGTTTTTGGAAAGGCATCTAACGCTAAATGAAATTGCTCATTCATGTGTAAAAGCATATCACTCTCTTGAAGCATCTTTTTCCGAAAGTGAGTGTGCTTAATTTTGTAGTTGAAAAGTCCCAAAAATGTGTGTGATGTCAAGGCAAAGAATGCCTACAAGACATGCAAACAAATGGGAAGTCATGGTGTTTCTTGAGGAGCAATGAAGGTGATGTGCAAGAAGCTCTTAATTGTTCAACCCTATATTGATTTAATGCTTCTATGATTTTACAGCTTCAAGGATGGTCCATAAAGCCTCTCAAACCTATGAGCATCATGGTAACATCTAACCATTTATTTTGATTGGAAAAAGTTACGTTTGAAGAGGTTTTTTAACCCAAACTGGCTGGGGTCGACCCTTAGGGTCGACCCTTAAAGGGTATGCTGCTGCCCGGGACAAATTCAGGCTGGCAGGTGCAAGGGTCGACCCCAGGGGTCGACCCCTATGTGGCAGAGTCCCATTTTTTGTGTTTTCAGCCCTCTTGTGCACGAGGGTCGACCCTTCCGGAACGGGATTTTCGAGAGACTTTAAAACCTATTGAAAACCTTTCTAAACTTTAACATACTACCCCCCATTGGTTCCTAATCTTTTTAGGGTGTTTCTAACATGTACTGGGGGGGTTTTATGAGTCTTTTCCCCACTCCTCTATATATATGAATGTGTGCTCCGATTTTGTAGGGGATGAACCCTAATGTGCTATCTTTCTATCTTGTAGGGCAAGGAAAGGGGGAAAAGGAAAGAGAGGATGGCTAGAGATGAGGAGAGGTCGACCAGAGCAAGGATTCAAGATCTACATCCATTATCAAGCCTCCAGTGCCAGATTCGTGGCCGATTCTTTAAGGAGAAAGCACCGACAGCTCGGTTTGCCTCGAGTTTCATCTTCCTCTCTTGTGGAACCAGCGAAGCATCTTCTATCCGCCTCCAACCTAAGAGAAGACATCCTAGATCTTGTTTCTCTTGATGATTCATGATGCTTTCCATGTTTAATCTTTTGTTTTGAGCACTATCGATGTAGTTTCCTTCATTTCTGAGCATGATAATGTTGTGTGTGTGTGTGTGTGACCGGTTATGTACGGTTGTGTGTGTGGTTTGATCCCGTAGTTGGATCGTTGTGGAGACGAAGTCTCCGTGTGTGTTGGAGATTTTCTCCGTGTGCTTTGTTGTGAACCAAGTGAAGCCTCACCGGTTCGGTGAGGGGTGGACGTAGGGAGCCCGTCGTGGTCCCAAACCACCTTAAAATCCCCGTGTCCTGTGATTGCTTGCTTGCGTATTTTCTTATTCCAACACATTCGAGTGTGCTCAAAGAGATTGAGTGAACTGGATTTATTTCTGTTCAACTTGTTTTTCATCAATCTCGTTAATTACGCTTGTTAGTTTTAAAATCTGTAATTTCGTTTAGGGGACAATTCAACCCCCCCTTCTTGTCCGTGTAGATTGTTATCTGGGCCAACATTTTTGGAACAGGGGAACATCAGATCCCAAAACACACGGAGAACCAGTCGATCCTTGAGGGGCTATAATAACATAGAATACCCTATAGTAATGCAACAAAGAGAAGGGATAGAGAGCCATACCTGACTTACCTGTGCATGCGAAACGACATTTTTTTGGATTTTTGAATATTCCACTTTTTATGGGATTTTTATATAAGATAGCGACAAAACAAACACGAAGATGAACTAAACATAACATCACAAAGGTGAAGTAATCATAATATCACAAAGATGACTGAAATATAACATGACATCATGACATGGTCAGAACATCACACGAAAACAAACGTGAGACTACGAGACACGGTGGGACGGTCAACACAAGATGGCAGGACAACATGTGTGGTGGGACAAGGAACACAGTGGAATGACAAACAAGACATGGCATGGCAGGACATCACACAAAATATCAAAACAAAGAACAAACAAACCTCGATTAGAAATGCGGTCAAGGGAAAACTGTGATAATCAGGTGGCGGTCTTCGATAAACCGCGACATGATACCAGAAGTCAAAAAAGTAACAGCTGCCCTCTCCACGCCCATTCACTCCTCTCTCTCACACACACGTTCTCAAACCCCTGACCTCCGCCCTCTCTCTTGCTCTCTCAAACTCCACCTCCCCCCTTCTCACGCTCGGGATGGGGAGAAAACAACTGGCTCAACTGCTACTAAGGAGGCTAGCGCGAGAAGAGGCGGGTGCCTCATCGTCAATGGACCAACCGATGGAAGAAGAGGTGCGGTCGCCACCGCCACCCACCAGGGAGGAGGATCCTCCCGCAGTTCTTGCAGCACCGGGGGAAGCTTCTAAACATTCAGAGAGAGTTGAGGAGGGAGGAGACGCTGAAGAAGAAGCATCGGAGGCCCCACCGTCCGAGGTGAGTTCGCGGCCAAAAAACCATTTTTTTCATTTTCCTTTTATTTAATCTTCGTGGAATGGATGGCATGAAGATGAGAACGGTGTTTGCATACCCCAAATGACCAACTATAGGACTTGGAATGCCCATTTGGTGAGAACAAAAATCAGGAAAACGCCGCCGGTCACGGCGGCCAGGTCGCGATTCACCAGAAACCGCGGCCTGAGAAAGCGGTTCACTCTGGACCGCGACCATCTCCCTGACCCCTTTTCTTTTTAATGCATTAAAATATAAAAGCATTGATGTTTGCTTAATTATTTGCAGGGGAAGAGTTAGACGAGAATTTCCTAGCTATAGGTCCATGCGATGTATCTTGCACTACTGGACTTTCAGCGGGTGCGACTGGCGGCCATGGGATTCGCGGAGTTCCTGAGCATGGAGGTACTCCGGACAGATGTTGCACTACTGATAGCGCTGCAGGATAGATGGGACATCGTGAGCGGTGCTTTTCAATTCCCGTGGGGACACATGATCCCCATGCTCGAGGACATGGCGAGGATCACGGGGTTACGCGTGCACGGAGCGCCGGTCAGCGGCTTCACCTACTCAGACTACCGGGACCTCGCACAGTGACTGCTAGGACTGGGGTTGGAGAGACAGGGATGACCATCCACCCTTTTACCATGGGCCAGGCTACAGGAGAGCCTGGGTGTAACGCCCTGGATTTTTTGGATCATTAATCGGGTCAGGATCCTTGGGTTTCGGATCACTTTTGTGGGTCTCGGATTGAGTTTTGTGGTTTATGTGTGTTTTCATCTGTCGGACCTTCGGAATGCCGTGTAGGGCGAGCCATTGCATTCTCCGACTCTGGTACGTTACCACATCATTGTGTGTTTCCCGAGGATCGCGGAGGTAATTTTTCATTTTTTTGGTATTTTTTGGAATTTTTGGATTTCCTATATGTTTAACCCCTTTCTCTCTCTCTCTCCTCTCATTTCTCACTCTCTCCCTCTCTCTTCTCTCACGCTCTCTCTTCTCACCCTCTCTTCTTAAACGGTCGATGGAGCGAGGCGGGGGTGACATGGGGCGACGCGGGTGAGGAGGACGGCGAGGATGGATCGAGGATCGAGTGATGGAGGTGCAGTGAAGCTCGGCCGTGAGTTCGGGGCGCCATGGCGTTCGTGCGACATTTTCTTCGTGGATCAGCATCCACGGTGTGCCAAATCTTCGGTGGAGGTAGGGCGATGGATCCTTAACCTCTGTACTTTCTTTCTCACGAGTTTTGTAGGCCGTGGTGAGCCGAGCGGGTTTATTTTTACGTTTTGGGGAAAATGCATGTTTTTAGGGTGTGAGCCGGATCTTACATTTTAATCCCATTTTTTGGTTTTAAATAGGTCCTCTCAGTGCTAGAGAGGTTTAGAAATGGTTTCCCCTTGTTTTCCCCTTCACATGGGTGTGAACGGGGCGTGGAATGGGTTTTTCTGCGATTTTTGCCATTTTCGGGCACAGACTGAGAACGCGACCATCACGGTGGTCACATTTTTCAAAGAAGGTGCCGTATCGGGGGGTCACATTCATCGAGGAAGATGAACAATAGGGCGGTTAGGGCCGCGCCCCGTTGACCAGGCGTGACCAGGTCGCGCTCGCCATGTCGGTCACGTTCATCGAGTAACACACCCGGTGTTTCTGTCGCGTCTAAGGGTCAACGCGCTCAAGAAACCAGGCACGTCAACGGTCATCGCCGTGTCGCGCCTGGGGTATCAGGCATGTTCACTGTGGGTCGCGGTAGTTGTTTCCGCCGCATTCATTGAGAACACGCTCAAGTCTTGCGCCGCGTTCATTAACGCGTCCTGAGTGGTGTGCGCGTTAATGAAGTCGACCTGTTTTGTGGGCCATAGCGAGGGAGAGCCGTTGGGCGTGCTTCTCTTGGCCCGTGTAAGTCCTAGACACCCCGGGTGTTCCGTGACTGTGTTTTTGGGTGTCCAGCAGTATCGTGTTATCTCGATTAGCGTGCTTGTATGCTTTGAGGGTTCGGGTGACCCTGTACGTGTTTCGGGCTTCTGTATATTCACTAGATCGAGTCGTCGTGAGTCGACATGAGTGCGGAGGGCTGCTCCCGCACATCATTGGATTTCTGGAAAGTGTTTTCCGTGTGGGCCATGAGATAGGCCCTCAGACTGTGAGTCTAGTTATCCAGCCTGGGGCTGGAGGTCTCTTGAGTTCCCTTTATGAGGGAATGGTGTCGGTAGTTGTGAGCTACCTCGGTATTCATGCTACTGTGGTTTTAGACCTAGGGATGGGCTAGATTGATGATGTGGAGCTATCCTTGTACGACAGTCTTGACCCGAGTCGTGTGACTCAAGGACCGTTGGGTTCATTAAGTCTAGTGGACCATCTAGAGTCTGGTAGCGTCGTGGCGCCTGTTACTCTGTGTTACTCGCGATGGGTGCGTGTGTGGCTTTCCGTGTTCACGTTGAGTCCGGGCTTCGGGGGAAGAACCAGCTAGAGGATCTAACCTAGGGCGCATGGTCTATGTGTGCACACTTGGTTGGGGGCGACAGACCCACGCTGACGAGCGCGACCCCAGCTAGTCCTTGTTTTGTGTTCTTGGTTACTAGTACGGTGTCTCAGTCTCCGCCTGGGGTGTGGTAGCGAGACACTTGAGGCTATGGACTAAGTCATCAGTGGATGCATCCGGCCTTACTTCTGGTGGACAATGCTCCCGTCACGTGACGTGAGTTTCTCGTGAGTCGAGTTCCGCTTCACGTCTGCGAGACGTGATTTTGCGTAGAGTTTCGGGCATTCCCGATGCCAGGTCTAGGGGCTCTGGTGAGCGTCACCGAGGGCTTTCCCCTAGACAATGTTGAGTTCTCGACGGCGTGGTTGTTTTCCCCGTAGCGTGGCTAGGGTGGTTCGTAGTCCAGTGGTCCCCCAACTGGGAGATCAGGGTGCGTGCTTTCCGGTATAGTAGGAGTAGCTGTAGAGCCGAGGTTTTACCGGCCACCGTGTTTACTGTTTCTGCTATTACCGTTGTTCTAGCTATAGTTGCTGCTTTCAGTGCTACCCTTGTTTACGGTTGGGGTTTCGCGGGACCCCTACTGAGCCAGTGACAAGAGGCTCACCCCTGGTTTTCAAGTGCGGCGGTTCTTCCTCGAGGTTTGAGGGTGCCATGCGGAGGTTCTTAGCTGCTAGCTCACCGGGCCGAGTGTTCACTTGGCATTTGGTATGTTCTTTGCCTTAGACTATACTTTCTGTTGGATTGGACTCTATTGTAGTTGTTGTTTATTTCTGCTAATTGTTGAATTGTCCTGCTTTATTTCCTATTTGTTTATACCTCCACACTCCTTTTTAGCCCTTCCGAGCCCCGGCTCTTGGGCGGCGAGCCAGGATTAGAATGGTATCGAGTTCCTTTCCCGGTATCCGGATCTTGGGTCATCACACTGGGACTGAGGAGCTGGGATAGCAGTCGGCGAGCTACCAAAGCAACATCTGGACAGCCCCTTTTGAATCTGTCAAAGAACTTCTCTTCTCACATCACAACTCAGCTCCCCCTAAGACATAGCATTCCTCAATAAAACATTCCAGCATAAACTCAAGGCTTCCCCTTACTCAGAGTATTCCTGAAAGCTAACCAGTAAGCATTCTGAACTCCCCCTTAAACCAGCAAGAAAGAAGGCTAAACATCTGATAAATACAACTCCTCCTCACAACAAGAACATGCTTCATAATTAAGACAATTTGTATAAGCCTAATTCTCTTCTCAATGTGGTGAATTTTTCATTATCCAGAGGTTTTGTGAATATGTCAGCAATCTGATTATCTGTGCCTACATGAATCAGTTCAAAATTATTCTTAGACACCTCATCTCTTATAAAATGATGTCTTATCTCTATGTGTTTGGTTCGTGAATGCAAAACATGATTTTTAGCAAGATTGATGGCACTAGTATTATCACAGTAAATTGGTGTGCACCCCAGGTCTACTTGGTAGTCCTGAAGTTGGTGTTTAATCCATATTACTTGTGTTCCACAACTCCCTGCAGCCACATATTCAGCTTCTGCAGTGGAGAGGGCCACAGAATGTTGTTTCTTGGAGCCCCAAGACACTAAACACCCACCCAAGAATTCACAATGGCCACTAGTGCTTTTCCTGTCTAGTTTACAGCCTGCATAATCAGCATCTGTGTATGCTACTAAGTTAAGTGTGTGAGATGCAGGAAACCATAAACCAAGAGAATGACTAGCTGACAAATATCTGAAGATTCTTTTAACTGCAGCTAAGTGTAATTCAGTAGGTCTAGACTGATACCTTGCACACATTCCTACACTGAATTGTATATCTGGTCTAGAGGCTGTCAAGTAAAGAAGTGATCCAATCATACCTCGATAAAGTTTGGCATTTACTTCTTTACCTGTCTCATCTGCATCCAATGAGGTATTGGTGCCCATGGGTGTTGTAATGTGCTTTAAGTTTTCCATACCAAACCTCTTGAACAGTTCCATTGTGTATTTGGTTTGGTTGATGAAGCACCCATCCTCTAGCTGCTGTACCTGCAATCCAAGGAAGTATTTTAGTTCACCAACCAAGCTCATTTCAAATTCAGCAGACATCATGGTAGAAAATTCATCACATAGTTCATGCTTAGTTGATCCAAATACAATGTCATCTACATATACCTGAACTATGATGAGATCTTTATTTATGCCCTTGGTAAATAAAGTTTGATCAACTTTACCTCTTTTGTAGCCCTTGCTGATCAGAAATTCAGATAATCTTTCATACCATGCTCTTGGAGCCTACTTTAGACCATACAAGGCTTTGTTTAACCTGAAAACTTGGTTAGGTTGAGGAGAGTATTGAAATCCAGGAGGTTGTTCAACAAAAACTTCTTCTTTAATGACTCCATTTAAAAAGGCACTTTTAACATCCATTTGTTGGAGTTTTATATTCTTTGAGCAAGCAAAGGCAAGCAACAATCTTATAGCTTTCATCCTAGCAACAGGTGCATAGGATTCATCAAAGTCTACACCAAATTCCTGACAGTAGCCTTTGGCTACTAATCTGGCCTTATTCCTCGAGATGATTCCATCTTCATTCATCTTATTTTTGAACACCCACTTGGTTCCTATGATATTTATACCATCTGGTCTTGGGACAAGCTCCCAGACATTATTCCTTTCAAATTGACCTAATTCCTCACTCATAGCATTGACCCAAGCTTGATCAGCTAAGGCCTCTTCTACTGTTTTGGGTTCAATTTGTGAGACTAATGCAATTAAGTCATCATTATTCACATTTCTAAAATGAGACCTAGTCCGAAGAGGATCTTCAGGATTGCCTATGACTTTATCTAAAGGATGGTCTTTAAGAAATCTGATATTTGTTGAAGACTCACCTGTTTCTCTTGGCCCTTCCTGATTGGGGGAATTTGTTTCTCCACTTGGCTGAGTCTTCTCTTCTTCCTGTTGGTCTTCTAGAAAATTTCCACCATGATTGGAATCCCTGTCAAGATTTTCAACATTAGAAACATCTTTCTTTTCACTAAAAAGGATGTGTGGAGACTCTTCCACTTTCTGATCTGATATGTTATATACCCTATATGCCCTTGACACTTCAGAGTAACCCAAGAATATTTCAGGTGAACTCTTGGCTTCAAACTTGTCTAAATCTTTCTTATCATTGTTATGAATAAAACATTTTGCTCCAAAAATTCTGAAATGAAACAAGTTTGGTTTCTTACCTTTTAGAAGCTCATAGGGTGTTTTCTTGTGTATGGATCTTACCATGGCCCTGTTGATTATGTAGGTTGCTGTATTGGCCACTTCTGCCCAAAACCTTCTAGGTAATTTACTTTCAATCAACATGGTTCGGGCCATCTCCACCACAGTTCTATTTCTTCTCTCCACAGTCCCATTCTGTTCAGGTGTCCTGGGAGAAGAAAACATGTGAGTTAGTCCCTCTTTTTCACAAAAATCAGTAAACATGGAGTTTTCAAACTCACCTCCATGGTCAGATTGGATAGAACAGACCTTGTATTTTCCTTCTTGTTTGACCTTATTGAAAAACAGATTAAACTTTTCAAATGCATCACTCTTATTTGCTAAGAAAAATATCCATGAATATCTAGAGAAGTCATCTATGATGACATAGCCAAACCTATTTCCATTAAGACTCTGAGTTCTAGTGGGACCGAAAAGGTCCATATGAAGAAGTTCCATTGGTCTAGAAGACAATGGCTCATATCTTAATTTAAAGGAATTTCTAGTCTGTTTGCCTAGAGCACATGCATCACATGCTTTTGATATTGAGTTGAATTTAATTCTAGGCATGCCTCTAACTAAATCATGCTTGACCAATTTATTTAAAGTTGAAAAGCTAGCATGACCTAGACGTCTATGCCATTCAAAGGCATCATTTTCAGAATTGGCAGATAAGCAAATAGTAGATTCAGATTTCTCATCTAAGTCTACAATGTAGACATTATTAATCCTGTTGGCTACAAATTTAACCATGTCAGAATTTGTTTCAAGGATTTTGCATGAACTATCATCAAATACAACCCTGTGACCCCTGTCACATAATTGACTAATGCTAATCAGGTTGTGTTGAAGCCCTTCCACAAGTAAGACTTTTTCAATGGAGTTTGTGGAAGACTTACCTACTGTTCCAACTCCAATTATTTTACCTTTGTTCTTTCCTCCAAACTTGACCAGACCCCCTGGCTTCATCTCTATCTTGCTAAACTTGGATCGGTCTCCTGTCATATGCCTGGAGCAGCCACTGTCGAGGTACCACTTGTTGTCTTCAGCTGCCAGGCCGACCTACACAGATACATCAAGCAGAGTGATTTGGAACCCAAGATGAGTTGGGTCCAATGACATTGTTCAAATCTCTGATCAAGTGTTTAGGTATCCAGATTTGTTTCAGCATGATTTTCTCTGGCACCTTCCTTTCTGGTTTATTAAAGTTGAATCCAGCTGAACTGGAGAAGTGAGTTCTATTCCGTTCATTAGTCTTCCTATTCCTAGGAAATTTTCTGTAGGCTTGTTGATTAGCATATCTTTGACCATGAAAGTTATTTCTCCAGTAGGTCCTGTTTGGACCCATCTGATTGTTGTAATTCCAGCTCTTATTCTGATTTACTTTCTTGGTCCATCTACCATTTGTGTTCTGGTGAGTGGGCTTAGTGTTATTCTTCATAAAATTCATTCCCATCTTAAATGGTTGTCCAGTACTGATTTTTGTGTTTTCTTTAGGGCTTTGAATTTCCTTAGAGCTGTTTGAGCTGGATGGTGTGTCCAGCTTTTCTTTTCCCTTCTCTGGGCAGAAGGTGATGGTCTTGAATTGCAACGGTCTCTTGTTGGTTGGGTCATAGCCTAGTCCTTCCTTATTGAAATTGACCCTAGTCCCTAGTATAGCATCTAAGCTAGTCTTTCCTTGGATAAACTTTTCTAAGACTTTCTGTTTGTCTTCCAGCTCCTTTTGAAGGGACTCAGAATTTTTTAGGAGTTCAACATTTACTTTCTTCACAGCTTCATATTTCTCTGAATTCACTCTAATTTCATTCATGCTTTCTTCAATTTTAGTTTTGAATTCATTGAGCTGTTTTTGACTTTCTTGACTTTCTTCCTTGAGCTTATCATTTTCTTTCCTTAGTGAGGTCATTTCTTCTAGTTGTTCTTTTAGCTTCTCATTTTCCTCACAGACCAGAGTTTGTTCTTCAACATTTGTGTTAAATTTTCTTTTCAGAACTCTGTGCTCTTTGCTAAGAGAATTAAATTTATCTAGCAAGTCACCATAAGCATCCTCCCAGTCATCAATTGAGAAATTTTCAAAAACGTTTATTACCTCCTCTTCACTGTTTGCCATGAGGCAAATTCCATCTTCATATTCTTCTGAGGAAGCCTCTTCGAGGTCTTCTTCTTCCTCGCTCCATGTGCAGACCATCGCCTGTGGCTTCTTCTTCTTCTGCACCTTTATGTTTTTCTTCTGAAGATAGGGACCCTTCTTCTGGAGGTCTGGGCATTCGCCTTTCATATGTCCCTGTTTGTTACAATTAAAACAAGTCAGTCTCTTAGGATTTCTATCCCTGTAACTAGTAAATTCAGCACTCTTGTTGAAAGAGTGTGGCTTCTTCTTCCTAAAGGTCTTTCCCTTTTTCTTCAAAAATTTTCTGAACTGTCTAGTGAACATTGCCTGCTCCTCCTGGTCGAGATTTGACAAACCTTGAAGCTCGGACTCAGACTCGGGGCTACTGCTGCTGCTCCCGCTGTTGCTACCCTTATTGCGGGATGCTCTTAGAGCCACATTCTTACCCTTCCTCTCACTTCCTTCTCCACCTCCTTTGAAATTCATCTCATATGTCATAAGAGATCCTATGAGTTCATTCACAGTCAAGATAGTCAGATCTTTTGACTCCTCAATCACAATGGCCTTAGTGTGCCATACCGGGGATAAAGATCTAAGGATTTTCCTGACTATATCTGCCTCAGCAAGATCCTTCCCTAGCCCTTTAAGTGTGTTTGTGATCAAGGACAACCTGGCATACATTTCAGTTATATTCTCATCTGCATTCATCTTGAACATTTCATACTTAGAAGTGTAGAGGTTTACCTTCGAGGCTTTCACTTGAGCTGTACCTTCATAGATCAATTGTAGCTCATCCCACATTCGCTTGGCAGTTCTGTATATAGATATACGGGCATATTTCTCTGGATGAACAGCACACTGGATGATGTTCAGCGCCGTCCAGTTGAGTGAGGAGAGCTTGACATGGTCATCTGTCCAAGCGTCCTCGTTTGGTGGCAGATCATATGGCCCCACCGTGATTACTCTCCACAGTTTATGACTCTGAGCCCTGATGAACACTTCCATCCTGTTCTTCCAAAACAGATAGTTACTACCATCGAAATAAGGAGGGCGACTAATGGATTGACCTTCGGCCATGAAGGTTTTAGGACCACTAGCATTTCCTTGACCGTTCGTCCACATGGCGTAAACCTGCTCTGATACCAAGTGTTAGCGTAGCAAGAGTGATATAGAAGGGGGGGGATGAATAGATCACTCCCAATTTGTAGAAACTTAGGCGGAAAATAAATTCTACTGCTAACGCACCTCCTTAACCCGTACACAGAGAAATGTAAATGAGAATGAAGAACTGATCACATGGAAGCAAAGAGACAAGCAGATGAAGAGCGTAGATAACAATAGCAAACCACAGAGGAGGCACTCGGTTTTTAGGTGGTTCGATTGCAGTCCGCAATCTACATCCACCCCTCACTGCAACTAGAATGAGGATTCCACTAGGCAATGCTAGATCAATGCAGACTCAGTCTGCGAACAACATGTTGCCACACAGCTTGAACACCCAAGGGAAACAAATCCCTCAACCAAGCTCTGCTACCCACAGAACTTGAAACCTGTTCTAGCTCCCAGCTAGAACACAACTGGAGAATCCTCTCCCTTCCTCCACACACCGGAGGGAAACTGTTAATGACAACCAATCACTAACACCACCAGAGATCACCGATCTCTCTTCCTCTGCAACTCAGAGGGAAACTGGAGTAATACTCCCTTCCTCCACACACCGGAGGGAAACCAATTCAAATCAGAAGGATGAACAAAATGAAACGAAAATAAAGTAGAAACAAAAACCAATGAAGAAGATATCGGTTCTGAAATCCAATACAAATGTAGCTCCAAATGAAGCAATTCATCAATCCACACACACTGCTCTCTCTCTCGAATAAAGTCCTCTCAGATCTGGAACTCTCTGCTCTTTTTCTTTTCTGGATCGTGCAAACTCTCACCAATGGCTTCTATTTTTTCTTTTCACGATCAGTCTTCTACTGAAGGATGAAGCTCTATATTTATAGCAGATATTGGCGTGTGGCTGCCAGGTTCCCGCCCATGCACTTTTTTCCAGATCATTTGAATTTCGACCACATGGCAGCATCCTGACTAGGTTGCCATCCACGTGTCATGCGCCTGTTGTCTTGGATCACGTGCCAGGTGCCAACCTCGGTTCACGTGCCCAATCATCAGCCTGAATCGCCTGCAGACAGAGACAAATTGAATGTATAGACTTAGTTAGTTCAGGCTATAAACACGAATGTATATACTTCAGAAACATCAACTGATTAAGTGTGTACAACGTGAGAGAGTGTACAGACTTAATGAATAAAGCACATGTGAAGGCAGTGTATAGACATATGAACAATGCAAACGAATGGCAGTGTATAGACTTATGAACAATGCATATGAAGGCAGTGTATAGACTTATGAAGAATGCATATGAAGGCAGTGTGTAGACTTATGAAGAATGCATATGAAGGCAGTGTGTAGACTTATGAAGAACAAAGCAAACAAGCCTTACTAATGTGTACACTTTACATAGCCCAGCCACTGTGTAGACTTCACGAAGCCTCACCAGTGTACAGGCTTGGAAAAAGTGTGCTATGAGAATTGAAGACTCAAGTTATAACACCAGAAAGTATAGGGTTGTGGTCGGACAACCCAATGTGTAGACTTGATGGATAGGCTCATGAAAGGCAGTGTATATACATGTGATGAACAATGCAAATGAGCCTTACCAATGTGTAAACTTATCAAAGCTTCAGCCACTGTATAGACTTCACGATGCCTAAACAGTGTACAGACTTGGAACCTGTGTGAGACTCTTAATAAGACAGTGAGCAGTGTGTAGACTTGATGCTCAACGGAGATGTATAGACTTCGACAAACTTGAGCCAGTGTATAGACTATGCCAGGGTGAGACGATGCATTAGACACTCGGCAGTACAGACTTGGAAAGTTCTGTATGAGATGATCGGCTGTTGAACCGATGTACAGACTCTGGATATGAAGGTAGTCTGTATAGACTTGAATCGCTTGAAGCGATGTACAGACTAGATGAAGCTCAAGCATTGTACAGACTTGTGAAGACTTCAGCGTTGTACAGACTTGGTGAAGCTCAAGCAGTGTATGGACTTGTGAAGGCTTCAACATTGTACAGACTTGGTGAAGCTCAAGTGAATGTATAGACTTGATGAACCACTGTGGATGTGTGGACTTGAGCGAATGAAGCTGATGTACAGACTTGCCTAAGACGCAGCATGAGATGCTGGATGAGACGGACGCTGTACAGACTTTGAACGTTTGAGCAGCATGCAATGTACACACTTAGTGATGTACAGACTTGGCCAGGAAAGCGTAGGGAAATGTTGAGTGTATGGACTTGGCCAAGCGTAGGAATAGATGAGGAGTGTACAGACCTGGCGTTGTATAGACTTGGCTTTGAATGCTTGGGCTGAAGGCAATGTGCAGACTAAGCGATGTATAGACTTTGCCCAAGGAACCGAATGTATAGACTTTGCCACAGTCTGATGTACATGCTTTGCAGAAGTGAACGAGCCAATGTATAGACTTCAAAAGAAGCAGTCCGATGTACAGACTTCAAGGATTCTAGACAACGGACGCTGTACAGACTTGGACTCAAGGAATGTATATACTTAGCATGAAGACTGCCAGTCTATGTATAGACTTTGCTGAAGCTATCTCTGAAGCAATGTTCAGACTTTGTGCAATGTATTTACTTTAGTGTGTGCGAGCCTGTTGACAAGCAATGTGTAGACTTTGATTGTGTAAAGCAGGCGATGTACAGACTATGCAAACATGACACTGGGTGATGTATAGACTTACACTATCGGGTGTTTAGACATCAAGAGAATGCAGCAGCCAGTGTATAGACGTGAAGCTTGGAAGGATGTATAGGGTTGAGGTGAACTGACTTTGAGTATTGAGACCAGTGTGTAGACTTCAGTTAGAAGGTGCCCGATGTACAGACTTGAAGAAATTATGCCAATGTACATACTTGAAAGATCAAGCTGGTGTATAGACTTTGGTACCCAGACAAACAATGTTCAGATGAGTCGACGCATCAGCAAGGGTGGGTCGACCCACTGCTGTCAGTACTAACTAGGCAGAGTGAAGATTGAATCAAGATAGCATGCTTATCTGACAACCAAAAGAACTGTACTCACTCACATGATGAAACAACATTAATCTAGAGATAGAAGATTAATTTATAGTGTGAGACATCATCAAAACCATAGGGATGCAACACCTAGTGTGCGTTATGTGCGAGTGCAAAGTATGCACCGACTGTGCGAGCCAAAACTTGCACCGACCTGCCCTAGCATACGAGCAGCAAACCATATGCACTGACTTGTGCTCACTTGTAGCAAAGACTGCACCGACCCTAAATGCATTAGCTGAAAGAACATGCATGCACCTAAACCATGCACAGACTTGCTCGTAGTGAGAGCTACGCAGACCTTATGAACACTAACAAAAACAGGCACTAAGGTTATGCACGGACAAGCAATGAAGTGTGCACAAACTTTATGTGCACCATGCGAGAGTTGCATTGACTTACTGTGCCTAGAACTCAACATGCACAGACTTAGTCGTGTGGCTCAACGAGGGTTGCACCGACTCAATGAGTGAATGCACAAACCCTATTCCGTTGAAAATGCAACATATACACGGACTCAATGCGAAAGTAACCAAGTATACACGAACTTTCTAAGTAAAATTGGAAGGTGCAGTATATGAAGAATAAATAAAAGAAAAGTATTAAGATGGACTAACATGATTGACTTATAGTGTATGACATCATCAAAGCCGTAGGAGTGCAACACCAAGCTCTCACAACTCTCAAGCACTTTTAATGAACCACTCTGATGAAAATTAAGCAGCGGGCAATATACATAAATGAGCGCTCACTTCACCGCATCACACTCGTAACAGAGACGGATAGGATAAAACAACAAACTCACAATAAGCAAACCACATCGCAAGGATTTTTAGGTGGTTCGAAAGCACCCAAGTGCCGTCCTACGTCCACCCCTCTCAATTCGAGAGGATTCCACTAGAAACGTTGCACAACGGCAGCAAACCACCACACGCACGGGCTCGACGGCCCAACACACGTGGGTTCTCGTATGACGATGAGGAACCGCACACATGGAGACAAGCTCCGAAAACGTCTATGAAGAAAAATAGGATAGGAAATACAATGCTCAGTCCAAGAATGATAAACTATACTCAAAAGGAAATGAAAAACACATTCTAACAAAGATCTTCCCCTTTAATCCTTAACCAATCTCGGAGATAAAGGAAGGGTGCACTGGAATGGGTAAACCGTGGAGAGGAGAGACAGCCAATTATTGAAAGATGAATGCCCGAGCTTGAGGACGATGGAGAGCAACGACGGCCACCACCAGATCTAAGCTTGGGGTCGTGGGATGGAGCTTCTGCAGTGTCGTCTTCCTCCTCCAAATGTTGTGCTTCGCCCTTTTCTTCTCCTACAAGAATAATGATCATGTTAGCCCAAAAGATGTCTTCTTCCGTAGATGCATTTCATAGCATACATATACCCATGAGAAAACAATGCAAATAGACATTAAACCCCATGCTACAATTCAGGCATTAGAGATCATATCAATAAAGGTGATTTTGAGTTAATTTATGTCGATACAAAACATCAACTTGCAGACATTTTAACAAAACCTTTGAATTCTAATCAGTTTTGCTTTCTTAGGAGAGAATTAGGATTGTGCAGATTAGATAGTTAAATCTTTTTGGATTGCTTTGTAAATATACTTTCAAATTTTTCATAAAGGAATTGTGCATACCGCTTTACTTTTTGCACATAAGGAGATCTTCCACTACATTCAAGTTTCAATCCTTCCTTTTTTGTGCATAACACTATGAATAACATTGATTTTCACTAATATCTTCATTCAGTTGCATCTGCATGTATATAATTCTATACATCTTATAATTTTGTGTGCATGAATGCCATGATTTTTGGTATGTCAAATGCCGATTGCCGATGGCTGGATTATGTCCAGCTGGAAGCTTTCCTCATGCGTGATGGTGGTCTTCGGACCAATGTACTCCGCCACGTACCGGTAATCAACCTGCTTGAACATACAATCTCAGTGAATGCTTGCATGTATATATGATACCACCCTCTTTTGATACCTCCTATGACCTTTACCCTTGCTAAATAAAATTACATCGATATAGACATGTTTGTTACATGGCACACATTAAGGGGAAGGTTCTTTTTATAAATGTGCATACACTTAGGGGGAGACATCACAATGAATAGACTAATTCATCTCTTACATTCTATGCAATCTCTCACACTAATTGCACTTTTAAGTTAAATGATTCTATCAAATAAGGATTTCAACAATTCCACTCAACACACTTGAGGGCTCTTGATCCCCTACATAGAAAACACGTGTCTTGTGAGAAAAAAGCTGTCAACCCCGTCAAAAATTGAATAAGTGTGATTTGGCACCGAGTAGTCGGGAATCCCCCCTAAAATAAAGGAGGAAACTCACAATTGAAAAGTGTCTCATCCACATCATCAGAAGTGACGATATTGAGTAACTGGGAAATGCCCCTAAAACAAAGGGCATGTCTCGTGTCAAAAGGTTAGTCATCTTGTTATTTAAAAGTTAAAAAAAATTGGGGTTGTGCGAAGCTACCAAAAGCCAAGCACTGTGTATGGAAGTGTAGGGAGGAAAAGTTCTTACCTGTGTTGCTTAGAAAATCTGAAAATCCATATTGCTTAGATTTCATTGCTCGTCCTTCACATATATGACTAGAGAGTGATTGTGTAAATGTACCTTTTGAATCAATCATATTTCATGGGTAAAGACGTACCACTTTTTGTAAGCACTACCCTTTTAATATTTGCTAATGCAACTCATGCTCTCGGTCGATAGCATTGTTCTTAACTTGTTCATATAGAACATGCTTGATGCTATATAGAATAGTGAATGCATATATGCTTGAATGTTCATTCATTGCTTTTCATCCGCATTTGATTGAGTTAATTGTACATGCGCACTTTTAGCCTTTACTTCCATATTTTTTCTAATCCCCTATTTGACTCTGACAAAAAGGGGGAGTAATAAAGTTTGCATGATGTTTTGAATGTTGAATGGGTTGATGAAAGTTGAAAAATGCCTTGCTTTGATAAAGGGGGAGTTATATTTGTTTTGCTCAACTTTCTCAATCTATATTCTCTTGGTTATTTCATTGGGTGATAGTTGTATTGGTTCTTTCATGTAAATCTTTGTGGTTCTTCGAGGTGTTTTATCTTCGTCAAAAAGGGGGAGATTGTTGTGCCCCGACGTGTTTTGATGAAGACTTTGTGTGACGAAGACTTTGTGTGACGAAGACTTTGTTCTATTTGGTATGATTTGCATTGAATATATGTTTGATGAAGTGAGTCATTATGCAAGGTCTCATGAATGGTTTTCAATGAACTGAGCAAAATGCTTGATATTTGAATTGTGGGTTGGAAGGCTTGATTGATCCTTTGGAAAGGTGCATATGTAGCTCCATCTTTGCTGTGATAATCTATTTTGAGTAATGAGTGCAGCTTGGTATGTTTGAGTTGGTGATGGCCTTTCCATGTATGAACTTTAATTAAATGAAGAGCTTGTAATGGAAATCAATTGACACCCTATTATAGTCTCATAGGTGATGTATCTCATGGTTGTATTTCCATACTGTTATATGCAGGTTAAAGGGGGTTATGAAATGTAAGTGAGCTTGTCATTTGACATGCTAAAAGATTGAAATGTCTGAACAAATTCATGCAAGATAAAAATAGCTCTCAATCCATGCTAATCTTGGTAAGAATCCATGGTTGAATGTATTTCAATTTGCCTTGATTGGGCTTGATGCATGCTTCATGCTTTTGGGCTTAGTATGGCTCCCTTGGGCAGTTTTGCTTTCCCCCTCTGCTAGGGTCGACCCCTGGGGTCGACACCGGGTCCTTGGGGGGGTCAGTTTAAAAATGGCAGAACCCAGTGAAACTGGTGTTGACACTTGGTGTCGACACCATAACCCTGGGAGCTGCTATTCTTCATAGGGCAGAACACTTGGATTTAGGTGTCGACACCTACACCCTGGGTGTGCCTTTTTGTGAAGCGACAGCACACCTGAATGTAGGTGTCGACACCTGGTGTCGACACCCACTCAGGCATGTCCGGATCGTGGCTTGCGGAATGATTTCGAAATGCCCATTGGGGATCCATTAGCCATGGCCCTTTTACCCCAATACCCCTAGGGTTTCTACCCTTGAATGGGTGTGGTTCTAAAGGGTTTTCCCATGGGCTTTAATGTCTATTTGCATTATTTTCTCATAGGTATATGTATGCTACGAAATGCATCTATGAGAGAAGATATCTTTTTGGGCTAACACGATCATTCTTCTTGCAGGAGAAGAAAAGGGCGTAGCACACCATCTGGAGGAGGAAGATGACGCTGCAGAAGCTCCATCCCACGACCCCAAGCTCAGATCCGGTGGTGGCCGTCGCTGCTCTCCATCGTCCTCAAGCTTGGGCGTTCATCTTTCAACAATCGGTTGTCTCTCCTCTCCGCGGTTTACCCATTCCAGTGCACCCTTCCTTTATCTCCGAGATTGGTTGAGGATTAAAGGGGAAGATCTTTGTTAGAATGTGTTTTTCATTTCCTTTTGAGCATAGCCTATCATTCTTGGACTGAGCATTGTATTTCCTATCCTATTTTTTCAATAGGTGTAATTACTACCATCAAAGAAGGATGGCCTATGAATAGAATAGAATGCCCTTCGGGCATTAACCCCTTGTTAGCCATTCCTAACAGATCTCTATAAACCGCGATGTTTCAGATGAAAATAGAGCCGAAGCTCTAATACCAATTGTTTTCGAGGATCTAAATGGAATTATAGAAAGGAAATAACCCTCTAGTGTTCCTTAAAAATTCTGCTTACATCCATATATTTTTGAAGTTCATTGCTCATTGCCACATATTTCACTTTCGGGTATTGTTGTGATGAATGTATATCTTGAATTTGTACTCATCATGGTTTATGCAGTGCCTCTAGTATATGGATGCACTACCTCTTTTGATTATGGTTCATGTCTTACATTATGATTCGAATCAATTGCTCACTTGCTATCCTTTTTCCCTATAGAGGGGGAGCTGTAGATTACTACATGTTTGCTTGCTTGTTTGCTTGCATGAATAATCTCATACACATCTTTAGATCATACATGTTCATAATAGGTTAATAACCCTCAGTCACTTTTTGTTATTGACAAAAAGGGGGAGAAAGATGTTAAGATTGTCATATTATTTTATCATCATCAAAAAGGGGGAGATTGTTGGGTAGTGTGTTTTCACATTACTTTTGGCCTTAGTTTTGATGATAAAAAATATTGTGTGTTTGTGGTTGCAAATCTTTATCATGTGGTTAAATGATTTCAAAATATTGTGTGTTTGGAAGACCATGTGTTTTGAAATGACTTTTGGTTGCCCTGTGTTGGAATGATGCTTATTTGATTGTGTGAGTGATTAATTCAAATGAGATTTAATGAAACAATCATGTTTTTGGAAAGGCATCTAACGCTAAATGAAATTGCTCATTCATGTGTAAAAGCATATCACTCTCTTGAAGCATCTTTTTCCGAAAGTGAGTGTGCTTAATTTTGTAGTTGAAAAGTCCCAAAAATGTGTGTGATGTCAAGGCAAAGAATGCCTACAAGACATGCAAACAAATGGGAAGTCATGGTGTTTCTTGAGGAGCAATGAAGGTGATGTGCAAGAAGCTCTTAATTGTTCAACCCTATATTGATTTAATGCTTCTATGATTTTACAGCTTCAAGGATGGTCCATAAAGCCTCTCAAACCTATGAGCATCATGGTAACATCTAACCATTTATTTTGATTGGAAAAAGTTACGTTTGAAGAGGTTTTTTAACCCAAACTGGCTGGGGTCGACCCTTAGGGTCGACCCTTAAAGGGTATGCTGCTGCCCGGGACAAATTCAGGCTGGCAGGTGCAAGGGTCGACCCCAGGGGTCGACCCCTATGTGGCAGAGTCCCATTTTTTGTGTTTTCAGCCCTCTTGTGCACGAGGGTCGACCCCAAGGGTCGACCCTTCCGGAACGGGATTTTCGAGAGACTTTAAAACCTATTGAAAACCTTTCTAAACTTTAACATACTACCCCCCATTGGTTCCTAATCTTTTTAGGGTGTTTCTAACATGTACTGGGGGGGTTTTATGAGTCTTTTCCCCACTCCTCTATATATATGAATGTGTGCTCCGATTTTGTAGGGGATGAACCCTAATGTGCTATCTTTCTATCTTGTAGGGCAAGGAAAGGGGGAAAAGGAAAGAGAGGATGGCTAGAGATGAGGAGAGGTCGACCAGAGCAAGGATTCAAGATCTACATCCATTATCAAGCCTCCAGTGCCAGATTCGTGGCCGATTCTTTAAGGAGAAAGCACCGACAGCTCGGTTTGCCTCGAGTTTCATCTTCCTCTCTTGTGGAACCAGCGAAGCATCTTCTATCCGCCTCCAACCTAAGAGAAGACATCCTAGATCTTGTTTCTCTTGATGATTCATGATGCTTTCCATGTTTAATCTTTTGTTTTGAGCACTATCGATGTAGTTTCCTTCATTTCTGAGCATGATAATGTTGTGTGTGTGTGTGTGACCGGTTATGTACGGTTGTGTGTGTGGTTTGATCCCGTAGTTGGATCGTTGTGGAGACGAAGTCTCCGTGTGTGTTGGAGATTTTCTCCGTGTGCTTTGTTGTGAACCAAGTGAAGCCTCACCGGTTCGGTGAGGGGTGGACGTAGGGAGCCCGTCGTGGTCCCAAACCACCTTAAAATCCCCGTGTCCTGTGGTTGCTTGCTTGCGTATTTTCTTATTCCAACACATTCGAGTGTGCTCAAAGAGATTGAGTGAACTGGATTTATTTCTGTTCAACTTGTTTTTCATCAATCTCGTTAATTACGCTTGTTAGTTTTAAAATCTGTAATTTCGTTTAGGGGACAATTCAACCCCCCCTTCTTGTCCGTGTAGATTGTTATCTGGGCCAACATTTTTGGAACAGGGGAACATCAGATCCCAAAACACACGGAGAACCAGTCGATCCTTGAGGGGCTATAATAACATAGAATACCCTATAGTAATGCAACAAAGAGAAGGGATAGAGAGCCATACCTGACTTACCTGTGCATGCGAAACGACATTTTTTTGGATTTTTGAATATTCCACTTTTTATGGGATTTTTATATAAGATAGCGACAAAACAAACACGAAGATGAACTAAACATAACATCACAAAGGTGAAGTAATCATAATATCACAAAGATGACTGAAATATAACATGACATCATGACATGGTCAGAACATCACACGAAAACAAACGTGAGACTACGAGACACGGTGGGACGGTCAACACAAGATGGCAGGACAACATGTGTGGTGGGACAAGGAACACAGTGGAATGACAAACAAGACATGGCATGGCAGGACATCACACAAAATATCAAAACAAAGAACAAACAAACCTCGATTAGAAATGCGGTCAAGGGAAAACTGTGATAATCAGGTGGCGGTCTTCGATAAACCGCGACATGATACCAGAAGTCAAAAAAGTAACAGCTGCCCTCTCCACGCCCATTCACTCCTCTCTCTCACACACACGTTCTCAAACCCCTGACCTCCGCCCTCTCTCTTGCTCTCTCAAACTCCACCTCCCCCCCTTCTCACGCTCGGGATGGGGAGAAAACAACTGGCTCAACTGCTACTAAGGAGGCTAGCGCGAGAAGAGGCGGGTGCCTCATCGTCAATGGACCAACCGATGGAAGAAGAGGTGCGGTCGCCACCGCCACCCACCAGGGAGGAGGATCCTCCCGCAGTTCTTGCAGCACCGGGGGAAGCTTCTAAACATTCAGAGAGAGTTGAGGAGGGAGGAGACGCTGAAGAAGAAGCATCGGAGGCCCCACCGTCCGAGGTGAGTTCGCGGCCAAAAAACCATTTTTTTCATTTTCCTTTTATTTAATCTTCGTGGAATGGATGGCATGAAGATGAGAACGGTGTTTGCATACCCCAAATGACCAACTATAGGACTTGGAATGCCCATTTGGTGAGAACAAAAATCAGGAAAACGCCGCCGGTCACGGCGGCCAGGTCGCGATTCACCAGAAACCGCGGCCTGAGAAAGCGGTTCACTCTGGACCGCGACCATCTCCCTGACCCCTTTTCTTTTTAATGCATTAAAATATAAAAGCATTGATGTTTGCTTAATTATTTGCAGGGGAAGAGTTAGACGAGAATTTCCTAGCTATAGGTCCATGCGATGTATCTTGCACTACTGGACTTTCAGCGGGTGCGACTGGCGGCCATGGGATTCGCGGAGTTCCTGAGCATGGAGGTACTCCGGACAGATGTTGCACTACTGATAGCGCTGCAGGATAGATGGGACATCGTGAGCGGTGCTTTTCAATTCCCGTGGGGACACATGATCCCCATGCTCGAGGACATGGCGAGGATCACGGGGTTACGCGTGCACGGAGCGCCGGTCAGCGGCTTCACCTACTCAGACTACCGGGACCTCGCACAGTGACTGCTAGGACTGGGGTTGGAGAGACAGGGATGACCATCCACCCTTTTACCATGGGCCAGGCTACAGGAGAGCCTGGGTGTAACGCCCTGGATTTTTTGGATCATTAATCGGGTCAGGATCCTTGGGTTTCGGATCACTTTTGTGGGTCTCGGATTGAGTTTTGTGGTTTATGTGTGTTTTCATCTGTCGGACCTTCGGAATGCCGTGTAGGGCGAGCCATTGCATTCTCCGACTCTGGTACGTTACCACATCATTGTGTGTTTCCCGAGGATCGCGGAGGTAATTTTTCATTTTTTTGGTATTTTTTGGAATTTTTGGATTTCCTATATGTTTAACCCCTTTCTCTCTCTCTCTCCTCTCATTTCTCACTCTCTCCCTCTCTCTTCTCTCACGCTCTCTCTTCTCACCCTCTCTTCTTAAACGGTCGATGGAGCGAGGCGGGGGTGACATGGGGCGACGCGGGTGAGGAGGACGGCGAGGATGGATCGAGGATCGAGTGATGGAGGTGCAGTGAAGCTCGGCCGTGAGTTCGGGGCGCCATGGCGTTCGTGCGACATTTTCTTCGTGGATCAGCATCCACGGTGTGCCAAATCTTCGGTGGAGGTAGGGCGATGGATCCTTAACCTCTGTACTTTCTTTCTCACGAGTTTTGTAGGCCGTGGTGAGCCGAGCGGGTTTATTTTTACGTTTTGGGGAAAATGCATGTTTTTAGGGTGTGAGCCGGATCTTACATTTTAATCCCATTTTTTGGTTTTAAATAGGTCCTCTCAGTGCTAGAGAGGTTTAGAAATGGTTTCCCCTTGTTTTCCCCTTCACATGGGTGTGAACGGGGCGTGGAATGGGTTTTTCTGCGATTTTTGCCATTTTCGGGCACAGACTGAGAACGCGACCATCACGGTGGTCACATTTTTCAAAGAAGGTGCCGTATCGGGGGGTCACATTCATCGAGGAAGATGAACAATAGGGCGGTTAGGGCCGCGCCCCGTTGACCAGGCGTGACCAGGTCGCGCTCGCCATGTCGGTCACGTTCATCGAGTAACACACCCGGTGTTTCTGTCGCGTCTAAGGGTCAACGCGCTCAAGAAACCAGGCACGTCAACGGTCATCGCCGTGTCGCGCCTGGGGTATCAGGCATGTTCACTGTGGGTCGCGGTAGTTGTTTCCGCCGCATTCATTGAGAACACGCTCAAGTCTTGCGCCGCGTTCATTAACGCGTCCTGAGTGGTGTGCGCGTTAATGAAGTCGACCTGTTTTGTGGGCCATAGCGAGGGAGAGCCGTTGGGCGTGCTTCTCTTGGCCCGTGTAAGTCCTAGACACCCCGGGTGTTCCGTGACTGTGTTTTTGGGTGTCCAGCAGTATCGTGTTATCTCGATTAGCGTGCTTGTATGCTTTGAGGGTTCGGGTGACCCTGTACGTGTTTCGGGCTTCTGTATATTCACTAGATCGAGTCGTCGTGAGTCGACATGAGTGCGGAGGGCTGCTCCCGCACATCATTGGATTTCTGGAAAGTGTTTTCCGTGTGGGCCATGAGATAGGCCCTCAGACTGTGAGTCTAGTTATCCAGCCTGGGGCTGGAGGTCTCTTGAGTTCCCTTTATGAGGGAATGGTGTCGGTAGTTGTGAGCTACCTCGGTATTCATGCTACTGTGGTTTTAGACCTAGGGATGGGCTAGATTGATGATGTGGAGCTATCCTTGTACGACAGTCTTGACCCGAGTCGTGTGACTCAAGGACCGTTGGGTTCATTAAGTCTAGTGGACCATCTAGAGTCTGGTAGCGTCGTGGCGCCTGTTACTCTGTGTTACTCGCGATGGGTGCGTGTGTGGCTTTCCGTGTTCATGTTGAGTCCGGGCTTCGGGGGAAGAACCAGCTAGAGGATCTAACCTAGGGCGCATGGTCTATGTGTGCACACTTGGTTGGGGGCGACAGACCCACGCTGACGAGCGCGACCCCAGCTAGTCCTTGTTTTGTGTTCTTGGTTACTAGTACGGTGTCTCAGTCTCCGCCTGGGGTGTGGTAGCGAGACACTTGAGGCTATGGACTAAGTCATCAGTGGATGCATCCGGCCTTACTTCTGGTGGACAATGCTCCCGTCACGTGACGTGAGTTTCTCGTGAGTCGAGTTCCGCTTCACGTCTGCGAGACGTGATTTTGCGTAGAGTTTCGGGCATTCCCGATGCCAGGTCTAGGGGCTCTGGTGAGCGTCACCGAGGGCTTTCCCCTAGACAATGTTGAGTTCTCGACGGCGTGGTTGTTTTCCCCGTAGCGTGGCTAGGGTGGTTCGTAGTCCAGTGGTCCCCCAACTGGGAGATCAGGGTGCGTGCTTTCCGGTATAGTAGGAGTAGCTGTAGAGCCGAGGTTTTACCGGCCACCGTGTTTACTGTTTCTGCTATTACCATTGTTCTAGCTATAGTTGCTGCTTTCAGTGCTACCCTTGTTTACGGTTGGGGTTTCGCGGGACCCCTACTGAGCCAGTGACAAGAGGCTCACCCCTGGTTTTCAAGTGCGGTGGTTCTTCCTCGAGGTTTGAGGGTGCCATGCGGAGGTTCTTAGCTGCTAGCTCACCGGGCCGAGTGTTCACTTGGCATTTGGTATGTTCTTTGCCTTAGACTATACTTTCTGTTGGATTGGACTCTATTGTAGTTGTTGTTTATTTCTGCTAATTGTTGAATTGTCCTGCTTTATTTCCTATTTGTTTATACCTCCACACTCCTTTTTAGCCCTTCCAAGCCCCGGCTCTTGGGCGGCGAGCCAGGATTAGAATGGTATCGAGTTCCTTTCCCGGTATCCGGATCTTGGGTCATCACACTGGGACTGAGGAGCTGGGATAGCAGTCGGCGAGCTACCAAAGCAGCATCTGCAGTGACTGGTGGACCGAGCGAGACAGAGAGTGACAGTAGGACCAGGACCCGAGGCAGACATGGTGCTGAGGAGGTTCCTGATGCTGATGTTCAGGAGACTCCTCTTTGCCACGAGAGGGGATACAGTGAGTTGTCGGCTCTTGCCGATACTCCAAGACTTGGACGGAGTAGGGGCCTATGCGTGGGGTGCAGCAGTTCTAGCCTTCCTGTTCGACACCCTCGGCACCACCACCCAGCAGACGATGCTAGGCGGCTTTGCTCCATTTCTTCAGGTAAGACCTAACCCTAAATGCTTGTGCAATTTATGATTATATGATTGCTATTCTCTAGCTAAGCTTGTAATATCCTGGATCCTTAGTGGATCTTTGTCGGATCTCTATTAGGTCTTTCGGATCCTTTTTGGAGAGTTTCGGATCGCTTTTGTAGCTCCCGAGTTGAGTTTTACGATCTGTGTGGATTTTTATCTCGTACTGGTTACGGAGCCTTGCGGTGAGTTTATCTCTCAATTCATCGACTCGTGGATGCTGCAGTTGTGATATACTCTTCGAGCTGATCGTTTCGTCTATTTCTGCATATTTTTCTGAATTAGGGCATTTTCGGCGCATTTTATGAAATTTCAGAAATTAGAAAATTTTATAATTTCTTTTTTCTATATAACCCCCCTCTCTCTTCTCACTCACGCCCTCACTCCCTCTCTCTCCCGTTCTCTCTCGTTCTCTCACCCTCTCAGCTCCGGCTGCTGACGGAGGCGACCGTGGGCGAGGTAGCGATGCCGGGGAGCTGCTGAGGCCTTGGTGGAGCGAGGATTGGTGCGGTTTGGGCGCGATCCCGAATGGCAGATTCAAAGCCGACGGTTTGGTTCGTGACGCGGTTTTTGGCGTGGTTTAGTCCCTTCGGCGCTCGGTTTCTTCGGTGGAGGCAGGGAAATGGACCGCCACTTTGTTCTGCACGTTTTCCCTACCCATGCACGTGATTTGTGCTCGATCGGGGGAGGTCGGGCCGTTTTAGTGAAAACCGTAGTTTTTGGGGTTTTCAGGGTTCGCCAGAAAACGGCAACCATTTGCGGCGTGGTTAGCGTCAATATGACCGCTGGGATGTCTGGATCCCATTCACGTCAGTTTCATGTCAATCGGTTGTCATTCGGGGCCGGTAGGAGTCCGGGAACCCCGGTGACCCATTTTGGGTCGATTCGTCAGAATCACCCCGTTCGTGCATTTCGGTGCGTGCATGTGGCGTTTTCAGGCTCCGGGGGTGTTTTCCTGTCGCGTGGCGTTGTTTCCCCTGTGCTTCGGCGTGAATGGGGCATGGAACGGGCCGATTCAGTCGTTCCCCTGTTCTGCGCATCGGGTCGTTGTAACGGTCGTTCCAGAGGCCGTCACCTACTGTGACGATCCCTCGATAGACCGTTACGCTCGCTGCTTGATTCAGGTCTTTCGGGGTGAGCGTCCTGTGACGGGTCTAGCCTAGATCGTCACATGGTTGTGACGCACCAGGGGAGGTGCGTTACGGATTGTGGGTCCTTTCAAGGCTGGGTGAGCATGATGGTCCAGTCTTCGACCATCACACACCTCTGGGCGTCTTGCGAAAACTGTGTCAGTCGGTTTATGTAGCGGCCCGTCCTTCATGCGTCACAGCCTTGTAACACGCCTTCCTTGCGCCGTTACATGCTGTTTGACCGGATTTGACTGGCTAGGTCGGTTGGTGTAACACACCTAACCCCATGCGCCAGGTGGCTGTGGCGGACTCAGGCTGATCCGTCACACGCCGTTTGTCGGTTTTGAGGTTTCAGATTCATTGGCCCTAACAGCCCTATCAGGGAGCGTCAGGTGCTGTAACGCGCTTGGCCTGGCGCGTTACGTGGTTCGTTTTGTAGTCGTTGGCCTGGTTGCCCTGACGCCCCTGCCTGGGTGCGTCAGAGCAGGTAATGTGCCTATGGAGGTGCGTTACAGTACTGTTGTGGCCGTGATGGTCGTTAGGCTGTTCGGTGTTCATCCGTGTGTTGGTCGGTCGTAGGTTTGTGTTCTAGGGCTGTGTTTGTGTGGTAGTGGTCTTTTGGATCTGTAACGACTCGAGAATCCGATTATCGGGAGAGACCCGATAACCCGAGACTCGAACCGCCGCCCACGAGCCGGGAGGGCTCGGAAGGGCTATGATGGAGGCATCACCCGTGACTCCCTTTGGCTCGGGTTTTCCTCACATTCCGGTGACATTTGAGTTCGGGCCTCTCTCTATAAAGGCACAATTATCCATTTTGTGCTTTCTATTTGAGTCATTTTGATGTAATTTTCATTTTATTTGAGTCATGTCCCTAAGTCTTGTGCTTATTTCCCTAAGTTTGAGTGTCATTAGGTTGATTAGTTAGCTATTGGGCCCAATTCATTGGGCTTGGCCCAAGGGCGCCCCTACCCCCTTCGCTATTTGTCATTGAGTCAATTGTCAGGGTCTTTTTTGTAAAATGAGGGTTGCCTATATATAGGGCCCCATTCCCCTCATTTGGAACTAATGAATGAATCAATGCAAATTTTCCTTGAGAGATCAAATTATTTAGTTTTAGTGGAGAGAATCCAAGAGTGGGTGAGAAGCCCTAGGGGAGAGACTCCTCACCCCATATCTCTCTCTCTATCTTTCTCTCTCCATAGTTCGCCCCCCTCTCTCTCTCCTCTACTTCCCAACCACCTCCACCCTCCCACCTACCCCATTAAGGCCATTCCACTTCCCCACAACCCCTTTACTCCACTCCCTAGTCCCAAGGGTAGAACCCCCAATCCCCACCCCACCCTCCAACCACCAACCACCCCATCTCTTTCCCAATACACTTTTCCCTCTCCCCATGCCACCCTTCAATTCCCTAGGCCCATTTGAATTTGGAAAACCCCCTTCCCTCCATTGCCTTGGCCGCCCCTTCCCCCTCCCCTTTGAGTAGGTCGCCCCCCATCCCCTCCCTTCCATTCCACCCCACCAAGAGCTGCCACCACCATCACCCTCCCTCCACCTTGATCGAAACCAGCAACCCCTGCAACCCTCCCCTTTCTCCAACACCTCCACCACCTATAGTCACCCTCTACACCACCCCCACATTCTCCTCCCACCACCCATCACTTCTCCCTTCCCCATTCACCACTTCTTCTTATTTGGCTGATAGATAAAGCTCCATCGGCGAACCGGTTCCCAGTTGAAGATCTACAGAAGAGTAGCAGTTTGCAAAGGTGACCACGGCTTCCTCCGACGAATCTGAAGGCTCAAGAGGAACCCATGGAATTGTCTGCCAGTCTTCTTCGCAACGGAGGTGGTTTCGTCATCATCTGAGCATTGTTTTGCCCGGGAGAGCTGGTCTCCCCCAACTGTGCAAAGCTACCCTGGCAGAGCACCTAAACCTGATGAGAAGCGCGACTACGGCCATCCTACTGGGAATATGAGCAAGAGTTCTTCATTAAACGTCTTCCACTCTGAGTCTTCTTTCATCCCCAAAAGGCAGAGCTCAGTTTGGCATCCGGATCCAGGAGTTCTCAATTTTCTCCCCCGGGTGCGCGGTTCTGCCTCCCTACAGTCTGCAACGACCTCTCATCAGTGTTCAGAGCCTACTGGTCTGCTCCGACAACATTTGGCTTTCTCGTCAGTCTTTCTTCGAAGAGGACTCGTTCACGGTTCCAACGACTTCGGTGGCACCTGATTCTGAGCTTGGGAGGGGTCGTGGCATCCCTTTCTTCCTGCTGTTGGGAACCTGAAGCAGTCAGATCCGAAGAACTGCCACCCTATTCGAGCCTCCACCCATACCAGCATTGATACCAGAAGAAATAAACAAAATTCAGAAGACTTTCCGATCCAGTTACAAAGAATTCCCCACTGGTCCCGTCATCATCAAAATTCCACAGCCGGTTCTGCATCCACAACTCTGTCAGTCAGTCCCATATCGCAGAGGGCAGGCAGAACAGACCTCGACCTCCTCTCGGCGATCTTTTCCCCTTTTCTCCCCTCCCCGCTTGGCCGGCTGAAGGCCCCTCCCTGTGTGGAGGTAGTTTTGGATGTAATATCATTTAACCCCCACCCCAAGGTTCCCCCTCCTGCGAGAGGTGTAGTTTTGTAATTGTTAAACAGGTCAAGCTGCCCCGACGCGGCGTGTGGGGAACCACTCGCCTCCCCGCTCGCCCTCGTCTCTGAGCGGGACCGGTTTCTTCAAACCGGCCGAGTAAGTGCTCCAAATCTTGCTCTCATTTGTTCTTGTCTTTCAATATTCATTCATAGTTCCGCTGGATGTGAGAGTGAGAGTCCAATCCTTAAGCTCCATTGCTTCAAGCGATCACCGTGGGGGAGAGGAGTGTAACCCGTGCCCTTGGCACTTTGTCGGTCCCACCGAATTGGGCCTCCACACCCTTGGGAAGCAAACCTTGGCCTTTCTGGCCCTCTACCGGCAAGGGCCCAACCCTTACATCCTCTACTTGGCATCGCCAAGTTACCCCGGGCTTGGGTGAGCGACGATAGAGCGGTGGCCCATATCGGCCCATTTGAATGCGAATGTTCTTGCTTGCTTAAGTCTTTGGTTGTATCACATCAGGCTAAAAGGAGTGTGGAGGCACAAAGAAATAGGAAATAAAGCAGGACAACACAACAAATAACAGAAATAAATAAACAACTACAACAGCAGAGTCCAGTCCAACAGAAAGTACAGTCTAAAGCAGTAGAACGTACCACATGCCGAGTGAACACTTGACCCGGCGAGCTGGCAACTAAGAACCTCAGAACAGCAACCTCGAACCTCGAGGATGAATCGCCACACCTGAAAAGCAGGGGTGAGCCTCCTGTCACTGGCCCAGTAGGGATCCCGCAGAACCCCAACTGAGAACAACGGCGGCACGGAAAGCTGTAACTACAAGAGCAATAGTAACAGCAGGAACAGTAAACCCGGTGGCCGGTCGAAACGGGGCACTACAACTACTCCTACTATACCGGTCAAGCAAAAAGAGAAGTCCCGATCTCACAGTCGGGGACCGGACCACACTAGCACCACTTACCGAAGTAAAAACCCGCGGCAACCACGCCGAAGAGGCATGTCTCCTAGAACAAGACCAAGCTGGACACGCTGTCCAAAGTGTAACCCCGACCATCTGGTCGCGGGTACCGCACAACAAGATGCAACCTCGGTAAAGCTACTAGCACCCGTCAAACAGCACGAGAATCGACACACGCGCCATGGCGAAACGCCCGAAACTCAACGGTCAACACGACCAAAAAACTCGAAGGTCGAAGTCACACGACTAACAGTCTGTCACTTACGACTTGACAGGAGTACCTCCCACTAGAAGCATAGTCGGTAGCCTCCCTTGACGTCTTACACTGCACCGCAAGTGAACTGCCTAGCGTGGTAGCTCCTACCAGAGGCACGGACACCGAACAAGAACCACAACGAGCGACTAGCTGGGGTCACGCCCGTCGGCGTGGGTCCAACCGCCCCCAACTATGTGTGCACACACAGACCATGCGTCCTAGGTCTGGCTCTCTGATTGGTTTTCTCCCGTAGCCGGACTCTGGCTAATGATGAGGGGCCCGACGGAAACCAGTCCAAAATCGTCCTCAGGGTAAGCCTCTCCACCACTCCCTGGTGGGACCACACGCGTGTAAGCAGGCTACGACTAGTGGAGGGTCAAGGAGTAGACTCTCAAGTCAACAGAAAACAACGTCCGAACCTGACGAAGTACGGGGATCGTCCCACGTACCAGCACCGTCGCACGGTGACCACAGTCAGAGAAGAAATGGGACTCACAGTCCACGGCCACGCACACACCTTGCGCGAGAGTCGAGAAAACCCAAGTGACGCTAAGCCACTGGACTCTGGGCAGTCCTCTAGACGCACTACAGCCAACGGTCCTTGAGTCACAAGACCCGGGGTCAAGACCGTTGTACGCAATAGCACAAGGCTGTCATTCTAGTCCAATATCTAGGTCTAAAACTACGGTAGCATGAATATCGAGGCAGCTCACGAGTCGCCGAGACCATTCCCTCAGGAAGAGAACTGGGAAGCCTTCCAGCCCCAGGCAAGGCAACAGGACTCACAGTCCAAGGCCACACACACGGCCGACGTGGAAAGCACAGAAGCACGATTCCCAAGCCAGCGCCCAAACCGCCACATTGATAACTGGACTCGCAGTCCAAGGCCAAACACATGGCCCACTCGGGAATCATTTTCCAGAAAAACTCACGACATGCGATAGAACCCCACCGCACACACACCGATACACGGTGACTCGATCGAGCGTAACACGAAAGCCTGGAACACGTGGGGTCACCCGAACCCACCACACCTATGGGCACGCTAATCGAGGTGACATGGTCCCTCCGGACACCCAAAGATATGCTCACGGAACTCCACGGGGTGTCCGGGACACACACTGCCCAAGGGGAGCACGATCAGCTGTAGACTGCCTACCCTGGGCAGCCCGGCGGGCCACCCCAAGAATGCGGTACACATGCATAGCGCGTTCAGGCAGAACGCGCTATACATACCTAGTGCATTCAACAAGATCGCGCTATACTTCTATAGCGCATTCATAATAGAACGTGCTATAGGCCTATAGCGTGACAACACAGAACGCGCTACTCACCCCTAGCGCGACAAAAACCACCTTACTGTTCATCTTCCACGATGAACGCGCCCTATCGAGGCGGCGCGACCTTCAAGAACGCGCTACCTGAGACAAGCGCGTTCTCAGTCCAAAATCGGAAGAACGGGAAAACGGCAGGAAATCCATTCCCCGCCCCATCCACCCCCAGGCGGAGGGGAAACAAAGGGGAAAACATCCCCCAACCTCTGTAGCACCGATAGGACCCATTTAAACCCCAAAAACACGATCAAAACGCAAGATTCGGCTCACACCCCAAAAATATGCATTTTCCCCAAATCCCTCGAATAAGCCCGCTCGGCTCACCACAGCCTACAAAACTCACGGGAAATGAAGTACGCAGGTTGAGGGTCCATCTCCCTACCTCCACCGAAGAAACGATGCGCCGTGGACGCCGATCCACAAAGAAAACACCGTTGAAGCCTCGCCGTTCCACGAACCCAAAGCCGAGCTTCACCGCGCCTCCACTGCCTCGTTCCTCACCCATCCTCTCCCGCGCTGTCCCCACCTCGCCCACACTCCACCCCGTCGGCCACTGGAGAGAGAGGGAGAGAGGAGAGAGCGTGAGAAGAGAGAGGGAGAGAAGAGAGAAAATGAGAGGAGAGAGAGAGAAAAGGGTTATATATAGGAAAATCCAGAAATTACAGAAAATATCAAAAAATAGGAAAATTACGTTTCCGCGATCCTCGGAACGCACCGATTGTAACGGTACCACACTCACCTAGGTGAACGCCCCGGTTCACTCGCAACGAGGTTCCGAAGGAATTACCGAAACACACACCGAGAATCAAAAAACACACGCGAAAAATACACACCGGGCCTCTGAAACAACTCCGGATCGCGCCGATCCAAACACGAAAGATGTCCGAAATAAAATTTTAGACACAACGGAGTCAGACACTCCGAGAAACCAGATCCGGGACACACGAATAAGGATCCGAAAAATTCGGGGCATTACAGGATCGGTCGATTTAGGTGACTGGGTGCGGTCTTTTCCCTGACTACGACAGTTCCTTAACGACGCAATCTAGAACTGCCAATGCCCTTGCCTCTGGTTGCGTGGCGGATGTTCCTTGACTGCTGGGTCTGCCTAGCGGTTGAATGACGGTCCGTTCTGCCAGAGTGTTGTTATTGCCATTTCGGTTTCTACTTGTCGTGGCTTGGTCTCGTGGTTTGCCCGTGACCCGTGGGTGTCTGTTGACGTCCTATGAGGGCAGTACCTATGATGGGACAGCCAGGAGTGCTGGTGCATGCCCTGTGTGTGTCGGTGCGTTGTTTGCTTGTATCGGTGTTGTTTGGCTCTGGTCAACCGGGGGTTACCCAGGGGTTGATGCGTGGCCTTGCGTGTCTCGACAGTTCTCTCCAGCCCGAGACATTGGTTCTGGATACCTTGAGGTGTTTTCTTACCTCAGTCTGTGTGTCCAGGTGTGCTGAGGGTTCTCGGTGTTCCCTCAGGTCTTCGTGTGTTGTGTTCTTGCGGAGTATGTCATTTTCTCTAGCTTAGGTTTTAGACCGATTGGCGGCATGTTCCGCTATTCGTGACGATCTTGCCTTCGAGTCGTCCGACTCAAGGATCGTTGCTCTGGTAGGTCTAGTTGCCCTGCCCTGAGTCGGTCGGTAGTTTTTCTGTGCTGCCATGGGTGCTTGGAAGTACGGGTGACAGTGTTTGTTTAACCTATCTGTACTTCGGCACTCGTGTTTTGGGTCTCTGTGTTTCGTGAGCCTCCACTTTTTGTTACCTCGACTTTCAGTTGTCGACCCACCTCAAGAGTGGTGGGAGGGGTGTTCCCATTAAACGGTTCCTAAGCTAGTTCTGTGGGCTCCCGGCTCGGTCACCGTAGCGTTCTATGGGGGGAGAATACTAGCTAGAGGTCTGGCTTAGGCGAGAGCCAGTGTGTGCACACGTGGTCAGGGGCTTTGGACGAGACGCCAACGGGCGTTCCCCTGCCTAGTTACTCGAACTCGGTTGCTGTCCTGGTTCTGGTTCGGATAGCGTGTACCGGAGTCTCCGCCTGTTTGGTTAGGCGTTGTTAAGCTCGGTACGTGTGGTGCAGCATAAGACGTCAGTGGACGCAGATGGCTATGGAGAGGCACTCCCATCACGTGACTCTCGGTGTTTCTGTGCATCGTGACCTTCCCGGGTTAGCCTTTCTGTGGTTGTACTCGAGGTCGGTGTTCTGTCGCCTTCGCGACGTTCTGGTCGTGCGTGGGGCAGTGTGCACGACGTTCTGGTCGTGTTATCGATTGTCAATCTAGAGTTTCCTAGGCTTTCTTGTTGCCCTTGTAGGTCTTCGCTTTAGGCCGGACATTTTGTCGGCAGATCGGCAACTCCTGACTGTGTCAGCTCTGAGTCACCTTCCTGCTGTTGCTTGGAGTAGTTTGGGGTGCCACGGTTAGTTCGGTAGCCGTTGTTTGGCACGGGTTCTTCCCCCTCTTCCTTAGCTTGCTCCCTACTCCTGCTACCCGTCTGTTCCTTTACTGCATTCTAGTGTAGACTTGCAGCTTTCTAGTGTAGCTTTCCTGTTTGGCTACTGCTGTCGTTTACCTGCAGTTTTAGTGTTACTGCGTGTTTTTCAGTGGGGATCTGCGTGACCCCTACTGAGCCAGTGACACGAGACTTACCCCTACTTTTCAGGTGGGGTGACGTTCATTCTGCTTCCGTGGCTCCTGGGTTTGCGTGTTATCGTGGCTAGCTGGTACCCTCGTCGGGTTTCCCCCGACTCTCTGGTTCGTCTTTCTTCTTTGTCGACTGTTCTTAGTAGACTTGATGTCTTTCCTTTGGACTTGACTTTGGGTATATAATTATTTATTGTAATCTGTTAATTAAAAAATAATTTTATTTTTGCTATTTCAGCAACCCAGTCTAATGAAATTTAATTGCTTACTGCTATATCGGTCAGTTCAATGTACTACACGATAATCCTTTTTCCCTTCGGAGCTTTACCACTCTTGGGAGGCCTCGCGGGTTCCAAGTGGTATCAGGTGTATTCGATTATCCTATCAGGTATATCTAGTATCCGGGATCCGGGTCGTCATAGTTGGTATCAGAGCAGTGTTCTGAGATGTTCGGAGTTCTTTTCTAAGCTATCAGAGCATTGTTGTGTGAAGTATATGGGAATCTCATATATGTAGTTACCAGAGTCGTTAAAGTCAGTACAGTCTTCAACTGGCTTCGATTTTATGGTTCAATGTCGCTTGGTTTTCGTGTATTATCTTGTGTGTGCTGTTCTAGCACTGTACGCGGTGGTTTTACACTCGTCAGGGTGTGACAAGGTGCCTCTTTACCGTTGTGATGTCTGTCTCGATCATGTCGTACTTGGCAGTGTTCGCCGGAAGGCTTGAATCTGTGGTACGTGATGGGTGCAAGGCTCAGATTCAGAAGGGGGGTTGAATGAATCCCCTATTTAAAATTTGATCCGATTAAAACCTGTAACCGAACAATGATGCGGAATTAACACAAATAGGTGCCTTGTATGACACAGGTGCTCTCTTCGAACAAAATGGAAAGATCAGATATACTGAACTTCTTAGCTACTCTGTATGCGCTGGTGTGCAGACCCATATTAATTCAAATATGCTGTGTGCGAATAAACCACTCACTAGATGAAAGAACACATCGAGCCTAAGCATGCATCTAGCAAAACACAAAAGACAAACAAACCACTGCACATAAGATTTTTTAGGTGGTTCGGTCTTCCAGACCTACGTCCACCCCACACTCAAACCAGAGTGTGGATTCCGCTGAAACACAGCTTAAACCACTAAGCCTCACAGCTTGCCTACAACTGCTGAGCATCACAGCTTGCTTCCGCTTGGTAGTACAGCTTAGCCATCCGCTGCCTAAAAGCTTGACCCGCTGGGCAATACAGCTTAGCCGACCAGAGGAATCCTCCTCTACAACCGCTGAGCAACACAGCTTGCTCCGCTGACTAACAGCTTGAATAAAGGTTCAAAAGAAAAACAAGAGACAAGAAAACACAGCAACTAAAAGCTGTAAACGACATCAACACAGATGTGGCTCTCATGGAGCTGACTGGATTGGATATGATCCAGATTCCAGTAGGGACAGATCTTCTGATGAAGCTTCTCTTCTTCTAACTCTCTATCTTTCTTCTTCTTCTTCATTTCTTTTCTTCTCTGCTACTCTCTCTCTTTTTCTCTCTCCTTCTCTTCTTCTCTCTTTCTCCTCTTTCTCTTCTCTCTGGATCGTGCAGGCTCTTTCTGCTTCTACTCTTCTAAGCTATTTTTCAATCCTCACACACACGATCATCTTCTCCAGATGGAGAAGTCTTCTTTTTATAGCAGTAGCAGATAGGTGGGCGTGTGTTCTCCACGAATTCCCGCCCTAGTGCCTTGACCACGTGGTAGCATTTCAGCTCACTACTTTACACGTGTCACGATCCTGGCACATCCTCCATTCTTGGATCACGTGCCCTTCTTAAACTCCTCGAGCAAATATCCTGCAAAGGTCAAACTTAATATCTGTTAAAATCAATATGAGGATAGTAGAAAGATGCACCAAGTTGGTTCGAGAATGTATAGACTTGCTAAGTCATCAAGGCAACCATGTGTAGACTTAATATTCAAATGCACGAACTTTACATATGTATGGAACAAAAGTTGCACAGACATGCCACCAAAGAATGTACAGACTCTATGTGCAATGTACAAGCGATGCACAGATATGCCACCGAAGAATGTACATACTTTGAGTGCATGGTACAAAAGATGCACAGACATGCCGTCGAAGAATGTACAGACTTTGCGTGCAATGTACAAACGATGCACAGATATGCCACTGAAGAACGTACATACTTTGAGTGCATGGTACAAAAGATGCACAGACATGCCATCGAAGAATGTACAGACTTTGTGTATGCAGAATGAACACGGATTGCACTGACTTAGCTACGAGCTGAGCTAATGGATGAATGATGCACAGACTAATATGCATGCGCGAAATAAAATATGCAATGACTTAACCTAAGTGTGCTACAGTGCATTGCACCGACTATGTCCCTTGAACATGCATGAGCCTAGATATGCACTGACTTGGAGATATGCTGCAAGATAAAACTTGCACGGACTCTAAGTGTGCTAAGACGTATATGCTCAAAGCAAGGTTTGCACCGTCGTGATCTGCCCAATGCAAAGTATCCATCGACTTGAGCTACAGCAAAATGCATCAACTTGTGCTTACAGCAAAAGCTACACCGACTTAGACTAACACTAAATATGCACTAACCCCTACACGCACAAAAACATGCACGGACTCTCTACTGAATGAACAGGGTTGTACTGACCTTAATCAGTGTGATGCATGCACAAGCATACCCATGAAATTGCTCATCAAACTCGTGATGCATACAACAATTATACTCGTGATGTATAAACATTCAATCTCTCATTCAATCTTTCATGCAAACACATGTCGACTTATAGTGTTTGCTATCATCAAAATCACAGAGGCACAACAATCTCCGCCTTTTTGATGATGGCAACACTATGAGTCAACATTGACTCTCATGGCAAATTAATCTCCCCCTTTGACTTCAACAAAAAGAAACAAGTTTGAGAGAGAAATATAAACATGCATGAAAGGATTGAAGTAAAAAAAAAACACCCCCTTTGACTAAGTCATGAAGGCATAGAAAAGCTATTCTCTCCCTTAATGACATAGCATGAATGCAACAAGAGGATCATGGATGATCAGCAACTACAGGATCAGTGAGATTGAAAGTCTGATACCTGGTACATTGATATAGCAATTCGGATCATGACAGGTTGAAAGGATTAACAGAAGCACAACTTGATGTGTGGCACAATGAGTTTCAAGTAAGCAGAATCTGAGCAGGTGTGATCTCCAAGTTAGAGTATATGAGAAGAGAAGATTTTCAGTAGGGTGCCCAATCCATATATCCATGTTTAAGGTTTCAGAATCTTCTATTATAAAAGCTTATGAAATGGCTTTGATTGACAAGCATGGTTTAAGAATGATGTACATAAGTTTTGTCAATAAAATCCAATACTCATATCTGAAGCAATTTTTTAATAAAAATGAACCAACTTCTCATATAACATTCTAGTACAAACTCCTTTCATCTTACACAATTAATTCCATTGACTTCTTTAAAAAAATAGTCAAGAGTATTGAGGTTAAACAAAATGACACTTGGTGAATTTTGAATTGCAAGGGTTACATCAATTCTTTTTCACTTTTACTTTTAACATTGAGCTCAGTGACTAGACAGGTGTCATTTATACCTTTGACATTAAGGGTACACGTGGGTTAGACGCCAGTACCCCTAGTTACTAAGCATAAACTACCATATCTGTCTCTGATCAAAAACTACACAGATGATTTACACCTTTGGCATTAAGGGTACACGTTTTTCAGACGCCAGTACCCCCAGTTACTAAGTGAAACCAGCCCTATAGATTTGACCATATGAACAGAGGTAACATGAAGCACTTCATGACATAAATTTCTCTCCATTTCTTTGATGGAGAGTTCAGTTTCTCAGTACAATTCAGTCATTGCTCTGCCACAATATTCATTTCTTTTATAATGATTTTGCTGTTGTTCCTTTTAATTTTCAAAGTGACTTGTTTAAAAATAATACAGGTTACATGCATTTCAACCAAAGTAAATCAAGGTTTCAATTTTCAGATGTCGGAAGATCTTACATGAACTTACATGAGACAGTCAGTTAAGATTTATTAAAAAAAATTCATATATTTTCAGGTCCTTCAAATTCAAACTCAAGAATACATAATACTTAAACCAATTCAAATCAACAAACATTCTTAAACCTGTATAATGGAAGATTCTACATTAAAGGTGATTTCATATTTGTGAAAGGGTACACAAACTGATATTACTTCACTTCTATGTACGTTTAACATAGACGAAGCATTCAGTAGCAAGAGACATTTAACAAGCATGCATAGAGAGTAAGACAAATGGAACTTATGCTTGCAACAATTATAATCAATGTGCATCAGATAGATTTACAAGAAACCAATAGCTGAGTCTAGAATACAGACAGATCAGCTTGTCATATATTGACAATGAATGGAGGGCAAGGATTTTATCATCAAGAGAGAATATGTGATTCGGATAGCCAGACAGGAGGTGTTCATAGTGTGAAAGACTGATGAAACTAAAATGCTCCCACTGTCTAGATGCAATGAGATTCTTCTTATTGGATTTTTCAAAATTGATGATATGCAATACACTGCTTTACATGCATGCATATGCAATGACTCTCCTAGAGATATTTCCTGAATATGAATGTTATGAACGTTATGCAGGAATAACCAAACTCCCCCTGACTATATGCAATGTATGAACATTTTAAATGCAACAAGTGCAATGATAGAATGTAGAGTTTTGACAAAATGTGCATCATGAATGTGCAGACTATGCTCATGAGTTTCTAACCTTTTCTATGTGCACACTCAAGCACCAAAGCATAAGTGCATAAGGAATGAATTCAACATTTCTTCAATGAACATGTGCACACATAGCTCAAAGTATGAACATAATGCGAATGCAGTCAAACTCCCCCTGATTAAGTGTATTTTATACAATGAATGCTGAGAACACATTTTTGTGCATTTTGCTTGAGAAACATATATGTAGTGCACCCCAAGAATCACTATCATAGGCATCATGTACAACATAATTTTCAGAAGATTTCAATAAAGCGCAGATAGATTAGCATGAAATGCACTATTTAAAACACACAATGTCAGATGACAAAATTTAAAGAGAGTTTGCAGAACTGACCTGAATAGTGCAGGGTCCTGGGGGTTTCAATCTTGAGTGCCTTGAATTATTACCCCTTTTATTCCATTCCAAGGCACACCTGTAATAATTGGATTATTTTGATCCAGTAGGAACCCAAGCAGTCTTGGGTCCTATTTTACCCCCAACAGGCGTTTTAAATGATCTCTTGACTAGATGATCATCAAATTCCATTAGAGAGCAGTCATTCATAAAATGTCTGAATTTTCCACAGTATTTACATGAAACAACAAAATTTTTAATCTTATTATGCACATTAGCATGAACATGAAACCTATGTGCATGAGCATGAAATTTTCTGTTGTTAACATGAACAGTTTGTCTCTTATTTTCGGGTAACCAACAGTTTGCCGATTTATGACCTGGCTTACCACAGTTGAAACATGAAAAGTTCATTCTTATGAAGCTCCTATCAAATGTATGTCCTTTTACAGAGAATTTAGCAAATTTGGATTTAACAGAGTTTCCATGAGCATGCCAATAGTCCTTGACTGTATGGCCATGCTTTCCACATTCGAAGTACCTAAGGTGCTTATCTCTAGATCGAGTCTTACCCCAATGAGATCCAGACCAGCACTCAATAGCCTTGTGGCCAGGCTTGTTACAATTAAAGCATATGATATACTTGGTTGACACAGACTTGTTCCTCTTGTAGCCATGATGATATGTAGGAGATTTAACATGCATTCTATCATCTTGTTTCATGATAGAGCATTCATTCATGAAATGACCGTGCCTACCACAGTAATAACATGAAGCATTAGATTGTCTAGTGGCATGGTTTCTACCAAATGAATTTCTAGAATGCATTGTTTCACCAGCATGCTCATCCTCAGCCATCAAGTTGCAAACATGCATTACATGGCCTAGCTTCCCACAATAATGGCATGAAATATTCTCTTCGTGTGTACAAGTTAGTGAAGGATCTGTGAGAAGTATCCTAGTGCTGTCAGATTTCTCAGAACTAGCAGATTTGTTAGTACATGCAAGAGCATTTTTGACTTTATTTTTTTGGTCATTTTTTTTCAATTTTTTGCCCTTGTTCACACCTTTTGTTTGTTTTTCATCTTTCTGAGCCTTAAATTGAAATACAGATGATGAAGGTGTTTTTAGATTTTCATTTTGTTTTAGGGATTGACTAGTTCCAGAGCTTTGCACAAAAGTGGTGTATAGCTGGTTTCTAATAATTTTCTTAACACCAGAATTGCAACTAGTCCCCTTTCTTGAATCATCATCCTCACCTTCCATGACAACTATCATTTTTCTTTTATTTTCAGCAGACTTGGATGGTGAGTTTTCCAGATCATAAATCTTGTTGATGGGAATCGACACTGAGCCTGTACTTTTTCTTTTGCATTTATGTCCTTTTAGTTTGTGTTTATATCCTTGGGAAAGTATGTACGCAAATATAAGTCTTTATAAGCCAATGAGTCATTCCCATGGATTGTGTGGGTTTTTGTGCAATTTTGTAGTAGGTCCAGCTAGGGGGCCCTCAGCCCTTTCCCATTGGTCCATGTCACCTTGTGGGGCTGGTCAACCATCCTAGGTGGACATCTAGAAGGTTGGACTAGTCTTATGGACACATGGGGGACAAAGGGTGAAGAATGTCAACATTCTACACCCACCCCACCTACCTCTTCCATGGTCAATAGGCCGCCCCCTTCCCCTTGAATTTTTTTATTAATTTTTGTGTGTTGTTCAAACCTCATCCCAGCCCTTCATCCACCCTCCCTAGATCCAAGGGTCTACATTAGATTTGATACCTATCATATATAAGCTTGTATTTTCATGTGAAAATTAGTGAAAATTCAAAAAATTGCTTGGAAAGCTTGAAGCTTGCGCCCCCTTCCTCTCTCCTGGAGCTCTCCCCTCAGCCCCTATGCAATTCTAGAGTGCATCTACCTTCTATCTCCCCCCTCTCAACCTCTGATCTTCATCGGTGCCGCCGCCGCCGCCGTTCGTGCCGCCTTCGAGCCGCCGCGAATCCATCTTCGGTTTTCTATCCTACTGGATAGAGGTGTCTTCAAGAAAATCCTGCTACCAGCCACGGCCTCTTCGTGGTTTGTAATTTTTATGGTGTGTTCTTATCTTCCATCCCATCATCCAAAAAAACATTCAGGTCGAAAATCCTTCGTTTGATATTTTTACAATTTCGGTCTTCAATCACTCCTAGATCTGTCCTGTCTCTGTCTACAGTGACAGCAGCTCTGAGTTTCCCATCTACGACCTTCGTTTTGATTTTTGTTGGGGCTCCCAATTTTACTGGGTGTTCTGTTCATCATCCCCTACATCCACCATTTTTCTTAATTTTTGATCCACCCTCTATCCATTTTTCACAATTCGTGTTCTATCTCTGCTATAGTGTTTTCAGCTAATTCCCAGATCCAACCACCTTCCAGTTCAAAAATCAGAAAAAATCACAGCCACCTCCAAATCCTTCATAAAATATAGTTTCAGTTTCCTAGCTTGATTTTCTACAACTTTACTGAAGACCATCACTTCAGATTCGGACGTTCACATATCGGTCAAAGGCAACTCTCAGGAAAGTTCCCTGCTAGTCTAAGAGTCCGGTCACTGTACAACATCAACTCAAAATTTCATTAAAGCCAAGATCCATGCAGATCCAGGTCTAATCTCTAGACCTAGGTTGAAGTATTTGAAGAGAGCTTTCCAACGGTGCCAGTTTCGTGTCGATCAGACATTGGGGCTGATCGCAGCGTCCATTCTCGCAGGAGCGCGCGCTGAAAACCAGAAGCTGCAGATCCGTGGCCGGTTATTCCGACCGGCGCCGAACGGAGCCGCCCGGCCTCCGGCCGGCGAACCAGCGTGCCGCCAGCCCGGGGAGCGCTTCCCTAAGTGTCCCCACTACAGCAGTGCCACCGGGTCCCACACGGCCCCTCCGGACAGCACGTGGGCCCCACCATCACGTGTTCGGGTGTTGCCGAATCAACGCGAGAAGCCGCCCGTCAACCCGAATTCGGTCCTCCCGGGCCCCATTGTGTAGCCCTTTACCTCCCTGCGTGGAGTGGGCAGTGACTTGTATTGCTGTAATATTGTGTAGTATTGTTCCGGGAGTACGAGTTTCGGCCGGGACTGTCTTCCCCACGCCGAGCGCGTGAAGGTATCGTATTCACTCCTTACTTGGTATTTCGCTTATTTTCATATATGCTTTATATGCCGCTGCTAGAGAGCCTGTTTTAGGACCTAGCTTGCTATATATTTTCATATCACCGCTGCTGCGAGAGAGAGCGTGACCATCCCGTGACCCGATCCGGGCACACGAGAGAGCCGACCACCCTAGCTCACTGCCGGTTTCTCAACCGTGCACGTCCGACGCTTCCCCCGTTAAGGGACAGTCACGAGCTTGTCGTGTCCGTGGCTCGTCCCGCATCACTTGTTTTCTAGGGAACCAATATGTAATTCATAACTGGCAATTTCCTGTTCACTACAATTAAGACACTCACTTAGCACCTTATTTCAAGTTTATGTTTCTCAGCTTCTTGTTCCAGATTGCACAGTCTTTCAGTTTCTTCTATACTAGCAGCTTTTCCTTTTCTAGCGCAAGAAGCCTTTCAGATATGGCATTATTCAATTGTTTCAATTTTTCATTTTCTTTTATCAATTTCTCATTTTCTTCATCACATTTTTCACTACTTGATACAGAATCCAGTCTTTTAATTAGTTCCTCCTCTCTTTGTTCGACTTTAATTTTCTCATTCAATAAGTCTTTGTTTTCTTCTTTAAGAGAGGCAATCAGCTTCATTAGCCATTCATTTTCACTGTAGAGTTCTTCATTACGTTCTCTTAGAGAGGAACAGTTGTTGCAATCTGACTCTACAGAAGAAGTATGTGAAACCTCCCCATTGATTTCATTTATTCTAGCCACAAGATTTTCATTTTTCCTTTGAAATTATTTATTCTCAAGTTTTAGTTTATCCAATTCAGAATTAACCTTACTAAACTCTTGCAGGCTCATTAGATGTTCATAATTCTTCTCATTCAGTTGGTTCTCCAGTTCAGATATCTTGTTTAAACATGTTTGATTCTCATTTTTCAAAGACATAATTTGTTCCTTACAGTTATGAACATCTAGCATACATGCATCATTAGATTGTTTCAGATTTGGACAGTTTTCACAAGAGAATTCAAATTTATGCTGTTCAATCTTTTTCTTCAATCTTTTATTTTCAGATTTTATTTTCCTTGATAATTCTAGCAATTCTTCATACATAACTACCAAATCATCAAATGAGGGTTCTTATGATCCGGAGCTTACCTGAGACGCAGTTTCCTCATTATCATCTTTCCGGTTGGCCATCAAGCACATCCGTTCTTGCTCCTGATGAATGGTAGTTATCTTATCCATGATCTCCTTTCCAGACACCTTAAACAGCAGGATCCTCTGCAGATCGTTGGATCTGAATGTACAGAAACCTGCTCTGATACCAATTGATGGGTGCAAGGCTCAGATTAAGAAGGGGGGTTGAATGAATCCCCTATTTAAAATTCTGTCCGATTAAAACCTGTAACCGAACAATGATGCAGAATTAACACAAATAGGTGCCTTGTATGACACAGGTGCTCTCTTCGAACGAAATGGAAAGATCAGATAGACTGAACTTCTGATCTCCTCTGTATGTGCTTGTGTGCCGACCCATATTAATTCAAATATACTGTGTGCGAATAAACCACTCACTAGATGAAAGAACACATCGAGCCTAAGCATGCATCTAGCGAAACACAAAAGACAAACAAACCACTGCACAGAAGATTTTTTAGGTGGTTCGGTCCTCCAGACCAACGTCCACCCCACACTCAAACCAGAGTGTGGATTCCGCTGAAACACAGCTTAAACCGCCGAGCCTCACAACTTGCCTACAACTGCTGAGCATCACAGCTTGCTTCCGTTGGGCAGTACAGCTTAGCCATCCGCTGCCTAACAACTTGACCCACTGGGCAATACAGCTTAGCCTACCAGAGGAATCCTCCTCTGCAACCGCTCAGCAACACAGCTTGCTCCGCTGACTAACAGCTTCAATAAAGGTTCAAAAGAAAAACAAGAGACAAGAAAACACAACAACTGAAAGCTGTAAACGACATCAACACAGATGTGGCTCCCATGGAGCTGACTGGATTGGATATGATCCAGATTCCAGTAGGGACAGATCTTCTGATGAAGCTTCTCTTCTTCTCCTCTAACTCTCTATCTCTCTCTCCATCTTTCTTCTTCTTCTTCGTTTCTTTTCTTCCCTGCTACTCTCTCTCTTTTTCTCTCTCCTTCTCTCTTTCTCCACTTTCTCTTCTCTCTGGATCGTGCAGGCTCTTTCTGCTTCTGCTCTTCTAAGGTATTTTTCAATCCTCACACACACGATCATCTTCTCCAGATGGAGAAGTCTTCTTTTTATAGCAGTAGCAGATAGGTGGGCGTGTGTTCTCCACGAATTCCCACCCTAGTGCCTTGACCACGTGGCAGCATTTCAGCTCACTACTTTACACGTGTCACGATCCTGGCACATCCTCCATTCTTGGATGATGTGCCCTTCTTAAACTCCTCGAGTAAATATCCTGCAAAGGTCATACTTAATATCAGTTAAAATCAATATGAGGATAGTAGAAAGATGCACAGAGTTGGTTCGAGAATGTATAGACTTGCTAAGTCATCAAGGCAACCATGTGTAGACTTAATATTCAAGTGCACGAACTTTATGTATGTATGGAACAAAAGTTGCACAGACATGCCACCAAAGAATGTACAGACTTTGCGTGCAATGTACAAGCGATGCACAGATATGCCACCTAAGAATGTACATACTTTGAGTGCATGGTACAAAAGATGCACAGACATGCCATCGAAGAATGTACAGACTTTGTGTGCAATGTACAAACGATGCACAGATATGCCACTGAAGAACGTACAGACTTTGAGTGCATGGTACAAAAGATGCACAGACATGCCGTCGAAGAATGTACAGACTTTGTGTATGCAGAATGAACACGGATTGCACTGACTTAGCTGCGAGCTGAGCTAATGAATGAATGATGCACAGACTAATATGCATGCGTGAAATAAAATATGCAATGACTTAACCTAAGTGTGCTACAGTGCATTGCACCGACTATGTCCCTTGAACATGCATGAGCCTAGATATGCACTGACTTGGAGATATGCTGCAAGACAAAACTTGCACGGACTCTAAGTGTGCTAAGACATATATGCTCAAAGCAAGGTTTGCACCGTCGTGATCTGCCCAATGCAAAGTATGCATCGACTTGAGCTACCGCAAAATGCATCAACTTGTGCTTGCAGCAAAAGCTGCACCGACTTAGACTAACACCAAATATGCACTGACCCCTACACGCACAAAAACATGCACGGACTCTCTACTGAATGAACAGGGTTGTACTGACCTTAATCAGTGTGATGTATGCACAAGCATACCCATGAAATTGCTCATCAAACTCGTGATGCATACAACAATTATACTCGTGATGCATAAACATTCAATCTCTCATTCAATCTTTCATGCAAACACATGTTGACTTATATGTTTGCTATCATCAAAATCACAGAGGCACAACAGTACGTTGTTCGAGGGTTTCTTTGTAAGTTGTTCAGGTTGCTGTTGGCCTTGGTCTGATGATCGTACACGTTCCCATGTTGTTTTGGTCGTCCCGGCTCGAGTCTGTTCAGATCCTGATGTGTCCTACTTCTGTTGAAGTGCTCGACTAGATTCTGTGATTGATAAGTTGCTCAGGCGAGCTAGGATTTTCCCTTCCTGGTGAGCTTTCGTTGTTGAGCTTGTTGCTTCTCGTTCCTTCTTGTGGAGTCTTTTCGAGCTTGGCCTTGGGATTGCTGTCTTAGTGGTGCCTTTGTCCTGTGTCTACTTAAGTGTGGACAGCTTTACTCTGAGCCTGATTTGCTGCTCATTTTACGGTTACTTGGCTTTGGACCTAATCCTTGTGTCGAGAGCTTTCGCGTGCCGTGTTCTGTCGTGCCGTGTCCAGCGGCCGATGTGGTGTGAGGGCTCATTTATCGTTTCAGGACGTGGAGGTAAGCTGAGATTAACATTTTTCCCCTAGGCTTTGTGCTGAAGTTGCTGCTCTTCTCCTGTTGCACTTAGGCTCTTGTGATTGGTTATTCGCTGGATCGATACTCGTGGCGTGTTATTTGTGATCTCCATAGATTGCGATGGTGCCTAGTGTGTGCTGAGATGCGATCACCGAGGTTGTTCTGTTGCCTATGTGCGTCCCTTGAGTGTGCGGCGGAACCGTGTGGGCTGATTACCCGCTGGTCCAGGATCGTTATTGTTAGATTCTGGCCGATCGAGAGATTTGCTTCTTCTCGATGTGACTTCATCTTGGCTTCTTGTGCCTTGACTTTGTCTGTTGCCATGTTGTTGCTGGTGATTTTTCTGCTATAGGTATTGGCCTTTGCGAGGGTTGGGGAATTTGTCGACATTCCTTCTGATTGAGTACCCTCTACTCTGCGTTTCTTCTCGTGGGTGTTGTGCTCTCGAGACATGTCGGTGGTCCTTGAGATGCGTTCCCCGAGATTGTGGCGTTCTTTGTCATTTTCTTGTTGTTATGGGTCTTTCTTGGCGAGCTGCTCGATGCATGACTTGTTCTCTATAGTCGTGTGATCATCTACCATTGTGTTTTGATGTGACCCTGCTTGGAGTCGTGTTCCATGGTTTTGTGTGCTGTACGGAGCTAGAATCCTGCGAGTATCGCTGCTGTGTTGTTTTGTGAGTACTGCTTCCGTGTGATTTTGTGTTTCTGCCTTGGACCATTGTCTTGTTAGTAGCTTGCCGTACTCTTCTTTCCTGGTAGAGTAGCTTGCGACTCGGTCAGATGTGTTGTCTGATGAGGACTGACTTGATTGCGCTTGTGGTCCAATGGTGTTGTCGTCATTGGCGTCTTATGTGCCAGGTATTCCCTGTCACCTTTGGCACTGGAGCCGATGATGTGGTCGAGCTTTCAGCTGAGAGGACTCTGTTTCCTTGTGTAAGCTGCTGCTTGCCGTGCTGTCGTTGTGTTCCTCGGTTTCGGTTGTCTGTCATTGTGGCAGTCGTGTCTCCATTTCTGGTGAGACGTGAACAACGTTGCCCTATTTCGGAGGTGTCGGACTTGTGTTCACTTGCGTTGTGCTCTGCCCAGAGCATGTGCTTGTGATGGTAGTCTGACTGTGTTCCTCTGAGCTGTGTTTCTCGAGACTTGTGTTGTTTCGTGGTTGTATCCGTCGGGTTGTCCGTCCCTGCTTCTTCCTTCTTGTTAGTCCTTAATTTCGAGGATGAAATTTCTTGAAGGAGGGGAGGATGTAATATCTCGGATCCTTAGTGGATCTTTGTCGGATCTCTATTAGGTCTTTCGGATCCTTTTTGGAGAGTTTCAGATCACTTTTGTAGCTCCCGAGTTGAGTTTTACGATCCGTGTGGGTTTTTCTCTCGTACTGATTACAAAGCCCTGCGGTGAGTTTATCTCTCAATTCATCGACTCGTGGATGCCGCAATTGCGATGTACTCTTCGAGCCGATCGTTTCGACTATTTTTGCGTATTTTTCTGAATTAGGGCATTTTCGACGCATTTTACGGAATTTCAGAAATTAGAAAATTTTCTAATTTCTTTTTTTATATAACCCCCCTCTCTCTCTTCTCACTCACGCCCTCACTCCCTCTCTCTCCCGTTCTCCCTCATTCTCTCACCCTCTCGGCTCCGACTGCTGACGAAGGCGACCGTGGGTGAGGTAGCGACGCCGGGGAGCTGCTGAGGCGCGTGGTGGAGCGAGGATCAGTGCGGTTTGGGCGCGATCCTGAACGATGGATTCAAAGCCAACGGTTCGATTCGCGGTGCGGTTTTCGGCATGGTTTAGTCGCTTCGGCGCTCGGTTTCTTCGGTGGAGGTAGGGAGATGGACCGCCACTTCGTTCTGCACGTTTTCCCTACCCATGCACGTGATTTGGTGCTCGATCGGGGGAGGTCGGGCCGTTTTAGTGAAAATAGTAGTTTTTGGGGTTTTCAGGGTTCACCAGAAAATGGCAACCATTCGTGGCGTGGTTAGCGTCAATATGACCGCTGGGATGTCCGGATCCCATTCACGTCAGTTTCGTGTCAATCGGTTGTCATTCGGGGCCGGTAGGAGTCCGGGAATCCCGGTGACCCGTTTTGGGTCGATTCATCAGAATCGCCCCGTTCGTGCATTTCGGTGCGTGCATGTGGCATTTTCAGGCTCCGGGGGTGTTTTCCTGTCGCGTGGCGTTGTTTCCCCTATGCTACGGCATGAATACGGTGTCGAACGGGCCGATTCGGCCATTCCCCTGTTCTGCGCATCGGGTCGCTATAACGATCGTTCCAGAGGCCGTCATGATGAGGACATCACCAGCAATTTCATATGATCGAGGATCCTGATACTCGCCGCCTGAGCTACATCTTGTTCACCACGTTATTTCGAGTCCTATGATGTAATTTTCATTTTCTACTCATGTAATTTGCCTTTTATTTGAGTCTTGTACCTAGGTTATTAAGTCATTTCCTAAGTTCGAGTCTCATTAGGCTATGGTGCTTGCTATTGGGCCTATTTCTTTGGGCTAGGCCCATGGGCGCACCCCCCCTTCCTTGGTTATCTGTTAGTATGTTAAAAGTCAGGGTCTTATATGTAAAAGTGGGTTTCCATTAAATAGGACCCCAATCCCTCAGTTGTAAGCTAATGAATATTTGAGTAAAAAAACTTGCCACAAGAATTGTGCCCCCCTCTCTCTAGCTCTCTCTCTCTCTACTTCTCTCTCTCTCTCTAAAGGGGGCGAACCCCATTCTCTCATCCCAGAGCTCCTGGGGGCATGGTCTACATCATCGGAAATATCTCCAAGTCAACTTCGCAGGCGAGGTGGAATCATCCCATTCCGACATCGCTATAGTTCGTGGTGCTCGTTCTCCCTTGGCTGCGCAGATCTCCCCCTGTAGAGTACCAGAACCCGACTTGAAGCTGTACCACGACAAACGACGGAAGATTCAGACTACGAGCACTTCTGCAAAGTTCTTCTTCCTCTAGTCCTCTACCAGGATCAAGAAGCGGAACTGCGTTCGGCGCCCGGAGGCCGGAGTTCTCGTTTTCCTCCCTCGGTTGGTCGGGCCTGCCTCCCACAGTCTGCAGCGACCTACCTCCACTCTCCTGAGTCTCCCTGTCCTCACCGACATCAGACAACTGCCCCGCCAGTTTTGCTACGAAGAGGGCTCGACAACGGTTCCATAAATTCCAGCGGCTCATGATTCAGAGCTCGGGAGCGGCCAGGATAGCTTCTGCAAGTCACTGTTCATATCAGGTAGTTGCTGCGGCCAGATTCTGCCACCCTGTTCAAACCTCCACCACGGCCACACCCTTCAACTTCTGGAGGCGCCACTTGGCCGAGAGCTGCAACCACTAGTCTTCCACCACCACCAACAAGCGGCATCCCGTTCGGCATCAGGAAGTGCCTTTCCCATTTTTTCTCTTCCGGGCGCACAGATAGTTTGTTTAGGTCCTGCCCCGATAGTGCCTCACTCAACGGACTCCTCCTCACCGCCCTGACATCCTCTGGTGCTGTTCTTGGGTCCTGCTCGAAGACGACTCATCACCGGACGTCCTTGACTTGGTCCCGCCTCATTCGGACTTCAGGAGCTGCCGTGGTGACTTCGGCCATCCGCTGCTGTCCCTGGGAACAGTCTGCTTCTGCACGCAAGGGACCTGTTACAGAGCCCGTCCCCACCGGCGACGACCTCGGGACCACCCACTAAAAATCACAGTCGTACCTGGGTACGTCAGAGACATTTTGGCGCAAGTCTCATCAAGTTCTGAGTCCAGGGGAGCTCACAGCGGTGACTACATCGACCCCCTATCTTGCTGTCCCAGACCCGGGCAGATTCGGCCGGGTGCTCCGTCGGCGCGATTGAGCTTATCTCCCCTCCCCGCCTGGCCGACTTAGCGCCCCTCCCTGTGCGGAGGTAGTGTTTGACTTGTAATACAAAAATCCCCACCCCAAGTCCACCCTCCTGTGTGAGGTGTAGTGATTGTAATCTTTAAACAGGTCAAGCTTCATCGGCGCAGTGTGCGGGGATTCCACACTTCCCCGCTCGCCCTCGTCTCCGACCGGGATCGGTGTCTTCACACCGATCAGGTGAGCCTCGGGTTTCCCTACTCTACTGGAATTGCTTTGCTTGTTTAGTATTTCTGCTTAGTGCCGTCGGTCGGTGAGTGAGCGCCCGATCTCAAAATATCATCGATTTGAGTGCCACCACGGAGCGAGTTGAGAGAGAATCACTACATCCCACGCCCTTGGCGTGCTGGCCGCCCACGGAATTGGGGCATCCCTGGCCCATTGGGGTCCATCCTTAGCTGGCCATACCCTTGGAACATTGAGGTCCAACCTTGGACCCTCACCGCCATCGCTGGTCCTCCTACGGACCCGAGTGTGCCAACGCGAGTGAATCCGCTTGTGTCACGTTGCCAAAATCGTTGTGTTGCTTGCAATTCTAGGTCCGAGGGGTCGTGTCACATCAAATGGTATCAGAGCAAGTTCACAACTTATCTCTCTACAAGTTGGTCCTAGGGCGCATTCGCATTTAGAGTCATTTTCGGGCCACCCAGTGCATCATCATGTACACTCCACATTGGTTAAGTCCCCTCAACACGGCCGTCCACAAGAGTCCGATTGACCCCCTCCTCATGGACATCACCCTAGAAGGAGACCTTAGTTTTTATGGATCTAGTCCTAATGCCTACCTAAAGTGGGAGGCTACCATGGATAAACACTTTGATAGGACTAGGGTCTATGGACACGCTAGAGTCCGCAGGGCCACAGGGTGGCTTCGGGGACAAGCCAAGAAGGAGTGGGAATGCATAGTGAGCTTAAGAAGGATTTGGAGGCAAGAACCCATAGACTCATGGAAAGAGATGAAGATTGAGCTTAGGAAGATCTACGCTCCCCGACCTTCCCACTCCTACCTTGAGAGCCATAACCCGAGGAGCACTCCCACTTCTCCTTTCTCTCCCGGGAAACTCCGACCTTAGATTGAGGCAAAAGGGAACCACGGCCCTAGAGCTTGGTCACCTCGGGATGAGTTTGATAGGAAAAGGTTAGACTATGATCCCTATGATGACTATGAGAGGCCCCAACATTATGGGCATAGGAGTATCCCATTCCGGCCCACTAATCTTCCTCCCACCCCTCCTTCGACAAGAGTCACCCCTAGTCAAAGCATGCCCCGGCAAGAAGGGAGTTCCAATGGACCAAGTGTGGGTGAGACCACTCAGGAAAGTAGACAACAATGCTCTAAATGTAGAGGCTTTGGACACTTCATCCATCAATGCCCTTCACGAGAGATGTCCAACACTCTAACTGAAGAAATACTTACCCCTATCCAAAGGGAACTGGAGAATGTGATTGAAATCCATGAGGCTCCCCTAGATTGGGAGGAAGAATATGAAGCCCAATGTCAAGAGTTAGGTCAAGAGAACTCAGTCCTACCCAAAGAAGACCCATTGAGCCAAATGGGGTGCACCCTCCCCCATGAGTTACAAGATGCCCAACCTAGGCCTCCACTTCTACCCCTCCCCATCCTATCCCAAGTCCCCCATTACCCACCACCCCAAAAGAGCCATATGCCAGTCATCAACACCCCACAAACAATGGACTTACTCACCTCCTTGGTAGAGGAAACCATGATCCCCATACCCGACCCCATAGTGGTGAATACTCCGGACCCAACCCCCGCCATGGAGATCACCCATGTCCAGGAAGAAGAAGAAACTTCGCATGGTGGACTTCACCTTACACCACCCTCCCTAGTAGGGGCCGAGCTCATCTTAGGAGAACCCCTTTCACGTTGGCTAAAGGAGAACCCATTTAGAGATCTCATGGCCCATGTTTTCCCTCCTATGGAACAAAACCTCCCTATAGTACCCTTACCCACCTATCACACCACAATCCAATCATCCTATCAAGTGGAAACATTAGGGGATTTTCTTAAGGGTCTATCTTGGCAAATGGAGTTAACTAGCATGTTGACCACTGTAGCCGACCAACCTAGGAGCCTTGACCACCTACACCTATGTGTCGGGTCCATCTCCTCGATATACACTGTGGGTTGCTACACTAGCGACCTTATTTTATTCCTCCCAACACCCGAAGAGCCCGATGCTATCCGCGAATTAGAGTTGCTTATTTCGGGTAGGATGCCAATCCCTCCATTCATGGCAAACCAACCCGCCAAGGATTTCGGTTCAATTACTTCATTTGAGGAGGAGAACTCACCATCATTTGAAGACCTTGAGGAGATAGAATATCCCTTCCTTGGTAATATATTCCATGACCCCTTTGATCCCTCCCTATGGAAGACATTGAACCCATGGGACCTAGCCGCCTTACCCACCACCCACTCCCTCCTACCCTCACCCACCATGTTGAACCCAACCCACCCATTCCACTACTTAGTTCACACTATGAGAGCCATGACTGAGGGTGACGTCCACCTAGGAAATGAGGAAGTGACCTATCCCAAAATGTCCACCTTCTTGGACCCCTTCGACCCCTATGAGTGGAAACCCCCAAATCCACCCCCACCTAAAGATGGGACCATCTGGATTGTAATGCATGTGCCACAACATTTTGCCCCACCTGGTAGGGCTAGTCATCTCATTTGTGTCTCATACACACTAGGTCCTGTGCATGACAGGTTCACATTTGGATATGTAGGTCCACCCCCATTCATCACCCATCTTATGCATGATAGGAGTCTACATGGAAGTCCAGGTCCTCCGGCATTCATTGCACCCATACCTGATAGAGCCACATTTGGACATGCTGGTCCTCCCCCACTCTTCATCCACCTCAGGCATGATAGGGCCATTTGTGGCTGCCCCGGTCCACGTAAGTGCATCAAGGTCCACATGACATCACAACATGATAGGTCAATTTACGGTTGCCACGGTCCACCTTTACACACCAAGCTTTTCACACCCACACCGCATCATAGTACATGGCATACACATTCATGCAAGCATCTAACAATGAGCGGTGAGGTTCACAAAGAACGGGCAAAAGCTTGCGAGCGCCACTTGGAATTCCAAGTAGGCAATCTGGTGATGATGGCATTGGAGTGGCTCTACCCTAGGGTCACCTCCAATTCGAGGGCACGTGGACTTGGACCTTCCCAAGTTCCAAGTGATTTTGGCAACCCGGCCATCGGGTTGGACTTACTAATGGGTTTTGGGATTCACCCCATTATCCACATGGCGGATCCGGCACCCTATATGGGCACCGCGGTGGATCCTAATGAGTGCCTCGAGCCTTTATCTTCCTTTGAGAGGGACACCCTCGGAGAGCCACCAAAAAATGGCCTGAGAGTCCGACGTGTGCACACGAAGGCAATACTAGGCAAGCAGGGTCCCATCACCAGCAAGAGGGTGCGCCCGAGCCACCTCGAGAGGATGAGGGACCGTCCCCTGGTTGCGGACGTATGGTTGAGTTTGGAAGTTGAGGCTCACTCTGAGTTTCTGGAGAGGACCACTTCCCCGGTGGGCCCATACTCGACAGAGTCGAGTTTTTCGCACCCCGAGGGTATGATGAGGACATCACCAGCAATTTCATATGATCGAGGATCCTGATACTCGCCGCCTGAGCTACATCTTGTTCACCACGTTATTTCGAGTCCTATGATGTAATTTTCATTTTCTACTCATGTAATTTGCCTTTTATTTGAGTCTTGTACCTAGGTTATTAAGTCATTTCCCTAAGTTCGAGTTTCATTAGGCTATGGTGCTTGCTATTGGGCCTATTTCTTTGGGCTAGGCCCATGGGCGCACCCCCCCTTCCTTGGTTATCTGTTAGTATGTTAAAAGTCAGGGTCTTATATGTAAAAGTGGGTTTCCATTAAATAGGACCCCAATCCCTCAGTTGTAAGCTAATGAATATTTGAGTAAAAAAACTTGCCACAAGAATTGTGCCCCCCCTCTCTCTAGCTCTCTCTCTCTCTACTTCTCTCTCTCTCTCTAAAGGGGGCGAACCCCATTCTCTCTCCTCCCCACCCCAAATTCGAAATTCACTCTCTCTCCTCCCTATTCACCTCTAATTAAGACCCCTCCCCCTTCACCATACCTCCCATTTAAGTCCCCTCCAACCCCTAGGTGGAATCCCTTTCTCCTAGGCACCTCTCCCTCCTCCCAAGCAACCTTTCCCCTTCCCCATACAACCTTTCATTTTCCCAAGGGAGAATCCCTTCTCCCAAGCACCCCTTCCTCTCCCCAACACAACCCTTCCCCTTCCCAAAGCAACATTAAACCCCATTAACCTCTCATTCAAACCAAAGGAGAGAGATCTCCCTCTCTCTCTCTATCCCAACCCAAATTCGCAGCTCCCCCTTCCTCCACCTGCTAGACCATCTTCCAGCCCCCATTCTTCCCCTCCCACACCTTAGATCACCCTATACCTGACCCCCACACAGCCCGGGGTCGCCCCCCACACACATCCACCCGATCTCCCACCCCATCTACCCCATTTTCTATATACTAGTGAGCAGCTGCAGTTCTGCAGAACCGCCCCCCCCTGTTGCAGCGTCGCCCACGATCTCATCCCGGAGCTCCTGGGGACGTGGCCTACATCGTCGGAAATATCTCCAAGTCAACTTCGCAGGCGAGGTGGAATCATCCCATTCCGACATCGCTACAGTTCGTGGTGCCCGTTCTCCCTCGGCTACGCAGATCTCCCCCTGCAGAGTACCAGAACCCGACTTGAAGCTGTACCACGACAAACGACGGAAGATTCAGACTACGAGCACTTCTGCAAAGTTCTTCTTCCTCCAGTCCTCTACCAGGATCAAGAAGCGGAACTGCGTTCGGCATCCGGAGGCCGGAGTTCTCGTTTTCCTCCCTCGGTTGGTCGGGCCTGCCTCCCACAGTCTGCAGTGACCTACCTCCACTCTCCTGAGTCTCCCTGTCCTCACCGACATCAGACAACTGCCCCGCCAGTTTTGCTGCGAAGAGGGCTCGACAACAGTTCCATAAATTCCAGCGGCTCATGATTCAGAGCTCGGGAGCGGCCAGGATAGCTTCTGCAAGTCACTGTTCATATCAGGTAGTTGCTACGGCCAGATTCTGCCACCCTGTTCAAACCTCCACCACGGCCACACCCTTCAACTTCTGGAGGCGCCACTTGGCCGAGAGCTGCAACCACTAGTCTTCCACCACCACCAACAAGCGGCATCCCGTTCGGCATCAGGAAGTGCCTTTCCCATTTTTTCTCTTCCGGGCGCACAGACAGTTTGTTTAGGTCCTGCCCCGATAGTGCCTCACTCAACGGACTCCTCCTCACCGCCCTGACATCCTCTGGTGCTGTTCTTGGTTCCTGCTTGAAGACGACTCATCACCGGACGTCCTTGACTTGGTCCCGCCTCATTCGGACTTCAGGAGCTGCCGTGGTGACTTCGGCCATCCGCTGCTGTCCCTGGGAACAGTCTGCTTCTGCACGCAAGGGACCTGTTACAGAGCCCGTCCCCGCCGGCGATGACCTCGGGACCACCCACTAAAAATCACAGTCGTACCAGGGTACGTCAGAGACATTTTGGCGCAAGTCTCATTAAGTTCTGAGTCCAGGGGAGCTCACAGCGGCGACTACATCGACCCCCTGTCTTGCTGTCCCAGACCCGGGCAGATTCGGCCGGGTGCTCCGTCGGCGCGATCGAGCTTATCTCCCCTCCCCGCCTGGCCGGCTTAGCGCCCCTCCCTGTGCGGAGGTAGTGTTTGACTTGTAATACAAAAATCCCCACCCCAAGTCCACCCTCCTGTGTGAGGTGTAGTGATTGTAATCTTTAAACAGGTCAAGCTTCATCGGCGCAGTGTGCGGGGATTCCACACTTCCCCGCTCGCCCTCGTCTCCGACCGGGATCGGTGTCTTCACACCGATCAGGTGAGCCTTGGGTTTCCCTACTCTACTGGAATTGCTTTGCTTGTTTAGTATTGCTGCTTAGTGCCGTCGGTCGGTGAGTGAGCGCCCGATCTCAAAATATCATCGATTTGAGTGCCACCACGGAGCGAGTTGAGAGAGAACCACTACATCCCACGCCCTTGGCGTGCTGGCCGCCCACGGAATTTGGGCATCCCTGGCCCATTGGGGTCCATCCTTAGCTGGCCATACCCTTGGAACATTGAGGTCCAACCTTGGACCCTCACCGCCATCGCTGGTCCTCCTACGGACCCGAGTGTGCCAACGCGAGTGAATCCGCTTGTGTCACGTTGCCAAAATCGTTGTGTTGCTTGAAATTCTAGGTCCGAGTGGTCGTGTCACATCACGTCACCTGCTGTGACGGTCCCTCGATAGACCGTTACACTCGCTGCTTGATTCAGGTCTTTCGGGGTGAGCGTCCTGTGACTTGTCTAGCCTAGACCGTCACATGGTTGTGACACATCAGGGGAGGTGCGTTATGGCTTGTGGGTCCTTTCGAGGCTAGGTGAGCGTGACGGTCCAGTCTTCGACCGTCACACACCTCTGACGCGCCTAGGTTAGTGCGTCATAGCCTGGGCATCTTGCGAAAACCGTGTCAGTCAGTTTGTGTAGCGGCCCGTCCTTCATGCGTCATAGCCTTGTAACGCGCCTTCCTTGGGCCGTTACATGCTGTTTGATCGGATTTGACTGGCTAGGTCGGTTGGTGTAACGCACCTAACCCCATGCGCCAGGTGGCTGTGGCGGACTCAGGCTGATCCGTCACACGCCGTTTGCCGATTTTGAGGTTTCGGGTTTGTTGGCCCTGACGGCCCTGTCCGGGTGCGTCAGGTGCTGTAACGCGCCTGGCCTGGCGCGTTACCTGGTTCGTGTTGTAATCGTTGGCCTGGTTGCCCTGACGCCCCTGCATGGGTGCGTCAGAGCAGGTAATGCGCCTATGGAGGTGCGTTATAGTCCTGTTGTGGCCGTGATGGCCGTTAGGCTATTCGGTGTTCATTCGTGTGTTGGTCGGTATTAGGTTTGTGTTCTAGGGCTGTGTGTGTGTGGCAGTGGTCTTCTGGATCGGTTGGTTTAGGTGACTGGGTGCGGTCTTTTCCCTGACTACGACAGTTCCTTAACGACGTAATCTAGAACTGCCAATGCCCTTGCCTCTGGTTGCGTGGCGGCTGTTCCTTTACTGCTGGGTCTGCCTAGCGGTTGAATGACGGTCTGTTCTGCCAGAGTGTTGCTATTGCCGTTTCGGTTTCTGCTTGTCTTGGCTTGGTCTCGTGGTTTTCCTGTGACCCGTGGGTGTCTGTTGACGTCCTATGAGGGAAGTAACCATGATGGGACAGCCAGGAGTGATAGTGCATGCCGTGTGTGTGTCGGTGCATCGTTTGCTTGTATCGGTGTTGTTTGGCTTCGGTCAACCGGGGGTTACCCAGGGGGTTGACGGGTGGCCTTGCGTGTCTCGGCAGTTCTGTCCAGCCTGAGACATTGATTCTGGATACCTCGAGGTGTTGTCTTACCTCGGTCTGTGTGTCCAGGTGTGCTGAGGGTTCTCGGTGTTCCCTCAGGTCTTCGTGTGTTGTGTTCTTACGGAGTATGTCATTTTCTCTGTCTTAGGTTTTAGACCGATTGGCGGCTTGTTCCGCTGTTCGTGACGATATTGCCTTCGAGTTGTCCGACTTAAGGATCATTACGCTGGTAGGTCTAGTTGCCCTGCCCTGAGTCAGTCAGTAGTTTTCTGTGATGCCATGGGTGCTTGGAAGTACGGGTGACAGTGTTTGTTTAACCTGTCTGTACTTCGGCACTCGTGTTTTGGGTCTCTATGTTTCGTGAGCCTCCACTTTCTGTTACCCTCGACTTTCAGTTGTCGACCCACCTCAGGAGTGGTGGGAGGGGTGTTCCCGTTAAATGGTTCCTAAGCTAGTTCTGTGGGCTCCCGACTCGGTCACCGTAGCGTCCTACGTGGGGAGAATACTAGCTAGAGGCCTGGCTTAGGCGAGAGCCAGTGTGTGCACACGTGGTCAGGGGCTTTGGATGAGATGCCGACGGGCGTTCCCCTGCCTAGTTACTCGAACTCGGTTGCTGTCCTGGTTCTGGTTCGGACAGAGTGTACCGGAGTCTCCGCCTGTTTGGTTAGGCGTTGTTAAGCTCGATACGTGTGGTGCAGCATAAGACGTCAGTGGATGTAGCTGGCTGTGGAGAGGCACTCCCGTCACGTGACACGTGACTCTCGGTGTTTCTGTGCATCGTGACCTTCCCGGGTTAGCCTTTCTGTGACTGTACTCAAGGTCGGTGTTCTGTCGCCTCCGCGACGTTCTGGTCGTGCGTGGGGCAGTGTGCACGATGTTCTGGTCGTGTTGTCGGTTGTCGGTCTAGGTTTTCCTAGGCTTTCTTGTTGTCCTTGCAGGTCTTCACTTTAGGCCTGGCGTTTTGTCGGCAGATCGGCAACTCCTGACTGTGTCAGCTCTGAGTCGCCTTCCTGCTATTGCTTGGAGTAGTTTGGGGTGCCGTGGTTAGTTCGGTAGCCATTGTTTGGCACGGGTTCTTCCCCCTCTTCCTTAGCTTGCTCCCTACTCCTGCTACCCATCTGCTCCTTTATTGCGTTCTAGTGTAGACTTGCAGCTTTCTAGTGTAGCTTAATTGTTTGGCTACTGCTGTCGTTTACCTGTAGTTTTAGTGTTACAGCGTGTTTTTTAGTGGGGATCCACGTGACCCCTACTGAGCCAGTGACACGAGGCTCACCCCTGCTTTTAAGGTGGGGTGACGTTTGTTTTGCTTCCGTGGCTCCGGGGTTTGCGTGTTGTCGTGGCCGGCTGGTACCCTCGTCGGGTTTCCCCCGACTCTCTGGTACGTCTTTCTTCTCTGTCAATTGTTCTTGGTAGACTTACTGTCTTTCCTTTGGACTTGACTCTAGGTATATAATTGTTAATTGTAATCTGTTAATTAAAAAGTAATTTTATTTCTGCTATTTCAGTAACCCGGTCTAATGAAATTTAATTGCTTACTGCTATATATGTCAGTTCAATGTACTACACGACAATCCTTTTTCCCTTCGGAGCTTTACCACTCTTGGGAGGCCTCGCGGGTTCCAAGTGGTATCAGGTGTATTCGATTATCCTATCGGGTATATCTGGTATCCGGGATCCGGGTCGTCACAATGCTGACGCATGCATGCAATGCCGGTGTGGACATACGTCTACCTACCTCACCTAGGTAGGGGACACAAGCTACACGCCGATTGTTTACCCATCACGATGAGATGGGCGGCTGAGCGAGACATAGGCTCGCTCCAGTGCGAGGTGCGAGCTATCCAAGATGACATCAACTATCTTCCATATGCTTTAGTAAGACCTAAACTTGGACCTAAATGTAAGTGCATGTTAACTTACACACCCTCCCGCTCTGCCTTGCAGGTTCGCTGGACGCCCTATCAGGATGAGGGGCACGAGGGACAGCCGTGGGTGGAGGCTGCGCTAGCTTACTCTGGCCGGGAGATCTGGCTCCATTGCATGAACATTGTGGAGCCACTCCATCATCGACTGATCTTGAGGACACGGGGAGTGCATCAGCCAGACGTCTCCTTCCCGACGCAAGAGACAACGGCCGAGGAACGCGTGGGATGGCACTCACGTGGACTGGCAGGAGCTGTGGACGGGATTGCCTAGGTAGAGGAGTAGATCCGAGACTGGGTCCGACGGGGTCATGTAGTACGCTCCAAGGCAGACACAAATGAGGCCTACTTGACGGCCTATGCTAGACGCTATGGAGACCAGGTCTTCTCGTGGTTCCCGACGACCGATGCAAATCCCTAAACCCGATAACTTCTAGATGCTTATGATGCATTGACATGACGATACTCCTCAATGAAGTTCGACCCCCAGGGATGTGTGGCCGAGCTCCAGGGGTTACTCCACTAGACGATCCAACAGCGGGACAAGTTCTGGCGCTCCTTGGATCTCCTGGTAAGCCTATTCAACCTTAGACTAAAAATGCAATGTTATGCTCATGGCACTGACTTGTTTCTATATGTAGCGTGCCGAGGGAGCCCATCGCCAGGGACCAGATGCTCTGTCTTCCTCCACTCAGCCTCCAGCAGACCGGGTCGAGCGAGAAGCAGACTTTGCACGAGTAGTTGCGCGGGCCAAGGAGGCTGAGGCTTCACTCGCTGAGAGGGTAAGAAATTGTCAATTTCCTATAAAGCATGCTTCTAGAAAATGCTTGCTGACTAATGACATGCGAAATGCAGGCGAGGGAGCTAGAGGTGGCCCTAAGCGAGGCTACCCAACTGCGAGAGGAGCTAGCCGGAGCCAGAATAGAGGCGGCAGAGGGGGCATACCTTTGTGCGGAGGTGGAGCGCCTTCGCACTGGGGCGACAAAGGCGGAGCATCTCCGTGTGGAGGTGGAGCGCCTTCGTGCCGAGGCGACAGAGGTGGGATACTTTCGTGCAGAGGCAGAGCAATCTCGACGACAGATTTCAGATCTCAACGTCGAGATCAAAACCTTTGAGTGAGCGCTACAGCTGGTAGGCAGACGGCACTCGTGTAGCAGTACCCCGAGTGGTGTGCACAGCAGTGCTTATAGAGAGTATCTCACTGGCTCCTTCGATCAACGGAGGAATGAGGAGGAGGAGGAGCGGCGTTGACTGCACCGCGAGGAGGGGAGTACGACCATGGGCTCGCCAGGGAAGCGCCATGAGGGCACCGGCGACAGTGGGGGTCCGAGAGAGGGGCATAGCTGTTGTATCTTTTCTTTCTTTATGTTTTTTCTCATGCTTGTATGTAAGCACTTTATTTAAATGCAAAGCATGACATTAGCTTTTGACTGACTTGGCTAAATGAAACGGATGTGTGAATGTGTGTAAATGAATGATGATTCCTTGCGACTTAACAATGCCCTATATGATTGACTCATACACGGAGAGAGGAGAGACAAAGTGAGGGCGGAACATGGCCAAGAAAGAGAGGAATGCATGCAGGTTAGGGGATACGGTCGCGGTCTCATGAAGACTGCCACCTGAGACCGCGGTCGGTCGATTGACCCTATTCTCAGGGGGCACTCCTACCGGAGCGGGACTCTGATTAGAGTCTCTAATCTGCTTCTAGGACTTATCCCAACGTGGGGAACTCAATCCAAACGCAATCTCCGACCTTTCTAGCCTAATCCCATCATAAAAGGGCTCCCATCTCATCCCTTATAAGTAGGAGAAGGTACCAAATTCGTAGGTCACACCAACCCTTTCCTTCTAGCCAAGCAACTTTGAGAGGAACCCACTTATTCACTATGAAAAGGTGCTTTGAGGCATGCACAAGCGCGGGGGGAAGCTACCACGGGCCAAAGCCGGCTAGGAAGCACCACAGGGAGCTCCAAAGGCTGACTGACATCCCTAAACATTTGAGCACCAGCCCTTCAAGAGATGTAAGTGATGCAAATTTACTTCCATTATTCCTCATCCCTTCAATCCTTCTCATCTCGTCCCTCTTTCTTTTTCTTCATTTTTCTCAGATCTTGCCTAGACCACGACGCTACTCAAACCTGAAGTGGATGGCTCCCATGGTACATGGGCTCCCTATAGAGGTCATCACCCTACTAAAGGCTTGGCACCTCCATCCTCTACTTGTTCTAGCCAAAAACTACCAAAAGATATCACTTGATTGGCATAGCATAATGGCTTTGGTAGAACTCTGGCACCTATAAGCACATACCTTTTTTTCCAACATTTGAGGCTACCGTCCTACTTGAGGAGGTTGAGACTTTTCTTGCCTTTCCTAGAACTAAAGTAGGTGAGGAAGACTTAGTGTGTCACACGGTCGCCCCCATAGACCCCACCCTCATTCTAGGGGAGTTCCTACCCAATCCAAAGGACGTTAGGACCATGATCAGTTCACAACACATCCATCTAATCCCAATGGCCCAATGGATCACATCTCACTGCAAAAATAAGTGTGGGTGGAACGAGACTATAGCCAAGGCCGCCTCCATTTGTTTTTGATGAGCCTTCTTATTCCCTATCACTGACCACCTTCTAGACATAGCCAATCTCAGTATCATTAGTGGGTTATGGCGGGGATTATCTATCTCACAAGCCGTCTTTTCTTACTTGTACGAGGGTCTTAGCTCCACTTCCCTAGGATGCCCCATCTTTGGGTCTATGATTCTCCTTGAGTGCTGGATGGGAGTTAGATTGAAATTCTTACCAAAAGATGATGCACCTTCTATGAGTCGTATCTTTGGGAGCCACCCATTATTCCTCATTGGAGGCATGTCCAAGTTTCCTCAACAAGTAGAGTGCCACACAGTTGATAAAAAGACCAAAGATGAATGGTGACTCTACCTCAACACTCTGCCACTTGACATATTTGTGATGCGACCACCAGCTTTGCAAAACACTACACTCAGGCTACCCCGTATGCTAGGATTGGACCTGTGACTAGTGGGGAACACTACCTTGGCATTGTATAGCCCCCATAGGTGTTATCTACAGGTTGGCCTACCCCGCACCGTAGTCCCACTGCTATCTCACCTGCCCTCTCTACAAGCAAGGCTCATAGGCACCGAAGAAGATGAACAAGGAGTCTGGAGTGCGTTGATTATATGGGAAATCAGTAGGATACACATCTTACCAGCAAAGGTAGTAGAATAGCGAGAGATTTATCCAGCATATCTGAACGAATTGCTCGAGATCCGACCTCGCGGGGATGCAAGATTAGTTAGGGATTGATGTAAAAGAGAGAATCATGAGAGGAGCCAAGCAATGATGTATTTTGATAATGATTGAATGAATAAGAAAGTTTAAGCGTGATTGGCATGATTTGTGTCCTCTCTTTCTTATATTATTTTTTTTTTGAATGGTTCTCGGATGAGAACGCGGTTCAGCAGAGACCGCCTCTTAAAGAACGCGGTTGTGGACTGACCGCGATAATGTAACCCGCAGGAGAAGAAAGAGGGGTCCGTGGGCCTGAGATCTGGGCCTTATAAACCTGCTTCTACACATGCTAAAACATAAAAATAAGTTAGATCCATTCTTAGACTTAACCCCTTGCTTAGAGCAAGTCAAATATGTGACCAATCCTTGATATTTGGTCAAGGGGTTAAGCCTCATTAAATAGGCGAAGATAAATGGAATAAATGAAATGCATGCAGTAAAATGAATATGAAATGATGATTTTTTTTATTTTTTTATTTTTTTTCAAGGCTACTTCCGACCCGGCAGCAAGAATGCTACCTATTTCATTAGGAACTTCCAAAGCACAACGTGCATTTGAGGGGTGACAACCCCTGTCGAGGGGCCCCGTTCGCATGACGGTGCTTCTACTAAGGCCATACCCAGGGTAAGATCTAGTCCTTGGAGGGAGAAATAGAAGAAAAATTGGGAGGCAAGTCTAGGGCAGGTATAGAGGCTTTCAGGGCTCGAGTTCCTCTCATGACAACCCTTTCAGAGATTCAATATGTTGTGCCGGGGCTCTATGTCCGCCATCGAACCTTCATCCTTTCTAGGCACTCATACGACCGGGCTCATAACGTCCCGCGGGGAACTGTACTGCCACTCTTGACATGCCTAGCTTTGTCTTTTCTTTTCTCTTGGAGTAATTTAAGGTTTGATGAATGTTGGATTTCAGCTTTGATTTTAGCTCCTTTTCTCTTTTTCTTTCTTTCTTTTTTTCCCTTTTTCCTTTTTGTAGTTTTTGTGGAATCAGGTCATAGCGGATTGCCTCTTTTTGAGACCTCCTCTCATCGGAGTGTCTAGATTGGTCATCTTCCCCTTATTCGCCTCTTGTCCGTACATTCGGCCGAGGAGAGAAAAGCAGGGACCTTCACTTCCCCCAATCATGGCTAGATGAGAAACGATGTCGCAAAGAAAATGGAAATCTGACCAGGGTTGTCGTGTAGTGTGTGAGTGCCATGCTCGGGATCATCTTTGATGATTAAGGAGAGGGGCACCTCACTACCGGGTCATCATTAGCCTGACTCTAAGGGTAAAAACGCTTAAGATACAACCCATTCCATGCGTGAGACAACTCCTCACCCTCCGCATTAACCAAACGATAGGCATTTCTTGGATAAGCCTCTCTAATGACAAATGGACCTTCCTAGTTTGGTTGTAACTTAGACCTAGAACCTCTAGATCTAATAAATTTGTGTTTCAAAACCATATCACCCACTTAAAATTTTCGTTCAATTACCTTCTTTTGAAAATAACGTGAGATTCACTTTTGATAAACAGAAACATGATCTACCACATTTAGCCTCTTCTCATCTAAGAGTTCTAGCTGAACTAACAACGCCTCTCGACGTTCGTCAAGATTGAGTTCTTTATCAAGGGAAGGGACCAAAAATCTCATATGGGAGTACCGCCTCCATCCTGTAGGTGAGTGCATAAGGGGTTTGCCCCGTAGGAGTATGGACAGAGGTACGATAAGCCCATATAGCTTCTACAAGCGTTCATGCCAATCAGAGAATTTATGTGATTCACACGTTTTCTTTATGATTTTAAGGAGGGTCTTGTTAGTGGCCTCGGCTTGACCGTTGCCTTGGTGGTAATAAGGAGATGAATGATGCAACGCAATATTGAACTTCTTACAGAGGTCCTGGAGCTCATGCCACACGAACTGAGGCCCGTTGTCGGTGATAATGCTGCTTGGCATGCCGAACCGCAAGATGATGTTCTTCATGATGAATCGACACACTGTGGTGGCTTTGATCTCCGCATACGCTTCAGCTTCAGCCCACTTAGTGAAGTACTTAGTGGCAGTAAGGATGAAAGATTTCTGTTTGGTCTAAGAATAAGGATCACCTAGCAGGCCTACAATGTCGAAACCCCACATGGAGAATGGCTAAGGAGAAGAGAGAGGATGAAGGGACGAAGCAGAAGCATGAATTTTATCGGCATGGAGTTGGCACTTAAGACACCTACGCACATAGATGGAGCAATCTTCCTCTAGAGTGGGCCAATAATAGCCCTACCTAAGGATCTTCTTTGCTAACGCCTGGCCATTAACATGACCTCCACACTCACCAGAATGAGCTACTTCAACAACCTTCCACGACTCATTATCATCTAGACACCTCATAAGCATTCCATTGAGAGCACGCCTGTATAATTATCCAGCAATGATGGTATACCTTGAGGTGACTATTCGGATGGCCTTTCGCTACTCGGTGTTTGCCATTTCTGGGAATGACCCATCCTTGCAATATTTCTCAATCTCATGATACCAATGCAATTCTTTTTCCTCCAAGATCTCTTCTAATTCTGCCAAAGAAACCTCCTGCAAATCCTTTTTTTGAGCCTTTTTCTCTACGGTCTTCCTAAGGTTATTGAACCAGGGATCCTGAAGGGAAGGGGCATCTAACCTCTAGACTATAATAGTCTCCGTAGACCGACTGAGAGGAAAAGCTAAGGAGGAGGCAAGCGATGCCAGCGCATCGGCTAGAATATTCTAAGATCGAGAAGTATGAATGAACACTAATTTGCGGAATTGCCTAGTCAAGAGAGTGACCAAATCTTGATATGGCTTAAGCTTTGGGTCATGGGTGTGATAGGTAGATAGAATTTGGCGCAGCACCAGCTGAGAATCTCCTATGATATTCAAATATTCCGCGCCCAGAAGATAGGCATACTTTAATCCGGCTAGGAGAGCTTCGTACTCAGCAATGTTGTTGGTAGCATGAAAAGAGAGCTGATACGCAAGGGGAATCGTCACTCCTTCTAGAGTGAGGAGAACGGCACCTACCCCTCGGCCTTTGGAGTTGAGCGCACCGTCGAAGTGCAGAGACCAGAAGGGATGATGAGTGAGGACAGCAAGATGCTCGTCAGAAAACTCATCCTGAATAGAATTAGAGCGGGGAATAGGTAAATGAGCTAGATGCTCAGCGATGGCATATCCCTTGATTGCCTTCTGAATGACAAACGTGATGTCGAATTGGGAGAGGAAACTCTGCCAGCGAGCCAACTGACTAGAAAGGACATGCTTTTCTAAGAGATAACGAATATGGTCCATTCTAGAGATTAGCCTAACCTGATGGGTGAGGAAATAATGCTTCAATTTTTGCGCTACCCAAACCAGCGCTACTTGGCCTCGACAGGATTGAATAACCTAGAAAGATAATAAGCTGCCCTTTCTTTGCCTTCATCAACCACTTGTGCCAGGACAGCTCCTAGGGAGTCCTCAACAACAGAAATGTATAGAATTAGGGGTTTCCCAGGGACAGGAGGCTACAAAACTGGGGGATTGGATAAATAAACCTTCAAATCCTCATAAGCCTTTTGACATTCCTGATTCCACTCAAATTTAGCCCCCGCCTTTAGCAGTTCGTAGAAGGGATGACATCTCTGAGAGTGTTGGGATATAAATCTTCTAATGAACTGCAAACGTCCAATCAGTCCTCGAAGTTCCGTGATGTTCTTTGACGGGGGCATGTCCATGATAGCGTTGGCTTTGTTAGGATCAATTTGAATCCCCTATTTGCTAACTATGAAACCTAACAAGTTCCCTGAAGAGACTCCAAACACACGTTTCTTAAGGTTCATTTTCAACCTATACTCCCTAGCTCTCTGTAGCACCTTGGCTAAAATATGAGGGTGCTCTTTCTTAGTCCTCGATTTTACCAAAATGTCATCCACGTAAGCCTCCATGTAAACATGCATCATATCGTGGAAAATAGCCATCATCACCCTTTGATAGGTGGTGCATGTATTCTTCAAACCGAACGGTATGACCACATAGCAATAAGTACCCCAGGGTGTGGTGAACGAGGTTTTCTCTTGATCTTCCGAAGCTAGACGGATCTGGTTGTAGCCCGAATAACCATCCATGAATGAAAGAGTCTCATACCCGGCCGTATTATCCACCAACACATCTATATGAGGCAGTGGGAAATCATCCTTTGGACATGCCTTATTTAAGTCCCTAAAATCAATACAAATCTGAACCTTACCATCCTCCTTAATGACAAAGACTATATTTGCCACCCACTGAGGATATAAGACAACCTGGATAAACCTGGCCTTATGCAACTTGTTTGTTGGAACCCTAGTTTTGATGATGTCACACTATGATTCCCGATGTTGTTAAACTGTATTTACGATGGTTGACTGAGTTATCTCGCTGAGCATACATCTTGATGTTCTATAAGGTCAATGCATATATGTTAGTTTCTGTTCTCAGGTCGATGCAGCCATATGCACATCTAGTCCAACAGGTGAATGCATCTTCACGTATTCAGTACATCAGGTCGATGCACACATAGAGTTAACTTCTTATCAGGTTGATTGACACATAGAGTTAACTTCTTATCAGGTCGATGCACACATAGAGTTAACTTCTTATCAGGTCGATGCACATATAGAGTTAACTTCATATCAGGTCGATGCACCTATGTTAGTCACTGGACTCAAGTTGATGCAGTCATGTTCGCTTGAGATATCAGGTGGATGCTTAAGCACAAGGGGTACTAGCCATCGCCTTGACAGGTCGATGCAGCTACACTTGTTCTAAGTTTGATAGGTCAACCTGTGTTTCACACAGGTCGGTGCATCTCCATAACCTCTTGTGCTCATCCATCTCATCTTGCATAACAGTTCAACTTGTGCCCCACACAGGTCGATGCTATCTTGTTGTACTTGTTCATCCTGTTAGTTTAAGAGGTTGATCTACATGTCTATTCATACATGTTCATGCATTCATCCCTTGTTATCATGATGTTAGGTCTACCTGTGATTTACACAGGTCGATGCAGTTGTAGTTGATCTACTACATTCGTTCTGTAGTGTACACTCACAGGTCGATGCACTTGATGTATGCATCTATGCATCTGCATTATTACATGTTATATGTCATTGTCGGATATTCATAGTTTTAGCTATATTTTGCTTATCCTTATAAACATGCATAAGTCCACATTCCTTAGGCATCTCTCTCAATATTTCATGATCTACATGATGATAAAGTGTTTGGTAAAAATTCCATGTCTTGTCTGACAGGAACATCAATATAACAGCATTAAATGACTTTGGCAAATTGATCAAACATTTGAATTGCAGAGGTAGTCAAAGACTTAATTGGTCACGTGGTTCGAATAATCAATTAGTCTGGCACGTGATCCAATGCTAATAGCTCAGCAGAATAACTTGCCACGTGGATTCATCTTCATTTAGATCTGACACGTCGACTTGATCGAGCTACTCTTTCCTGAAAAGTGATTGGCGGGAGCTTTCCCTCAACATGCCAAAGGAATCTTGTGGGGATCACAAGAATCAGCTCGAGGATATAAAAGAGGATTTCTCTTACGACGAGAGTGCGCGCGTACAAGAAGATATAGAGAAAAGAAAAGAAGAGCTCGAGAGTGATCATCCACAGAGAAGAAAAAGATTGAGTCAGAGAGAAAATAATTTCAGAGAGGAGTGGGAAGAAAAACATAGTATCGTGTTGTAGAGTTGCAATCGGAGATCTGAAGGTTCATTGAAGAGGGTTGAAGGTTTGACTTCTGGATCAAATCCAGAGTCGATGTTCATTTGAGCTATAGCGTTTTCTATTTGTGAACGATTTCCTTTTGTTGTTTTCTTTTTACTCAAACTCTTTGTTAAGCTGTGTGACAGCGGAGCAAGCTGTGATGCTCAGCGGATTGTCAAGCTGTGTGACAACGATGATGATTGGTTCCTCGGACAGCAAGCTGTGAGGCTCAGCGGTCTGAGATTCGTCCGGGATTCATCCCCAAAACTGTGGATCAGCGGTATGTAGGGATTTATCCCTGAAGCTATGGAACAGCGGATTTAAGCTATGGAATCAGCAGTAAGCCTCACTCAGGGTTAAGTGAGGGGTAGATGTAGATCTGTTGAGGTAGATCGAACCACCAAAAAACCTGTTTGCATTATGGTTTGTTGTTTGCTTGTATTTTCCCTTCATCACTCTTGGTTCTAAGCGGGTGAGCGGAGTATAACCTGTGAGCTTCTTGAAGGTTGTCGTTGTGCTGTGTGGGTTACGAGATTCGCTAGTGAAGGAGTGTATCTGTCCCTCACCAAGTATTCGATATTGTGTCTTACCAGTTGAGCAGTCTGTCTAGCTTGCCTTGTATTCGAATTAGAGTCTCATTGAGCATAGTTTTAAATTGGGGGATCTATTCACCCCCCCTCTAGATCCCAGTCGTGCACCCTAACAATTGATATCAGAGCGGGTTATGATTAATCAGATCCAACGATCTGCAGACGATCCTGTTGATTTTATGTGCATTACTTGATTGGATCATCGTTCTTAGTCTTTTGCTTTAAACATTTCGGAATTGTTTCAATGGCTCATCCACCTATCTTCGATGGTTCTAACTTCAGTAAATGGCTAGGCGGCCTGTGTGCTTTTATAAACTCCATTGACCCTAATCTATGGAGTCTTATATCTTACGGCCCATATCGACTGCCTCATGATCAGACCAAGTGGTCTAATGAGGACAATTTGAAGAACCGTGATAATGTCACAGTTCTAGATATTTTAACTGCTATAGTTGATTCTGACATGTTTCCCTCTGTCCACAGATGCGCATCTGGAAAGGAAATTTTGGATAAAGTGATTGCCATTCATGAGAAAAAGGAAGAAGAATGCCTGATGGCCAACCGAAGTGATCACAGCAGTGATCTAAATGATGATTAATCATCTCAGGTAAATTCAGATGGTGAAGAGATTTCATTTGATGAATTATTTATCTTGCATGAAGAATTGTCTGAAAGATATCTGAAGATAAAAATAGAAAATAAAAAGTTGAAAAAGAAATTAATATCTGATAACAACTCTTGGTCTGAGAATGATGTAATTGAAAATCTAAAAATTGAGAATGATAAACTTCAAATGAAACTACAAGAGATGAATAGAGTCAATTCTGAACTAGATGAGTTGAAGTCTGAAAATGTATAACTTCATAAGAACTTTGAACAATCTAAAATTGAAATCAAGAAACTCAAAGAGAAAGTTGAAAAAACTTGTCCTATTGAGTCTGCATGCAATAATTATGCTTCCCTAAAAGAAATGAATAATACTCTTCATTCTGAAATTAAATGGCAAGAAGAACTTATTGCTTCAATAAGGGAAGAGAATGATGAGTTGCTAGATAAGAAGAAAGAACTAGAAAAGATCGAGGAAGATCTGAATGAAAAATTAATTTCCATGTCTAATGATGATAAACATGTTGAAGAACTTAAAATTTTGAAGTTGGAAAATAAAAATCTGAAAGAAGTCAACACTGCTATATCTGAAAGATTGATTGTGCTTGAAAAGGGAAAATGCTCATTAAATGAAACTCAATCTGAAAATGAACAAAAAAAATTACAGGAAATTGAAATCCTTAAAAGCATAAATAATGCATTGCATCAACAAGTCACTCCCTGTGAAAATGATGTTGCTAGTTATGAGCTTAATATTTCATCTCTACAATCTGAAATCTAAGATCTGAGAAACTCATTGTCCAAATTTATTGAGGGAAGAGAACTTGGATAAGATCCTTGGAGCTAAGGTGAGCTTTCGGAGAGAAGGACTGGGTTACAGCCCAGTGAGTAAGAAGGGGGTTGAGAACAATCTCTATACCTCATTTGTGGGCAGTTCTGAGTTATCTAAAATTAAAAATCCACAAATCTTTCAATTTACTACTCAGAGAACGGAAACACAAAATAAAAATCTGAAAACACACAAATATAAAAATGTTTTGAACAATTGTGCTAAGGATGTCAAGGAAATTAATATTGATGATGTCTCCTTGAATGATAGTCAGAATTTCATTTCACCCTAACATTGTCGACCTCTTCCTTCATCCTCAAGGCCATGGGGAGTGGAATCTTCTCAATTTTTGCTTTACAGGTCTTGCCTCTAGTTTAAGCACAAGTCGATGTTCCACCAAATAGGGGTCTAGACCAGGCATGTCTTCGTATGACCAGGCAAAGGAATCACCATACTCCCTCAGAACCTTAATCAACTCCTCCTTAACATCAGGATGGAGATTGGCAGAAATAATAATAGGCTTGGGATTCTCATCAGTCCCTAAATTGATTTCATTCGTAGGTTCATCCACTGCCGATGACGGTTCATCAAACGTCCTCAGTCCTTGTGCATACAGGTCGGCAGTGTCCTCTACATCGTTGTCCTCTAGATCAACCGGTCTTTCTCATCCATGATTTCATAAACACCCAGACCGTCATCACTTAACACCCCATCTGGTTCATCATTTTCTTCTAATTCCACTACTTCTTTGACAAATTCAGGACATCTAAGGAGAGCATAACAATGCTAAGCTAAATCTTGCAGAAACCTATCAGGAATAGATCTGGAATGACGCGTCATCGGGCGCGCCTCAAGCATGGGAGATGGGTTAGAGACACTAGAACACGACCCTAATTCCCTAGAATACTCGACGGACCCTAATTCTAGCCTAGGCGAATGAAGAAAACCTAATGGAAGAGAATCAGGGACCTCGTGCCCCTGGGAGGAGGATGGATCAAACCAAGCATAATCGTCAACTAAAATCTCCGTTTCAAAATTGGTATTTTTTTTGGAGATCAGTGGAGACCACGTGTGACGACCCAGAGTTTAGGATACCGATATACCGATAAATCGCTATACCAATACCAAGAACTGGGGAGGCCACCCAAGAGGCTGATGAGGCCCCTGAAGGGTTAGTAAGGGTTGTTGAGGGATTGCATTATGAATTGGAATTTCATCGCGCAATATTGACAATTAGCAACAGAAATTAATATTAATGCGGAAGCAATTTAAAATAACAAAGTGGTAAATATATACACTAGTCCAAATTTACAACAGAGCACAAGTCCACTGTACAACTACACGGGGCATACCCCGGCCAAAAGCACAACAAAAGACGAACCGACTACAGCTGGTGACCCTACACGCGATCACCAAACGGACGCGACGACGAAGCGGCGGGAGGCTGGGGCGGCTCACCTGCAAAAGTGAAGGTGAGTCACAGCCAGACTCAGTAGGGGTCATGCGGATCCCTACAACGCACTAACACACCGGCATGTAAAAAGTAAAGGCAACCAGCATGCAATAAGCAATTAAACAGGCAAATGGCATAATTAGAACAATAATAAAGCTGTAAATCTAACTACGCAATAAAACAGCTAACACCAAATCTCACAAAACACCAGTGCTGAAAATAAATCTACTCACTACTTCCAGGTGACAGGAGAACCTCACTAGAAGAAAGAGACCAGATGTGTCCCTGACGACTTACTCTGCGGCCTCCAGCAACTCACGTGTAAGCATCTACACGGAGAGGCGTAACAAAACTAGTACCAAACCGAGTAACTAGTCAGAGCGACACTCATCAGTGCCAGTCCTTGTCTCTGACCACATGTGCATACACTGGCTCTTGCCTGAACCAGGTCCTCCAGCTAGTTTTCCCCCTCCGCAGGACGCTACGGCCAAGCCGGGGGCCCACGGGAACTAGCTTACAAACCGTTGATTGGGATACCCTACCACCCCTCCCAGGTGGGTCGACCCGCGTCGTAGGGCTACGACTAGTGGCTCTATCACAAGGAAAGTAAGAGAAACAACCCTACTCGCATAACCATGCACGAATCCACGTAAACCACGCTATTCACAACTCTGCATACATGGGTGATCTTTCTCCAGCCGCCTAACCATAAACTGTCCTCCACTGGCCGCCCAGGGAGTTAAACGGTCTTCCCATGGCCGCGCCAAAAGGATAAACGGTCATTGCTCCGACCGCACAAAAATCAATTGTGAAAGGATGAACGGTGCAATCAGCGCCGCACATATAGATGGGCGGTCCTTTGCTCACCGCCTAAACAACATTAAATGGTCACCCTGTGGCCGTATAGCACCAAACGAATTTAAACTAATTTGGAGAATTAAAACTAATATGCCAATAAACCAGATAAACGGTCATACGATAGACCATAGAAGGGACATGGACGGTCTGGTTAAAGCCGTTCCAACGAACCGCCATTGAAAGTCAAAGGAGTAAACGGTCCTAGTGGGGCCGCATAACGGGGTCGAACGGTCTAGGTTAGACCGTACAAGTCTATAAACGGTCTGGGGTTGACCGTTGGGAGATCCTCTCCTAGAAGTTCCCAGGGGTTGAGCGGTCTGCTACACACCGCCTAAAGGGATAAACTGTCCAAATCTGGCCGCTCAACGATGGACGGTCTCCCGTCAACCGCATTGGCGGCGTTCCGGTGGGTCAGGTTCGATCTCGGCCGAAACACCGCCCGGAAGGGCCTAAACAAACAGAAAACGAAAATAAACCAATCCACACATGCCATACAATCATTCTACAGCTAAACATGCAATCCAAACTCAAAAGAAAGCCCAAATCATGCAATTTCATAAATTGAACTAAAATGGGCCTAACATGTAAAAATGCACGAAAACCTAGAGAAACGAGCTCAGATGCCGATGCATGTGCTACCTATGCGCTCCTAGCGAGGAAAGGATTCCATCCCTCTACTTGGTTCGCGGAACCGACGACAAACTCGGCACGTACTTCGAGAAAACCTCACGACAAGCTTCTACGCCCACGCGACAACACAGCCGACCATCCGCGACGAGGCTGGCACTAATGTGATCCTTGCATTGAGCCGGTCCCGTTGACTGCCCTTGCACCTCGATCCAGGGTCCGCACGCACGAAACCCGAGGGAGAGGGGGAGCGTCGCCGTGCGAAAGAGAAAGAGAGAGAGAGGAAAAGAGAAAGTGAGGGGAGAGAGAGAGGCGTACGAGAGATATAAAAATTTTTGTTTTTGAAAAATTAACTCTAATTGCAAATAAACCCTATAAGTTTAAAAAATCATGAATATGCCCTTTTTAATTCAATTAATCTTAAACAAATTCTAATAAATGCCAAACGAACGCCTAAAAATTCACAAAAATAGCCAAAACGACCAGGACAAAGCCTAGATCCGAACTGTTACGAATCCGTTAAAGCACGGGCGCTACACCACGCAACAAGATGGAAAGGGGGAAGGAGAGGGAGGAGGAAGCATGAGAGGGTACATGGATAGATGAAGAAGATCGAGAAAAGGATCAAAGGAGAAGAAGAAGAAGTTAGAAAGATCAATAGGTGGGCAACACCCACAATCACAGACTTTGATAATGAGGAAATCAGTTGGGGGTTTAAACATCAATGGATCAATCAACAAAGGAGGTGAATGGGATATAAAATCTAGCTCTTGTAGAAGTGACAATAGACGGGAAGGAGACCAGGTAAAGACAGTGGGTGAGCTCCCCTCTTCCGTAGATAGTGAGCCGGCTCTCCGGGTGAGTACTCCATAAGCTGCACCTCCGGGCTACTTGGATGACTTTCTTCATGGAACAACTTCTCAAAGGCTTCATGAAAATCTTCCATGTCATCAACGAGCCCCTTAGGCAACACAGGCAGACCAGTGACCGAACAGGCAGCATCTTCTTTTACAATCTGGCTTGACGAGGCCCCCATGGTGCCAGGCTATAATGGGCCCCTCACAAAATGCTGGCGATAATTCCAAGTCAAATGCAGCAAATCTTCCAGGATTGACAGTGGCGACTCCTGGTAGCCCAAGCCTCTTCTACTCATCTTCCTGCCTCTTGGGACTGGCTTGGTTCTCCCCTGTAATTGAGCACCAAGACCCTTCCTAGGCTGGTGCCCCAGCTTCAATATGATGTTACAGCCCTTGGGATCCCACATCTTAGGCTTTTCTTTAACAATTACCTGCGAGACAGCTGGCTTTTGTCGCACATAGGCCCATGGAAAGTTGAGGTCCAGCACGGAGATGACATGCCTAATGCTGGGCCAGAGGGTCGGCAGGATCTTCTGAGAAATGGCTTCAACAGACTGGACCGTGGAAATGCTCTTGACCTTCACCACCCGTCCCTGGAATGGGAACTTGAGGCACTGGTGAGCGGTGGAAGGCACGGCATTAAGATCATCGATCCAAGGATGACCCAAGATGGCCTTGAACATCGGGTCAATGTCTAGTACATAAAATTCAATGGGCATTGTCAACGGCCCAAGTTCAGCTTGCACAGTAATCACCCCATGACACAGCCTCCTTGAGTTGTCATAGGCTACAATGGTAGTAGGGGTGGGCCTTAATTGGTCTTCTGAAATGTTGCAGGCCCGCAACGTGCTCAGTGGGCAAACATTAATGGAGACCCCAATATCGACCAAAGCCGCATCAATGCTAACTTTGTTCAAAGTGATGGAAATACAAAGTGGCATTTGTCGAGCCTCTGGGGGTACCAGTTCTGTTTCAGCAAAAGTAATGGCCGGGCCATTGGATACTATAGCCAGGGCAGATGGTAGACTGTCGACTGCCATATTCTCACCAGGGATGTCAATGATAACCGACAACCCGATAACTGTCTGTTTCGTTAGCTTAACGAATAGCAAATCGATAGTATTTTTTTTTTCGATAAATTAACGGATACGAATATAGATATATCCGATTTCTTAGCTAATACTGATACAGATACACCTCATTCTGAACCCGTATCCGTCCGTTACCATTAAAAAAGTTTGAATTTGACTCAAATAATTTAATGTCTTGAAGAAAATGACATTGAAGATGAGATAGATGTATAATCTAAGTCATTTCTATTTTAATGATAATAAAATATTTATAAATTATAAGATATTTTTATAATTTTTTAAATTATAACTTAATATATTCTTTATTTTCATGCAAAATATGTAAAGAATGAAAAGATGATGGAGATTAAAGTCCAGAAGTGTTATTTCACTTTATTATTTTCACTTAATATGTTTCATCTTGTCTTTAGGGATAATATAATATTATATATTTCTATACTTTTAATTTCATTCTATGTTGACTCATGAATGATGATGATACGAGAACTAAATTGAAATGTGTTTGTTTATCATATATATGGATTGTTCTTTTCAATTTAATTTTTTTTCTAATTGAGTTAATTTACATCTTAAATTTTAGTCTTGTATGTACTCTTATGACCGGTAACTATCCGCTAACCGTCTTTTTCAGATACTAGATAACGGTTTCGGATACAGTATTTTCCAAATGCTTAGTGAACAGCAAACAGATACAGTTCTTCCTTATCGGATATGGATACGGATAGTCCACTATCCGTACCATATCCGACCCGTTGACATCCCTGATTCTCACTAACAATAACCTTCTGGAGAAAATCCCGTAAGTCATCCTGATGAAGCTTGGACCGCTTAATTAACTCTAGCACAGAAATCTCCGCAGGAATTCGGTCTAAATAGTGCAATAAATCATATTGGGTGCCTGGAAATGGGTCACCTTCTTCTTGATTCTCGGCTTGCTGCAAAGATTGGGGGTTCGGTGCAGACGCACCAGCTTAAGGGTAGTTTTGATGGAACAACTGCTTGCTCCGAAGGGCAAGATTCTGGGCCAATGATACAACAGATGAGCCAACAATCGGTGGTTTAATTGGCCCAATGGGGTGAACAAAAGGTGTGGAGGTGGCTGGTGTGGACATAGTGGGGGTAGTGGCGGTTTTGACGGGCCCTACTGGGAGGATGATGGGTGGAGGGTTAGATGGCGGGGTGGTAACAACGGGTGGAACATGTGCTTGCGGGGGAGCAAGGATTGGTGGAACAATGGGGAATGCGGGGGGTAGAATGAGGGGTGTAGGAGGAATGGCAGGCGTGGAGGGTATGGTGGTGGCTTGGAGGTTTAGCGGAAGGATAATAGGGGTGGAAGGTGAAGGCGAAGCATGTAGGGTATTGCGGTAGGTGTGGTGGAGGGCCATGAGCCGCTGAACAGAGGACTCATCATCAAAGGACCACCCAGCACTGGGGGCTGGGTGGTGGACAATACTCACCTATGCCGGTGCCGACGGCTAAGAGTTTGGAGCGGGCGCATGATTCGGCATCGGATTTTGGTGAATCCCCAGGTCCTGTACAGGCTGCTATTGCTACTGCAATGGTTGTTGCTGCTGTTGCTGCTGTTGTTGCTGTTGTGGCTGTCTCAATGCCTGCTTCTCTTTTCCTTGTTTTTTGTTATCACTTTGTGCATCTCGGCCCAATTAATGCGCTGCTCTTCATGCAAATCATAGATAAAATCTCTGAACTGGAAACAACTTTCTATGGTGTGCCCGGGTTGCTGATGGAATATACAATATCTGGACTGGTCAACGGTCGGATTCTAGTTAGGCCGTTCCGGAGGAAGTTGTAAAGCACCAATCGACATAAGGGCCGAAAAGATGTCCGGGAGGGTTTCCGGTAGGGGTGGATATTGGGCCCTCTTCGAACCCGGGCATTTGGGTGCATAGCCATTGGGAGGCAAGACATTGTTGTAGCGGGCTAGTTGCGGTGGCTGCTGATGAGCAGGGAGGGATGGTGGAGCATTGGATGGTGTAGGGGATTGGAGGTTGTAGGGAGACTGTTGGAACTGGGGTGGAGCAGAGCGGTTAAGAAATGGGAAACTAACGGCTTGCACCTACTCATTTGTCTAGACTCCCTCGGTAACAGGCCCCTGAGATTTTCCATTGTGCTTGGGCTTCTGGGCTTCAAACAAAGTGTGAATGGGGGAATCCTTAAACTGGGTTTGAAAAAACCTAGCCCGGCTATAGAGTTGGTGCATGTTAGCAATATCGTTCATGGCCAGGATGTTGCAGTAGGTAGGTGGCATTGGATATGAGTAACTTCACCTTCTCCTCCTCCGGAATGTGGCCAAGAACTCGGGCAGCCATCTGCCTCCAATGATTGGCATATGCAGTAAAATCTTCACCGACCTTAATTTTCTCGGCAACAAGGTCGGTGAAGGAATATTCCGGGCCAACTCGGTCTTGGTACCTTTGGATGAACTTCTCCTTCACCACTTTAAAGCTTTCAGCATCTTCCAACAACAAGGCGTAAAACCATTCCAACGCGACTCCATCTAGCGAGCGGCGAAATAGATATGCCATGAGGCGGTCATCATACTGATATTGCACCGACTCATACATAAAATCCCTCACATGAATGTATGGATTGCCGTTCCCATCATACTTATGGTACGTGGGGAGCTCGGACTAGGGAGGAAACCGAATATTATGGAAACTAGGAACCGGGACATCGGCCAAAGATTGTGGGCCAACCCGCTTCTGAAGGAAGTCGAGCTGTTGTGTCATGGCGGCCCATTTATCAAGGAGTTCTTGCTCATGGGATGGAGTAGGTGGAATGATAGGAGCGGGCCCACAACAAGGAGCCGAAGGATAGGCAGAGGGAGGAGGTAACCCATAGGAAGTATACTAGACCGAAGAATGACCCATATCCGGATAGGCAAAGTGGGATGCCCCAGACTGAGGGCGCAAGAAATCAGCCGGGCCCACGAGGACCTACGGCACTTAGGGAATGGACTTGTAGGCATCAACTTTGGGAGAGGGCGAAAGGTCGGCCTGCCTCTTATCCGGAACTTGATGGGCCAAACTGGAAGATTGGCCCACTTCCAAATTAGAGAAGTAAAGGACTTTGGGCTGAACTGGAGTAAGATCAATTTTAGCAGGTGAAGTCCCTGGCCCATTAGCCGGGGGCTGAGAAGTAGAAGTGGTAGACAGACCTTGTGGAATGGAAGAGGATGGGGCACCTAACCCCTGCAAGGTTCGATAAAGGGCCTAGAGCTGGGCCGGATCCAACTGGGCCATCATCAGGAGGATATGATCTACAGAGTTATTGACAGGAGGATTGGAGAGGGAGGGATGACCGCCCTTAGTAGCAGCAGATGGTGGAGGAGGGACCGACCCTTCTCTGGATTGGAAAGCCATGACCCTAGATGGGTCCTCAAGAAGCCCCTGAGGTAGGGAATCCTCATGGGAACAGGTGAGATAGTAGGATGACATGGTGAGATCAAACAAAGGGTTGACGTAAGAGGTAAAGGAGGAATTGCCCCTAGGAGAAGATCATGCGGACTTGAAGCAACTCCACATGCAATGTTGCACCTAATGATAGAAAACAACAATGAGCAACCAAGATAAAAAAAGGACCCAAAAGAGAATGCACAGCAAAACATTATTAAATAAATGTTCGCTCTAGCAAATATGTTCCTAATAGGGGGAAATTGATGGCGACTTGGGTGACACTAGGTTTAAACCCTAACACAAATGCAACCTAGACACGGGATGGCAAAGGTACAATCGGCTCGGCATCCGTGTGAAAATCCACGGCTCACGGAGACTTACGGAGGTCCCAGATAAGATCACCTAGTCGACACCGAGGAATACAAAGCCGAGAGGATCACTTACCAAGGTAGGAATGTAACTATGTAATGCAATGAATGATCCTATGCGCACCGGAGTGCAATGCAATTTCTAACTCAGATTCTAACAATCAATATGAAAACCATGATATGAATATGCACTGCAACATGGAGGGGGGCAAACAGCACTTAGGAACTGTGAGAAATACTAAAATAATGTACATGAGAAAGGTGCCTCGGGATGCTTACCTGAGCAACAGTCGCGGTCTACGTACGACCGCTATATGATGGACGCGGTCACTGCGGAACCGCCTTCATCCAGGGAGCACGAAACCACAAGAACAGAAAATAGAAACCTGAGAAAAACATGAAGAATGATGGAACAATGATGAATAGAAGCAGGTCAAATAGCACGCAACACGATTGGCACTAGGCATCGCACTGTGATCACCAAAAAATAGAGTTGTTGATATTTAAATGACCACTATGCGTGAACAATGGACAGATATAGCAATCTATAATGATATCACCTCAATGAAGCAAGAGAGAAGGAAGAGGATGGTAAAAACTAAACTAAACACACGCCGTGGGCATGGAGCAAGTAGCAACTAAATGAAAAAAAGGAAACATGTGCCGTGAGCACGGAGGAAGCAACAAATAAATGAAGAGAAGGAAACATACGCCGTGGGTGTGGAGCAACTATAAGGAAAGCAACGAAGCAATCAAGAGGTGATATAAATCAAAGACTAGATCGTGATTGCCACCAAGGTAAATAACACAGATGACCGAGCTACGTACCATGGAAAAGAGGTAAGTGAAGAGGCACTCATGAACGGCGGAACAGACCGACGCGGACTAGATGCGGTCAGTCGAAGGCCGCGATATTCAAAAGGCGGTCCTGAGGCAGCCGCGGCTATAACCCAGAAACCAGAACTGTGGGACTTTGATCCTCCCTCCCTTTCAGCTGGCCAAAAGGGAAGGGCCTCGCGTTAGATGTGTTGTAGACCTGCAAGGAAGAGTGAAGTAAACCCTAAACACAAAAACAAACCCGATCAGACTTTGGGGAAGTGCAATATCTATGGAACAATAATAACTTAAACGCATAAAAGGAAGGGATGATACCTGGGGGTTGGTGATTTTTTAACCCATGTGGGGCATCTAAAAGGCAGGTGGATGTGTGTAGATGCAGTGTGAATGCAGAGAATGTGGAAAGGAGAAGAGGGACAATGCTATGACAATGCCAAAGAAGAGGAGAAAACACTAAGAAAGGAACACTTGAACTAAAGGAAGCCCAAGTACTCCCTGGACTTGGCTGCCCTTGGACACAGAAAATGGTGCTCCCTGGCTAAGGATCATTGTGGAATGCGACATCACTTCATGGCGAACATCCAAACTCTCCCCCTCCCAAAGGTGAGGTCAAGGGAACTATTTATAGACTCCCCAAAACCCTAGGCCGAGTTCAAGAGATAAATGCCAAAATTAGGGTTCTTTTGGGAGATAAATGTGTTGATAATCGAAAGATAAAGCTTCAGAAGAGTCTTGAGCCCTCCTGGTGCATCATCCTCGCAATAGATAGAGCCCCAAAGAGTCCTTGGCCGAAGAAAATGAAGCCCAGACCAAGTAGGATTTTGTACTGAGAACGCAGTCTATCACACGACCGCGGTCTCACAAAAGCGGTCATGAGAGAACCGCGACCATACTTGTAAAACCCACGCTGCGTCAACGCATCAACGGCCATGGAGTCGACACCACTGGAGACAAAAATGCGATTCAGGACAAACCGCGATAATCATAACGCGGTTCGGTCATGACCGCGACCAAGACGAGCAAACCGGGTAATGAATAGGCCGAGGCTAACAGCGTCCAGGGCGTAATAGGTTGGGAAATGAAAAGAATAAGCTCAAAGTCCGATCAAGGAAGATCTCAAAACAATGGGTAGCTTAGGGTGTCACATCCCGAGCGCAGAAGATACTCGGTTGCGTGACGCGTCTATATAGATCGTGTCATTAGAGCAATAAAATTTTTACCATACATAATTACGGAGTGCACAAAAGACTAATAAAATCTAATAATCCCAATAGTCCAAGTGACATTTATTTGATTAACTAAAGGAAATAAAGATAGTCCATGACAAATTCCATATTTAAAAAGACAACACTAGGCTAAGTGCCTTAACATGGTTCGGACAAGTAAACTAACATACTGGAATACAAAGTAGGACTCAAATAAAATTCAAGGACGCGACTAGCTAATGATAAGTGACTGGCATTCTAGCACTCTTCACTCGGTCTCAACCCCATTCTTGTCGCTATCCAAATCACCTGAAAATGTTAGGAAGCAACTGGATGAGCGAATCGCTCAGTAGGAATTACATCTCAAATACGAGCAATCTTTACGTGATTTACAATTTGCATGTATTATCAGTATGGCTATGCATGATGTACGCATAAGAAAATCAGGTATACAGATAAATATAGGCATGATGAACAATAATAGATCAAGAACTGTATAAAGAGAATATATCAAGATTTCAAGTATTGGACAAGCAGTATTTCAAGAATTTATAGATGTAAATGCCGCTTTGGGGCAAGCATGGATTCGTGTACAAGTATGAACTCAAGTGCAAGAAGGAACTTATGTACAAGTATATCTCAGGTACGAGCAAGTAAAAATTTAATTCAAGCAAGTAATGTCAAGTACGTATCAGTAGAATTGGCTATTATCAAGCAAGTATTTTGCCCTTTCTCGGGCCACAAGTCAAGTATTGCCCGTTCCAGGCCACGCAAGTCAAGTAAGTAAGGAGAGAGAGAGAGTAGGGGTGGAGTGTCTCAAGTCAAGTAAGTACTCCGGTGCAATGCTAAGCACCGTGGTCAAAAACTCCCATGGGCACAAGTACCTTCGGGTGCTCCTCCCAGGATCAGACCGGGCCCTATATGCACAGTATTTCATGTATTACCTTTAACATCCACTCTCATTTATAGCCAATATGGAATTTCAAGAATTTAGAAACGTAGTATTACAGACGAGATTAACTAGTCATTTAGTTATGGAGGACTCTAGATGTGGCCCCTATAGGCTCAAGAGGTGGCTCCCGTCGTGTAGCACTTTGCGCCGTACGGCCTCAAGAGGTGGCTCCCACAGCGTAGCACTTTGCCCTGCATGCCACTTAGCTCCAACACTCCCAAATGATAGTTTAAGAGGTTCAAGGTTTGACCATGTAGGGTATACACAATTAGATTTTTCATGGAATGGAATTTCAAGAATTCATCATACGCAGGAGTATGGATTAAGGTTGTGTTTGCACAATTCATGAGACAGATCAAGATCAGAAGTTGTAATTACTGAGTTGGCATCTGGGGGTTTGCTAATCCTTCAAATTTTCAATTTTTAGAATTTTATATAGGGCTATATCAAATTGGCGCCCCCCAGAATGTCTTCATTTAATTGAAGACGTCCTGGCCGTCGCTATTTAAGTAATTGGTGCCCTGGCTTGGGGCGCCAATTACAGGGGCTTTTTTTAATATATATATGTATATAAGGAATTGGCGCCCCTATAAGCAGTCTTCAATTAATTGAAGACTTGCTGGCTACCGTCATTTGAAGAATTGGCGCCTGGGGGTTGCCCAACCTTTCAAAATTTTGATTTTTTAGAAAACATATATACATATTGAAATTGGCGCCCCCTCATGTAGTCTTCAATTAATTGAAGACTTGAGGGACATCGCTATTTGATGAATTGGCGCCCTGGCTTGGGGCGCCAATTACAGTGGGTGATTTTCACCCAACAGATATGTTTTATGACTCAAAGCACTGTTCATTTCGAAAAAGTTTCTCGAAATTCGAAAGTAAGGACATGAATATGTAGTATAGATCCTCGGGAGTCCAGAAACATGTTTAGATATAATTAATGAGTTTTGGTTTCACAGGTATGAATTTTCTAATGTTATAACTTTAATTTCTCAAGAAATGGAATTGACGCCCCTGTGAGCAGTCTTCATTTAATTGAAGACTTCCAGGGTGTCATCAATTTAAGTACATGTTCAACTACTAATAAGTTGTGCTTCGCATCAGAACTGTAAGTTCTGTGACACAAGTTACTATTCATTTCTCCAAAGTTTCTCTGAATCAGAATCCGAAGACATGGTCAGATGGAGAAAAATCTCAGGGTCACAGAAGTATATTCAGTCAAAAATTTCATAGTTCAGTTTATTAGTTATAGAATTTTGAATACATTTATTTACTGATTTCTGAAAATTCCAAAAAATGGAATTGACGACATAACATGTCTTCAATTAATTGACGCCCCTTCGGGCAGTCTTCAATTTTGTAATTGGCGCCCTGGTCAGGGGCGCCACTTATAGAGAGTTGTCCACTATTCATCGGTGTGAAAAAGCTCCGAATCAGGAAGTAATGGTATGAGTATGTTGAGAAAAATGTCAGGATTCTAGAAACATGTTCATGCAAAAATTTCGTACTTTAGTTCGATAATTATGGATTTTTTGAATGTGTTGAATTATCAATTACTAAAAATTACAGAAGCAGAATTGACGACACTGGGGGTGTCTTCATTTAAATGACGACTCCGTGCGGAGTCTTCAATTTGGTAATTGGCGCCCTTGTCAGGGGCGCCATTTACGAGAGAGCTGGGACCCTCCGGGTTTTAAAACATTAACGTATTCTGTGTAACAGAGGCTATATATTAAGGTTTAAAACATAGTTATTAAGACTGTAAAACTAGTGTGAAAAAATACGTACAAAAGTTCATGAAATCATGCTAATAAACTAAGTTAAAACTCATAAAGATCATGGAAACAGTATGTATAGAATCAGGTGTAACAAGCTATTAACATATGTATAACATGGTATTATTCTTGATCATGGTAAAGCCAGGTAATATATATATAGCATGGTTGACTAGTTAATCGAACTCTAAGCATGCATCATTTAACCTATTTATCTACTAGTTAGGCAAGGATTTGAGAACACCTACCTTTTGACGTGTGATTACGAGGAAAGATGACAGGATGAAGCCACGCGTTCCCAACCACCGTAGCAGGACGTAGACTTCACGCTTTCCGAGGAACTAAGGGAAACATTCCCTTCTGCAAGCATTGAAAGATGGCAGTAGCCTCTGACAGTGCTTCGTAGGGGATTAGTTATAGGGATTTGCAAGCATTGGTTATTGCCTTGCGGGTCTGGTTTGGGAACACGATCCTAGATTAGTGCTTAGCCAACGAAATGTGTTGTTCGTGTCTCAATCTTCTAGAAACATAGGTTTAAATGACACCCTTGTAAGGGGTCGTTCATTAACCCAGGTGGTACTATTCACGTAAATGACGCCTTGCATGAGGGCGTCATTAGTCTAGGTGACATTATTCATGAGACCCCATTCACGTGTTAGCATTCAGGATGTTCATATATATATTAATATATAAATGGGATGGGGTCCTATTGAAAATGGCGCCTCATGCCATGTCTTCAATTTTGTAAATGGCGCCCACGTGAGAGGTCTTCATTTTGGAAGTTTGGAAAAGTTGGAAAGCACTTACGTACAATCCATGGCCCATGTGTTAAAGTTTGTCTTGCACTTTTATATATTAACCCCTTCATGATTTGGCTCTTTATACAAAGCCTCTCATTATAAGATTCTTTAGGAGAAGTACACTATGTACTATGCATAAAGTGATGGCTGTACATTTATATGCTAGCCCCCATGAGGTTTGGCTCTTTACATAAAAGCCTTCATGTTTCTTTATGGCATAAAGTGAGGTTGGCTTCTATATTTATGTTATAGTCTGCATGAGGTTGGGTTATTTATGTAAGGCCTTCAAGTATGGTTTCTTTTAGGAAAAAGTTTTAAATTTACTCAAAGGTATTTATCAGGGGTGCTACACCCTCCCCCACTTAAAAGAATTTGATCCCCAAATTCAAATGCATTATACGGGAATAGGAAAGGTGCAGTGTACTTACAATTAAAATAACTCTGTAAATCTCCTCTTCATAGATTCTTCAGTTTCCCATGTAGCTTCTTGCTCTAAGCATCGATTCCATTGGATTTTCACCATAGGGATCGTCTTGTTCCTTAGAACTCGAACTTCTCGATCGAGGATCTTCATTGGCTTCTGCTCGTAGGTAAGGTCCTTCTGTACCACCAAATCATTGTGGTCAATGACATGGAAAGGATCGTGCACATATTTCTTCAGCATAGAAACATGAAACACGTTGTGCACTTCTGACAGTTGCAGAGGTAGGGCGATACGATAAGCCACCTCGCCTACTCTTTCCAGTACTTCGAATGGACCAATAAACCTTGGTGTTAGTTTGCCCTTAACACCGAATCTTCTAATGCCTCGGCCGGGAGATACCTTGAGGAAAACATGATCTCCGACTTGAAATTCCAGGTCTCGCCTTCTGTTATCAGCATAAGATTTTTGCCTGGACTGTGCTATCTTTAACCTTTCTCTAATGAGATGTATCTTATCAGTAAAATCTCGTACCATGTCTGGGCCTAGAGTTTGTTTTTCACCTACTTCATCCCAACATATAGGAGATTGGCAACTCCTGCCATATAACGCCTCAAAAGGTGCCATTTGTATACTGGCTTGATAGCTGTTATTATATGTAAATTCGGCTAGTGGTAAGTGGTCATGCCAGCTTCCGCCGAAGTCTATAATGCATGCTCTCAACATATCTTCCACAACTTGATTTGTCCTCTCGATCTATCCATCTGTCTGGGGATGGAAAGCAGTACTATAGTTGAGTTTCGTCCCCAGAGAGTGTTGTAGACTCTTCCAGAAATGAGAAGTGAAGCGCGGGTCTCGGTCAGATACGATCCAGACGGGAACTCCATGCAATCTAACCATCTCCTTAATATATAGGGCAGCAAGTACGTCGACTGACCATCGGCTTTTGATGGGTAAGAAATGGGCCGATTTAGTTAGCCGGTCGATAATCACCCAAATTCCATCATATTCGCCCCTAGACTTGGGCAAACCCATGATAAAGTCCATGCCAATATCTTCCCACTTCCACTTGGGAATATCCAGCGGATGTAGCTTTCCGACGGGTTTTTGATGTTCCGCCTTCACTTGTTGGCATGTGAGGCAACGAGATACAAAGTCTACTACCTCCCTTTTCATGTTAGGCCACCAGAAAGTTCTTTTCAAATCTTGGTACATCTTAGTGGCTCCAGGGTGGATCGTGTACCTCGATCGATGAGCTTCTTCAAAAATCTTCTTCTTCAACTCGGGACAGTCGGGCACACATGTCCAATCATGGAATAGCAGTCTGCCATCAGGTGCCAGCTTGAAATCAAGTCTCTCGTCCAGCTTGCTCTTTATCTCCACTACTGAGGGATCTTCTTCCTATAGCTTCTTGATTTCAGGTAGCAAATCTAGATGTAGGCTCATATGAGATAGAATAATACACGTGTTCTTCTCATCTGTGCTGATATCGAGCTCAGAGAATTTCTCTAGCAGCTTCCATTCTTGTATCATATAGTTGGCCAATATTATTCTCGGCTTTCGACTAAGGGCATCAGCTACGGAATTACCCTTACCAGGATGGTACTGTATAGTGAAGTCGAAATCCTTGAGATACTCGAGCCAACGCCTTTGCCGCATGTTCAGCTCCTTTTGGGAGAATAAGTACTTGAGGCTTTTATGATCGGAGTACACAGTGAACTGTTCTCCATAAAGATAGTGCCTCCAGATCTTCAAGGCAAATACTACCGCGGCCAATTCTAAGTCATGAACCGGGTAGTTCTCTTCATGTTTCTTCAATTGTCAGGAAGAGTATGCAATAACTCTTCCATTCTGCATCAATACACATCCGAGGCCAATACCCGAAGCATTGGTATATACCTCGTATTTTTCTCCTTCAACTGGTAATGATAAGACTGGAGCAGTGGTCAAGAGATCCTTTAATGCTTGGAAACTCTTTTCACAGTTGATGGGGACATCACCTCCCATGCCCACGTTCACAGCTCGTCTCCTCGCCCCGGTTGCATCCGGCATGGTCTAGTTATTTAATTTTGAGTCCTATGTAATTTTTATTTGAGTCATTTGATGTATTTTCTCTTTTATTTGAGTCATGTTCCTAGGTCTTGTGTTTATTTCTCTAAGTTTGAGTGTCATTAGATTATCTAGTTAGCTATTGGGCCCAATTCATTGGGCTTGGCCCAAGGGCTCCCCCCTACCCCCTCGGTTATTTGTCATTGAGTCAATTGTCAGGGTCTTATTGTCAAATGTGGGTTGCCTATATATAGGGCCCCATTCCCCCCCATTTGAAGTTAATGAATCAATGAATGAAAAACTTGCCATTTTGAGAGTTTACACTTCTTATCTAGTGGAGAGATTCCATTTTTTGGGTGAGAGACCCTAGGGGAGAGATTCCCCACCCTTCCCTCTCTTAATCTCTCTTTTTCACTCCACTTTCTCTCTCCTCCACACCCAATTTTGAAAATTTTCTCTCTCCTCCCTTCCCAACCACCACTCTCCCACCTACCCCCATTAAAGGCCACTCCCCTTCCCCACACATCCCATTACTCCACCCCCTAGTCCCAAGGGAGCATCCCCAATCACTAAGCCACCCTCCAACCACCTCATCCCTTTCCCAAGCACCCTTCCCTCTCCCCCATGCAACCCTCCACTTCCCTAGGCCATTTGAATTCAAAAATCCCCTTCCCTCCACAGCCCTAGGGCGCCCAAGACCCCTCCCCTTTGGTTAGGGGCGGCCCCCTCTCATCCTCTCCATCTTCCCTTGTTCCCCTCCATCACCCCCACCTTCTACCATCTAGAGTAAGAGGACCTGCAGAAGACCTGAAGCTTGCAGCAGCGACCCTGACCTCCTCCGGACGTTCCTAGAAGCCCAAGAGCCATCGTTGGAAGCGTCTACCTGTCTTCTTCGCAACGGCAGTGGTCTCGTCCCCATCAGAGCTCGGTGCTGCCCAGGAAACCCATTCTTCCACGACTACGCAGATCTGCCCCGGCAGAGCTTCTGAGCCGGAGAAAGAGCTTCACCACGACGAACCCAGGAGGAATCAGGCCACGAGCTCTTCTACAAAGTTCTTTCCCTTCCTGTCTACTTTCAGAATCAAGAAGCGGAACTCCATTCGGCATCCTGTAGCAGGCGTTATCAATTTTCTCCCTCAGCTTCGCAGTCTTGTTACCCACAGTCTGCACCAACCTGTCAACAGTGTTCAGAGTTCCCTGGTCCTCTCTGACATCATTTGGCCTCCCCGTTAGTTGTTCTGCGAAGAGGACTCGTCCATGGTTCCAACAACTCCAACGGTGCTCGATTCCGAGTTCGGGAGCTGTCGGGGCATCCTCTGCAACCTGCTGTTGGAAACCAGGAGCTAGCTCTACAGAGATCCTGATCCGGAGAGAAAGCTTCACCACGACAAACCCCGGAGGAATCAGGCCACGAGCTCTTCTGAAAAGTTCTTCCTCTACCTGTCTACTTTCAGAACCAAGAAGCGGAACTCCGTTCGGCATCTTGCAGCAGAAGTTACCAATTTTCTTCCTCAGCATTCGACTCTGCTTCCCACTATCTGCATCGACCACTCCTCACTTTTCTGAGTCCTTTGATCTTCACCGCCATCTTTTGGCATCCCCGTTTGTTCTTCTGTAAAGAGGACTCACCCATGGTTCCAACAGTTCCAACGGCGACTGATTCGGAGTTCGGGAACGGTCGGGGCAGCCGTGTCTTCCTGCTGTTGATAATCTGTTGCAGACAATCCGAGAATCAGCAACCCTGTTCGTGCTCCCGCCCAGGCCGGCAGTAACCCCTGAAGAAATTGGCAAAATTCAGAGGCACTCCCGTTCCAGAGACGAAGAGATCCCCACTAGTCTCACCCTCAGCAAAATTCCTGAGCAAGTTCTACAGCTGCAACACCGGCTATCTGTCCTTATCCGCATACAGCAGGCAGATTCGGTGTCATCACTTATTCCTCACTCTTTGCTTTGATTTCCCCTCCCCGCTTGGCCGGCTGAAGGCCCCTCCCTGCGTGGAGTTAGTATTGATTATAATATTATTAACCCCCACCCGAAGGTCCCCCCTCCTGCGAGAGATGTAGTGTTGTAATAGCTTAAACATGTCAAGCTACCCCGGCGCGGCGTGTGGGGAACCCACGCTTCCCCGCTCGCCCTCGTCTCCGAGCGGGACCGGTTTCTTCAAACCGGTCGAGTAAGTGCTCCAAAAGTTTGCTATAATTCATGCTTGTTCTTTCAATATTAGTTCATAAACTCCGCTGGCCGTGACGAGAGCCCGATCCTTAAGCTCATTGCTATAAGTGATCATCGTGGGAAGAGAGTGGAACCCGTGCCCTTTGGCACTTCGTCGGACCCTTGATTTGGGCAGCCATACCCTTAGGGAATCAAACCTTGGCCTTGCTGGCCCTCTACCAGCAAGGGCCCAGCCCACACAACCTCCCCTTGGCATTGCCAAGTTACCCCCGGGTCTTAGTGAGCATCGGGTGAGCGGTTGCCATTATCGGTCCGTTTTGAATGCTTAATTGTGCCTACTTGTTGAGTCCTAGGTTGTGTCACATCAATTGGTATCTGAGCAAGTTCACAACTTGTCTCTCCACAAGTTGGTCCTAGGGCATGTTTATGCATTTAGAGTCCTCGGTTGCATCTCCCATGTCCACTAGAATGGCCACTTCATACCCGTCATATCCATCCCCATCAACTTTCCCAAGAAGCCCAAATCCTCATGGAAGCTCCATTGCCAACAAAGTGGGTAGCAACACCTCTATCATAGAAGCCCTACCTAATGTCCTTAATCGGCTTGAAGATATCATGTCTCGACTCGACCGACTTGAAGGAAATAGCCGTGCACCAAGAGTGAATGAGAGTGACCTTTGGGGAAATCTAGAAACCATATTTTTAGAACACTTGAAAATCAAAACCCCCGCCTTTGATGGATCCAACAGCCCAAGCCTTTACCTAGATTGGGAGATTTCCCTAGACCAATTCTTTAAAAGTTGCCCCTTGAACGAAGAAAGGAGAATGAGGCTAGCCAAGGCACACCTCTCCAAACAAGCTAAAACTCATTGGTTAGTTGTGGAAGGTTTAAGAAGGATCCGCAGGGAGGCCCCCATTAGCACTTGGGATGAGATGAAGGTCGAGCTTAGGAAAATCTACACTCTCCAACCCTCTCCCTCCTACTCAAATCACAAAAGCCCAAGGAGCACTTCAACTCCTTCATCCCCACCCGGTCAATCCAAGACCCCAATCACCCATTCCCTACCACTTCCCATCTCTCCCACCCCAACCACTACATTTACACCCCACCTCCAAGTCCACACCACAACCATAGGTCCCCATACCCAATTGGGCCCCATGGCCAACTCTCCACTTAGGCCCATGGTAACCCCCACCACTACCTCTCCATCACCCCCAAAAAGAGACACTCCTCTCAAAACAAATCAACACAAACCCCTTCAACCCACCCATCTTCCTCTTCCTACCCCAATCCAACTCCCACCAAAGCCTCCACTACTACCCTCACCTATCCTAACCCAAGTTTCCCACTACCTATCACCCCGGATACACCATGCCCCAATCATCACCACACCCTCAAAAGCCCCTCTCACCTCCTTGGAAGAAGAACCCATACCCCACCCCATAGTGGTGAACACTCCAAACCCACTCTCCACCTTGGAGGAAACCCAAGCCCAAATTGAAGAAGAAACAACACACGAGGGTCTTCACCTTACATCACCATCTCTAGTTGGAGTCAATCTCATCTTAGGGGAAACCCTTGTTAGTTGGCTAAAGAAGAGCCCAATAAGAGAGATCACGGCCCACGATTTCCCACCCATGAAGGAAAACCATCCCATAGTGCCCATCTCCTCTTATCACACCACAATCCAAGCATCTTATCAAGTAGACACCTTAGAGGATTTTCTTAGAGGCTTAGCATGACAAATTGAGTTCACTAGCATGTTGACCCCTATGGCCGAACAACCTAGGAGCCTTGGCCTCCTACACCTATGCATCGGGTCAATCACCTCGGTCTATACCATTGGTTGCTACACTAGCGACCTCCTTTTCCTTCTCCCTATGGTAGAAGAACCCATCTCGATCCACTCCCCTACCATTGAGATCCCAAATACTTTGATCAGTCAACCAACTAGAAACTTTGGCCCAATTACCTTAGAGGAAGATGACTCACAATTTGGGAACCTTGAAGACATAGAGTGCCTCCCTCTAGGAAGACCTTTCCACGACCCCTTTGATCCCTTCCTATGGGAGTCTAGTTCCCCATGTGATCCAACCACCTTATCCACCACCCACCATTCCCTATCCCAACCCACCATGTTAGACCTAATTCACCTCATCCTAGACCCGGGTTACACCTTGGGAACCATGACCTTGGGCCACATACCCCTAGGTAATAAGGTTGTGCCCCACCCCATGATGACCACCTTCTTAGATCCATTCGATCCTTTTCAATGGCAGTTAAAGGGTTATCCCACACCTATACACATGAAATTCACCTTTAGGAAAAACATGCATGTGTCTAGGCTTACCACACCGCTTGGCATGAACACTATGTTGGGTCCATTCATTCATATCACCCACATGTCAAGTAGAAAGCATGAGTGGTCCAAATTCGGATGTAGTGGTCCACCTTCACTCATCATGAGTCGTAGGCATGATAGGAGTATTCATGGATGTCCGGGTCCCCCAGCATTTGTCACCCCCATGCATGACCGGATCACCTATGGATGCCCCGGTCCTCCCCATTCCATCAAAGTCTTCCTGACGTCAAAGCATGATTGGTCTACTTTTGGTTGCCCAGGTCCACCCAACACCCCTAGAATGTCAACATTCACAAAATTGCATGAAAGCCTTTGCAAGCACATAAGCAAGGAAAATGAGATCTATAAGAGGCAGGCTGACTCCCTTCGGCGTCACCAAGAATTCCACGTGGGTGACTTTGTGATGGTGAGGAAGGAGAGGCTCTCCCCGGGAGTCATCTCCAAATTGAGGCTACGTGGGGCTGGTCCCTTCCAGGTCCTGAGGCGCATTGGCGCTAATGCCTGTGAGTTAGATATCCCCGAGGAGTATGGAGTGAGTCCTACATTCAATGTAGCCGACCTAGTGCCATATACGGGACCCACGGTGGTACCTAGTGAGGATATTGAGCCTATTCCCTCCGTTGAGAGAGCACCCACCCGTGAGGAGAGTCCACCAGCCAAGAGAGCCCAGCGTGAGCGCATTGAACGAATATTGGATGAACATGCCACTACCACCAGGAGCAAGGTATACGAGCGCTATCTCGGCAGGTGGATGGATCGGTCTCGTTCGGAAGACTTGAGGGCAGTACCACTTCTACACCCTCCAAGGAGGGAAGGACACTTACTCGACGGAGTCGAGTTCTCCGCACCCCGGGAGTATGATGGGGACATCACCTCTCATGCCCACGTTCACAGCTCGTCTCCTCGCCCCGGTTGCATCCGGCATGGTCTAGTTATTTAATTTTGAGTCCTATGTAATTTTTATTTGAGTCATTTGATGTATTTTCCCTTTTATTTGAGTCATGTTCCTAGGTCTTGTGTTTATTTCCCTAAGTTTGAGTTTCATTAGATTGTCTAGTTAGCTATTGGGCCCAATTCATTGGGCTTGGCCCAAGGGCTCCCCCCTACCCCCTCGGTTATTTGTCATTGAGTCAATTGTCAGGGTCTTATTGTCAAATGTGGGTTGCCTATATATAGGGCCCCATTCCCCCCCATTTGAAGTTAATGAATCAATGAATGAAAAACTTGCCATTTTGAGAGTTTACACTTCTTATCTAGTGGAGAGATTCCATTTTTTGGGTGAGAGACCCTAGGGAAGAGATTCCCCACCCTTCCCTCTCTTAATCTCTCTTTTTCACTCCACTTTCTCTCTCCTCCACACCCAATTTCGAAAATTTTCTCTCTCCTCCCTTCCCAACCACCACTCTCCCACCTACCCCCATTAAAGGCCACTCCCCTTCCCCACACATCCCATTACTCCACCCCCTAGTCCCAAGGGAGCATCCCCAATCACTAAGCCACCCTCCAACCACCTCATCCCTTTCCCAAGCACCCTTCCCTCTCCCCCATGCAACCCTCCACTTCCCTAGGCCATTTGAATTCAAAAATCCCCTTCCCTTCACAGCCCTAGGGCGCCCAAGACCCCTCCCCTTTGGTTAGGGGCGGCCCCCTCTCATCCTCTCCATCTTCCCTTGTTCCCCTCCATCACCCCCACCTTCTACCATCTAGAGTAAGAGGACCTGCAGAAGACCTGAAGCTTGCAGCAGCGACCCTGACCTCCTCCGGACATTCCTAGAAGCACAAGAGCCATCGTTGGAAGCGTCTGCCTGTCTTCTTCGCAACGGCAGTGGTCTCGTCCCCATCGGAGCTCGGTGCTGCCCAGGAAGCCCATTCTTCCACGACTACGCAGATCTGCCCCGGCAGAGGTTCTGAGTCGGAGAAAGAGCTTCACCACGACGAACCCAGGAGGAATCAGGCCACGAGCTCTTCTCCAAAGTTCTTTCCCTTCCTGTCTACTTTCAGAATCAAGAAGCGGAACTCCATTCGGCATCCTATAGCAGGCGTTATCAATTTTCTCCCTCAGCTTCGCAGTCCTGTTACCCACAGTCTGCACCGACCTGTCAACAGTGTTCAGAGTTCCCTGGTCCTCTCCGACATCATTTGGCCTCCCCGTTAGTTTTTCTACAAAGAGGGCTCGTCCACGGTTCCAACGACTCCAACGGTGCTCGATTCCGAGTTTGGGAACTGTCGGGGCATCCTCTGTAACCTGCTGTTGGAAACCAGGAGCTAGCTCTGCAGATATCCTAATCCAGAGAGAAAGCTTCACCACGACAAACTCCGGAGGAATCAGGCCATGATTGCTTCTGCAAAGTTCTTCCTCTCCCTGTCTACTTTCAGAACCAAGAAGCGGAACTCCGTTCGGCATCTTGCAGCAGAAGTTACCAATTTTCTTCCTCAGGCGTTCGACTCTGCTTCCCACTATCTGCATCGACCACTCCTCACTTTTCTGAGTCCTTTGATCTTCACCGCCATATTTTGGCATCCCCATTTGTTCTTCTGTAAAGAGGACTCACACACGGTTCCAACGGCGACTGATTCAGAGTTCGGGAATGGTCGGGGCAGCCGCGTCTTCCTGCTGTTGATAATCTGTTGCAGACAATCCGAGAATCAGCAACCCTGTTCGTGCTCCCGCCCAGGCCGGCAGGAACCCCTGAAGAAATTGGAAAATTTCAGAAGCACTCTTGTTCCAGAGAGGAAGAGATCTCCACTGGTCTCGTCCTCAGCAAAATTCCTGAGCAAGTTCTACAGCTGCAACACCGGCTATCTGTCCTTATCCGCAGACAGCAGGCAGATTCGATGTCATCACTTATTCCTCACTCTTTGCTTTAATTTCCCCTCCCCGCTTGGCCAGCTGAAGGCCCCTCCCTGCGTGGAGGTAGTATTGATTATAATATCATTAACCCCCACCCCAAGGTCCCCCCTCCTGCGAGAGGTGTAGTGTTGTAATAGCTTAAACAGGTCAAGCTACCCCGGCGCGGCGTGTGGGGAACCCACGCTTCCCCGCTCGCCCTCGTCTCCGAGCGGGACCGATTTCTTCAAACCGGTCGAGTGAGTGCTCCAAAACTTTGCTCTAATTCATGCTTGTTCTTTCAATATTAGTTCATAAACTCCGCTGGCCGTGACGAGAGCCCGATCCTTAAGCTCATTACTATAAGTGATCATCGTGGGAAGAGAGTGGAACCCGTGCCCTTTGGCACTTCGTCGGACCCTTGATTTGGGCAGCCATACCCTTGGGGAATCAAACCTTGGCCTTGCTGGCCCTCTACCAGCAAGGGCCCAGCCCACACAACCTCCCCTTGGCATTGCCAAGTTACCCCCGGGTCTTAGTGAGCATCGGGTGAGCGGTTGCCATTATCGGTCCGTTTTGAATGCTTAATTGTGCTTGCTTGTTGAGTCCTAGGTTGTGTCACATCAACAGTCTTCATTCCACTCATAAGACACTTCCTTGCGGGTTAACTTGGTCAGAGGAATCGCAATCTTGGAGAAGTCCTTGATAAAACGCCGATAGTAACCAGCTAGACCCAAGAAGCTTCAAATTTCCGTTGCATTTGTGGGTCGTTCCCAGTTCTTCACGGCTTCAACCTTTGACGGGTCAATAACAATCTCGTTCTTCGAAATGATATGGCCTAAGAAGGATACTTCCTTGAGCCAGAACTCGCATTTGCTGAATTTGGCCTATAGCTTGTTTTCCCTCAATATCTACAGTGCCTTCTTGAGATGTTCTTCATGATCCTCTTCGGTCTTGGAATAGATCAGAATATCATCAATAAAGATCACAATAAATTGGTCTATGTAGGGCCTGAATATGCTGTTCATTAACTGCATAAAAGCTGCGGGGGTATTTGTTAGTTCGAAAGACATAACAGTAAATTCATAATGCCCATACTTGCTTCGGAATACAGTTTTATGAATGTCTTCTTCTTTGATCTTCAGTTGGCAGTAACCAAAACGAAGATCAATCTTGGAGAAATATGAAGCTTCAGATAACTGATCGAACAGCTCGTCAATCCTCGACAGCGGGTATTTGTTCTTGATTGTAAGGTGATTTTGTTGTCGATAGTCGATGCATAGTCTCATCGATCCATCCTTCTTTTTGACGAACAGCACGGGTGCTCCCCAAGGGGAAGTACTCGGCCTAATGAAACTCTTTTTCAACAACTCAATTAGTTGCTCTTTTAGTTCTTTCAGCTCAGTAGGGGACATTCTGTACGGTGCCCTGGAAACAGGACCAACACCAGGGACAAGGTCGATTGTGAACGACGCTTCCCTTTCCGGTGGTAAGCCGGGTAAATCTTCTGCAAAAACGTCAGGAGAATCTCGAATTACACGGATGTCTTCAATTTTAACCTTCTCAACTTCCGTGGCAGTCACGGATGCTATGAAAGTCATGCATCCCTTATCCATAAGCCTTCTAGCTCAGAGTGCTGATATAAGAAGTGATTTACTCCGAGGGCTATTGTAAACTAGCTCTGGGAAATCTACGAAAGTTACCTTGCCATGTCGGCAATTTACAGTTGCTTGGTATGTGGATAACTAGTTGAAACCTAGTATGACATCATAACCCTTCATATCTAGGCATATCAGGTCAGAAGGTAAATTGCTTTCCTTAATCATCACTTCACAATTTGGATAGTGATAAGTGATATCAGACTCATTCCCAAGAGGTGTAGATTTGACCAAATCTAATAGTTCATGTTTCTTAGAAAATGAAGCAGCAAAGTTCTTGGAAACGAATGAATGAGTTGCTCCGGTATCAAATAAAACTTGAGCAGTTTTTGAACAAATAGTGAGAGTACCTTCTACAATTCCGCCTTCAGTGGGTTCCGTCTCTCGGAGAGCTTGCAGACGGCCTTGTTTCTTTACTGGATGCTTCTCATCTTTGATGTCTTGCTCCTTCATCAGTGGGTAGTCTGGGATTCGATGTTCTCGGCTCCTGCATCGAAGACAAGCGCCTAACTTTCTCCAGCATTCCTCTGTCTTATGACTAGCTTTATCACAATACTTTCAAATCTCCTTTGAGGGTGTGGTGGTGGAGAATGGCATGTCATTATTCTGGAATTTCTTTGCCTTCGAGGGCTCCCCTCCCATTAAGAACCTTTTCTTGTTGAATGATTGTTTGAATTTTCTCGGGCTTGTGACGGGTTCCTTCTTGTCTCTTCCTCTGATTCTCTTGGATAATTCGGTGGCGTCTTCTAGCAATTGGGCATGCCGAACTATATCCGAATAGGCTTGGATGTCCATCGGTGCAAGCTGTGTAATATAATGGGGCCGAAGCCCGTTGAGGAACCTTCTCGCCTTCATCTTTTCTGTTCACAACAAGTGAGGTGCATACCTAGATAATCTAGAAAATTGGGCCTCATACTCGGCCACTTTCAAGCCCGTTGTTTTAGAACGGCGAATTCTGCGGCCTTCTTCTCCTAGATATGGTCGGAGAAGTACTTGTTGTTGAAATGCTCCGTGAATTCATCACATGTGACATGGTATTCTGGCAGTGTTGCTTCTATGGATTCCCACCAGCATCGAGCGTCCTGCTTCTGTTGGAATACGGCCAGTAAAACCTTCTCCTCGTCCGCGCATTGCATTACACGGAAGATTCGTTCCATCTCCTTTAGCCAATTCTCGGCATCCTCGGGATCGGACGAACTTGTAAACCTCGGTGGGTTCATGTTACGGAAACTCCTGTGGAGATCACCGGCTCCACGGTTTGCTCCGCCTTGGGCCACTTGCTGTAGTGCCTGTGTAAGGCCTTGCATGGTGCGCTGCATCTCACGCCATTGTGCTCTTTCCGCAGCCATGATCCTACAAAAGAGTTTAAGTATGATAAAGATCGGATTTACTTGTAAGTGTAGACACCCGTTTTCGACCCATAAGTTAAGCCTTTTTCTTATTCTCTTAAGTAAACGCCCCAATTGACCCTCGATTGATGAACTCTTGGACCCATTTGTGACTCTTTTTTGTCCAATTCTAGCCCCTAAATTCACCCTTGGTCCTCTGGATCTCAGTCGGAATCCCCTAGTTCACTCTTCATCAACGCGGAGGTCTCTTACACCGCGTTCCTGATAACGCACCCATCTCCATGGCCGCGATCCTACAATGGCATGTTGACTGCTTGCCCACCTTTTTGACTGACCAATCACTAACGCGGCCTGTCGTAGCAACGCGTTCTTAGGAACGCGACGGTTGCTATGGGGGCGTTCTCAGACAGAAAGCATGTCCGACCAAAGCTATCTATTTTCATCTTGTGACCCCTATTTGGGCTAATTGTGGAAGTTTTATCGATTAAGGAAGGTTCCTAATCCTACTAGGATGCTTTCCCCTCAACTTTTGACAGGATTACCCAATTATATGCCATGGATTTATGGGATTTCCTAGACTCCGACCTAGGGTTTGAGGGTCTCGAATCCTCTATAAAAACCTTCAATCCCTGACGATTTGAGAAGATGCTCGATGGTGGAATTGACCAAGGGAGAGAGGGCGAGGCCACGCTCCGCTAAACCCTTTCAATCCCACGCCCTCTCTCGATCTAAGGGAGTATTTTTAGGGCCTTTCTTCTTTATTTTTCCCCCATCTTTCTTCCGTTCTTAATTCTCCCAATTTTTGCATTACATAGCATTTTTGTTTAAACAAAATAATCTCTTTCAACTTCACGCATACACAGACACACGAAACCCAGTTTTTGCCCTGCCATAGGGGTTTAAAAACCCCCCAGGTAATCTACCACCCTTTTTATGTGTTTTCAATTAGAGATAAGGGTATATATTGTGCTTAATTGTGATCTAATGGGCGTTGTTTTGTTGTCTATCAATTCTTTGCAGGCACAGGAACCATAGTGATGGGGACATCTCCGACCACTCCACATTTTTGGGGTTCCTGATGATCGCCAGCAGTGCTACATCTTGTTCATCACTTTATTCTGAGTCATATAATGTATCTTTCATTTTCTTATTATGTAATTTTCCTTTTATTTGAGTCAAGTCCCTAGGTTAATTGGCATTAGAGTGGTTAATGAGTCAGTTGGGCCCAATTAAGTGGGCTAGGCCCATGGGCGCCCCCTTCCCCCCTTGGTTTATTTTCATTAGTCTAAAACTCAGGGTCTTATGTTAAATTGTGAGATTCCTATAAATAGGACCCCAATCCCTCCATTTGGAGCTAATGAATTATTGAGTGAAAATTATCCACAAGAATTGTGCCTCCTTCTCTCTCTAGCTCTCTCTCTATTTCTATCTCTCTCTCTCTAAAGGGGGCGAACCCCATTCTCTCTCCTCCCCACCTCCAATTTCGAAATTCACTCTCTCTCCTCCCCATTCACCTCTCATTAAGACCCCTCCCCCTTCCCCATACCTCCCATTTAATTCCCCTCCAACCCCTAGGTGGAATCCCCTTCTCCTAGGCACCTCTCCCTCCTCCCAAGCAACCTTTCCCCTTCCCCATACAACCTTTCATTTTCCCAAGGGAGAATCCCTTCTCCCAAGCACCCCTTCCCCTCCCCAAGGCAACCCTTCCCATTCCCTAGGCCCCCATTAACCCCTCCATTAACCCCACATTCAAACCAAAGGAGAGTTCTCTCCCCCCTCTCTCCTTCCCAACCCAAATTCGTAGCTCCCCCTTCCTCCACTTGATAGACCACCTCTCAGCCCCCTTTCTGCCCATCCCACACCTTGTATCACCCCCTAACAGACCCCCACATAGTCAAGTGTCACCCCCACACCCATCCACCCCATTTCCCACCCCATCTACTCCATCTCCCATCACCTATCATCACCCTATTCATCTCAGTCCGCAGGCAGCAGTCAAGGGTCGAGTTGCAGAGTCAACCACGTCTTCACCGCACATCTTCTGGAGGCGTATCCTACATTTCCGGAAATCTCTTCTTAGTCGTCTTCGCAGGTGAGGTGATCCCGCCCCAATTCGAGTTCGGAGCTGTCCGGGAGAGCCATTCTTCACCGACTGCGCAGAACCAGTCCGGCCAGAAACCAGAGCTGCCATTCAGAAGCTACTGCGACCACACCAGTGCTCCACTTGGTGTTCCACTTGACCGGGGAGAAGATCCACCAGAACTCTATCCAACACAGCAAGCGGGACCTCGTTTGGAGTTCGGAGCTCCCCGTTCCAAATTATTTTCCCCAAATGCGCAGGTCAGTCCTGTCAGGGACTGATCAGACCCCCTCTCACTCTTCGGGTTCCACCTCCCTGCTCTGACCTCTTCTGGTACCCTCCCTGGTGGCCTCTCGAAGAAGACTTGTCCACGGTCGTCCTCGACTTGGTCCCGCCTCAATTGGACTTCGGGAGTGACAGTGGCACCTACGTTCACCTGCTGTTGCACCCTGGGACCAGTCCGAACCAGAGCGCAGGGAGCCTGATCCAGAGCCCACCCCTGCCGGTGTCGACGTCAGGATCATCCGTAAAAATTCACAGGCATTTTTGGGTCTATCAGTGACGTTTCGGCTCTGGTTTCGTCAACTTATGAGTTCGGAGGAGTGCGTGGCAGCGTCTACATCAACCCCCTGTCCGGGTATTCCAGAATGGGGCAGATCGTTCGGCAATAGCTAGTTCACCACCCCACCCCGCCTGGCCGGCTTAACGCCCCTCCCTGTGTGGAGGTAGTGTTTGTTTGTAACTGAAATTTCCCTTTCCCTAGTCCAACCCCCCTGCGTGGGGAGTAGTGCATGTAATATTTGAACAGGGGAAGCTACACCGACGCAGTGTGCGGGGAACCCACACTCCCCCGCTCGCCCTCGTCTCCGGCCGAGTTCGGTGTCTTCACACCGATCAGGTGAGCTTCGGACCACTCTCCTCTGCTGGTTTCTTACCTTTTCTTAGTTTAGTATTATCTCTAGTTGCGCCGTCGGCAGTGAGAGAGAGCTCGTTCCAATTTTCCATCAATTCGAGTGCCACCACGGGTGAGTTGTGAGGGAGACACTACATCCCATGCCCTCGGCGTGCCGGCCACCCTTGAAGTTGGGCATCCCTATCCCATTGGGGTCCATCCCCAGCCAGCCATATCCTTGGAACCCCAAGGTCCACTTCGGACCCTCACCATCATCGCCGGTCCGCCTACGGGCCCGGGTGCGCGCCTCACGGGAGAACCGCTTGTGAGATATCGCCGTTCGGTCCGGTTGCTTGCAAATCTAGATCCAAGGAGTAGTGTCATATCAATTTGGTATCAGAGCAAGTTTTAGACTTGTCTCTACTAAGTCTTGTCCTAGGGCCATTGCATTCGTCACCCGTTCATCATGACCACTTCCTACTTGGCCTATTCACCATCCTTAGACCCATTAGCTGCTTTTGTGTTTGATGGATCTCGCCCTGGCATGTATCTAGAATGGGAGAAGTCCATAGACCGACACTTTGGGAGGTTCACCCTGTCAGGGCCTATCCAAGTCAACTATGCCAAGAGTTTGCTCTGGCGCCAAGCTAGGAAAGAATGAGAGTACATTGTAGGTTTGAGAGAAGCCAAAGGGGAAGCACCCATTGAATCTTGGGTTGAAATGAGGGCCGATCTTAGAAAGATCTACGCACCCCAATCTGGACCTCCTCAACCAACCACTTTTCCACCCCCAACTCCAACCCAAGTGCTTCCCCTATCAAGCCCAACCCAAGCCCATCCATGTTCACCACCCCGGGGGTACCATGAGTCGGCTATCTCCACTCCTCCACAAAAAGACCCATTCCTCCCCTTAGAAGAGAGCCCATGATCCATACACCTGATCCCTTGGAAGTAAACACCTCTTCCCTTGGAAGTAAGATCGACCTAGACCCCCTCCCGACCCTCGAGGAAACCCAAGCCCACACCGTTGAGGAGGAGGAGCCACAAAACTCACCCACCCCTCCTAGTTCGGGTCCTCATGAGCCGCACACCGTCACCATAGATGAGTCCATACTCCAATGGCTGAAGCAAAGTCCCACCCTCCTGAGATCACCACCATTGGGATATCAATCCCTAATTGTTCCCACCCGGTCTCCCCATGTCACTTTACAAACCTTCTACTTCGCGGGAGACTTGGGAGACCTAGTGGATTGCCTATATTGGCAAGTCCACTTGACCGGCTTGCTTGCCATGGGACGTTCGGAGCCTAGCACCATTAACTTTGCCCACCCCACCATTGGCTCCATCACTTTCATTTGCACGAGTGGGCATTGCACTATTGAGATTCTTCTATTTCTCCCCTTGGAGGAAGAACCGACTCTGGTCTACTCCCCACCCATTGAGACCCCAAATGCCTTAAACGGTCAACTCACTAGAGATCTTGGACCAATTACTTTGGAGGAGGATGACTCACCACCATATTGTGAGGACCTTGAGGATGTTGAGATAAACTTAGAGCTCCTTTCCCTCGGATACACTTATGTTGATCCTTTTGACCCCTCCCAATGGGAACCCAAGAACCCATGTGGTCCACCCACATCACTTATCACCCACTCCTTCCTACCCTCACCCACCATGTTGGACCAAGCCCATCTCTCCCAAGACTCAGATTACACCATGGGAGCCATGACTTTGGGCAATACACACTTAGGGATCGAGGAAGTGCCCCACTTCATGATATCGACCTTCCAAGACCCCTTTGACCCATTCCAATGGAGGTCCAAAAGCCGACACATAGGAGACATCTTTGGTACAAAAGTGCATAAGTCTTGGCGTACAACACCACTTGATATGATTCTTAAGTCGGGTCCACTCGTTCATATCACCCACATGTCAAGTAGGATGCATGATTGGTTCATATTCGGGTGTATCGGCCCTCCCTCATTTAACATTGGTCATACACATGTCAAAGGCATCTACGGATGTCTGGGTCCCCCGATATTTATCACCACTTTGCATGATAGGTACACCTACGGGTGCCCTGGCCCACCTAGGTTGACCAAAGTCTACACGGCATCATTGCATGATAGGTCCACTTATGGATGTCCCGGTCCTCCCAATTCCATCAAAGTCTTCTTGGCGTCAAAGCATGACTGGTCTACATATGGTTGTCCTGGTCTACCTTTGCACACTACCCACTTTCACAACCACTCACCGCATCATAATGCATGGCATGAGCATACACGCAAGCAAATCGCAACAAGCGGTGAGGTTCACAAAGAGCGAGAAAAGGCTCGCGAGCGCCACTTGAAATTCCAAGTAGGCAACCTATCGATGGTGGCATCTGAGTGGCTCTACCCTAGAGTCACCTCCAACTTGAGGGCATGAGGACTTGGACCTTGCCAAGTTCCGAGTGACTTTGGCAACCCAGCTTATGGGTTGGACTTACGAATGGGTTTTGGGATTCACCCCATTTCCCATGTGGCGGATCCGGCACCCTATATGGGCACCGCGGTGGATCCTAGTGACTACCCTGAGCCTATATCTTTCCTTGTGAGTGATACCCTCGGAGAGCCAACAAAAATCAGCCTGAGAGCCCGACGTGTGCACACGGAGGCAATACTAGGGAAGCAGGGTTCCATCGCCAGCAATAGGGTGTGCCCAAGCCACCGTGAGAGGATGAAGGACCGTCCCCTGGTTACGAATGCAGGGTTGAGTTTGGAGGTCGAGGTTCACCCCGAGCTTCTTTAGAGGACCATTTACTCGACGGAGTCGAGTTTTCCGCACCCCGGGGGTATGATGGGGACATCTCCGACCACTCCACATTTTTGGGGTTCCTGATGATCGCCAGCAGTGCTACATCTTGTTCGCCACTTTATTCTGAGTCATATAATGTATCTTTCATTTTCTTATTATGTAATTTTCCTTATATTTGAGTCAAGTCCCTAGGTTAATTGGCATTAGAGTGGTTAATGAGTCAGTTGGGCCCAATTAAGTGGGCTAGGCCCATGGGCGCCCCCTTCCCCCCTTGGTTTATTTTCATTAGTCTAAAACTCAGGGTCTTATGTTAAATTGTGGGATTCCTATAAATAGGACCCCAATCCCTCCATTTGGAGCTAATGAATTATTGAGTGAAAATTATCCACAAGAATTGTGCCTCCTTCTCTCTCTAGCTCTCTCTCTATTTCTATCTCTCTCTCTCTAAAGGGGGCGAACCCCATTCTCTCTCCTCCCCACCTCCAATTTCGAAATTCACTCTCTCTCCTCCCCATTCACCTCTCATTAAGACCCCTCCCCCTTCCCCATACCTCCATTTAATTCCCCTCCAACCCCTAGGTGGAATCCCCTTCTCCTAGGCACCTCTCCCTCCTCCCAAGCAACCTTTCCCCTTCCCCATACAACCTTTCATTTTCCCAAGGGAGAATCCCTTCTCCCAAGCACCCCTTCCCCTCCCCAAGGCAACCCTTCCCATTCCCTAGGCCCCCATTAACCCCTCCATTAACCCCACATTCAAACCAAAGGAGAGTTCTCTCCCCCCTCTCTCCTTCCCAACCCAAATTCGCAGCTCCCCCTTCCTCCACTTGCTAGACCACCTCTCAGCCCCCTTTCTGCCCCTCCCACACCTTGTATCACTCCCTAACAGACCCCCACATAGTCAGGTGTCACCCCCACACCCATCCACCCCATTTCCCACCCCATCTACTCCGTCTCCCATCACCTATCATCACCCTATTCATCTCAGTCCGCAGGCAGTAGTCAAGGGTCGAGTTGCAGAGTCAACCACGTCTTCACCGCACATCTTCTGGAGGCGTATCCTACATTTCCGGAAAGCTCTTCCAGTCATCTTCGCAGGCGAGGTGATCCCGCCCCAATTCGAGTTCGGATCTGTCCGGGAGAGCCATTCTTCACCGACTGCGCAGAACCAGTCCGGCCAGAAACCAGAGCTGCCATTCAGAAGCTACTGCGACCACACCGGTGCTCCACTTGGTGTGCCACTTGACCAGGGCGAAGATCCACCAGTCCTCTATCCAAAACAGCAAGCGGGACCTCGTTTGGAGTTTGGAGCTCCCCGTTCCAAATTATTTTCCCCAAATGCGCAGGTCAGTCCTGTCAGGGACTGATCAGACCCCCTCTCACTCTTCGGGTTCCACCTCCCTGCTCCGACCTCTTCTGGTGCCCTCCCTGGTGGCCTCTTGAAGAAGACTTGTCCACGGTCGTCCTCGACTTGGTCCCGCCTCAATTGGACTTCGGGAGTGACCGTGGCACCTACGTCCACCTGCTGCTGCACCCTGGGACCAGTCCGAACCAGAGCGCAGGGAGCCTGATCCAGAGCCCACCCCCGCCGGTGTCGACGTCAGGATCATCCATAAAAATTCACAGGCATTTTTGGGTCTGTCAGTGACGTTTCGGCTCTGGTTTCGTCAACTTATGAGTTCGGAGGAGTGCGTGGCAGCGTCTACATCAACCCCCTGTCCGGGTATTCCATAATGGGGCAGATCGTTCGGCAATAGCTAGTTCACCACCCCACCCCGCCTGGCCGTCTTAACGCCCCTCCCTGTGTGGAGGTAGTGTTTGTTTGTAACTGAAATTTCCCTTTCCCTAGTCCAACCCCCCTGCGTGGGGAGTAGTGCATGTAATATTTGAACAGGGGAAGCTACACCGACGCAGTGTGCGGGGAACCCACACTCCCCCGCTCGCCCTCGTCTCCGGCCGGGATCGGTGTCTTCACACCGATCAGGTGAGCTTCAGACCACTCTCATCTGCTGGTTTCTTACCTTTGCTTAGTTTAGTATTATCTCTAGTTGCGTCGTCGGCAGTGAGAGAGAGCTCGTTCCAATTTTCCATCAATTCGAGTGCCACTGCGGGTGAGTTGTGAGGGAGACACTACATCCCACACCCTCGGCGTGCCAGCCGCCCTTGAAGTTGGGCATCCCTATCCCATTGGGGTCCATCCCCAGCCATCCATATCCTTGGAACCCCAAGGTCCACTTCAGACCCTCACCATCATCGCCGGTCCGCCTACGGGCCCGGGTGCGCGCCTCGTGGGAGATATCGCCGTTCGGTCCGGTTGCTTGCAAATCTAGGTCCAAGGAGTAGTGTCACATCACATAGGACGTGAGGCCCTTGCACCTTGTCCGACCTTGGAGTAAGGAAGGAATCGAATCTGCAACCCTGCTGCCTTCACTGATAACGCGACACTCCCTTACACCGCGTTCCTGAGAACGCGCCGCACACTTCAACCGCGTTCTATAGAACGCGCCCTACATCTCCACCACGTTATCAGCCAGGGGCTTTTCTTTCAATTTCTGAGGTAAGTAGCATGTCCTCTCGTTAGTTGCTTATCATCCTTGACATGCTATAGGCTTCAGTGGCGATCACGGTCTAGTTTCATCATATTTTATGTGTTCTTCCCCATTTTTGTCATGTTATTCACGCTATATATTGCGACTTCTATTTATTCATTCATGATTTGGTGATTTTTGACATCTACATCTTTTGGCGATCATGGTGGGACCCTTTGTGCCCGTCACGCCTATTCCTTTGCCTGCCTGCTTGATCGATTTGTGTGTGTGCATAATTTTGGCAGAGGTGTTCATGTTGTCTGGATCACGTTTTACCCAGAGGCGCGTCTATAGACGCGTCTCTGGATATAACAGTGTTCTTTGAGATCTCTTCTATCAACCTCATGTCATCTGATTGCATGTTTCTGGCATTCTGTTGAGTGTCAATTGGACTTTCAGGAATCGTGGTGTATCCTCTGACCGTGATATTGATCGCGCCCTCAAGGAACACCACGTTCTATTGAGTCACCCGAGAGCACTGTTGTCATATTATTTGTCGGGTTTCTGTCCATTATTCTGTTTATTAGCATCTTGCATATTTCTTGCACATTGTTATATGTTCATTCATTCGTCATCTCCTTGTCATTTAGCTTAGATTTTGCATTTAGTTCACATTCATTGCGCGCTTGGTTTGAGAGACCTCTCTCTCTATACTCCTAGGATTCCCTACACCCTCTCGGACTTGGAAGTACCCTCCATCGAGCATTCTGTCTCTTTGGACTGGGATTTCCTTGTCCGAGGCCTCCGTAAGTCCCCGCACCCGTGGATTCCCTCACGGACACCGGACAGGTTGTACCTTGAAGTTCCCCGGGGATAGTTGGCCCAAAGCGTGGTGAGAGAAGCTTACCAAGCTGGCATCGGAGCAAATCACATGGCAACTAGGTTCCTACCTTGAGTAAATTGCATATACATTGTTTATGATCATTTAATTCACATTAAGGAGGAAATAAAAGAAAATTTTGAGCATGAACATTCCACCTCATTGACTCTTTTGCAAGATTTTTTTGATTGAACTATTGTTTGTTTGCATAATGTCTCAGTTGAATAATCAAAGTAACATGGTTAATCCAACACGTAATCATGAGAATGAACAACCAAGCACATCTTATAATTCTCAATCTCATAATCTCCACCACAAATTCTTCAAGGGATCACACCTTCACCCCCATGGAGTTGCCCAACCCCAGGGCAATTCTCAACCTTGTGGCCCCTCGCACCGATTGCGGGCCGTTACCTCCACGGGACTGTCTCCTCCCAATGATGAGAAGGTTTCTCAGATCCTGCGTGCTATAGATCATCTCACCCCTCAATAGATTCAGGCCCTTCAGGCCGTTGTTGAGGGTGCATCTCATTCTTCTCTTCCTCCTTCCACTTCTATTTGGGTGGTTCATCACCCGCCTCTTTGTTCCTATCCCCCCTCTCCTACTCCCATTCGGGTGGTCCATCACCCGCCTGCATCTCATGGCCATGTCCCTCCTCAGGTGGTCCACCAGCCGCCTCCTCTTCCAATCCATTCCCCTCGAGTGGCCCATTATCTTTCTCCCTCTCCTATCCATACTCCTATTCGGGTAGCCCATCACCCACATCCTTCTATTCCTCCTTTTCCACGGCCCCAAGGCCCATCCATTCCCTGCAACCCGGTTCGCCCGGGTCCTTCTTTAGGTCAGCCTGTCAACTCTGCTGCACGACCTTTTTATGCAAGCCCATCATGCCAACCTCCCATTGCTCAGGTTACACCTCTCCAGCAGGCCCTCGCGGATAAAGTTGCTTCGCTGGAGGAACAGTTAAAGAGGGTTACAAGTCAGCGACGCGAACCTCCTTATCCTTCTCCAGTCAATCCTCTTTACGCTGCTCTAAACGACATTACAAAGATGGAGAAAGATTGGAAGGATAGAAGGGAGGACTATGACATCAAAAATTTAGCCAAGCAAGATTCGGTAAATTTCAATGTTCAAGTGGACACCGTCCGACCTCCATCCATTCACACCGTTCATTCACATGGCCCTCCACCTTCACAAACACCATACCATTACATTTCACCATTCATTGTCACACCTTCACCACGGCGTCCACGTGAGCCTGATTATGAAGAGTCAGGCATTTAAAGAACCAAGTACGACACATGATGTAGAAGGCCTGAAGGCACCCCTTCCGAGTTTCCTTTGTTTTCATCTCCCTCCACTACCATCAGAGGAACCTCCTGCTCAGGACGAAGCCATCGTCCCTAATCCAATCCCCACCTTTGAGACTTATTGGTGTTATGATGATGGGTCGGCACTCTAATCCCCCACACCAATGCGTCAAGAGTCTTCCCCTACTCCTAACACCTCTCGCCCCATCCGGCTCTTCCTATGCACTAAATCTCCAGCTACTACACCATCAACCTCCACAGCATCAATACCCGCCGGATTTTCCACTAAACCTCCATCCATTATACCTTCATCAACCCTCACATCATCAACCTCCACCGAACTCACCACTAAACCCTCTCCAGTTAACCTCCCATCATCGCCACCTCGGCCCTCCGCTATACCCCTAACCCTTGACCTGACCACCCTTACTCCACCATGTAACCCTCCACCTTTACCTATGGCTAATCCTGAGCAGGATCCACTTCCTTCTTTTGCACTCGAGTTAACCCCGACCGCTTCCGAGCAAAGGGGGACGCTCGGCGTGCTCGAACCTCCACTTCCACTTACCCTTCCTCCAACACCCTCCATTAAATCACCACTCATGAAGCCTTCCGCCTTCGCTTTATCTCCCTTTACCACTTGGAAGGAGTGCATTCCTACAGGCACTTGTGTCAAAGACGATCAAAAGTGAGACCAGGAAGGTTTGGTTAGCTTCTTCAAAGTCCAAAATTTTATCTACCGCGCGCCAGTCGCTATTTTCGTCAGGACTTCACAAGTATTTGCCGAGAGAAAGTGCCAAGAATTGATGCCATGCCGGCCCCAGGACCGAGTTGTCAAGGTTATTTTATTCATTGGGCGTGAGACATTTAGAGCTCTCATTACCCCTCATTCTGTTACGGTGCAAGCTGCCAGTCAAGAGAAGGGGTTTTTCTCGAATGCCATGATGCATGTTTATGGGGAGTTGGTAGAGTCTGTACTCGCGTGGAGAGTTGGGCACCCTTTTCTTCAAGCCTCCGGTGTCAGGTCTACCTTATATTTGCCTCCGCACAAAGGGCAGACAGCTACGTTAACGCAGTTGCCCAAGCTCTTCACTTTAAAGGGGGAGCCCCCATGGGCTGACACTCTGAATCTATCAAGGGCCCACATGCAAGAAACTTGCTATAACAATGCTCTCAATGCTCTCTATGCTTGTTTTACAACAATTGATGCCACAGATAAAGGCGAAGGGACAATGACGTCACCAAATGTTCATCTAAGAAAGGCCAGGCCCTCTGCACGGTGGGCTCGTTACATGAAAAGATGTTCAAAAGGCCGAGCTAAGCCATTGCATTATCAGATGTTGTTCGCCTAGAAGAACAGGAGTGTCAAGATCCGAGGAATGCATGGTGGGCGCCCAGTTAGGCCACTCTCTTTTTGTTCACCTTCCTCCACGTTCATCTTATTAAGCTCTTCCCCTTGGATCATCTATCTCCCTTCTCCTAAGGCGGTCCTCTCTTCTCTCCTAAATCAAATCCGTCTTTCTCAATTTCCCATTCGATTTGATTTATCCTCTCGATTCTGTAACCATATTTTTCTGCCATCATTCCATCATCATTCTGCCTTTCCCGAGGAATCCACCGATTGCCCCGGACTCATGTCATCATCTCAACATCTGATCACTCCCAACTCCATGAATTGTTCATTCAATTCACCTTCCTCTCAAGAGGCTTCCAACCCTTCCTCCCCCATTCTTTGGGATCCTCCAATTCCATGTTCTACCTTCCACCATTCTCACCCAAATCATCATCTTCGCCCTTTCTCATGCTGTTCTCGGGGCTTTAGTCCCCCATAACACCCTCTCTTCTGCCATCTTCTGTAGACTTTTTATGTTTTCAGGGCGTCATGTTGTGCCTCTTTGGCATTTGGTTTTGATGATAGCAAGACAGTGAGTGCATTTGAGTGCATTTGATATTGTACTTTGATGATAGCAATGTTATTGTGTTTTGATGATTGCAACACAGTCGGTGCATTATGATATTGTGTCTTGAATGTGTTTTGAATATGGCTGCTGATATGATTGCATAGGACTGTGTCTGATATACAGCATTGAATGCATGAGTTTGCATGAGTATTGCATGATGCGTTGACGCATGGGATCATTGCGTCAACTCTCTGGTCTGTCCCAGAGCTGGTCTATAAAATGTGTCAACTGGTGCATCGACGCAGTGGATTCAATGCGTTGACGCATTGGAATTGTTTTGAAAGAGCTCTTGCTTTGCTTCATGCATTAGTCTAAACACTGTCCATCTGAGTCTCTCATGCAGAGTCAATTCATATAGTCTATACACTCACTCAGTGCTCACACTTGCTCATCTGCTGTTGATAAAGTCTATACACTGTCTCCAGATGATGACAACAATGAAGAACAGGGTCGACGCTGGGAGTTCAATGCGTCCACGCTTCAGCTGAAGAGGATTTCAGAGCTTCACCTGGCTGCGTCAGCTCCATGCTACAGCAGCGTCGATGCAGTAGTTAATAAGGCAGAGTCCATAGCTCACTGAATACTGCAGTGCGTCAACGCCATTGCAAGACAGCGTCGACGCAGCACGGTTATCTGCCGAAGACCTTGATCACTGGATTGCCGATGCATCAACGCAGCATGCTGAGAGCGTCGACGCAACGGCTTAAGAGACGCCAATATACACATGTACATGTTCATGCGTCAACGCCACCAACTGGCAGCGTCGACGCAGCAGTTCAAGAAAGGGGCGACTTATATCTGGTTGTCTTCAACGCGTCAACGCTATCCATAGCAGGGTCAACGTAGTGGGACAAATTCAAATGCGTACTAATGAAGGGCACGTGATCCGAGGTGCCTGGCTCGTGATCTAAGGGTGGACGAGATACCAGGATGCTGCCACGTGGTCCGAAGTTTTAGGGCAGGAAATGTGGAAGCCACACGCGCCCAGTGTGCCTGCTGTTGCTGCTTATAAAAGGAAACCTTCATCCTCTGTAGAAGGCTGATCGAAGAAGAAGCCAGGAAAGTAGAAAGCCCTTCGATCCAGAAAAAGAAAAGAAGAAGAAAAAGAGAAGAAGAAGAAAGAGAGTGAGAGCAGAAGAAAGAAAAGAGAGAGATAGTGCTCGTGAGAAGTGAGAAGAAAGAGAGAAAAAAAGAGAAGCAGAAAGAAGAGGAAGAAAAGAAGAGAAAGGAAGAGAGATAGAGTGAGAGAGAGAGTTCGTGGAGAAAAAGGAAGAAGTTACTGAAGATCTATCTACTGGACCGTGGATCAAATCCAGGCCAGTCAGCTCCATGGGAGCCACATCTGATGTCCCTTCATTTACAGCTTATGTTTGCTGTGTTATTTTCGTTTCTTATTTTTCTTTTTATTCGATCTGATTTAATGTGTTCTTCCGATCCTCTGAACTGAGGTCGGGTTCCTCCTGGAGGGATCAGGAGTAGGGAGACGGGGGTGTCTCCGGCTTGTGCTGGTAGCAGATTGCTGCTGGTGATAGTTCCCTCCTGTGTGGAGGAAGAGAGGCTGGTTCCTCCGGTTTGCAAGCAGCAGGCGGGGCTGCTTGTGGGTTCCCTCCGGGCTAGGAGGAAGAGAGGCTACGCCTCTGGTGGATTGCTGGTAGCAGAGTGCTACTGGCTGGTTCACTGGTAGCGGGGCTGCTACTAGTGGGGTTCCCTCTTGGTATAGAGGAAGAGAGACATGAGTCCCTGGTTTATAGTGACCGTGGGTTGCTAGAGGTTCCCTCCGTGTAGGAGGAAGAGGGGAGGTTGTTCCCCTAGGTAAGCTGTGTATCAGCGTTTGTTGGCAAGCTGTGTTGCCCAGCTGTTAGTGAAGCCACACTCGGGTTGAGTGTGGGGTGGATGTAGGTCTGCAGGATCGAACCACCTAAAAACCCCTCTTGCATTGTGGTTTGATTGCTTATGGTTTGCTTCCACTAGATGTTTGCATAGGGGCGCTCCAAGTGTTTGATCACAGGTTCATTAGATGATTTGCTCAGTTTTTATTCTAAGTGTTTAATCTGTTGAGTGAGCGAAATTCTAATTGAGCGATAGTTTATATTGGGTGAAAGTTTTTTTATAGGCTATATTCATTCACCCCCCCCTCTGAATACTTGCACCGAACCTAACAATTGGTATCAGAGCGGTGTCTGCATACAAGGTCCAGCGACCTGCAGATTCGATCTTGAAGTCTTCGGTGCTAATTTGTTTTTAGTGCATAAATATTCCCGTTGCTTTGAATTTACTCGCTATTTGTTTTCAATGGCTCTTCCACCCATCTTTAGTAGTTCTGATTTCAGTCAGTGGTACACTGCCTTACATGCTTATGTTAATTCTACTAATCCTGATCTGTGGAAATTAATTTCACAAGGTCCTCACACCTTACCAACGAAAGTGTCCAAATGGACCGACAGACACAGATCAAAGGATGGAGAAAATCAGAAAGCCTTTAACCTGATGAAAGCAGCTACTGACCGAGCCTTATGGTCTTGTCTTCATAAATGTAGCTCAGCAAAGGACATCCTGGATAAGCTGAAGTAATTTCACAGGGTAAACGAGGACAGCTGCATGATGGCCAACAGAAGAAATCAAAGTGGCAGCGATCAAGGCAGCAATCAAACTGAAGAAGATGATGATGATGAGGTAAATCTCTTCGAGAATTTTTCTCTAGAAGATTGGGAGAATGCATATGTTGAATTATTTGAATCCCATGAACTGTTAAGAAAACAATACAAAAAATTGAAAAAGAATTGTGATAGAATAAATCTGAAAGATTCTTGTGAAAACTGTCCAAATATGAAAAAGTCCTATGATTCTTGCATGCTAGATGTTCAGAATCTTAAGAAACAAAATGATTCTCTAAAAATTGAAAAACAAACATGGTTGGATAAAATGTCAGAAATAGAGAATCAGTTGAATGATAAGAAAAAGGAGCATCTAAAAGGCATGCAGGAACTAACTGAAGTTAATTCTGAATTGGTTAAACTGAAACTTGAGAATGAAGGATTTCAAAAGAAAATTGAAAATCTCATGGGTAGAATAAATGAAATCAATGGGGAGGCTTCACATTCTTCTTCTGCTGAATTAACTTGCCATATGTGCTCAGCTCTAAGAGAACGAAATGAAGATCTTTATAATGAGAATGAATGGCTGAGTAAACAAATTATCTCACTTAAAGAGGATCACAAAAACTTGGTGGCTGAGAAAATCAGAGTGGAGGAAAGAGAAGAGGAATTAATTGAAAAACTGGAACTAATGACTGGAAGAGAGAGATGTGCTAACAATGAAATTCAGGATAAAAATCTTGAGAAAGAAAACACTGAATTAAAAGCTGAAGTTGAAAAATTGAAGTGGTTGAACACTGGCTTGTCTGAAAGACTTCTCACTACAGAAAAAGGAAAGGCTGTCTATGATGAAAATTCAGAAATTTTGAACAGTCTAGAACAAGAAATTGAGAAGTATAAAACTGTAAACCAAGTTCTAAGTGAATGTGTTAATTGCAGTGAACAGGAAATAGCCAGTTATGAACTTCACATAACATCTTTGGAGAATAAGATTCAGGATCTAGAAAATTTGGCATCCAACTCTGCTAAGAATGAAAGAAAAGTAAAAACTATTGTGAAAAGGAAGGATGACAAGTTAAGAAAGGGGACAAGCTGTAGTCCTGATGTTAAGGAAATTTCTAAAAACCAGCTATATGCTACTTTTGTGAAAGGCTCTAATGTAGCTGGTACTTCAAGGCAATCCCCAAAACAAAATAAAAATCAGAAATCACCTTCAAAATCTATTTTTCAGTTGAGTCAAATAAAGAAGGTAAAGACTATTCCTGCTCATGAACAGAAATCTGCTAGCTCGGTTGAGTCTGATGGTGTACACACTGTTTATGCTTCCTATACTCATTCACATGCATCTAGGAACTCATATGATAGAAACCATGCTCCTAGGAAATCTGATGCCTCTTGCTACTACTGTGGTAGGCATGGTCATTATATGGATGACTGCAGTGTGATGAAAAGTGATGATATGATGCATGATAAAATATTTTCAAATAATCATCACCACCCCAAAAGAAACATGTCTTCTTCAAACCAACATATCATTTGTTATAATTGTAACAAACGTGGTCATAAAGCTGTTGAGTGTTGGGTTAGGCCTTCATGGGGATTTACTGGCTCAAGAGGTAAGCACCCAAGGTGCTTTGAATGTGGTAAGTATGGGCATGCAGTCAAGGACTGCAGGTATGCTCAGGGAAATCATTTTAATTCAAAATTTGTTGAATTCCCTTCAAATAGAAATTCTCTTGGCAGAAACAAATCTATTTTTAAAGGAAAGACACCTGTATGCTTTGAATGTGGAAAACCTTGTCACCGAGCCTCTGAATGCTGGTGGGCAGGTAATGGTAAGTCAAAATTTCATGCATATAACAGAACATTTAATGCTTATGGTCATAGGTCTCATGCTCCTGTTGAGAAGCATCATAGGACCAGACAATCTGTTGTCTCATGTCATTATTGTGGAAATTTTGGACATTCCATGTCTGATTATTTTTTAATAGAATGTGATGATAATGCTGCAAAAAGAATGTTTAGAACACCTGATAGGGGTAGTGCAGGACCCTAGACTGCTTGGGTCCCTGCAAGATCATATTGATTGATATGTTGCAGGTGTGCCTTGGTGAGAGAAATAAAAGGGGTAATTTAGCCAAGGCACTCAAAAAGGAAGCCCCAGGATTCTACATCTCAGGTTAGTTCTGAACTTTGGTTTAAATTTCATCATCTGAAAAATGCTGTTTGTCTGTTTTAACTTTATCATCTGAAATCGTTATTTTTGCTTGATTGATTTGTGATGATCTCTTCTTGTTTAGCTGATCAGTCTGCATTCCAGACTCAGCTACTGAGTTTTACTTTGGATATAGCTGATGCTCTTCTGTTGCCATCTCCTGCCAATTGCTGAACTGAATTTGAATGGTCTTTAGTGTATATAGTTGATGCACTATATAGACTTTGTGCAAATGCATGTGTCTTGTGTCAATGCATTGCATGCTTGATTACATACTTGGATTGAGCTTGAATGGGTCCAGTCTTCATGTAGAACAGTGCACTGCATCATATTTTGAAAAATCTGAAAAAGGATAAAAATGTTCATGAATTGGATGCATAAACCTGAATTGATTGCATACTTGTCTCATGTATCCACGGTGCATAGTCTGCATGTAGGACAGTATGTTGCATAGCATATCTCTTGCATCATGATGTCAGGGGGAGCTGAGAGTTCTATTCAATTCATTGAATCATATTCACTTCTCAGTGTTCTCATTCAAATGATTCATATTCTTTGACATCAGTTGCTCATTGAACCATATTGCCAATTGCTATCTTTTCCCCATCATTTTTACTAAACAACAGCTTTGCATCTGGTTTAGTACATTGAATGGTGATTATTGCAATTGTTCACTTATAAGAATCACACTTACAAATTAAAAGGAACTAAAGGTATAACCTTTATAAATTGGAGAGTTAAGTGTCTGCACTTCAGAATTTGAGATAAAAGAAAACTTTTATAGCTCTTAATCTTTGTCTCATGGCTAAAATAGAAAAAGTTCTTGTAATGCCTAAATGTGTTGAACTAGATATGTCTAGAACAGGCTAATAAGAGTGTGTACTGATTTTTTAAACAATCACTCTAAAAGAGATAAGGGCAGCAGTAAAATAAGATCATAAAATGCTATGAACTGAATATAGTGACAGAGCAATGTCTGAATTGCACTGAGAAATTGTGATCTCCTCCAATAAAGCAGGAGAACTCATAGTCATGAAGTGCTTCAGTATATCTCTGTTCAAGGGGTCAAATCTATAGGGGGAGTCCTCACCAAGTAACTGAGGGTACTGGCCTCTAATCAAGGTGTACCCTTAATGTCAAAAGTGAAGACTATCCTTTGTGGGTTCTGATCTGAAATAGGTCTAGTAGTTTATGCCTAGTAACTGGGGGTACCTGTCTCTGATCAAGGTGTACACCTAATGTCAACAGCATAAATGCCACTGATCTATTCATTTAGTTCAAGTTCTGAAATTCAAAGGTAAAAATCAAACTGCTGTAACCCTTCGAAAAATCAAAAGTCAATGAGTGAAAATTATTTTTATCAATACATGTTCAAGTTGCCTCTCTTGAATTTCCTTGTTTAATCACAAAAGGGTATTATCTCTGACTTATCTATTAATACCATGTGCCCTAGATTCATTGCTATAAATGGAATCTATAAACTCTTGTTCAGGGGTCAAATATTTTACTCTAGATTTATCACTGTTAAACCTGAATTCTTGTCAAATTTGTATGTTGCTGATTCTTATACTTTAACAGTTGTTTATAATCATGCTTCCTTTCTGAACCTAAGATTCAGCTGTTGTCAAGTGACCCTCCTACATTCTCTACCTTTATTTATCTGTTCATATTTCTTCAGGGGGAGAATAATTTAGGGGAGTCTTACATTCAGGGGGAGAATGTTCTAGAGGAATTTGCATGCATAATGCACTTTGCACTCTTATTTTTACTGTTTTTCTCTTTTTGATCATGTCAAAGGGGGAGAAAATCTGGTATGTGACTCACTGTCACATTGTGTTGCCATCATCAAAAAGGGGGAGAATGTTGTGCCTCTTTGGCATTTGGTTTTGATGATAGCAAGACAGTGAGTGCATTTGAGTGCATTTGATATTGTACTTTGATGATAGCAATGTTATTGTGTTTTGATGATTGCAACACAGTCAGTGCATTATGATATTGTGTCTTGAATATGTTTTGAATATGGCTGCTGATATGATTGCATAGGACTGTGTCTGATATACAGCATTGAATGCATGAGTTTGCATGAGTATTGCATGATGCGTTGACGCATGGGATCATTGCGTCAACTCTCTGGTCTGTCCCAGAGCTGGTCTATAAAATGTGTCAACTGGTGGGTCGACGCAGTGGATTCAATGCGTTGACACATTGGAATTGTTTTGAAAGAGCTCTTGCTTTGCTTCATGCATTAGTCTAAACACTGTCAATCTGAGTGTCTCATGCAGAGTCAATTCATATAGTCTATACACTCACTCAGTGCTCACACTTGCTCATCTGCTGTTGATAAAGTCTGTACACTGTCTTCAGATGATGACAACAATGAAGAACAGGGTCGACGCTGGGAGTTCAATGCGTCCACGCTTCAGCTGAAGAGGATTTCAGAGCTTCACCTGGCTGCGTCAACTCCATGCTACAGCAGCGTCGACGCAGTAGTTAATAAGGTAGAGTCCATAGCTCACTGGAATACTGCAGTGCGTCAACGCCATTGCAAGACAGCGTCGACGCAGCACGGTTATCTGCCGAAGACCTTGATCACTGGATTGCTGATGCGTCAACGCAGCATGCTGAGAGCGTTGACGCAGCGGCTTAAGAGATGCCAATATACAAATGTACATGTTCATGCGTCAACGCCACCAACTGGCAGTGTCGACGCAGCAGTTCAAGAAAGGGGCGACTTATATCTGGCTGTCTTCAACGCGTCAACGCTATCCATAGCAGGGTCGACGCAGTGGGACAAATTCAAATGCGTACTAATGAAGGGCACGTGATCCGAGGTGCCTGGCTCGTGATCCAAGGGTGGACGAGATACCAGGATGCTGCCACGTGGTCTGAAGTTTTAGAGCAGGAAATGTGGAAGCCACACGCGCCCAGTGTGCCTGCTGTTGCTGCTTATAAAAGGAAGCCTTCATCCTCTGTAGAAGGTTGATCGAAGAAGAAGCCAGGAAAGTAGAAAGCCCTTCGATCCAGAAAAAGAAAAGAAGAAGAAAAAGAGAAGAAGAAGAAAGAGAGTGAGAGCAGAAGAAAGAAAAGAGAGAGATAGTGCTCGTGAGAAGTGAGAAGAAAGAGAGAAAAAAAGAGAAGCAGAAAGAAGAGGAAGAAAAGAAGAGAAAGGAAGAGAGATAGAGAGAGAGAGAGAGAGTTCGTGGAGAAAAAGGAAGAAGTTACTGAAGATCTATCTACTGGACCGTGGATCAAATCCAGGCCAGTCAGCTCCATGGGAGCCACATATGATGTCCCTTCATTTACAGCTTGTGTTTGTTGTGTTATTTTCGTTTCTTATTTTTCTTTTTATTCGATCTGATTTAATGTGTTCTTCCGATCCTCTGGACTGAGTTCGGGTTCCTCCTGGAGGGATCAGGAGTAGGGAGACGGGGGTGTCTCCGGCTTGTGCTGGTAGCAGATTGCTGCTGGTGATAGTTCCCTCCTGTGTGGAGGAAGGGAGGCTGGTTCCTCTGGTTTGCAAGCAGCAGGCAGGGCTGCTTGTGGGTTCCCTCCGGGCTAGGAGGAAGAGAGGCTACGCCTCTGGTGGATTGCTGGTAGCAGAGTGCTACTGGCTGGTTCACTGGTAGCGGGGCTGCTACTAGTGGGGTTCCCTCTTGGTATAGAGGAAGAGAGACATGAGTCCCTGGTTTCTAGTGACCGTGGGTTGCTAGAGGTTCCCTCCGTGTAGGAGGAAGAGGGGAGGTTGTTCCCCTGGGTAAGCTGTGTATCAGCGTTTGTTGGCAAGCTGTGTTGCCCAGCTGTTAGTGAAGCCACACTCGGGTTGAGTGTGGGGTGGATGTAGGTCTGCAGGATCGAACCACCTAAAAACCCCTCTTGCATTGTGGTTTGATTGCTTATGGTTTGCTTCCGCTAGATGTTTGCATAGGGGCACTCCAAGTGTTTGATCACAGGTTCATTAGATGATTTGATCAGTTTTTATTCTAAGTGTTTAATCTGTTGAGTGAGCGAAATTCTAATTGAGCGAAAGTTTATATTGGGTGAAAGTTTTTTTATAGGCTATATTCATTCACCCCCCCCCCCCTCTGAATACTTGCACCGAACCTAACACGTCATACCCTAGCAAGGGAGTTCTAGCCCTGCCTCTTTTCCCTTTTTTCTTCTTCGTCTGAGTCAGGTCCAGCAACCCTCCCATCATGTTGATCTACCTTCAACCTTCATCTCATCCTTCGTCTTGTAACCTGTCCAAGCCACAAATGCAAGTGCAAGGGGCAACACATTGACAGCTTCAGGCCCGTAAGTCACTTTCATTGAAGGGTACAGGTATGACTTAACTGTGTAAGAATGCATTCTTAATACCTATACCATTCATTTCTGTGCATGAACACGTGAGTCGTTTCAGCGTGATGGCGAGTGTTACAACAAAAGGGGGGGAAAGAAAGAAAAAGAAAAAAAGAGAGAAGAACAAGAAAAAAAAGAGAGAGCAAAAGAAAAATGCAAAATGGTCATGATCAAAATTTGCTTCTGTAACATCTGAAGGTATGATGAGCTCCGCGCCAAAGGTCTGACATTTCTTTCCCAACCATCAAGGGCTACTCCTTTGCATGGGACCCACACACTATACGACGTCCTTAGCTGACTATCTTGGAAAACACCGTCCCTACCTGGGCCTAGTCGAGGGGGCATGAAAGCCTTTTTCTTTTCTTTGCCCGACCAAATGTAGGGGCCAGGAGGTTGACGGATGAGACAATCCAACCTAGGTACTCCCCAGTACGAGAGAAGTCTCAAATAGGGGCAGCCTTGATAGAAAATAAAGTGAAATTTCATGATATATCTAGTCAAAAAAATGGCTATTATGAAAATCAAAGCCGAATTTGATAAATTCAAAATTACGAATTATGTCATGTCAAGAGTGGCAAAGTCCCCACAGGGAAAACCCTGGTCGTATGCATGTCAAGGGTCTAAAAATTAAAGGCACAAAGCCCCGGCGCAACAGGCCATCTCTTTGAGGGGTAGTACCTTAGAAGGACATCAAATCTCGATACTTCTCATCCTGCACAAGGCTTATCCCCAGTACGAGAGAATGTTCCTCAGGCAAGGCCCTTGTAGGGGCACCGTTTACCAGAGGAAGTTGACAATAGGACGTCACCCCCTACTGTACCATCATGCCCTGGGGTATCCCTTAGTGAAAGGGAAGGGAATAATGGTCTTTGGGCGAAAGTTTAATTAACCTAGATCTTGCAGTTCGCAAAACAAACAAAAAAAACAAAATCATTTACATAAGTCTGGGAGATTGCATGTTGCATGCCTTTCTTTTTTATGAGTCTAGGAGGTCGCATGTTACACATCACATCTTTTTTAAAAGAAAGGGAGAAAGGAAATCATTTGCATAAGTCTAGTGTCGCATGTCACACATTGCATGTTCCTCATTCAAAAGAAAATTCAAAAGAAAAAGAAAAACAAATTTTTTTTTGTATGCATGTATGAAAATTCTTTTGGGAAAATAAAAGAAGAGAGAAGAGAAGAGTAGGGGGAGGCCCGGTCTTTTGATCGTCATTTTAAAGAAAGGATCTAACATGTTTTATGAGTATCCTACATGGGCAGGTACACAAGCAAAGCAAAGAGACCAGCAAACCACAAAACCAATACAAGAAGCAGCCAAAAATCTGTGCCATTCCACTATAGAAAAGTCTGTCAGATGAACAAAATGAGGGTGGATATACAAGTATATCTCTCTATCTCTCTCCTCCACCCTCCTCCTTTCCCCCTCTGTAAGAACTCTCAGCCTCACCCTGTCCTCCACCCTGGGGAGGAAGTCTAGGAGGAGCCGTCGACCCTCTCGAGGCTGCACTCCTCTTACCCCGATCTCTCCTCTCGATCTCCACTCTCCTCTGATGCTCATAGGAGGAAACAAGGTAATCCGTGCTCGAGTAGGCGCTCAGGCGTCCCTCAGCCCGTGCTCGCTCACGCCCTCTCCGATAGCGCTCCTCTGCATCCTTCGCGCGCTGCTTGGTAATCCCCAGCTTGGTGCTCAGATGCACCCTCTCCATCTCTCGCTCTACTCTCTCCCTCTCCCATTTCTCTCTCTCCCTCTGACGCTCATCTCTCTCTCTCTAGCCCTCTCACTCCTCTCCATGCCGAGGAGGGCACGCAGCTCTACCACATCTCGAGGAAGCTCCTCCACGTCGCAGCGCCTCAACTCTGCTTCCGCCATCCGCAGCTCTTGCTCCTGCATCCAAAACTTGGTCAAACAAACAACATTTATAAAGCTTTTTCAAGACTAAGTTGAAAAGGGTAGATTGATTACCCTCTCCTCCAAGGTAGCCTTCGTCGCCTCGGCACGGGCTACTGCTCCGGCTAGCTGGCTCTCGAACTCTGAGTGGTCGCAGTTAGGTTGCCTCGAAGAAGAAGCACCCTAGGAGGTGCGGACTCTCTCTAGCTCCCCTCGCTGAAACCAAAAGATCTATGTCAATCAGCAATTAAAACTTAGGATTAATCTCAAGGCCTTAAGTAGGATTCTTACCAACTCCTCCACGGTGCGCTGGAGAGCATCACGCTGCTGCACTGTGGCAGTGAGCAGTCCCTGCACCATGGCTAGCTATCCCTCTGGATCAATCTGTGAAGCCAACAATAAGACAAATGTTAATCACATAATCATTGAGTCTCTCAAGTTTGGAATTTGCTAAATGAATCAACTTACTTGTCGACGGATGCTACGGTAGACCTGAGGACCGTAGGTCTACGCGTAGGCCTGAAGGTAGGCATCGTCTGAGTCTACTCCTGTTGGAACTGGTCATCCTCGCCTCTCCCAGTCGACCAGCTGGTCGTATGCGCACCGACGCCAGTCTTCCACTCCCTGGAGACCTCGAAACCTCCACCCAGGATGAGGAACTGTGTCCCTAGTCGGGAACTGCACTGTCGCCTGGTGGACTCCCAGCATCCTCATGATCAATCTATAGTGTAGCGGCTCTACTAGGTTGAGGGCATGCAACCAGATCTCTCTCCCGAAGTAGGGGATGGCAGGCTCCACCCACGGCATCTCGCCAATATCCCTCTGATAGGGAGTCCAATCCACCTGCAAGAAAAGATTAAGATGATCATGCCATCATAATTCAACAAATTGAACTCTAAAGGAAGATTTTACCTCATGATGTGGCATCACATCTATCTTGTCCCGGATCCAGTCGACCTGGTCTTTCAGCGACCGAGCGTCTCGCAGCGAGTCCCATCGCCGTGCTAGGGGCAGTAGCTCTCCCTGACCCTGCCAGGCTCATCCAAGGGTGGGTAGGTACAGATAACTCCAAACCTAAAAAGCATTTCACATTTGATCAACATAAATAAATAATTGCAAAATTCACAGAGTTTAAGAGTTTAGAATTTACCTGAAGGAGAGGGTAGAAGTCGTCAAGAGAAGAAAGCTTCGTAGAGATACCTAAGCTGTCAAACAGGTGAGCCAACACTGCCGTCCCCCAAGCGTACTGCCCAACCCTCTCTCAGTCCTAGAACAAGGGTAGAAACCGGCAACTCACGGCGTCACCTCGTGACCCTAGCAGTAGTCTCCCGATCAACAGAATGAGGAACCGATGCAAATCCATGTCGGCCTGCGGCCCTGGCTCGGTAGAGAACGCCCCCTCAGTCTCCCTCACCAACCTCCTGAGGTACTCTGTAGTAGACTCATCCACTCCCCTCTCTATGTGGTATAGCCCTAAGCTCTCCTGTAGGGTGACCCTTGGAACTAGAGAAGTGCGCCATGTGCCCTCCAACTCTAAACCTATCAACCTCTGGACCATGTCTCAGTAGCAAGGATATATGAAGCCACTCACGGCCGTCCCGTGCACTCGCAACCCTGTGATACGAGTAACATCCTCTAGAGTCGGTATCATATGACCCTAAGGGAAGATGAAAGCCTTGCACTCCACATCCCACCTTGCCTTCAGGGACTGGATCAACCCTACATCTATCCTCAACACCTCTATATCCAAAAACTCACCAAAGCCTATCTGGCGGACGTGAGTCTGCTGAAACCTCGGTAATCCGAGGAAGACGGCCCGAATGAGTGTCCATGAGATCCGAGTGCATGCTGCACCCTGTCAAAGAGGAGGAATTGATCAGCACATCAAACACAACACATCAAAGAGAAAAATAATAAACAAGAAAAAACCATGTTGAGAACGTGGTGGGTCATCAGGGCGCATTCTGAAGAACGTGGCCCTGGTTAGCACCGCGTTCCCTGACGGTGGCCCACCGGCGCCCCACCCTCTTTCAGGCCTTTTTTCACAGGCTTTTCGCCCTCTACAATGTGCCAGGGGCATGCCCCATCCACCCCCACACTCATGCACGACCAAATCAAGAAGAAAAGAAATGATTTTGAAGAAAGGGGGGGGGGGTTTCTTGCCTCTCTCACGATCCGGGCCGCCGGTCTCTTGGGCTCCTCGATGTCCATGGCCGCCTCTTCTTCCATGGCGGTGCTCACCATCGCCTCGCTATCACTCCCGGCCGCCGGAGGAGCCACCTCCTCGGCCATTTCTACCGCTTCAACCACCGGAGGGGCCGCCGCCGTCCCCTCTTTCTGTCGATCGGCCGAGCAACGGCGTTGGGCTCGCCGTTTGGGGTGGCGGAAGCCCTCTGGATTGTCCATCGGGGAGGGGAGGTTTGGAGGCTGGACTATGGGTATCCTCCGTTGAGGTTTTAGAATGTTTAGGAGGCTGGAAGTTCGACCAGCGGTTGCCTTATTTGAACGCCCCTACTCAGTTTAAATGTGGTGGATCGTTGCATCGCGTTCTTATGATCGCGGTATTTCCTTCCACCGCGTTCCTAACAAATCAAAAAATAAAAATATGGAAAGCAAAAAAGAAAACAAAATTCAAAAAAAATATGTCCTTTTCAGAACGCGGTATGTCTTGGTACCGTGTTATCTATATCGCGGTGTCTCCTTTCACCGTGTTCTTAAAAAAAAATCTAAAAAAATATAATGATAATAATGAAAAAAATGCTTTTTACTTCTCTCCTTAGAAAGTGGCCATTTGTCTTGATGAAATTAGGCTATGTCATTATCTTTATTAATCATCTGTGGTTGTTGTTTCTGATCTTGTTGAAAATAGAAAGGGAGAGCTGGCACGCCATCAGGTAAGTATTCCTTTACCCCTTCTCTTATTGCATTACTATATATTGTAATTATTATTTATATATATATCAAGGGCCGGATAGTTCTCAGTGTGTTCTTGGATTTGAGTTCCCCTCTACCAAAAATAGTGATGATCTAGGGACACATGGTTGACTGCCGGATAGTCCGTTAGGTCGGACAAATTTGGGGACGACGGACTCCATCTTGCACGATGTGGTTGTAGAGGACTCTTGATCCTAATTTGCCCAATTTAACAATATTATCCTTGAGTATTTTATATTTTAACCTTTTCTTCTGCATTCGATTGAACGATTTCTTTTATTTTAGCCCTGCATGCATCATACCATTTTGAGCATTCATGATTCACAAGGTGCCCCAATGGTCCTCCAATTGCTGGTTAATCATGCTTAAATCTTGAATAAGAAATCTCATTCCATTTCGAATTTGAAAGTCTGCTTTGAGTCAATTACTTAATCTTGGTGGTCCGTATCACCTTTGCTTGGAATTCTTCTATCCCATTTCAATTCAACTTCGCTTTCTTCATTGGTCCACTCATTAATTGTGAACCGCACGATGGCGTCGACAGTTCCGCCGGGCTCGCGTCTATTCCGTTAACTGAGTGAAGCCTACAGTTGCTACGCGCTGGGGTGCCTCTTTGGTGAGAGGTTGATCATTCTCTTTTATTTTTCCCTTGTTCATCATCCCAAGTAGGGGTCTTCCGAGTTACCTGGACCTTGTGGTTGGCTCGGAGCTTTCTGGATTATTCTTATCGCTTGTCGGAAGAGACAGGTGTCTTCTTACCTTGATGTCAACTTATCAGTCCACTTCACTGCACCTCCACTTCATCTCTGCTTCGTCAACATTCTATGTCATCTACGCCTCGCCTCCGTTTCATCCTCGCTTGCTCCCCTGCAAAGCGGACATCAAGGAGGGGCATCTGTAGACACCCATTTTCGACCCATAAGTTAAGCCTTTTTCTTATTCTCTTAAGTAAACGCCCCAATTGACCCTCGATTGATGAACTCTTGGACCCATTTGTGACTATTTTTTGTCCAATTCTAGCCCCTAAATTCACCCTTGGTCCTCTGGATCTCAGCCGGAATCCCTTGGTTCACTCTTTATCAACGCATGGTCTCTTACACCGCGTTCCTGATAACGCACCCATCTCCATGGCTGCGATCCTACAAAGGCATGTTGACTGCTTGCCCACCTTTTTGACTGACCAATCACTAACGCGGCCTGTCGTAGCAACGCGTTCTTAGGAACGCGTCGGTTGCTATGGGCGCGTTCTCAGACAGAAAGCCTGTCCGACCGAAGCTATCTCTTTCCATCATGTGACCCCTATTTGGGCTAATTGTGGAAGTTTTATCGATTAAGGAAGGTTCCTAATCCTACTAGGATGCTTTCCCCTCAACTTTTGATAGGATTACCCAATTATATGCCGTGGATTTATGGGATTTCCTAGACTCTGACCTAGGGTTTGGGGGTCTCGAATCCTCTATAAAAACCTTCAATCCCTGACGATTTGAGAAGATGCTCGATGGTGGAATTGACCAAGGGAGAGAGGGCGAGGCCACGCTCCGCTAAACACTTTCAATCCCTCGCCCTCTCTCGATCTTAGGGAGTATTTTTAGGGCCTTTCTTCTTTATTTTTCCCCCCTCTTTCTTCCGTTCTTAATTCTCCCAATTTTTGCATTACATAGCATCTTTTGTTTAAACAAAATAATCTCTTTCAAATTCACGCATACACACACACACACACACCAAACCCAGTTTTTGCCCTGCCATAGGGGTTTAAAAACCCCCCAGGTAATCTACCCCCCTTTTTATGTGTTTTCAATTAGAGATAAGGGTAGATACTATGCTTAATCGTGTTCTAATGGGCGTTGTTTTGTTGTCTATCAATTCTTTGCAAGCACAGGAACCATAGGACGTGAGGCCCTTGCACCTTGGCCGGCCTTGGAGCAAGGAAGGAATCAAATCTGCAACCCTGCTGCCTTCACTGATAATGCGACACTCCCTTACACCGCGTTCCTGAGATCGCGCCGCACACTTCAACCGCGTTCTATAGAACGCGCCCTACATCTCACCGCGTTATCAGCCAGGGGCTTTTCTTTCAATTTCTGAGGTAAGTAGCATGTCCTCTCGTTAGTTGCTTATCATCCTTGACATGCTATAGGCTTCAGTGGCGATCACGGTCTAGTTTCATCATATTTTATGTGTTCTTCCCCATTTTTGTCATGATATTCACACTATATATTGCGACTTCTATTTATTCATTCATGATTTGGTGATTTTTAACATCTACAGTAAGGTCAAAAGTCATTATAGAACTTAACCCATGGCTCTATCCATCTCACCAGGTAAGGTGTATCTATCCTTGGACTCAGGTTTTACCTAGATTTCAATTTCTAACCTTTTATTTCTTCTAGTTTCCTAGGTTTGAAAACCTAGGCTCTGATACCACGAAGACTGTCACATCCCGAGCACCGAAGATACTCGGTTGTGTGACGCGTCGATATAAATCGTGTCATTAGAGCGATAAATTTTTTACCATACATAATTACGGAGTGCGCAAAAGACTAATAAAATCTAATAATCCCAATAGTCAAGTGACATTTATTTGATTAACTAAAGGAAATAAAGATAGTCCATGACAAATTCCAGATTTAAAAAGACAACACTAGGCTAAGTGCCTTAACATGGTTCGGACAAGTAAACTGACATACTGGAATACAAAGTAGGACTCAAATAAAATTCAAGGACGCGACTAGATAATGATAGGTGACTGGCATTCTAGCACTCTTCACTCGGTCTCAACCTCATTCTTGTCGCTATCTGAATCACCTGAAAATGTTAGGAAGCAACTGGATGAGCGAATCGCTCAGTAGGAATTACATCTCAAATATGAGCAATCTTTACGTGATTTACAATTTGTATGTATTATCAGTATGGCTATGCATGATGTACGTATAAGAAAATCAGGTATATAGATAAATATAGGCATGATGAACAATAAGATAGCAAGAACTATATAAAGAGAGTATATCAAGATTTCAAGTATTGGACAAGCAGTATTTCAAGAATTTACAGATGTAAATGCCACTTCGGGGCAAGCAGGGATTCGTGTACAAGTATGAACTCAAGTGCAAGAAGGAACTTATGTACAAGTATATCTCAGGTACGAGCAAGTAAAAATTCAATTCAAGCAAGTAATGTCAAGTACGTATCAGTTGAATTGGCTATTATCAAACAAATATTTTGCCCTTTCTCGGGCCACGCAAGTCAAGTAAGTAAGGAGAGATAGAGAGAGAGTAGGGGTGGAGTGTCTCAAGTCAAGCAAGTACTCTGGTGCAATGCTAAACACCGTGATCAATAAACTCGCATGGGCACAAGTACCTTCGGGTGCTCCTCCCAGGACCAGACTGTGCCCTATATGCACAGCATTTCATGTATTACCTTTGACATCCACTCTCATTGTCACGTCCCGAGCGTGGAAGATACTCGGATGCGTGACGCGTCTATATATATCGTGTCATTAGAGCGATAAGAATTTTAACATACAAAATTTCGGAGTGCGCAAATGACTAAAAATCTAATAAATTCCAATAGTCCAAGTGATGTTTATTTGATTAATCAAAGGAAATAAAGATATTCCATGACAAATTTTTCAATTTAGAAAGCCAAACATTAGGCTACACGACTTAACACAAAGTTTATACCACTAACTGACATAACTGGGAATACAAGGTAGACTCAAATAAATTCAAAGACTCGACTAGCTAATGATAAATGGATGGCGTTCTAGCACTCTTCACTCTGCCTCAAACTCATTCTTGTCGCTATCCAAATCACCTCAAAATGTTAGGAGGCAACTGGATGAGCGAATCGCTCAATAGGAATTACATCTCAAATTCGAGCAATCTTTACGTGAATTATAATTTACATGTATTATCAGTATGGCTATGCATGACGTACGTATAAAAGAATCAGGTATGCAGGTATATCTATACATGATGAACAATAAGAGATCAAGAGCTATATACAGAGAGTATATCAAGATTTCAAGTATTTGACTAGCAGTATTTCAAGAATTATAGATGTAAATGCCACTTCGGGTCTAGCAGGGATTCATGTACGATTACGAATTCAAGTGCAAGTATGTACTCATGTACAAGTATATCTCAGGTACGAGCAAGAAAAATTTAATTCAAGCAAGTAAAGTTAAGTACGTATCAGTAGAATTGGCTATTTCAATCAAGCAAATATTTCGCCCTTTCTCGAGCCATAAGTCAAGTATTGCCCGTTCCGGGCCACGCAAGTCAAGTCAAGTCAGTAAAAAGAGAGTAGGGTGGAGTGTCTCAAGTCAAGCAAGTACTCCGGTGTAATGCTAAACACCGTGGTCAATAAACTCCCATGGGCACAAGTATCTTCGGGTGCTCCTCCCAGGACCAGACCGGGCCCTATATGCATAGCATTTCATGTATTACCTTTGACATCCACTCTCATTTATAGCCAATATGGAGTTTCAAGGGTTGTCTTAGTAGGATATATAAGGTATAAAAATAGAATTCAAGGACTCATAATATGCAAGAAAATGACTTAGGGTTGCGTCTATACAAACCACGATAGAAATGAGAGAAAAATTATCAATTTATATACTTGTTCCAAAACAAAAACTCTAGATAACTCTATAGTAAGGTTAAACAAAAGTTAGAACATCTTATAAGGGCTATTATGCAATTATGTCAGTTTACTATTTACGAATACTATTCATTACTATTCACTTACTATTCACTTACTATTCACTTACACTATTCACACAAAATAACGACCTTCAATGAGTCGTCATTTTTGTGAATGACGACTATTCTAATAGTCGTCATTTCTAAGTTTAAGTATATATTAATCATTTAGTATATTAATCATCCATGTGAAAAATTTAATAAATGTGAATCATGATACCTAATCTAATGCATGGGCATACCGTTAGATTCCTTATATTTTTCTCTACCTATCTACGTGTCTATATCAAAAAAATTCTTTTATTTGGAGAAGTGATACTATTCATTGAAATAGTGACTTTTATATACTATTCATACGGTAAAAATTTCTCAAAAATAGAAAGTAAAGATATGGATAGGTAGAGGACATTCTCGGGAGTTCAGAATCATGCTCATGCGAAATTATTGGATTTTGATATTTAATAAATTGGGGTGATTTACGCCGTGAAGGTACATTCTGTGACTCAAAATATTATTCATTTTTAGTACTTTAAATGAATCAAGAATTAATTAGATGGTTAAATAGAGAAAAATATGAGGGTTCCAGAACCATATTCATACAGGAGTTTCGTGATCAGGTTAAAAATGTTATAATTATCTGAACATGGTGGCTCTATATTATGAGTCACAGTTTACTATTTAAAACACTATTCATTTTTAATTCTTCCAGTAAATCAGGAATCTAAGACATGGACATGTAGAGAAAAATCTCAAGGTCACAAAAATATGTTCAGTCAAATTTTTCATGGTCCGGTTTATTAGTTATAGGTTTTTGAATGTTTTGATTTACTGATTTCTAAATTTTCAGGAAATGAATTGACGACATAGGTCCTGTCGTTATATAATGGACGACTGTTTACCCAGTCTTCACTTTTGTAATTGACGCCCTGGTCGGGGGCGTCATTTACAAAACTGTGTCACTATTCATGAACTATTCATCCGTGTAAAAAGATTCTGAATTAGGAAATAATGATACGAATATGTTGAGAAAAATGTCATGATTCCAGAAACATATTCATGCAAAAATTTCATGATTTAGTTTGATAGTTATGATTTTTGAATGTGTTAAATTATTAATTACTCAAAATCTAGGAAATTCAATTGACGACATGGGTCATGACTTCAATTAATGGACGACTGTTTGTACAGTCTTCACTTTTGTAATTAACACCCTGGTCGGGGGCGTCATTTACAAATTATTTCACTGTAATATTCTATTCATGTAATATTTTTTTTAAATATGTCTTCGATTAATTGACGACTATTTTGATAGTCTTCAATTTATAAATGGACGCCCTGATCAGGGGCATCATTTACATATAATGGTAATTTATCAATTACTTAAAATTTCAGAAATAAAATTGACGACATGGGTCATGTCTTCAATTTTATAATTGACGACTATTTGCACCGTCTTTAATTTGGTAATTGACGCCCTAGGCAGGGGCGTCATTTACCCTGCTTCACTATTCACGTACTATTCACCAGTAAAAAAATAAAATATTCTTCGTATTTTCAATTTGAAAATTGACGACTGTTTTCACAGTCGTCAATGTAGCAATGGACGCCCTGGTCAGGGGCGTCATTTACCGTGGTTCACTATTCACGTACTATTCATCAGTAAAAAAAATTCTAAATCAAGAAGTAATTATACCAATATGTCGAGAAAAATATCAGGATTCCAGAAACATGATCATGCTAAATTTTAGTGATTTAGTTTAATTGGTATGAATTTTTGAATGTATTGAATTATCAATTACTCAAAATCAAGAAATTAAATTGACGACCTTGGTCATGGGATCCATTTAATTGACGATTGTTCTAATAGTCTTTAATTTGATAATTGACGCCCTCGTCAGGGGCGTCTTTTAGAAAAATATTTCACTATTCATACACTATTCATGCACTATTCATCCGTATAAAAATATTCTAAATAAGGAAGTAATTATACGAATATGTCCAGAAAAATATCAGGATTTCAGAAACATGTTCATGCAAAAATTTAGTGCTTTAGTTTAATAGTTATGGATTTTTGAATGTGTTGAATTATCCATTACTCAAAATTCTAGAAATTAAATTGACGACATGAGGCATGTCGTTAATTAATTGACGATTGTGTACACAGTCTTCAATTTTTAAAATGACGCCCTTGTCACGGGCGCTATTTTTAACAGGACTGAAAAATATGGTTATTAATACTGTAAATAGTGTGATAAAATATGATTAAAAACTAAAGAAAATCATGCTAACAAACTAAGTTCAAAATCATAAAGATCACAGTAATATGTGACAGGCTATTAAAATAACATGGTATATACATGATTTATAGCATGGTTGATGAGTTAAACGGACTCTAAGCATGCAATATTAAACCTATTTAGCTACTGGTTAGGCAAGGATTTGAGAACACCTACCTTTTGACGTGTGACACGAGGTTCAGAGCTGCAGCACTATCACAGCAGGTTGTAGCATCGGGAGGAAGACGCTTCTACAGCACAGCAGTAGCCTCTGACAGTGCTACGGATGGGGTTAGTTATAGGGAATGATAAGGCATTGGTTAATGCCTTGTGGGTCATGATGAGTGGGCATTTGTTTTTGCCAGCTCGAATGGGTTGCTCGTGTCTCAATCTTCTAGAATCACATATTTAAATGACGCCCGTGTAAAGGGTCGTTCATTTAATAAATGACGTCTTGCATGAGGGCGTCATTTATTTAGGTAGCATTATTGTGACATTATTAATGGAAATGACGCCTTGTAAGAGGGCGTCATTTGTTAGACAACTATGCCCCACTCACGTGTTGACAATCAGTATGTACACATATATATTAATATTTTATGCTATTCAAATTGACGCCTTTATGATGGTCTTTAATTTTAAAATTGACACCCTAGTGAGGGACATCAATTCATTTGGTGATGGAAAGGAATCCCACTACGTACTATCCATGGCCCATATGTTTAAAGGTGTTCTGTACATATATTAATATTTTATTAGAATGAGGTCCTCTTAAAAATGATGCCTCCATCCTGGTCTTCAATTTGGAAATTGACGCCCTAATGAGGGGCGTCAATTTCACTAAGTGGACAAAGTGGAAGTCCACTTACGTACAACATGGCCCCTTGTGTTTAAAGTTGTTTTGTACATTTGTATTTTAGTCCCAGAGACTAGGATTTTATTAAGACTAGTAGGTTACGTATTTCATAAGTTAAGATTTTCATGTTAACTTCAAAGATTTTTATCTTTAAGAATTGAGGGACTTTGTTTGTGAAATTTCAGGGGTGAGACCCTTACATTTTTCTCTATTTTTACATATAATTTTTTTTAAAAATTATTTTTAAATAAAAAGTGGCACTATTCACATCACTATTCATGTTTAAGAAATAACGACTTAGCACATGTCGTTATTTTGAATGGATGTTTTTTGTATTCACTCTACACTAACTAAAATTGTCTATATACCCTTTCTCACTTTCTAAATTATATTTATCCTTTAACACTTCATCTATATACCCTTATTTCTTTAAAATAATTATATAATGTAAAAGTTGAAATATGAAATTTTCTAAATTATGAAAATATAAATTGACATTTCCAAAAATATAATTTGGCATATTCTAAAGCATCTATTGGTAATTAAATATTTTAAATGGTTAATCTAATAGAATTAGAATATGAGTTCAATAATTAAATTTTTTTTTATTTCTATTTTAAAATTCTCGGGTGTTACACCCTCCCCTACTTAAAAGAATTTGGTCCCCAAATTCAACTGTATAAGGATATTGTGGAAAGTATAAAATACTTACAGTTTAGAATAATTCTGGGTATCTTCTTTTCATAGATTCTTCGGTCTCCCAAGTTGCTTCTTGTTCCGCACATCGACTCCATTGGATTTTCACCATAGGGATCGTCTTGCTCCTTAGAACTCGGACTTCGCGGTCGAGGATCCGCATCGGCCTTTGCTCATAAGTAAGATCTCTTTGAATCACCAAATCGGCATCGTCGATGACGTGAGAAGGGTCGTGCACATATTTCTTCAACATAGATACATGAAATACGTTGTGCACTTGTGACAGTTGTGGAGGTAGGGCGATGCGATAAGCCACCTCGCCTACTCTTTCCAGTACTTCGAATGGACCAATAAACCTTGGTGTTAGTTTACCTTTAACACAGAATCATCTAATGCCTCGGCCGGGAGATACCTTGAGGAAAACATGATCTCCGACTTGAAATTCCAGGTCTCGCCTTCTGTTATCAGCATAAGATTTCTGCCTTGACTATGCTATCATTAACCTTTCTCTAATTGAGTTGTATCTTCTCAGTAGAATCTCGTACCATGTCTGGGCCTAGAATTTGTTTTTCACCGACTTCATCCCAGCATATGGGAGATCGGCAACTCCTGCCATATAATGCCTCGAAAGGTGCCATTCGTATACTGGCTTGATAGCTGTTGTTATATGCAAATTCGGCTAGTGGTAAGTGGTCATGCCAGCTTCCGCTAAAGTCTATAGTGCATGCTCTCAACATATCTTCCACAACTTGATTGGCTCTCTCGGTCTGTCCATCTGTCTGGGGGTGAAAAGCAGTGCTGTAGTTGAGTTTCGTCCCGAGAGAGCGTTGTAGGCTCTTCCAGAAATAAGAGGTGAATCGCGGGTCTCGGTCAGATACGATCGAGACGGGAACTCCATGCAATCTAACTATCTCTTTGATATATAGGGCAGCAAGTACGTCGACCGACCATCGACTTTTGATGGTTAAGAAATGGGCCGATTTAGTTAACCGGTCGATAATTACCCAAATTCATCATATCCGCCCCTAGACTTGGGCAAACTAATGATAAAGTCCATGCCAATGTCTTCCCACTTCCACTTGGGAATATCCAGCGGATGTAGCTTTCCGACGGGTTTTTGATGTTCCGCCTTCACTTGTTGGCATGTGAGGCAATGAGACACAAAGTCTGCTACCTCCCTTTTCATATTAGGCCACTAGAAAGTTCTTTTCAAGTCTTGGTACATCTTAGTGGCTCCAGGGTGGATTGTGTTCCTCGACCTATGAGCTTCTTCAAGAATCTTCTTCTTCAATTCGGGACAGTCGGGCACACATGTCCATTCATGGAATAGTAGTCTGCCATCAGGTGCCAGCTTGAAATCCAGTCTCTCGTCCAGCTTGCTCTTTATCTCCACTAGTGAGGGATCCTCTTCTTGTAGCTTCTTGATTTCAGGTAGCAAATCTGGATGTTGGCTCATATGAGATAGAATAATACACATGTTCTTCTCATCTGTGCTGATATCAAGCTCAGAGAATTTCTCCAGTAGTTTCCATTCTTGTATCATGCAGTTGGCCAATATTGTTCTCGGCTTTTGACTAAGGGCATCAGCTACGGAATTACCCTTACCAAGATGGTACTGTATAGTGAAGTCAAAATCCTTGAGATACTCGAGCCAACGCCTTTGCCGCATGTTCAGCTCCTTTTGGGAGAATAAGTACTTGAGGCTTTTATGATCGGAGTACACAGTGAATTGTTCTCCGTAGAGATAGTGCCTCCAGATCTTTAAAGCGAATACTACTGCGGCCAGTTCTAAGTCGTGAACTGGGTAGTTCTCTTCATGTTTCTTCAATTATCGGGAAGAGTATGCAATGACTCTCCCATTCTGCATCAATACACATCCGAGGCCAATACCAGAAGTATCAGTATATACCTCGTATTTTTCTCCTTCCATTGGTAATGATAAGACTGGAGCAGTGGTCAAGATATCCTTCAAAGTTTGGCAACTCTCTTCACAGTCTTCCTTCCACTCATAAGGAACTTCCTTGCGGGTTAACCTGATCAGAGGAACAGTAATTTTGGAGAAGTCCTTGATAAAACGCCGGTAGTAACCAGCTAGACCCAAGAAGCTCCGAATCTCAGTTGCATTTGTGGGTCGTTCCCAGTTCTTCACGGCTTCGACCTTTGATGGGTCAACAGTAATTCCGTTCTTCGAAACGATATGGCCTAAGAAGGATACTTCCTCGAGCCAGAACTCGCATTTGCTGAATTTGGCATATAGCTTGTTTTCCCTTAATATCTGCAATGTCTTCTTGAGGTGTTCTTCATGATCCTCTTCGGTCTTTGAATAGATCAGAATATCATCAATAAAGACCACAATAAATTGGTCTAAATAGGGCCTGAATATGATGTTCATTAACTGCATAAAAGCTGCGGGGGCATTTGTTAGTCTGAAAGGCATAACAGTAAATTCGTAATGCCCATACCTGCTTCGAAAAGTAATTTTATGAATGTCTTCTTCTTTGATCTTCAATTGGTGGTAACCAGAACGAAGATCAATCTTGGAGAAATATAAAGCTCCAGATAGTTGATCGAACAGCTCATCAATCCTTGGCAGTGGATACTTGTTCTTGATTGTAAGGTGATTTAGCTGTCGATAATCTATGCATAATCTCATCGATCCGTCCTTCTTTTTGACGAATAGCACGGGTGCTCCCCATGGGGAAGTACTCGGCCTGATGAAACTCTTATTCAATAACTCCATTAGCTGCTCCTTTAGTTCCTTCAGCTCAGCAGGGGACATTCTGTACGGTGCCCTGGAAACAGGACCAACACCGGGGACAAGGTCGATTGTAAACGACACTTCCCTTTTCGGGGGTAAGCCGGGCAATTCTTCTGGAAAAATATCGAGAAAATCCCAAATAACACAGATGTCTTTAAGTTTAACCTTCTCGACTTCCGTGCCAGTCACGAGTGCTATGAAAGCCATGCATCCCTTATTCATAAGTTTACTAGCTCGGAGTGCTGATATAAGAAGTGATTTACTCCGAGGGCTATTGTAAACTAGCTCTGGGAAATCCACGAAAGTTACCTTGCCATGCCGGCAATCTACAGTTGCTTGGTATGTGGATAGCCAGTCGGCACCTAGTATGACGTCATAACCCTTCATATCTAGGCATATCAAGTTAGCAGGTAAATTACTTCCCTTAATAATAACTTCACAATTTGGATAGTGATAAGTGATATTAGACTCATTCCCAAGAGGTGTAGATATGACCAAATCTAATAGTTCATGTTTCTTAGAAAATGAAGCAGCAAAGTTCTTGGAAACGAATGAATGAGTTGCTCCGGTATCAAATAAAACTTGAGCAGTTTTTGAACAAATAGTGAGAGTACCTTCCACAATTCCACCTTCAGTGGGTTCCGTCTCTCGGAGAGCTTGCAGACGGCATTGTTTCTTTACCGGACGCTTCTCATCTTTGATGTCATGCTCCTTCATCAGTGGGCAGTCTGGGATCCGATGCTCTCGGCTCCTACATCGAAGACAAGCTCCTAACTTCCTCCAGCATTCCTCGGTCTTATGGCCAGCTTTATCACAATACTTGCAAATTTCCTTTGATGGTGTAGTGGTGGAGAATGGCCTGTCATTCTTCTGGAATTTCTTTGCCTTGGAGGGCTCCCCTCCCATGAAGAACCACTTCTTATTGAAGGATTGTTTGAATTTTCTCGGGCTTGTGACGGGTTCCTTCTTGTCTCTTCCTCGGATTCTCTCAGATAATTCGGTGGCGTCTTCCAGCAGTTGAGCACGCCGAACCATCTCCGAATAGACTTGGATGTCCATCGGGGCAAGTTGTGTGATATAATGGGGCCGAAGCCCATTGAGGAATCTTCTCGCCTTCATCTTTTCCGTACACACCAAGTGGGGTGCATACCTAGATAATCTGGAGAACTGGGCCTCATACTCGGCCACTTTCAAGCCCCGTTGTTTTAGAACGGTGAATTCTGTGGCTTTCTTTTCCTGGATATGATCGGAGAAGTACTTGTTGTTGAAATGTTCCGTGAATTCATCCCATGTGACATGGTATTCTGGCAGTGTTGCTTCTATGGATTCCCACCAGCATCGAGCGTCCCGCTCTAGTTGGAATACGGACAGTAAAACCTTCTCTTCATCCGCGCATTGCATCACACGAAGATTCGTTCCATCTCCTTTAGCCAATTCTCGGCATCCTCGGGGTCGGACGAACCCGTGAACCTCGGTGGGTTCATGTTACGGAAACTTCAGTGGAGATCTCCCGCTCCACGGTTTGCTCCGCCTTGGGCCACTTGCTGTAGTGCCTGTGTGAGGCCATGCACGGTGCGCTGCATCTCGCACCATTGTGCTCTTTCCGCAGCCATGATCCTACAAAAAAGTTAAGTATGATAAAGCTTGGGTTTACTTGTAAGGTCGAAAGTCATTGTAGAACTTAACCCATGGCACTATCCATCTCACCGGGTAAGGTATATCTATCCTTGAACTTGGGTTTTACCTATCCTTGGACTCAAGTTTTTACTTAGATTTCAATTTCTAACCTTTTATTTCTTCTAGTTCCCTAGGTTTGAAAAACTTGGTCTGATACCACGAAGAATGTCACGTCCCGAGCGCGGAAGATACTCGGATGCGTGACGCGTCTATATAGATCGTGTCATTAGAGCGATAAGAATTTTAACATACAAAATTTCAGAGTGCGCAAATGACTAAAAATCTAATAAATTCCAATAGTCCAAGTGATGTTTATTTGATTAATCAAAGGAAATAAAGATATTCCAAGACAAATTTTTCAATTTAGAAAGCCAAACATTAGGCTACACGACTTAACACAAAGTTTATACCACTAACTGACATAACTGGGAATACAAGGTAGACTCAAATAATTCAAAGACTCGACTAGCTAATGATAAATGGATGGCGTTCTAGGACTCTTCACTCGGCCTCAAACCCATTCTTGTCGCTATCCAAATCACCTCAAAATGTTAGGAAGCAATTGGATGAGCGAATCGCTCAGTAGGAATTACATCTCAAATTCGAGCAATCTTTACGTGAATTATAATTTACATGTATTATCAGTATGGCTATGCATGACGTACGTATAAAAGAATCGGGTATGCAGGTATATCTATACATGATGAACAATAAGAGATCAAGAGCTATATACAGAGAGTATATCAAGATTTCAAGTATTTGACTAGCAGTATTTCAAGAATTATAGATGTAAATGCCACTTCGGGTCTAGCAGGGATTCATGTACGATTATGAATTCAAGTGCAAGTATGTACTCATGTACAAGTATATCTCAGGTACGAGCAAGAAAATTTTAATTCAAGCAAGTAAAGTTAAGTACGTATCAGTAGAATTGGCTATTTCAATCAAGTAAGTATTTCACCCTTTCTCGGGCCACAAGTCAAGTATTGCCCGTTCCGGGCCACGCAAGTCAAGTCAAGTCAGTAAAAAGAGAGTAGGGTGGAGTGTCTCAAGTCAAGCAAGTACTCCGGTGTAATGCTAAACACCGTGGTCAATAAACTCCCATGGGCACAAGTATCTTCGGGTGCTCCTCCCAGGACCAGACCGGGCCCTATATGCATAGCATTTCATGTATTACCTTTGACATCCACTCTCATTTATAGCCAATATGGAGTTTCAAGGGTTGTCTTAGTAGGATATATAAGGTATAAAAATGGAATTCAAGGACTCATAATATGCAAGAAAATGACTTAGGGTTGCGTCTATACAAACCACGATAGAAATGAGAGAAAAATTATCAATTTATATACTTTTTCCAAAACAAAAACTCTAGATAACTCTATAGTAAGGTTAAACAAAAGTTAGAACATCTTATAAGGGCTATTATGTAATTATGCCACTTTACTATTTACGAATACTATTCATTACTATTCACTTACTATTCATTACTATTCACTTACTATTCATTTACACTATTCACACAAAATAACGACCTTCGTCATTTTTGTGAATGACGACTATTCTAACAGTCGTCATTTCTAAGTTTAAGTATATATTAATCATTTAGTATATTAATCATCCATGTGAAAAATTTAATAAATGTGAATCATGATACCTAATCTAATGCATGGGCATACCGTTAGATTCCTTATATTTTTCTCTACCTATCTACGTGTCTATATCAAAAAAATTCTTTTATTTGGAGAAGTGATACTATTCATTGAAATAGTGACTTTTATATACTATTCATACGGTAAAAATTTCTCAAAAATAGAAAGTAAGGATATGGATAGGTAGAGGACATTCTCGGGAGTTCAGAATCATGCTCATGCGAAATTGTTGGATTTTGATATTTAATAAATTGGGGTGATTTACGCCGTGAAGGTACATTCTGTGACTCAAAACACTATTCAAACACTATTCATTTTTAGTACTTTCAATAAATCAAGAATTAATTAGATGGTTAAATAGAGAAAAATATGAGGGTTCCAGAACCATGTTCATGCAGGAGTTTCGTGATCAGGTTAAAAATGTTATAATTGTCTGAACATGGTGGCTCTACATTATGAGTCACAGTTTACTATTTAAAACACTATTTATTTTTAATTCTTCCAGTAAATCAGGAATCTAAGACATGGACATGTAGAGAAAAATCTCAAGTTCACAGAAATATGTTCAGTCAAATTTTTCATGGTCCGGTTTATTAGTTATAGGTTTTTGAATGTTTTGATTTACTGATTTCTAAATTTTCAGGAAATGAATTGACGGCATAGGTCCTGTCGTTATATAATGGACGACTGTTTGCACAGTCGTCACTTTTGTAATTGACGCCCTGGTCGGGGGCGTCATTTACAAAACTGTGTCACTATTCATGAACTATTCATCCGTGTAAAAAGATTCTGAATTAGGAAATAATGATACGAATATGTTGAGAAAAATGTCATGATTCCAGAAACATATTCATGCAAAAATTTCATGATTTAGTTTGATAGTTATGGATTTTTGAATGTGTTAAATTATTAATTACTCAAAATCCAGGAAATTCAATTGACGACATGGGTCATGACTTCAATTAATGGACGACTGTTTGTACAGTCGTCACTTTTGTAGTTGACGCCCTGGTCGGGGGCGTCATTTACAAATTGTTTCACTGTAATATTCTATTCATGTAATATTTTTTTAAAAAATATGTCTTTGATTAATTGACGACTATTTTGATAGTCTTCAATTTATAAATGGACGCCCTGATCAGGGGCGTCATTTACATATAATGGTAATTTATCAATTACTTAAAATTTCAGAAATAAAATTGACGACATGGGTCATGTCTTCAATTTTATAATTGATGACTATTTGCACCGTCCTTAATTTGGTAATTGACGCCCTAGGCAGGGGCGTCATTTACCATGCTCACTATTCACGTACTATTCACCAGTAAAAAAATAAAATATTCTTCGTATTTTAAATTTGAAAATTGACGACTGTTTTTACAGTCGTCAATGTAGTAATGGACGCCCTGGTCAGGGGCGTCATTTACCGTGGTTCACTATTCACGTACTATTCATCAGTAAAAAAAATATTCTAAATCAAGAAGTAATTATACCAATATGTCGAGAAAAATGTCAGGATTCCAGAAGCATGATCATGCAAAATTTTAGTGATTTAGTTTAATTGGTATGAATTTTTGAATGTATTGAATTATCAATTACTCAAAATCAAGAAATTAAATTGACGACCTTGGTCATGGGGTCCATTTAGTTGACGACTGTTCTGATAGTCTTTAATTTGATAATTGACGCCCTAGTCAGGGGTGTCATTTATAAAAATATTTCACTATTCATACACTATTCATGCACTATTCATCCATATAAAAATATTCTAAATAAGGAAGTAATTATACGAATATGTCCAGAAAAATGTCAGGATTTCAGAAACATGTTCATGCAAAAATTTGGTGCTTTAGTTTGATAGTTATGGATTTTTGAATGTGTTGAATTATCCATTACTCAAAATTCTAGAAATCAAATTGACGACATGAGGCATGTCGTTAATTAATTGATGACTGTGTACACAGTCTTCAATTTTTAAAATGACGCCCTTGTCATGGGCGCTATTTTTAACAGGACTGAAAAATATGGTTATTAATACTGTAAATAGTGTGATAAAATATGATTAAAAACTAAAGAAAATCATGCTAACAAACTAAGTTCAAAATCATAAAGATCACAGTAATATGTGACAGGCTATTAAAATAACATGGTATATACATGATTTATAGCATGGTTGATGAGTTAAACGGACTCTAAGCATGCAATATTAAACCTATTTAGTTACTGGTTAGGCAAGGATTTGAGAACACCTACCTTTTGAAGTGTGACACGAGGTTCAGAGCTGCAGCAAGATCGCAGCAGGTTGTAGCCTCGGGAGGAAGACGCTTCTGCAGCACAGCAGTAGCCTCTGACAGTGCTACGGATGGGGTTAGTTATAGGGAATGATAAGGCATTGGTTAATGCCTTGTGGGTCATGATGAGTGGGCATTTGTTTTTGCCAGCTCGAATAGGTTGCTCGTGTCTCAATCTTCTAGAATCACATATTTAAATGACGCCCGTGTAAAGGGTCGTTCATTTAATAAATGACGTCTTGCATGAGGGCGTCATTTATTTAGGTAACATTATTGTGACATTATTAATGGAAATGACGCCTTGTAAGAGGGCGTCATTTGTTAGACAATTATGCCCAACTCACGTGTTGACAATCAGTATGTACACATATATATATTAATATTTTATGCTATTCAAATTGACGCCTTTATGATGGTCTTTAATTTTGAAATTGACGCCCTAGTGAGGGGCGTCAATTCATTTGGTGATGGAAAGGAATCCCACTACGTACTATCCATGGCCCATATGTTTAAAGGTGTTTTGTACATATATTAATATTTTATTAGAATGGGGTCCTCTTAAAAATGACGCCTCCATCCTGGTCTTCAATTTGGAAATTGACGCCCTAATGAGGGGCGTCAATTTCACTAAGTAGACAAAGTGGAAGTCCACTTACGTACAACATGGCCCCTTGTGTTTAAAGTTATTTTGTACATTTGCATTTTAGTCCCAGAGACTAGGATTTTATTAAGACTAGTAGGTTATGTATTTCATAAGTTAAGATTTTCATGTTAACTTCAAAGATTTTTATCTTTAAGAATTGAGGGAATTTGTTTGTGAAATTTCTGGGGTGAGACCCTTACATTTTTCTCTATTTTTACATATAATTTTTTTTGAAAAATTATTTTTAAATAAAAAGTGGCACTATTCACGTCACTTTTCATGTTTAGGAAATAACGACTTAGCATATGGCGTTATTTTGAATGGAGGTTTTTTGTATTCACTCTACACTAACTAAAATTGTCTATATACCCTTTCTCACTTTCTAAATTATATTTATCCTTTAACACTTCATCTATATACCCTTATTTCTTTAAAATAATTATATAATGTAAAAGTTGAAATATGAAAATTTCTAAATTATGAAAATATAAATTGGCATTTCCAAAAATATAATTTGGCATCTTTTAAAGCATCTATTGGTAATTAAATATTTTAAATGGTTAATCTAATAGAATTAGAATATGAGTTCAATAATTAAAATTTTTTTATTTCTATTTTAAAATTCTCGGGTGTTACACCCATTTATAGCCAATATGGAATTTCAAGAATTTAGAAACGTAGTATTACAGACGAGATTAACTAGTCATTTGGTTATGGAGGACTCTAGAGGTGTCCCCTACAGGCTCAAGAGGTGGCTCCCGTCATGTAGCACTTTACGCCGTACGGCCTCAAGAGGTGGCTCCCACAACGTAACACTTTACCCTGCATGGCACTTAGCTCCAACAGTCCCAAATGATAGTTTAAGAGGTTCAAGGTTTGACCATGTAGGGTATACACAAGTAGATTTTTCATGGAATGGAATTTCAAGAATTCATCATACGCAGGAGTATGGATTAGGGTTGTGTTTGCACAATTCACGAGATAGATCAAGATCAAAAGTTGTAATTACTGAATTGGCATCTGGGGGTTTGCTAATCCTTCAAATTTTCAATTTTTAGAATTTTATATTGGGCTATCTCAAATTGGCGCCCCCCAGGATGTCTTCATTTAACTGAAGACGTCTTGGCCGTCGCTATTTAAGTAATTGGCACCCTGGCTTGGGGCGCCAATTACAGGGGCTATTTTTTTTAATATGTATATGTATATAAGGAATTGGCGCCCCTATAAGCAGTCTTCAATTAATTGAAGACTTGCTGGCTGTCGTCATTTGAAGAATTGGCGCCTGGGGGTTGCCCAACCTTTCAAAATTTTGATTTTTTAGAAAACATATATACATATTGAAATTGGCGCCCCCTCATGCAGTCTTCAATTAATTGAAGACTTGAGGGACGTCGCTATTTGATGACTTGGCGCCCTGGCTTGGGGCGCCAATTACAGTGGGTGATTTTCACCCAACAGATACGTTTTGTGACTCAAAGCACTGTTCATTTAAAAAAAGTTTCTCAAAATTCGAAAGTAAGGACATGAATATGTAGTATAGATCCTCAGGAGTCCAGAAACATGTTCAGATATAATTAATGAGTTTTGGTTTCATAGGTATGAATTTTCTAATGTTATAACTTTAATTTCTCAAGAAATGGAATTGACGCCCTTGTGAGCAGTCTTCATTTAATTGAAGACTTCTAGGGTGTCATCAATTTAAGTATAGGTTCAACTACCAATAAGTTGTGCCTCGCATCAGAACTGTAAGTTCTGTGACACAAATTACTATTCATTTCTGCAAAGTTTCTCCGAATCGGAATCCGAAGACATGGTCAGATGGAGAAAAATCTCAGGGTCACAAAAGTATATTCAGTTAAAATTTTCATAGTTCAGTTTATTAGTTATAGATTTTTGAATACATTGATTTACTGATTTCTGAAAATTCCAGAAAATAGAATTGACGACATAACATGTCTTCAATTAATTGACGCCCCTTCGGGCAGTCTTTAATTTTGTAATTGGCGCCCTGGTCAGGGGCGCCACTTACAAAGAGTTGTCCACTATTCATCAGTGTTAAAAAGCTCTAAATCAGGAAGTAATGGTACGAGTATGTTGAGAAAAATGTCAAGATTCCATAAACATGTTCATGCAAAAAATTCGTGCTTTAGTTCGATAGCTATGGATTTTTTGAATGTGTTGAATTATCAATTACTAAAAATTGCAGAAATAGAATTGACGACAATGGGGGTGTCTTCATTTAAATGACGACTCCGTGCGGAGTCTTCAATTTGGTAATTGGCACCCTTGTCAGGGGCGCCATTTACTAGAGAGCAGGGACCTTCCGGGTTTTAAAACATTTACGTATTATGTGTAACAATGGCTATATATTAAGGTTTAAAACATAGTTATTAAGACTGTAAAACTAGTGTGAAAAAATACGTACAAAAGTTCATGAAATCATGCTAATAAACTAAGTTAAAACTCATAAAGATCATGCTAACAGTATGTATAGAATCAGGTGTAACAAACTATTAACATATGTATAACATGGTATTATTCTTGATCATGGTAAAGCCAGGTAATATATATATATAGCATGGTTGACTAGTTAATCGAACTCTAAGCATGCATCATTTAACCTATTTAGCTACTAGTTAGGCAAGGATTTGAGAACACCTACCTTTTGACGTGTGATTACGAGAAAAGATGACAGGATGAAGCCACGCGTTCCCCGCCGCCGCAGTAGGATGTAGACTTCACGCTTTCTGAGGAATGAAGGGAAACATTCCCTTCTGCAAGCACTAAAAGATGGCAGTAGCATCTGAGAGTGCTTCGTAGGGGATTAGTTATAGGGATTTGCAAGCATTGGTTATTGCCTTGCGGGTCCGGTTTGAGAACACGATCCTAGATTAGTGCTTAGTCAGCGAAATGGGGTTGTTCGTGTCTCAATCTTCTAGAAACATAGGTTTAAATGACGCCCTTGTAAGGGGTCATTCATTAACCTAGGTGGTACTATTCACGTAAATGACGCCTTGCATGAGGGCGTCATTAGTCTAGGTGACATTATTCATGAGACCCTATTCACGTGTTAGCATTCAGGATGTTCATATATATATAAATATTTAAATGGGATGGGGTCCTATTGAAAATGGCGCCTCATGCCATGCCTTCAATTTTGTAAATGGCGCCCAGGTGAGAGGTCTTCATTTTGGAAGTTTGGAAAAGTTGGAAAGCACTTACGTACAATCCATGGCCCATGTGTTAAAGTTTGTCTTGCAGTTTTATATATTAACCCCTTTATGATTTGGCTCTTTATACAAAGCCTCTCATTATAAGATTCTTTAGGAGAAGTACACTACGTACTATGCATAAAGTGATGGTTGTACATTTATATGCTAGCCCCCATGAGGTTTGGCTCTTTACATAAAAGCCTTCATGTTTCTTTATGGCATAAAGTGAGGTTGGCTTGTATATTTATGTTATAGTCCTCATGAGGTTGGGTTCTTTATGTAAGGCCTTCAAGTATAGTTTCTTTTAGGAAGAAGTTTTAAATTTACTCAAAGGTATTTATCAGGGGTGCTATATAGGGTTATCATGAAATGAGTAAGAGAAAGACCTGACTTGTGGGCAGAAAACGGGTGTCAACAGGAGGCCTTGAAACAAGATCACCTAGTCCGGCAAAAGGAATATCCGACGGAGAGGTTCTCAAGTCCAAGAAAATTTTCCTAGCATGTGCATGTGACTAATAGCAACGTACCGGAATACGTGCTATAAGTGAACTAATAAAATAGAAAGCAGATGAGAAGGGAATGTGCCAAAGAATTAATGCAAGTGTAGGAACTTACATTAAAACCCTTAAATACAAAACTATAGAGATTTGGCATGAAACTACATATATGAAAATAGACTTTAAAACATGCCAACATGAATCAGGATATGACAGAAACCATGAATATAATGAAATAACATAACTTATAACATGATTACTATCAGATGTAATAGGGATTGAACATGGTTTAACCTGGTTACAGGAACCAGATAGCTATCGATCGAAGACCGTTACTTGCAAGTAGCGGTCTATGCAAGACCGCCTTCTATCTGTTGCAGACAGAAGCTAAGTCCAGCGTGCAGAGCCTATTCTAGGGCAATAAATGCATGAAAACTATAGAGAATAGGAAGATAACACATAATAGCATGCTTAGGACAAGTTTATGGAATGAAAAGGCATGAATTGCATCAAAGATCTTATCTTATAGTGCAGGGCTAACATGTAGTGACAAACATGTTTGCGCAGTCATAGAAAAAATGTTAAATACTCCGTGTATAGTGCACGAAATCACGAGGTAATAGAGGACTTTTGTTCCTAGCTTGATGTTTAAGTCAACATGAGATAACCTACCTCTGGGATTGCTCCTACTCAGAGAATTTCTCGCCGGAAGAGAGTGCTAGTTCCTACGCGTCCAGCGTAGAAACAGCGACTTCCAGACGCTTGACCGCCTAGCATGAAAATTTACAGAGGGTAAGAAGATACTAAGGGTAACATAATATCTAAAAGGATGAACCAGAAACACTAACACCTTACCTTCGAACCACGCGATCCAAAATTAGGGTTCACGCAGGATGAATCTGGGGCCTATTTATAGAGTTTGGCCTAGGGTTGAGGGATTAGATCAATTTAGGAGTCCTTATTGGGGTTAGAATCGATCCCTAAGAGTCCTAGATAGGTTCCCATGCCAGATCACATCGATCCCAGGTAATTTGGGAGGATACAAATCTAGATTTCCTAGGGTTTATCACCTGCCATTTATAAAACTTGGTGGCGGTCGAGCCTAGACCGCCTTCAGCAGGTCGTGGTCGCGCGACTAATCGCTTGCTTGGCCTTCTGGAATTTGAATTTTTTTCAAACTCCTTCCTAATTATCCTCTAATTATTCATTTTAATTAGGAAAAATTACCCTATTACGTATCTAGGGTTGGGCTTGGGCCTAAAAACCTTAGAATTTGGTCTATGGGCCCATTTTAAAAGGTCTTAATGGTCTACAAGTAATTGGGCCTTTAATAAATGTTAAATAACCCATTAAATCAATAGTTAGCTTATTTTAAGCTTAATTAATTCTATTCAATTCCTGAAAAATCTACATAAATTTTTAGGGTGCTACACCCTCCCCCACTTAAGAAGAATTTGGTCTCCAAATTTATTGTATGGGATATCTGGAAAGTGTATTTTACTTACAATCAAATAGCTCCAGAAATCTCTTCCGCATAGCTTCCTCCATCTCCCATATTACTTCTTGGTCTGTATTTTTATTCCACTGGACTTTTACCATGGGAATGGTTCTGTTCCGAAGCTGACGTACCTCTCGATCAAGTATTTTGAGTGGTCTTTGCTCATATGTTAAGTCCTTCTGTATTACAAGATCGTCATGACTGATGACATGAAATAGGTCATGAGCGTACCTTTTAAGTATCGAGACATGGAACACATCATGAACTCCAGATAATTGTTGCGGCAAAGCTATCCGATAAGTGACCTCGCCAACCCCTTCAAAAATTTCAAAAGGGCCAAAAAATCTCGGAGTAAGCTTGCCCTTGATGTCGGATCTTCTAATTCCACGACCTGGGGAAACCTTGAGAAACACGTGGTCTCCCACTTGAAATTCAAGTCCCTTCTTCTTGTATCTGAATATGTCTTTTGCCTTGATTGAGCCACCTGGAGTCTTTCCCTGATCAATTTAATCTTCTCAGTTGTATCTCTAATAAGTTCTGGGCCTAGAAGTTATTTTTCCCCAACTTCATTCCAGCAGATTGGTGAACAGCAACTCCTTCCATACAATGTCTCGAACGGTGCCATTTGTATACTAGCTTGATAGCTATTGTTGTAGGTAAACTCAACTAGAGGCAAGTGGTCGTGCCAACTTCCACTAAAATAAATAGCACAAGCCCTAAACATATCTTCTATCACCTGGTTTGTTCTTTCAGTTTGACCATCCGTTTGTGGATGAAAAGTAGTGCTGAAATTTAACCGAGTCCCTAAGGAATGTTGTAGACCCTTCCAGAATTGTGATGTGAAGCGAGGGTCTCGATCAGATATAATTATGGCAGTGACACCATGTAATTTAACAATCTCCTTTATGTATAAGGCTGCTAGCATATCCACAGACCATCGACTTTTAATAGGTAGAAAATGTGTAAATTTTGTCAATCGGTCTATGATCACCCAAATACCATCATGTCCACCTCTTGTCTTCGGCAAACTCATGATAAAATCCATCCCTATACTCTCCCATTGCCACTCGAGAATCTCCAAGGGATGTAACTTTCCAGCGGGCTTTATATGTTCTGCCTTAACTTGCTGACAAGTGAGACGGCGAGATACAAAGACCGCTACTCCTCTCTTCTTGGGCCACCAGAAATTTCTGTTTAAGTCTTGGTACATCTTGGTAGCATCAGGGTGAATAGCATACCTCATTTTTTGGGCATCTTCCATAACTAGCTTCTTCATGTCCTCATGATCTGGTACATAGATCCGACCTCGGAATAGTAGTCTTCCATCAGTCGTGACGGAGAAATCTGCTCGTTGATCAATATTAGCTTTGATCTCCACTAGTATAGGGTCATTCTCTTGAAGTTTAACTAGATCTTCTATTAATGCAGGTTGTGACCTGATATTGGTGACAATACACCTCTCGTTCTCCATGTCAATATCTAGATTTAGCTTAGCAAAATCTTCTATAAGGTTGGTCATACCTCTCCTGAGACTTGATAATGTTGCCAGTGGTTTCCTGCTGAGTGCATCGGCTACAGCATTTGCCTTACCAAGATAGTATTGAATAGAAAAGTCAAAGTCCTTTAAATATTCTTGTCATCTTCTTTGCCTCATGTTTAAATCGTTCTGGGAGAAGAGATATTTCAGACTTTTATGGTCTGAGAATACAGTGAATTTCTCCCCATAAAGGTAATGTCGCCATATTTTCAAGGCGAAGATAATAGCAGCTAGTTCCATATCATGCACCGGATAATTCTCCTCGTGCCACTTCAATTGCCTTGAAGCGTAGCAAATAGCTTTACCATGCTGCATTAAGACACAACCAAGGCCAATGCCTGATGTGTCGGTGTAGACTTCAAAACCACCACCTTCAACGGGCAGTGCTAATACAGGTGCCATGGTAAGATGTTCCTTGAGAGTCAAGAAACTCTCTTCACAATCCTTTGACCATATAAAAGGATGTTCTTTTCTTGTAAGCCTGGTCAGAGGTACGGCAATCTTAGAGAAATCTTTTATGAACCGTCGGTAATAGCCAGCTGTTGCACGGGTTTTTATGCCGATTACCGAGGTGAAGGAAGGGATACAGCGGGGAAGGAAAATACGGGAGTTTGATATATCTCGGGTATCCTCCTTGCGGTTGCATGCCTCTCATGGCAGTATTGGGCACTCTCCTTACATGAAAATTTGAGAAGGGTCGAACGGCACGGAGATGTCGGGATAAGAGTTAATCGGATAGGGTGCGGGCGTGCCAGCCGATTTCTCGACAATCGCTCATGGAACCAAGGGTTGACCGGGGAAGCGCCACAAGGGCGCGGCACGTGGGCTCGGGTAATCGGGCGACACGTGGAGAGAAGAGGTTCCCTTCTCATTCAAGAAGGAACACACAAAGATGCTCTTCGACCTCTGTATGGCCCAGAAGATTGTCGAGCTGCCAGAAATCCGCAAGCCGGACGAGGCTCTGAAGATCGACGATCCCAGTTATTGCCTGTACCATCGCATGCTGGGTCACTCAATCGAAGATTGCTACATCTTCAAGACTCAGGCGCAGAAGCTGATCCGAGATGGCCTTGTCAAAATGAAGAGCAGTCTCGTCGATCCTCTGCAACCACATACGTGGGCCAGGCCAGCTAAGGTAGGGCCCGTGGCTCACCCCTCAGCCAATGTCATCCACATGATGGCCGCATTTTCTCTTTCTGATGATGAGTCCGAGGAGCCCAGCGCCAATCGAAGGGGACGTTCGATTTGGTACCCAGGGTGGAGGCCTTAGCACGATCGGAGACCTCTCTCCTTCCCCAGGGAGAGAACCTGGCGACTCTTCGATATCCTCATTTAAGAACGGGCAAATCATGCCCCGCGACTCGTCTGCCGACTACACCCATTGGGATCGTAGTCACCCTCAATACTGCCCCTTCCACGCTAGAATATGCCACCCGATCGAGTCCTGTGAGGAAGTTCAACACCTCATCCATGAACAAATCTGATGGGAGCAGATCGATGCGGAAGGAAACTCCATGTCGCTCGTCAGGCTTCGACAAGCTATCGAAGAGACCCTAAGCATCGCCAGGGATGTGCCAGAGCGGCCAGACTCTCCCCAAGAAAATGGGCACGGGCTGCCTTACCAACATCCTCTAGAATGGCTCGAGTTCCGGACTGACAACCAAGAGGTGCTCGAGCGATTGCGGAGGTGTAGAGAGCGGGATGCCAATCAAGAGACGGGGCCGACCAACTTCTCGGTCAACGTCATCTATTCCCCTGCTCCTCCGGCCCTTGGGGGTTCTCAGACATCAGCACCTAGCCAGCCAACCCCAGCCACTTCGGCCGTGCGGTGGCGGTCCTGTCGGGAGCTAAAGTCTCTCCCTTTCCCCAAAGAAGACACCGCCAGGCTCCTCCGGGTCCTTCTCGGCCGAGAGGACGTTTTGGTGGGCGAGACAATGACGGGCTCTTCAGCTCTCTCTCATCCTCTTCCCATCCTATCTCCATCACCGACAGCCGTGGATAGGAAGGGAAAGCAAAAGTAGGGTGAGGCCCCGCCTTAGCCTCATTGCATCTCCTCGACAGATGGACCATCGGGTCCTCTCCATCTACCCATTGACACAATCCAAAGTACAAAGAAGGCATCTTTGGAGTCTTTAGTGGCTTCTATTCAAGCGGCAGGCCCGCCACTACAAGGCTCAGCCAGTCTGTAGAGTCGGGATAACTGTACAGAGCGACAATGTCCTGCGACGTCGTCAGTTGTCGCCAGGCCTAGCCCAGCCCTCAGCACGATCACAAAGGCAAGGCTAAAGAGCAGGATAACAAGCATATCTCTCCGTCTGCTCCTCAACAAAAACCTTCGCCACCGCGGTTAAGGCATCAAACCACGCACACGTCTTCGAACGCCAGCACCAGCCTACCGACTCTTCATAGGCTCCTGTCGCTGCCGCGGTTAAGGCATCAAACCGCGCATACGTCTCCGGACGCTAGTCCCAGCATTCCGGCATACCAGGAATTGCCGCTCGAGGAAATCGAGCAGGCGATCAAGGCCACCTTCCAAATACAACAAGCGAAAGGCGCCTGAATCGAAATCCGAGTGAAGAAGATTCATCGACCTCGCCCTGTAAAGATGCCAGCTCGGAGATATCCTCATCAGGATTTATCAACTCCGGCTCCAGCACCTCTCCCTCCTACTCCCTTGGAGACTGCTATCACCAAGAGACAAGAGAAAAATAGGAGGAAGAACCTCAGAAGGCGGCTCAAGAAACAAGTGAACAAGTAGCCGCCCTACAATTACCAGCCGAGCCGACACCTCTCCAAAAGCTCCAGTGGCTCATTGATGACCTAGAGGAATACGTTCCTCCTCGTCCTACCGGGGCTCTCCCACTCGATAGCTACATCCCATGGGAAGAAATGCAGAAACGAGCCCACCTCAGAAATTGGGTCCAAGAGATGATTCAAAAGCTCTAGGATGGCGAAAGACTCGTGATCCCAGATGAGCTCTCCTTGTGCTATAAGAAATGCAACATAGATCATCCATCATGCTCCGGCATCCAGCAAGCATAGGACTTCAAGCGCGGCTCCAAGCAACGAGCAAAGGAGAATTGTGTGTGGGTGACTTGTTCGGCGGTCTAATACGTCGGGGGTATGTCATTTGCACTCCCCCCACGCCGTATATAACCGTCTCACACAAGTCAACACCCACCATATGTGAGGCATTACGACATGGGTGAACGTCTCCTCATGCCGGGATTTCCTCTCACGTGCCCGTCGGTTGCAACCACACGCGTACCATGACGTCATGCTCTCTCGCAGTCACGAGGCCATGTTCGATCGCTCAATTCGAGTCGTGATCGACCCTCACCCAGATACTGGATCGATGTATCCCTCCAGTCATCCAGTCACAGGCCCCCGTTCGGCACCACGGCCATGGCCCACGCCACGGGAGGAACCCTCTGTAAAACACATATGCGCTCATTCATCACGCATCGACCCGGGGATCAACTAGCACGTCGGAGTTGTCCCGTGGCATACGCCAGTTGTACCTTGGCCATTATGGCTTTCCTGTAAAGAAGTATACACCTCAGTATAACACGGCCGATTGGACGAGTGCTCTTGCACCCACGTTCAGGCCCTCAGTTTTCTATCTACACCACTTGGCATCTGTGCCTAACACCCTAACCCCAGCAAACACCCCTCAGTCTAACGCGCACCCATAGCTGTTGAATGCCCCTAGCCCTCCACCCACGGCTTTAGACATATATACAGACTTTTCTTCAGCTTGGAACGAAGGTATTCGGACTCAATCCGATGTAAATAAACACCGGTTGCTTGCGGCCGGTGGGGAAAGACGTCCCGTACATGATTCCCGCAATCACCTACGCACTCGCACCCATGGAACCCCTTCTCTCCACTATTGACACCCATTTTTTACTGATAAGTTGAGTCGTTCCTCTTACTCCCATTTGTTGATGCCTCGAGTTGTCCATCACTCATTGGGGCAATTTTTAGGCATATCTTGGGCCAATTTTATGGGTAGCCCCCTCCCTGGTTAGGTCCGAGTTGATTCAGGTCTTAACGGGCCTTGGTTTTGGTTGAGTGGGCTTTTCTATGAGTTTCAACACCCATGTACATGTACGGTGCATCCCTGGCCGCTCAATCAATGCGTGGTTGCCTGTAGACCGTCCAGTTATTTTGGAATATTTTGGTTAATTTTCTGAATTTCCACCGACAAGCATTTATGCGGCCCTCCTCTGGCCGTTCAACTTGATGAACGAACGGATGATAGCCGCTCATCTCTCAGAGTCCTGCGCTTGATAGTTTTCACAGATAATTATCTAATTAATTTATTTATCACCGACAAGGCTAGAACGGTTTGTCTTTGGCCGCTTTACCTTTCAACGGTCTCATCTGAGCCGTTCATGTGTGAGAGTCCAACGCCGAAGGTTTCGGTCAGTTCGATGGATCATTTGGATTATTTATGATTTATTTTGAATTTCCACCGATAGGGTTGGACGACCAGGACATGGCCGCACATCCCGTTGAGCGGTCTATCGTAAGACCGTTCATTCGTTCGATTCCTGAATTTCAACAGATTTTATCTCTTTATGCGTGGTTTTATCCCCAACTTCTCCCATCATTTTCTCCGCAGATAATGAACCATTTTGAGTGCTGTTTCGACTGGATGAGAGATAATTTGATTGTCTATGATTTTCTTTGAATATCTTGACCTGAAAACGCTTCTAAACCCTAATTTCGAGCTAGGACTTTAGGTGCTCTATAAATAGACCCTTGGGGAGGGGGATTTCTGTAGCCCATACAAGAGCAGCCAAACTAGGCCCGTTAGGACCGAACGAGGCTCAACTCATCCAAGTGACAGCCCCACGGGGCCCACTTAGGCTAAAAAGCCCAATAAAGATTACTCGGGATCCCCCCTTCCTCGGCGGCCCTCAGGCTCAGAAGGCTTGAGCTTCAGAACGGAGGAGGACCCATGCCCGAGTTATCCCTTCACTGGGATAGAGGCAAGCGCTCTGCGCCCACTCCGACCTGACTTTGTCCGAGCTATGCCTATCACCTGGACAGGGCTGGCACCTTTTATGCTCGGACCAACTGACGAGTGCTTATCCACGCAGCCATTGAAGAGCCCTTTATGAACAGGAGTTTACAAGGGTAAATGGTCCATGATCCCTCAATGCCATGAAGAGCCCACGATGAGGACGTAACGATCCCACGATGAGGACGTAACGATCCCATGATGAGGACGTAACTCCCGCCTGAAACTCCGCAGCTTACGGGACTCATAAGGTGAGCACACTATATAAACCAAGGATTCCCTCCAGTGAAAGGTAAGGGCAATACACGCCTAAAAACCCCTGAGCAGGAACCATGATGTGAGACGGAATCTCGAGGTCTTATGAATGTCTTCATTTCTCTCATATTTTTTTTCATTGATAAAAAATTGATTAGCATGTGTCACAAGTCCTCCCGTTCTTTGGCTTATTTGTGAGCTTTCTCAACCATGGCTTTGATTTTCTGTTTCAAAAATTGATTTCTCAGTGTCTAAACATCCTGTTGAGAGCATGCATGTTCTCAAGTGTCTCCCCAAGATTCTTATTATCACCTCCGTCACATTCTGTTGCAATTGGCCATGAAGAAACTTGTTAACAATGACAGTGCTCTGCTCATCCACTGCCTTTTCTAACCAATCTTTAGCAAGCACCTTTCAAGTTCTGAGATTCTGATTCTATCTGCATGCATACAACCTTAGCTTCTTGATAGTGGACACCGTCTCCAAGGAATCTCTCCATGGCTCATAAAAAGATGTTGCTGTAAGTCATAAATAGGGATTCCACTCATCTTTGACATCCACCCAATCACTTTCGGATGCCTCTGGTGCCAAGAGAGAGCCACAACATGTATCTCCATAAGACAGCGACTTCTTCAATATGGTGTAGTTCACAGCATTCTGTAATAGCACGGGGTCATCGTTCCTCAGGGATGGCAATCTTCTTTCGCATCTCAGCTGGTGTTGTATGAACACTAAGATCTGAAACTGCGACAGTGCTCCTTTCATTTGTATATTGATCACCAGGGAACACCTTGAGCTGCTCGAGGGCGGCAAGCATCAGACAGCTGGGCAGGATTCTTAGTGACAGTGTGCTGGACGTGGCGGATTGCATGCCAGCATGGCAGCTGCTATGAGTGTGGGCGTTAGACGTCGGCTGGGCTGTTCGGTGGTGAGCGTGCGTGCAGGGGTACGCAGATAGTGGTGGCGATGATGCCTTGAGTCTCCGGTGGTGGCACCGGCTACCGGCGCCTGGCTCTGAATGGCGGGCTAGGGCTGGCGAAGAGCAGCGACGATGGCGACGTTGTATGCATGAGCGTAGCAGGAGGCGATGTCTGTCGTGCCCAACGGACAGTGAGGCTATAGTGGACCCCATGTGGGAGGGCCGACGGGAGAGCTTGAGTGGGGGGCGATGTAGTGCGGACGGTGTATAGGATATAGAAAGGTGAAAGGGAGAGACAAGGAGAGGAGATGGGGAAGAGAGAGGGAAGAAAGGAGAAGCTAGCTGTTTAGAGAGAGAGAGAAACCGTGCCCATGCAACTGACGTGGGGAGAGGGAGGAGAGAGAAATATAGAGAACGGGTAGTGAGAGGATGGTGTGGCCGTTGGCGCTGCTCCGCTAATGCTCGCTCGCTAATGGCCTAGCTTGGAGGGAGGCAGAGATGCACGCCCATGTGACTGAAACCGACGTGTTCGGCGGGGGTGCCAGCGCCGTGCTCGGACGCAAGGACGCACAGCCAGTTACCGTGCGCACTAGGGATGGCGGTGTAGAGCAGCCACCGTGGAGCCAGTTGTTGTTGGGGGTCGACGATGGTGGGCATGGAGCCGGGGCTTCGCTTGGCGGTCGCTATGGGCATCGGTGTGGCCACGGCGAGGTCACATTCATTACCGCGGCGAGGGCAGTGGCTCCGACGGTGGTAGTGGCGAGGCTGCATGCAGGGCCGCAACGAGGTGGAGGCGGCAACGGCGATGTTGCATGGACGGCCGTGGCGAGGGAGGTGGCTCCGTCGGTGGCAGGCGAGAGTCTAGTGGGAAGTGGCTGGCTTCATTGACGGGGAAGGGAGAAAGAGACTTGGGGTGGGTTGTACGTGAGTGTGGGCTTGTGAGAAGAGGCCAAAGGAAGGGGGGAAGGTGAGAACAGAGGGATGGAGGGATGAAGATGGGGTTCCCAGTGGTGCGAAGATAAGAGAGAGAGGCCTGAGGAAAGGGGAGGGTGAGAGAGACGCAGGGAGTGGAGCAAGAGAATGGCCATGCAGAAGAAGTTAGAGGGAGGGGGAGAAGAGGGGTGACTACAGTTGCAGGGAGAGAGGGGGCTGAGGGCCGGAGGAAGGGGGTGGGATAGCTTGGCCAAACTATGGATGTGAGAGAGGGGAAATGCAGAAGCAAAGGAAGGGGGAAGAGGAAGGGAAAGCTGGCGGCCAGGGGGTGTAGACACGCCATTCCTGACGTCTCCTGAGAAAATCTCATATTACTATACGGCGCCCCGCATTGGCTTCCGCATTTTGAATAGCTCTAGTGTTTCCTATTCTTGAGTCTTCTTCCGCCTTTTCGGCATCCAGAAATTATCTCGTTGCGACATTCGGATGGCATCAACACCAATCGGACGCACCGGAAGGTTCCGAAACCAGGAAGGGTGCCTGTCGGGGAGCTGCCGACGCCTTTTCAGCGGACCTGGGGGGGTCTTAATGGAGGCGTCCAGTCTCCTGGACGCCTCCATTACTTTAATTTATTTCTTAAGACAAAAAATACATAAAAATATGTATATATTTATGGAGGCGTCCAGGCCCCTGGACGCCTCCATGAAAACAAATATAAAAAATATAAAAATGCTAGCTTTGGCATAAAAATAAAACAAAAATAAAAAAATATATTTTTTTGGAGGCGTCCAGGACCCTGGACGCCTCCATCAACTTGCCTACCGGGCCCCGTCCACCGTCCGATGGTTTGCCGGGTGTGAAAAAAGCCAATTGTGGAAGCGTCCAGACAACTGGACGCGCCCATTTCCGAATCACGAGGCGCCGCTCACAAAACCACGCGTTGTACCAAACCGCGTGCGACTTTCGGTGGAGTTCGGTGGACCTTATTGAGGCGTCCGGGACCCTGGACGTCTCCACGAAAATATTCAAAAAAAATGAATAAAAATAGAGTAAAATATTATTTTTGCCCTGATAGAGGTGTCCAGGGTCCTGGACGCCTCCATCCTCCGGAGCTCTATAAATAGAGCCCCCCCCCTCAGTTCTGAGGGAGCTTCTAAGAGATCCGATAGGCTGCCGGAGCCCAGAGGCTACCGGAGTCATTTCTAACCCGTGGGGTCTTTTGTAAGTGGAGGTTCTGCCGGCTTCTCGGGTGCCCGCGCTCGCAGGAGGAAGGCTGTCCTCGTCCACCGTACTTCCACGTCGCCCCTACGCTACCAAAGCTCCCCCGGATCTCACTATCAGCCATCCAATAAGCCACTCTCTCCTTTTATTTCATAGTTATCTTACATTCATCATATCGCATCCTCCATCCCCCTTGTAAGGGAGTATTTTTTCTATTCCTACGTCGGCATAATCGTCATTCATCATAAGTATTTTCCTCCTACTCGTATCCGAGAGGGGTTTAAAAGACAACACCAACCAGGTGTGTGTCTTGCCATCATTTCGTTATTTTTATCGCAAGAATTTGAATACTACACCTTCATCTTTCTAATCCACTCGTTATTTGTTTGTCGTTGTTTTACAAGGGTACCCAAGGAAAGCCCTCTCCGTCGGTCGGCCAAAAGGGGAGGAAGAAGCAACCCGCCATCTCCCGCTCTTGAGGTAGGCGCGATCACTTTCTTTATTTTGGGGTCTTTTGGCCCCTGGCGATCACATCATGTTCTCGAGGCCGCGGTGAGTCACTTCCCCAATGGCCGTTTAAATTCCCATTCTTATATTCTCTTTATATTCTATTATATTCTTATCTGCTCATATTCTCGAGGCCGTGGTGAGTCACTTCCCCAATGGCCGTTTAAATTCCCGTTCTTATATTCTCTTTATATTCAGTTATATTCTTATCTGCTCATATTCTCGAGGCCGCAGCGAGTCACTTCCCCAATGACCGTTTAAATTCCCGTTCTTATATTCTCTTTATATTTTGTTATATTCTTATCTATTCATATTCTCGAGACCGCGGTGAGTCACTTCCCCAATGGCCGTTTAAACTCCCGTTCTTTATATTCTCCTTATATTCTGTTATATTCTTATCTGCTCATATTCTCGAGGCCGCGACGAGTCACTTCCCGAATGGCCGTTTCAATTCTTGCTATTTGATTTCTACACCATTCCCGTCCCCCCGAGGCCGCGGCGAGTCACTTCCCGCTATGGCCGTTTAACCCCCATATCTTGCTATATTGCATTTGTCCCGCTCGCCCCGCCGGAGCAATCTCCCGTGGTGGCCCCTTCTCTTTTCTCTTATTTCTGTGTTGCAGCAAACAAGAGGAGCCCGCGCGCTCCGCGTCTTCTTCGCTCCTCGAATCACGTGACGTCGCTCACAGATTGGCGATCACGGTGGGACACTACTGCTTCCTTTTAGCTACCCTTACAAGTTCGGCACCGTCCGTGCCTCTCCACCTTGGCGCCCTCGCGCGCCCCCGTTGTGCTCACGGCAGCACTGTCAGTTGTGATTGGTTGGGTGTTTATTATATGTTTGTTATTTCTGTTATTTTCTTACTCTATATCTCTATCAGCATTCTATTGCATACATCCATCCCTCTTTTATATCATTTTTCATATTTTTTTAAGGATCACCCTTTCCCGGTGAAGGAAGGACTCTCCGTTTGAGAATTCCTCTCAACGGACTAGAATCTCGTCCACTGGGACCTCCGTAAGTCCCCAACATCGAAGAATCTCCTCTTCGTTCACTGGGCTGGTTGTACCATTGAAGTTCCCCAGAGTTAGTCATCCCATTCGTGGTGAGATGAGAGACCCTAGCTGACACGGCGGTGAAACAAAAATAATCTAGGGTCCCTATTTTGTGTGAACTTCGGATCTCGCTAAAAATAAAAAAAAATCATCAAAATCAAAACACAAAAAAGGCGTAAAGGCATCCACTTGCTTGATAATCTCTGCTACCTGCTTGCTAGTGTATGTTTTTACGTTCTGGGAAAACTGTGAGCATGGCTCACGAGTCTTTTGAGGAGAACCACCCTAGTCGTGGTTTGTCAGCCGACCCGCGAGTCTATGCTATGGACTCGGGTCCTTCTCATGAGCCCTCGCATGAGGTGAAGGTTATTGCCGGGGACACGTCCCCACCACAGGATATCTCTTCCTTACTGGGCATCCTCGCCAACACGGAGCTTACCTCTGAACAGCTCCGGGCCTTCCAGGCCATTCTGAAGGGGAAATCTGTTTCCCCCACCCCCCAGGAATCAACTCCGGCCATTGCACCTCTCCAAGAGTCCGTGCAGGACATTCCATCTCCTTCATTGGCGCAAGCCATCCAGTCTCCCTCGCTTCAAGGACAAGCGAGCCAACAACCACCCTCATTCCAGTTCCCATCACAATCTCAAACTCCCGTTGTTCCCCACATACCGCTTCAGCCGGGGCCGACTGTCGGAGGTCCGGCAGCTCCCTCTCATTCGGGGTTTCCCCCTCAAGTCTCCGGGAGATAGTTTCTCCCCCAGTGGCAAGTGCCACCTTCACCTCCAGAGGAGCTCGCCCAATCGCTCCTCAATAGGTTCAATCGCATGGACGAGCAGTTTCAAAATCTGAGAAGAATGGTGGACGTGAAAGCCACCCCGGAGGTTGCTTTGCCACTCCTTCCCGCCATTCATCTTCCTCCCTCCGAAATGCCCACGTACCGCAGATACAATGGTACCGGCAACCCCTTCATTCACCTCAAGGATTTCATGTATGAGTCCTCCTATTGGCAAAACGATCAGAGGTCCCCGGCATACCTCTTTCGGAGATCATTGGATGGTCCCGCGCTAGAGTGGTTCTATTCTTTGGAGCCCCGCGAGGCCGAGAATTTTGAAATGGTCCAGAGAAGGTTCTTTCAGAAATATAGGGATAGGGCCGGTCCCTCACTCTCCATTACCGACCTAGTGGCCGAAAAGATGAAGCCCGACGAGGATTTTGTCCGCTATGCTGATAGATGGAGGTCTCTGGCGGAAAGAATAAGGGATACCCTCTCCGAACCCGAACAAGTGAAGATGATTGTGTCTAATGCAACCCCACAGTTCAGACACGTCCTGGCCATGAATAAACTTACTACAATGGAGGAACTCTATGAAAGGGCCCGGTACATCCAAACCCAGTTAAAAGACTCCCCCATTATGAACATGTTTGAGTCGCCAAAGCCCAAAGTGGTCAGAAAGACAGGCGCTGGTGTCCCAGGCGGAGCCACATAAGGGGTCGTGACAAATGAGCAAGTGGGTACGGTCAACAATGCCAACTATGCAGTCAACCCAAGGCCTCCACAAATGCCCCGACTTCCCCTCCAACCAGGTCCTTTCCCTCTTCGTCCTCCACCCCAAAATAATCCACCCCAGGATAATATGCCTCCATTACGTCAACCCCAGCAACAACAATCACAACCTCAGCAACAACAACCACCACTTCAGTACAACCAAGTTCCACCCCCGGGGAATTATGGTCCCCAACAGCAACAAAGGAGGCCGGTCGGTCCCAAGAGAGCCTACTATCCACCGTTGCCAGAAACTCTGGCGGATATTTTCTACGCCCTCATGGCCTCAAACACACTTGTGCTACCTAGGGAAAGGCCCGTGTGGCCCCCGAATGTTGATACCTCCAAATACTGCGTCTACCACAGGCAGCCAGGACACACAGTAGATTACTGCTTCCATTTCAAAGATTACATCCACGATATGAATGATGAACATCAAATAGATTGGGATGAAATGAGATGATACGTCGCCGCTCTCAAGGCTAGGAGACCTCCTCATAGGCCACAGCAGCAGTTACAACAGCAGCAGCAGCAGCAACCACAACAGCAGCCTCAGCAAGCCCCACAATAATAGCCCAACATGGGCATAATCCAGAATCCATTACCAGAGCACCAACAGCCTAATCACCAGGTCAACCCCATCTCCTCCTTCCCGGAAGTCGGGAGAGAGCAGGTGTGGCATCCGGAAAGTACCTCTATTCTTTCTTCCTCCAACCCTATCGTCATGCAACCCCCTCACCTTGCCCGGGTAGCACCTCTCTCTCACCAACCCGCGTCAGTACCGCCTCCACCGTTTCCACTGCCATTACGCCCCCTCATTCACACCCCAATGACCTATCAGCCAACACCCTCCACTATGCCCTCATACCCTCTCATCTTCTCTCACTCCCCTACTTTACCATCCACCTCTACCACATTTACCCCTACGCCTTCTAAACCCCTTATCATCCGTCAACCATACATAACCCCGTCTTTCTCCACCATATCACCACTAATGCCTTCAAAACCACTCATTACCCATCACCCACCTCAAAATCATTGCCCGCCTCAAGCCCTACCCACTTCTACTTCGTCTCCACCTCCACCTTCCAGACCCCTTATCCTTCATAATCCGTGTGATATCCCCTCTACCTCCACCATGCCTCCACCTAACAAACCCCTCATCAGAATCCCTGCTCCCGTCATCACCCCTGCTTCATCAACCATTCCTCCACCACTACCCCACAAATCCCTGTTAAAACCCACTGCTACCCCCACAGAGGTACAAAAGCCGCAGGCAATGGTGCTCCGGAGTGGAAGGATTTTCCACAGGGTTTTTCCCCACAATAGTCAGAATCCTGAGCAATCTCAGCCAGAGAAGGATGATGGAGAACAACCAGAAAGAGCTATCCCTGGAACACAGTATGATCTATTGAAACATTTGGACAAGACGCCTGCTCGGATCTCCATCCTGGAGCTACTTCAAAGATCCACATCCCACCAGGCGGCCTTGATGGAATATCTTCAAAAAGTCATGGTTAATGAAGACCTCCCCGTGGAGAAGATTTCGACCGTCCTGGCCCCAACAGACACACAACCGGCCATCATGTTCCACAACTACGAGCTCGCTCCCAAGGAAGCTCAAAAATATGCATTGTGCATTTCAATAAAAATTAATGGGGTATCCATAAACCCGTGCCTTATAGACACGGGTGCGTCCATAAATGTGATTTCCATGGACACCCTTTAGTTGTGTGGGGTCGACGAGGAACAAATAAGACCATCCTCGATCACAGTCACGGCCTATGACAATAGCAAAAGGCCGCCGCAAGGGATGATTATTCTGAGGGCAGAGCTAGGCCCTATATCAGTCCCCACGGAATTCCATGTCCTCGACATGGACCCCACATTCAAGGCCATACTGGGTCGCCCCTACATTGAAGCCATGGATGTTGTGCCTTCCACCAACCATCAGTGCCTGAAGTTTCCTTACAATGGAAGAATTATTAAAGTGGTCAGCACACCTGTCCTTCACACGGTGGATGCTATCAACACCTCTCTGCCCTCTGTTTGGCCGTCTCATCGGCCCATATTGTCACTGCTAGACGTGCGTGATCCATCTCACATTCCGCTAGCACCAAAGAAGCCGATCAAGGCAACCACGCCATATCTCCCTTTTCATTCCAAAGGTTGGGAGATTATGAGGAATATCGGCTATCAACAGGGTAAAGGTCTGGGCGCACAGCTACAAGGTAGGCTGAAACTACCAAAGGAGATTAGGCCGAACCGCAGGTTTGGCCTAGGCTTCAAAGGACCATTCAAGGAGGATTGGAAGCCCCTCACATGGACCCTATCAAACCACTTCAACAAAGCACCCGTTGTTCAGATGGGAGATTACCCACGAGAAGCATATGGGGGATAACATGCTGTATGTTTGGCTGAAAAATGTCCAAGGATCACCAAAAGAGGCAAGATCAAAGATCCGGAATGCGAGTGGAACAAATGGTTCGACATACGAGACATTTCTGTTGCACTGGAAAGGATGTTCTCGTCTCCGCAGCTTGAAGGACCACCATTGATCTCCGAAATACCAGAGAATATTACCACTCTTGCCAAGGTTCCAAACTATCCTCGTCCTCACCAGAAGGACCCTGTCATCTACAGATCTTCATCCGTCCTCAACATTACCGTCGACGGCTCATTAGCCGCCATCTTCTCCATCCACTCGTCTCAGCCTTTGCTGATATCTTCTTCCTGGGCCAGACAATTATCTGATGATCTTCTCAGATCCCCTTCTCTGCTTACATACCTACGCGGGCTTCTCAACCCGCGCCAAGTCTTCAACCATGATCTACTCTACGAGCCTCCCAATCCTCTAGCCATAACCACTTTTCTCTCTCCTCCGATCTCTTTTCACTGTTTTGTCATCAAAAATGAAAACAAAAAAAAAACGTCAATTTTCAAACTCCTCAACAACACATCTTCGTTGAGGAAACCTCCTACATCTCCCACGGGTGCGTCCCGCCCTGCGACCACCCGTCCAAGGTCCGATGAGCGACCTTTTCTACCCCCCCTCTGAGGGGTCTTCTCCTGTACATTCTACACCATCCTCCTCGTCTTCCTCTTCTTCTGTAAATATTGTCAGTCAATCTAGAATGATAGGTCAACGGTGGTACCTAGGAAGAAATCCAAGGGTAGGCAGATCCCTCGTCGATTCCTTCTAGATTTAGCCGCCAGATGTCAGGCCCTTCTTGCCATCCCCCAGTTGTTAGAAAATCCCATCCGGCTACCGGAAATAGAATGTGAGGGCGACTGTGCATTTGATGAAGGGTATGGAGTCTACGAGATCACGGATGAAGAATGCCCCACTGAAGATGAGGGTGAAGAATATGAGGATGCGGCGGGCGCATATGCTAGTGGAATAAAGAGATTCGATGAGCCGTCAACCGCCGTAGAAGAATCCACCAAAGAAGTCAACTTGGGAACTGAGGAAGACCCCTATGCCAGGAAATCGGAGGGTCCTCCTCCCGTCTTCCCCCTCTGGGTCCTCCTCCCGTGAGATTCCCCTCCTCCTGTGGTCTGGTCTTCCTCGCCTTTCTTGACCTCCGGCGATGGCTGGCGGTGGGGGGGGAGGCTGCGTGCCTCCCCCTCCCCCTTCTGCCTCCTCTCCGCAGCTGTCCGTGGTCCATTGTGGGGCCACTACGTGTCCTGCCGGTCCTCCTGATGTATGCTTTGCCTGCTCAGACGAAGCGGGTTCGCTGCTCATGGGTGGACCGCCGGTCACCTCTGCGGCCATGGTGGAGCCTCTGCTCGTGTGCGGATCTCTTGCCGTCCCTCCTGGCGTCGGAGCTCCCCCGGGCTCCCTCCTACCTTCTGCCGGCTCCTGTGGTGGCGTTCCTTGCCGCACTGACGTTCCCAGGCCGCCGGAAGGGCGTCACATTGCGGGTCTTTCCTCCTCGCCTCCGGCCTTGTCAGGCTTCCCTTCGAGCTACCCTGCGTCGTCTGATGTTTCCACCGGTGACGTCTTTGCTGCGTCTTCTCCGGCTCTGGCGGTGTCCTTGCCCTTTGCAGCCCTCCCCGCTGGGATGCCCTCCACCGTGTCTCATCCAACCGGTGTTAGCCACGTTTTTGGCCAGCTCTACATGCCATCGGGTCCACTGCCTTCGGACGCATCTGGCCCCTCCATCGCCTCCCATAACTTGCCTTCTTGCTCTCTTCAGCCGTTGACTTGTGTTGACCACGATGGGACACCTTCAAATTACGATGCTCTGTTTTTGGGCTCTTGTTTGGCCGGTGGCCCCTCGTCGACCGCGGCGGTGCCTGTTGGTGGCCCTGGCCCGGTGGCTTCTGGCGCCGCTCTCAGCGGCCTTTCTGCTCCGACCGAAGCCCTGCCGGTCTCCTCCGGTGGTCTGCTCGCGCCAGCTTCGGGTCGCGCTCGGGGTTGCCCGGCTGCTTCAACAGGGCACCTGCCGGCTTCTTCTTTGGCTAAGCCCGCGGGTGTCGTCTCTTCTGGTCCCGGACTCCCCCGGCCGGATCGCACTGTGCGTCTCAACCGTGCGGTCCTCCCCGCTGGCGATTGCCCCTTCTCGTCTCCTGCCACGGTAGCCCCATCCTTTGCCCAGGTGGTCCACAAGTCTTTTATCCCCACCTCCCTCCCGTTGGCTATTCACGCCCCTACCTCCACCGATGCTGGGGAACCTGCGGTCATTTTCTCCCCTGAGGAGATCCAGATCTCTTGCCGGCCTCTGGAGTTTGCGGTGGTTGCCCGGACGCCAAGGGGGCGCCCCCCATTCCAGGACATTCGTGCTCACCTCGCCCAACGTTTTCACCTCCGGGAGGACTTCTTCCTCAGTACTCTCGACAACCGCCATCTCCTCCTTCGGCTCCAGAACAGAGAAGACTTCCTGCTCGTCTTGCTCAAGGAAACCCTGTTCGTCAAGGGCAGGCCGTTCCACTTCTTCAAATAGACGATTAGATTCTCCACTGACGAGGACTCGCCTGTGGTGCCAGTTTGGGTTGAGATGCCCACTCTCCCGGTTAACTTCTACAATGAGCCAATGCTATTCTCCATTGCAGGGAATATTGGGACTCCCCTAAAGGTCGACAAAAACTCGCTGGAGATGTCTCGCTCATCCGCTGCTCGGGTTTGCGTTCAGATGGACGTGTCCAAGACACCGCCCTCCAGAGTTTGGATTAAGGCTGGGAGCTGGCATTTCTGGCAGCCGCTCGTTTATCCTGGTCTCCCCCGTTTCTGCTCCGGTTGTAGACGGTTGGGCCATCTCCTTCCTCAGTGCAAAAGGCCGCCTGCAGTTGGGCCGCCCTTGGCCCCCAAGGAGCTTTCACGTGGGTCAGCCCCTGCTCTTCAGCCACCTCTCCATGCAGGTCCACTATCTCCACATGCGAGCTTGCCTCCCCTTCTAGCACCGCCAGCTGCTGAGGTTAGCTCCACAGCTGCCTGCCCGCCAACCCCGGCGTTGGTCCGCTTGGTGGAACCTGCTACTTTGGTCCTTGACCACCCGAGCGTGGCTGCGGATCTGGGAGTGGAACCGAGCCCTCTCGGTTTGCAGGCCGTTCTCACTCGTTTGCCTTTGGCTGTCTCGCATGATGGCCCCCCCTTGGTCGCTGTCTCCAGAGCTGCCTCTCCCTCGCCTGTGTCCGCCTCTCAGCCGCTGGTGGACGTAGCTCTGGTTGATTGCACTTTGGCCTCGTCTGGGGCCCCTCAGTCTAGCTGGGTGGACGGCTCACTCCACCCTTCTGCTTCGGCCGGTGGCTCCCAGTAGCCTGCCCCTACTTTGTTCGCCGTGGAGCCCCCTGCCTCAACTTCTAAGCCGCCTCCTGACGGCCTTCCTACTCCGGCCATTGGCTCCCAGCTGCCTGCGCCTCTTTTGTTCGCCATGGAGCCCCCTGCCTCGACTTCAAAGCCGCTCCCAGACGCCCCTCCAGCTCCTCGGCTCCGACCTGGCACCGCCTTGGGCATGGGCCCTGCTCCCACTATTGCCTCGACCATGGATGGGCAGAGCACCAGGGCTGTTGGTCCTGCGGTGCTGCTGCCCATACATGGTGGTTCTGTCAGCGTGGAGGCTGACTCCCTTCCTCTTGGAGTCGTCCCCTCCACTGCCGTCCCTGCACTCTCTGTTGGCCTCTGCCCTCCGACTGAGGTTCGTCATGCAGCGGGGGTCATCGCGGCCTCCCCCCCGACAGTCCTCCGGTCGGTGCCTGATCCTGCTGCTATCCACTCACCTGCCCGTGGAGATGAGGGGCCTCCCGCCCCTGCCGTGGAGCACCCTTTTTCTCTGTGCCCCACTATTCAAGTGCTCTCTGTGCCAGGATTGGAGCCCATTTCTTACTTTCCAGACCTGCCTGCAGCACATGCTAGTTTGTTGGCCTCGCTCCTCCTCCGGCCCCAGGTGATCATGGTGTTCGCCCTCCGCCTCCTCCGACAGTGGCCATCGCGTCCTCCCCCCCGGCAGCTCACCCTTCCGAGAAGGGCGATCCCCCTCGGTGTTCAGATGTGCCCGCGGGTGTCCCTCCTGCGGCCCGAGTGTCCTCCTCTTTGGCCCTCGGCCTCGCGGCGCCGGATGCTCCCCCCCTTGGCGGCCTTTCCCAGCCTCATGCTGGGCTTAATGCCGGTGCGGTAGCTTGGTCCCCAGGGGTGCAGCCCTCCTCCCAGGTGACTACTGTTGAAGGGTCCTTGGCTTCCTCCTCTTCTCCGACGGCCGCCCCTCGTCTCTCCTTCGCCCAAGCTTTGAAGAAGAAAATCAACCGGGCCCCGCCCGGGCCGATCGTCGACTCCGCCCCGCCTCCTGCTCCGGTGCTTCCCGTGGGTGTAGTGCCCCCCTCGGATCTTGGCATGCCTCTCCGGTTCCCTCTGCTCGTCCAGCCTCTCCACGTCCCTGGGGTTGAGCCTGTTTCGGGGCATCGTGACCTTACGGCGGCCCATACGGCTTTCGTGGGCACCTCTGGCTTGGACCGCTCTCGGCCGCCCTCGAGGATGGAAGGCGGAGCTCCTCGGCGCTCCTTCCGGCGTTCCAACTCCACTTCCTCCACGCGTGACCGACAGTGCATGTTTGAGGACGCTGCCCTCCCTCCTCGTCGTTCCCTTCGGCTCCAGTCTTCTTCGATGGCGCCTCCGCCGCCGGTTGTCTCTTCTCTCACGGACGTGCTTGATATCGACGGTTCGGAGGTTGATCCCCATGACTGGCCTTTCTCTCCAGGTCGTCAGCACGGTGTCCGTTCTGTCTTCTCGTCCGACTCTGAAGGGGTCTTCGACGAAGATTCCTATTTGTAGGGGCTTTGTTTCTTCTGTGGGTTCTTGGGTTTTTGTTTTGCCCCTCGCCTGGGTTTCCTTGGCCTTGCTTTCTTGGGCCTTTGGCCTTGTACGCCTCTTGCCCCTCTTTGGGCGCTTCCCCCCCCCTCTCCTGTACCCCTTTCTTTTACTGCTTTCATATATGAAAATCGCTTGCCTGGTGGCCGGGATAGTGTTTTCATCTTCTTCCGCAATGAAGAGATGAACCCCCTCTCCCGTCTCCCCCCTTGCAAGTATTACCTTTAGTTAAAAAAAAAGACCCTAGGATCATCCTCATAAGTGACAATCTACCACCCTCTGAAGAAAAGGCATTAATTGAAGGTCTCAAGGAATATAGGGACATGTTTGCATGGAGCTACGAGGATATGTCGGGTCTAGATTCAACCTTGGTCGAATACCGTTTAACCCTAAAAGTAGGGTCCGTCTCGGTAAAACAAAGGTTAAGGCGTTTCTACCCTCAGATGGCTTTAAAAATGAAAGAAGAAGTCGATAAGTTCCACAAAGCCAGGTTCATTAGAGTCGTCCTTTATCCTCAATGGGTGGTGAACATTGTCCCGGTCATGAAGAAAGATGGTAAAGTCAGGATTTGTATCGACTTCCGGGACGTTAACCGCGCGTGTCCAAAGGATGATTTTCCCTTGCCTCACATTGATGTGTTGATCGATAACACGGCAGGTTATGAGACCCTCTCATTCATGGATGGATTTTCAGGATATAATCAAATTCGTTTGGCAGAAGAAGATCAGGAGAAGACGTCATTCACTACCCCTTGGGGAACATACTGTTACGTGGTCATGCCGTTTGGGTTAAAGAATGCTGGAGCTACTTACCAAAGAGCTATGATGGCCATATTTCATGACATGATGCACATATACCTGGAAGTGTATGTGGATGACTGTTGGTGAAATCAAGGACCACGATGGAACATCCAGAAGTTTTCGCTAAGGTCTTGCAGAGGTCAAGGGAGTTCCAATTGAAAATGAACCCGAAGAAGTGTGTGTTTGGTGTGTCGTCGGGTAAATTGCTGGGTTTCATTGTGAGTAAAAGAGGGATCGAGATAGATCCCGACAAAGCCAAGGCTATCAGGGATATGCCGCCTCCCAAGAATTTGAGGGAAGTCCGAGGTTTAATCGGGAGGTTGCAGTTTATTCGTCGGTTTGTGTCCCAACATTCACAAAGGTGTAGACCTCTCTACGAGTTGACCAAGCCAGGAGTAGAATTCCACTGGAATTCTAAATGTCAGAAAGCTTTTGAAGGGTTGAAGGAATATCTGGCTAGTCCACCCGTTCTCATTCCACCTAAACCAGAAAAACCTCTGATCCTTTACGTCTTAGTCTTGGATAACTCCGTGGGAGCCGTCCTCGCACAAGCTGATGAAGAAGGCAAGGAACGGACAACCTATTACTTGTCCAAACTTCTCAATCCCTGTGAGCAGAAGTACACCGTCATGGAGAAAACATGTGCTGCCCTCGTTTGGGTAGTACAGAAATTGAAGCACTACTTCTTGGCTCATGAGGTCCACTTGATTGCTCGAATGAATCCTATCAAATTCCTTCTGGAGAAATCCGTCCTTACGGATAGGCTAGCACGCTGGCAAAGTTTTCTCTCTCAGTTTGACATCACCTACATCCAGCAAAAGGCGATTAAAGGCTATGCCATAGCCGAGCATCTCGCTCACCATCCTCTTCCCAAGTTCGATCCTGTCCAATCAGAGTTTCCAGATGAGGAACTAATGTCTGTCACCTAATTTGATGAGCCAATGTGGACGTTATATTTTGATGGAGCTCTGAATTCTCAAGGGAAAGGCATCGGCGTCGCCCTCCTGTCGCCTGAAGGCCTCACATTCTCATTGGCATACCAGCTCAAATTTCCAGTTACCAATAATATAGCCGAATATGAAGCTCTTCTAGCTGGCCTAGAACTCGCTCATTCTTTTCGTATCACTGAGTTGCGAGTCGTAGGTGATAGTCAACTCATCCTTCGCCAGGTGCTCACTAAATATCGCACTCGCGATCCCAAACTCAAGCCATACCAAGAACTCACTGCTGCCTTTGCCAAACTATTCACCAAACTGATCTTTGTTTATGTCCCTCATCATCAGAATATTCTCGCCGATGCCCTCGCCTCGTTGGCATCATCCATAAGGTTCCCTCTAGGAAGATGGTTTGAGTCCATTTCCATCTACAAACTTCACGCCCCTGCAATCGATGATGCTTCCTACGTAAATATCAAAGACAGGATAGCAAGGAAGATCCTGCAGGAAGATATCCTTGAGAAGAGGGAAATCATGTTGGCAGAGGCCGAAGAAGAACTGGCTGATGAAGAGAAACCATGGTTCTATGAAATCGTCAAATATTGCCAAAATCAGTCTTATCCTGAAGGGGCCACCACAGAGGACAAGAAAGCCATAAGAAGGGTGGCTCAGAAATACACATTGGTTGGAGGTCTACTCTATAGGAGGAGCCTTACTGGTATTATGTTAAGATGTCTTGGTGACGATGAGGTTTGGAAATGTGTAGAGGAGACGCACTCGGGTGTGTGCGGTGGCCACGTGAATAGTCAGATGCTTGCCAAGAAGATCATTCGCCAAGGCTTTTATTGGCCCACTATGGAAGAGGATTGTGCTGTCTATGTCCGTAGGTGTGTCAAGTGTCAACTTCACGCCGATAAAATCCATTCACCATCTTCCTCACCTCATCCAATATCCTCCCCGTGGCCTTTCTCCATGTGGGCATTCGACATCATTGGTCCCCTAGGTGATCCCAATTCCCTCACCAAGTAGAAATCTTTCATCCTTACTACGACGGAATACTTCACCAAATGGGCCGAAGCCGAAGCTTACGCGGAAATCAAGGCGTCAACAGTCTGCAAGTTCATCGTGAAGAATATCCTCGCCAGATTCGGCGTCCCAAGCACAATCGTCACCGACAATGGGCCACAGTTCATTTCTCAGGACCTACAGGACCTCTGCAAAAGGTACGCAATCGCTCATTCATCGCCTTATTACCCACAAGATAACGGCCAAGCGGAGGCCACCAATAAAACAATGCTCAAAATCATCAAAAAAACCTGCGAGTCTAGTAAGTTTTCAGACTGGCCAGAAAAACTTATTGAAGCCCTATGGGCCTATCGCACTTCAATCCGTACCCCCACCGGGCAGACTCCATTTGCCCTTACTTATGGTATGGAAGCGGTAGTCCCGTACGAGACTCTGATCCCTTCTCTCAGGGTACAATTGGACGAGGAATTTCCCCTCGACGATCGTCGTAATTCACTCCTCGCCTAGTTGGAACTCTTGGATGAGAAGCGGCTGGCCGCTGCCGAACACGCGCGTGTGTATCAAAATAGACTCGCTCGCTTTTACCAAAAGAAAGTCGTTGAGAGAAAATTCAAAGTCGGTGAGATGGTCGTAAAAAGAATTTTTGTCAAACCTGGAGGTCCGCGTTCTAAGCTCCAACCCAATTGGGAAGGACCATATGTAATTCAAGCCGTGTACCCTGGCAACGCCTACAAGCAAATCAACGCCGAAGGGACCGAGTTATCCCACCCTTGGAATGGGCTTTATCTTAAGAAATACTACCCTTAGCAAAAAACAAAAAAAATGATGAAAAGACAGAAAACATCAAAAACAAAAAAAAATATTGAAAATCACTAAAAATATGGAAAATTCAAAATGCCAATGCCTGGTGGTCACCATGTAGTCAAGTCACTGCATCTAACCTTCATGTTAGGATAGGGCCCATTAAGGCTTAGTAGGCACTGGGTCTTGGTTTGCCAGAACCGTGGAGATCCATGTCCGGCCACGTCGGCCTATGCTCGCTCGAAGGAAGCTAACATGTGCTCACTTATGTATTTTATTCAAAAAAAAGTCGGTAGCATCACCTACGGTGGGGCCCCACCCAGAAGATCTCCGGAAGCTGTAATCTTTATTCTTTTCTCTTCGACCAAATGAGACAGTCGGCGCCCTTAAAATGCTGAGCATGAGAAACCGAAACTCAAACCCCAAGGGCAAGAGTAGGATCCATTTCCTCGAGCATCGATCAGAGCACGAGAAGAGGACAGTGTCCCCGCAGGCATACGAAAGGGAGCCCACAAACGTCAAACGACTATATCTCCCTCACAAAAGAAATACAAAATCAAAATCAAGAGAAAAGTCTGGTCGTGACCGTGCCTGTTGCGATAAACGGAACCCCTCAAAGCAAAAGTCTGAATCCACAAAAGGGGCCGTGGAATGTAAATGCTCGAGATTTGGTCTGAAGTTGTCCGAAAGGAAAGAGTTAATGGGCCCTTATTCACTCGCCGGGTTAACGGTTTTGCCGATCCTCTCAGGAGGTTTATCCCCCACGCTCTTCCTTCTTCCTTTGAAGATAAAAGCTAGATGGAGTTTCTAAAGGGCGAAACCCGCCAAGGTCTGTGACCTTATTTTAATATACACATATGGTTGCCTACTTTGAAAAGTAAAAGCTATCACTGCGAAGGAGTCTCTGTGTTTCTGGCTGGTCAAGACCCATGTTTACCGCCTTGATGTCTTCTTGCTTAACCTTGGGCTTAGGCCAATGCAAGCGCGTCACCTATGGGTGCGGCGGCGTCTGAATCCGGGTCAGCGTCGCGCGGTTGGTCGTTAGGGTTCCAGGGTGTTCCATCATATACCATCTAGAGTTGTGAGGAAACAGACCCGGGTCGGATAAATCATTTACCTCAAACATCTTTTGGGTGAATCCCTGTGGTCGGAAGCGACTGGAAGCCTAAGCATGGCATGACGGTATTGTCATCAGGGTAAGTCTTAGCCGGCGGGATCATCATTCGAGGGGTCTAGAGGCCCAAATCAACCTAGATGTGCACTTAGGATACCTGGGAGGTTAGTAAGAAACCCCTGTTCTCATGTAGGTTAGGTGCCATTTGGGTGCTTGACAGGCATTAGTAACAAAAAAAATTTATAATAAAAGCAAAAAAAATGGAAAAGAGAAAATGTACATATTTACAAACAAAAAAAATCTTTTTTATGATAAAACAAAAAAAATGCCAAATATAAAAAAGAAAACAAATCAATTTTGCATGATTGCATTTGCATGCAGCATCTCACTTTTAATACCGCTTGCATTCGTGTGCTTGCTTGTCGCATTTATCATCACTGCATCTTTCTCTCGCCTTCCTTAAATAAAGGCTTGGCCCCTTGACCAGTTATCAAGGACAGTCAATGTGACCATTTGCTTATTGAGCAAGGGGCCAAGTCAGAACAGAAATTCTGATTTGTTTGTTTCAGTGATGTGTGTATGGATTCGAGGCGACAAAAGTAAAGGTGAAAACCAAACAGACCAAACCTTGTATTTTATTCCTTTCCAAAACAAAAAAATTACATCAAGTTCCGCCCTCTCTCTCTGCATCACTCGTCCCACTACTCTCCGGGCAAAACACTCTCAAGGGTGCTACCCAACTACGAAAAGCGGTACTCCTACCGCTCTGTATTCCCCTTCCTATTCCCACACACCGGTGTTGATCCACGGAAACAGCAGAGAAGCTACCAACACGAAAGCCACGCTCTAGCGCTCTTCGGTAGCGCTCCTCACCATCTCTCAGCCACTGTTCAGCAAGACCAAGGCTGGTTCGGAGTTCGAATAGTTGGGCCTCCATGGCCCTTCGTTCCTCCCTTTCAGTCAATCTGTTGGCTCTTTCTCTCTCTATGTCTCTTTCTCTCTTTGCACGTTCTCTCTCACAGTCTTCCCTCTCCAACTGGAGAGTGATCCTCAGTTCCACGGCATCCCTAGAGGAGTCGTCATCAGGACGACGCCGCAGTTCCCTCTCCAATTCTGCTATCCTAGCCTCCCTCTGCGCAGCTTGGGCAAGCGCTTCTTCTGTCTCTTTTTCCTGCCGAGTGTACCATCTCAGATACGCGATAAGGCGTAAACAAAGAGAACTCAACACTGAAACTTTTACCTGTATACAGAGCATCTCTTCTGCCTCCGCAGCACGCTGCGTGGCGTGAGCAAGTTGCTCATGAAGCAAGTCAAGTTCTGAGGTGGGAATCCACAAGCTGGAAGAGGCACCACCTACTCCCATCGCTGGGAAAGCCGCGCCAATCTGGGCATGCTACGACTGCGTGAATTAGCAGCCAACATCTGGAATCTGGGGTTTTAATTAGGAACACATTGTACACCTACCAAGGCGCTCGTAGCTCCGCGGGCATCGCCCAACCGTTGCTCCATCTCTGCCAAGCGAGTTCGTAAAGTCGCTATCATTGCATCACGGATATCCTACAGCCATACGAGTCAGCATTTCCACCGGAAAACTAAAAAAGGAAGAAAGAAGAAAAGAGAAAAAGGGGAGACCTACCTCCGCAAGTCCCCGGGGTTGGAGCCGCTCTGCGTACTTTGTCCTATATAGACGCAAGTAGTCCTCGCTATCCCGCGCATGTGATTCTACAATCGTGCCACCCCGTTGCCAGTCTTCATACTGTTCAGGGAACCGCACGCGCCAGTCAATGCAGGCTGCCGGTCCCCTCGTCTTTTTCCCGATGCAAGGTGGCGCAGCCGTATCCACCCATTCTTGAGCCAGTCCCAAGGACCTCATAACCAATCGCAGCCGAAGCAGCTCGATTTCATTCAGGCAGTGCATCCACAGTTCCCGTCCAAACCGGGCACGACTTGTTAGAACCCATGGTTGGTCGGCATCGACCATGTCTGAGTAGGGACTCCAATTTACCTAGGTTAGGTTGTGTATACCTGTTTAGTCAGTCAAGACCAAAGATAAAAATAAAATAATTCAAAAAAAATCCCACCATCGCTGCAGGGAACTCCTATAGCTCCTGCCTTAGCACCACCAGTTGGTAGGTTAGGGGTGCCGCACTCATGATGGGTTGCCACCGTCTGGCTAGCGGCACCATCGCGGGTCGCCAATGCCACGCTCTCCCCATGGGGAGGTAATAATAGCTCCACAACTGCTTTGGCACAGGTCATCAGTACCTTGCAAAAACAACAAAAAAAACACAAAACAAGCAAAACCAAAAATACCTGGATGAATGGTGTGAAACCACTCACAGCCATCTCACGATCCGCTTCTTGGAACAGGCCTGCAAATAAGTGTGCCAGCATGGCAACTCCCCAGGTATAGTATCCTACTCTTTCAAGGTCTGATAGCAGCTCCAGGAAGCAACATTGGATACCGTCCCCTTTCGAGCTCAGTACCAATCTCCCCAAAAGGAAGAGGAGAAATCTCCTCAAATCTATGTTGCATCTTTCCCAATCGTCGAAATCTATACAGTACACAGCACGACATCCTCTTTCCATCCTTTCCATGAATTCTTCTGAGGATTCATCGTCCCATCGACGAGTGTCAGTGAACCCTAATGCATCCATGAGGGACGCCCTGGCTACCGACCTATTTTTTCGACCATCTAGGTCCAAACCCAGTAACTTCTGGGCACCTTCTCGGTAGTCCGCGTAAGCGACTCCGGTCACTGCCTCGCCATCCACCTTGAGGCTCGTAATTCGGACCACATCTTCTAGGCTGGGCACCATGTGCCCCCTAGGCATCAAGAATGCCTGGCTCACTGGGTCCCATCTCTCACACAATGCTTGGATCAGGACCAGGTCGAGCTGGATCGGCTCGATCCGAAGAAAGGTGCCAAATCCCATCACGTCTAGCCTGGCCTTCTGAAAATCCGGGAGACCCCTGTATGCGGCCACTGCTAACTCCCATGAAATGTGTGATTTCATCACACTCTGTGCGTGCATAAGAAATGGAGAAGGGTGTTGTCAAGAGGAAGGAAGAAAGAATGAGAAAAGGGCAGGAAAGCTCAGCTTACGAGTTGTGATTGGGCCCTTTCGATGAAGTGCCCTTCGAGGTCCGAAAGCCTCCTGGAACTACTACCACTGGACATGCTTCTCTTTGAGGAGTGGGAAGATTCGCCCTCCATCCAACTCTCGAAATTTTGAACTCCTCCTCTCCCGTGAGAACTTGTGCTCCTCGAGTTAGCTCTCGATATACCTGGGAGGATAAAAGGGACAAGAATTTATAGAAATGGAAGGAGTGCAGGCTAAGATTGCCTCCATCACCTTTAATGATAGCCCTCGCGATGAGGCACCTACCATGCGGTCCCGTGTGTCACTTCACCGCTCGCACAGGGTGATTGATTGGACGAAGAATATGATGACTAGCCCCCTATGTTGTCTAGGGATACCCTATCATGTTTTGGAGGACGTCCGTAAAATTTGACACAACATTCGGAAAAAGGGAGTAGGGCCGTCATTATTGACTTCGACGGCAGATTCCCGTGAAAATGGTCACAACAAGACGTGATTCTCCGCTTGGGGTGGAGTCTCGGCAGACCCATCACATGGGAACAGTGTAAAGGAGAAGAAGTGTAGGGAAGAAGGAACGTACAAGAGAACAAACAAGTAGCAGAAAATCAAATCACTCCATTCATAATTCTACATAAGCTGTCATAAACACTACAATCATAGAGATGAGGCGGGTCCACTGGCTCGCCAACTCGTGCCATTATCTTCATGCTCCTCTAGACGTCCCTCTCCTCTCCCCTGAGGTGAGGGTCCCTCAGAAGCCTTCTGGATCCCCGTGCAGTAGCACCCGCCTCGCCTCGTGGCGCCGGCTCCACAACAATGACTCGCTGCTCCTCCCCTGGCGTGGCGAAGAAGCCACTAGTGGCAAAGCGACCAGACTGGCGCAGTCACTCCCCGAACTCTCGTGCTCTCTCGTAGCGCGTCTCCATCGCTCCTAGCCTCTACACCGCGACCTGAAGGCCCAGCTGGAGCTCCCTCACTTGGGCCTCCAAGGCCCTCCTCTCGGCCTGATCTCACTGTCGCTCGGACCTTCTCTCGGCTTTCTCTCTCTCTGCCTCTCTCCTCATCATCTGCAGAAGAACCCTTAACTCCAGGATGTCTGGAGAAGGTCTCTCCTCACCGCGATGTCGCAGCTCTGCTACAGTCACCAACCAGGCATCACGCTCCTCTTCCGCCCGGGCAGCCCGAGCCACCGCACCGGCAAGTTGCTCCCGGAGGGAGGTAATCTCAAGAAAAGGGGCCGAGGAACTAGAAGATGCGCCGCCAGCCACTCCCACCATCGCTGTCTGCTGGGCACGCTGGAACGAACAAACAACAGCCGTCAGCTAAGCTCCACATTTAAAAATAGAAAATGCAGCACTTAGCTTACCAGGAGCGACAGTTCCTGTTGAGTGGAGGCCAGCTGCCGCCTGACCTCGGCTAATTGGGCATGCGAGCCGTTGACGTCGCACGTATCCCAGGCTTGGGGAAGCCCCGCATAACTCTCTCTCTGCTGTCACAGAAAGTCGGCACTGTCCTGCACCAATACGCTCCCTTGCTGTCCAGGGAGACGTATGTGCCAATCCTCGAGCTTCGCCTTGCCGTGACTCTCCTTCCTGACACGGCTCGGCTCATCTGCACTCGCCCATTCATCGGCCAAACCCGGGGTCTCTGCCATGTCCTGCATCAAGAAAGAAGGGCCTCGCGTCATAACAAGAACGTGTCTCCTGTCAAGGACGCGTCCATCATTTAAGTGCAACACTCGCCGAAACCTTTTCCCCCCACGGCTCGCTTCAAAACTCAAAATGGATCAAAGAGGAAGAGATCGGAGGACCTACCAGACCGTGTTCACTTCCTTCCGCGCCATTGGGCCCCTCGGGTCCCTCGGGGGCCCGAAGCGGCCCTTCCTCCTCCATGGACGCCGTTCCGTGCTCTGGCGCGTCCCTCCTCAGGCGAGGGGTCCTGCGTCCCTCTCCACCTTCGCCGTGGTCCAGACCACCGAACTCCATCGATCGAGGGGAAGAAGACAAAGACGGGCGAGCGAGTTTCGGCGGAAGGCGGGCTCGTTTGCGGGTAAGGCACGGGAGAAGAAAGGCCACCCGACGCTTTATATTTGAATTCGAGGATTAAGACGCATCCTCGCGCCTGGACGCGCCCAAAAAAGGGAGAAAGGAAACAGAATCCCCCCGTGCAAAGCGCAGTTCCCCGCTGTTCAGGGCAAAGTCTCGTAAGGCATGCCTCGAAACAACTTGGTGCAGCATAAAAGTGAGAGAGGAAAGGTACACACAACACAAGAAAGCCATTTTCATTTCATATAATAGTCGAAAGTACATCATGCAGTAAGCTCGCCATCACCCTCCTGGTCATCTCTCTCCTCCCTCCTCTGATGGGGATCCCTAGGGGGCCTCTGTGACCTCTGTGAACCCTGAGAAGCCGTGCTAGCCTCCCCAGGTGGCACCATGCCAGCCTCCAAGGTGCGGCGACACTCCTCGGCCGAAGAAACTAAAAAGCTACCCACGGAAAAGGAACCAGACTGACGAAGTCACGCCCCGCGCTCCTTCGCCCTCTGATACCGCTCCTCACTCTCCCGAAGTCTCCCCTCCGCCGTGCCAAGACTCAGTCGGAGCTCCGACACCAGGGCCACCAGAGCCCTCCTCTCGTCCCAATCTCGATGTTGCTCTGCCCTCCTGTACTCCCTCTCTTTCTCTATGATCTTTCTATCCCTCTCCCTCTCTTTCTCTAGGATCTCCCTATCCCTCTCCCTCTCTCTCTAGAATCTCCCTATCCCTCTCCCTCTCCTCTCTCTCCCTCATCGTCTCTCTCCTCGACAGCTCAAGGGCGATCCGCAGATCCACCACATCGCGAGGAAGCTCCTCAGCCTCCCGTCGCCGCTCCTCCTCTAGCTCTGCAATCCGGGCGTCACGCTCTGCCGCCCAGGCATCGCGCTCCTGCTCGGCACGAACAGCACGGGCCAGGGCCTCCCGAATCTCGGCCACCTATCCAAACACGCATGCACCGTAAGAGAGCAGTGATAAAAGGAAAGCAGCTAGAAGAGGGTCAGGGCCAAGTAGGCACTCACTCGAGCCTCGCGGTCACGCTCGGCCTCCTCAGCCCGAGCCACCGCATACGCCAGCTGCTCCTGAAGGGCAGAGATCTCTGGGGGAGGGCCCCACGAACTAGAACCCGCTCCACCAACCGTCCTGGCTGCTGCTGCCTGGTGGGCCCGCTGAAACACGGGGCAAACGACAGTCAGAGGCTAAGCATCAAAATCCAGGTCACAAAAAATGCATTGCATAGACTCACCAGGATCTCCAACTCCTGTCGGATGGCCACCAACTGCCGCCTGGCGTCCGCCAACTGGGCCCGTAGGTCGGCGATCATGTCGTCATGAGCATCCTGCATGGCATATAAGTTAGTATCACATGCATATACACATAGAAGAATGAAGCATTTTCATTTCACACTTACCCCTGCCATACCATCGAGGGAGAGGCGGTCCCCGTACATAGCTCGATACCGTCTCATGTAGTCGGTGATGTCCTGTACATGGGACACCACTGGGACCCCGCCCTGCTGCCAGTCCTGGTACTATGCTGGGAAGCGCGTGCGCCAGTCCACGATCTTCGCCTTCCCCTTGGTCTTCCGCCCGATGTGGACCGGCTCATCTACATCGACCCACTCTTGGGCCAGCCCCAACGTCCTCATAACCAGCCTCAGCCGAAGCGGCTCGATCTCGTTCAGGCAATGGACCCACACGTCCCGCCCGAAACAAGGAAGACCCGCTACAACCCAGGGCTGGCCAGTGTCGGCCATACCCAGGTAGGGCCTCCACACCACCTACATCACCATACATACATCATACTAGTTGCCGTTAGGTCGCATGCATAAAAAATACAAAGAAATCATACGCATCATACCATAGCCTCGGGGTACTCGCTCAACTGCCGACGAAGTGACGCCAGCTGGTAGCTGTGTGGTGCCGCTACCACGATCGACCTCCACTGTCGCGCTAGAGGAATGGCTCTCCTGTTCCCCTGCCTGGCCCTCCCCATCGGGAAGCAGTAATAACTCCACACCTGCATCTATCATACATCATTAGCACGAGTAATTGCATATTTAACTACGATAAAATGCATAAATAAATTGTGTACCTGGAGAAAAGGTGTGAAGCCGCTGACTGTCGTCTCCCTCTCTGAAGTCTGGGAGAGATCAGCAATCAAATGGGCAAGCAGAGCCGCTCCCCACGCGTAGTGCCCCACTCTGTCAAGGTCCGCCAGGATCCCGAGGAAGCGGCAGTGGATGCCATCACCCTTCGTCCCCAGCAGAAGGCGGCCCAGGAAGAAGAAGAGGAACCTCCGGAGGTCTAGATCCACCAGCTCCCGCTCGCTCGGGTCCTGGGTTAAAGCTGCACGAGCGTCTCCCTCGAGTCGTGCCAGAAACTCCGCTCCAGTCTCGCTAACCCGCTGGCGCGAGTCACCGAATCCGAGCGCCTCCATGATCTCCACTCGGCCAACTACCCGGCTGTCTCTGTCAGTCACGCTCGTCTCTAACCACAGCAGGTCCATGGCACTCTCTCGGTAGTCGGGGTAGGTGACCCCGCTGACTGCCTCTCCGTCAACTCGTAGCCCGGTGATCCGAGCTACGTCCTCTAGTGTCGGTAACATGTGCCCCCAGGCCATCAGAAACGCCCGGCTCGGCGCGTGCCACCGCTCCCTCAACGCCTGAATGAGAGGAAGGTCGAGTCGGAAGGGCTCGATCCTGAGGAAGGCTCCAAAACCCATGGCGTCCACACGCGCCCTCTAGAAGTCCGGCAGCCCACGGTACGCTGCCACCACCAGGGACCTGCTGATCCGGCTCTTCATCACGCCCTGCACACCACAAAAAATAAACAAAAAGGAACACATCAGCATCATGAATAATAATAAACAACAACATTGTACATAATATTTAATTATTTTTACTTATTTAAAGGCATCCAACCCCCTGGACGCTTTCTTTTTATTTTCTTTTTATTTTAACAAAACCAAAAAAAATAAATAACCAAAAATAAAAATAAAATATATTTTATCATGAAGGCGTCCACCCATATGGACGCCTCCTTATTTTTATTTTACATAATAACCCAAAAAACAAAAAAAATAATAATAAATAATAAAAAGAAAATAAAAAAAAGTTGGAGGCGTCCACGCCCCTGGACGCCTCCTTCCCCCACTCCCCGGCCTTCTCCACTGGCTCTCGGCCGCCTGTTTGGCATATTAAACCAATAAATTGGGGTTCTGAGGGGCTTACCGGGTCATGCTCATCCTCTCCCACATCGCCAGCACCCGCAGGATCCTCCACGGCCAAAGGAGGTGCCTCGTGTTCCGCGGCTATCTCCTCTTCCGCAGCAATCTCGTCTCCTGCGGCAGCCTCCTCTGCATGATCCCTCGACCTCCTCGGACGACGAGCCCATCATTTCCGCTTCTCTCCACCCTGGCTCGGACCTCCTTGCTCCATTGGGAACTGGGAATGGGTCGTTTAGAGTGAACGAGTCATCAGAATGAACAATAGAAGTGAAAAGGGGGTGAGGCCCCCTTTATATAAAAAATCACTCCTTTTTGGGGCGTCCAGGCGCCTGGACGCCCCCACTTCTTTCTTTTCTTCAAAAAAAATCAAAAAAAACTAGGGGCGTCCAGGCACTTGGACGCCCCCAAACAAGAAAATTCAAAAAAATAAAAAAATAAATTATAGGGGCGTCCAGGCCCCTGGACGCCCCCAAACAAGAAAATTCAAAAAAAAATAAAAAATAAATTATAGGGGCGTCCAGGCCCCTGGACGCCCCCATTAAAAATAATTTTTATTTATATATATAAATAAGTACATAAAAAAGAAATAAAATACAAAAATATATATAAAAAGAAAATCATAATAATAATAACAAAGGAAACGGGGGTCCGAAACATCCAAATTCCAGATTTTATTCCATCAGAAAGCAGGACGAGTTACATCAAGGGCTTAGGCACTCTAGGCCTTAACTTCCCCAGTTCGGTTACATAAGCTCTCCACAGCTCACATTCTTCCCCCACATGCGCTAGGGCCTTTCCCGCAACACTTGTCTTCCAGGGTGCTTTGACGGCCTTCGCTTCCTTCACATCCGCTTCAGTGCCCAACTCTCTCTTCTTCAAAGGAACGATGCCAGTCGGTAGTGTTGAGTACGGACTGAATAGATCTAGAGGGGGGTGAATAGATCTAGCCCCTTTTTCGATTTATAAACCAAAGATCGACTAGACCTTAAGCAAACTATGGGTTGCAAAGATAAAACTGATAACTACCGTGACAGCAAGCAGTAAGAAGAACACACACCACAAGCAAAACCACAAGACAGGATTTTTAGGTGGTTCAGTCTCTTCCCGAGACTTACGTCCACCCCTTGCTCAACTTGAGCAAGGCTTCACTAAATGAGAACTCCTGATCTCAACCAATACACCGTTGATACACAGCTTCTTCCTGCTGACACACAGCTTGTACCCGCTGCCTCACAGCTTGACACTTGATGTAATGAAAAGAATAAAAAATGCAACAGGACTGAACAAGAGCGTTTGAATCAAAGAAAAGAGTTCAGCCTGGGACTGCAGATAACAAGAATAGACTCCCTGTGGAACTTCCAGACGATTGCCTTCAGCTGCGACGCTGCTGGAGTCTTGCTTGTCTTGAGTCGGTCTTTTCTTCTGCAGCAATGAAGATGCCTTCGGTCTTGTGCAGTCTTTGTGATTTCTGAAGAGCCACTCCTTCTTTCCTTTTTCAGAGTATCTTCGTGAGTGTATCCTTTCTTTTTCTTCTACTCTGTGTTCCCCTATTCAGTTCTCTGTCTTCTTCTCCTTTTTGCACCAGTTCTTATCAAACCCGGAGCTGTTTCCCGCGCAAGTGCAAACCTGTTGGGTTACTCGCTAAAAACCAGGGAGAAGATTAAATAGAATCTTAAAAAGGTTTGACCGGTTCTTAGCAAGATTCTCTCCTTGAATCCCGTGCGAAATCTTATCCTCTGAACAGCCCAACAACCTGCAACAACAACCTGCAGGTTTCAAGGAACCGAAACTGAATTCGGTTGGAATTCGGTTCTGGACGCTATACCGCTTGTGGTCGACAACGACCCTGTCTCTGGTCAACAATGAGCAGTGTCCAGACGGCTGGTTCTTCAGGCTGATGCTCGTATCGCTCATTGTTGACAATAGCCCTGTCGCTGGTTGACAAGGGGCAATGTCCAGGTGACTGGCAGTTCTGTCTGATGCTCTGTCTGTTCCGTGGTCGACAACGAGCAGGGCTCTGGTCGACAACCAGAGCGCGTACAGAGGAAAAATGACTTGAGCTGTGTTTGGTTGGATTCGTTGGTCGACAATGACCACTTCTCTGGTCGACAAGCAACCTTTGACATTTCTTCTGATTTGTTGATTTCATTAGTACTTCAGTAAACCTGAAATAACTTGAACTATCAGATTTGCATTGAATTGGACACATCCATCATGTGAAGACGCAATCAATCAATCTTGCATGTGTTGTGTTATTAAAATAGATTAATCACACATATCCTTTGTCATCATCAAAACTAAAGGGATGCACAACATTCTCCCCCTTTTTGATGATGACAACCATGAGTCATTGTGACAATCAGGAGATTATTTCAACCAGAAAATGCATTTGATATGCCATTCAGAAACTATCATAACATATATCATTATCACAGATTTCAGCCAGAAAATTCATTTGATATGCCTTTCAAAAGTATCATAACACGAATTACATGAATGAACACAAAGGCAAAGACTTGACATCTAGACACACCTAGACAGACAATGACACACATAGACTCTCTCCCCCTTTGTCAACAGCAAAAAGAGGAGTATCCAGACATTCACTCCGAGGAGGACGAAGAAGTCTCGGGCTTCACGTTCTCTGCCATCCGATCCAGCTTGTCAACTATGTGTGCATAAGAAAGCCTTAGCTTCTGGATCTTGGAGATAGTAGCATGGTGATTCTGTTTAATCTGCTGGTTTGTGAACTCAATGCGTGTACCCATCTCTGCTGACACTTCAGCTAATGTGGCAACCAGTCTGTTAAACCGAGAGCTAGCATGTTCTGAGTGTTCCTGTTGCTTGATGAACCTGGTCTCCATCTGCTGCGCTAGTCTTTGGACTTTCAGCTCCAAGCGCCCGGTTGCAGCATTCATACTTTCTTGAAAGGATTGGAATTGAGTTGTGAGTGAGGTCAGCTGAGATGCTATCTGGAGAAGCACTCCGTGAGACTCAGTGTTGGAGGTGGAAGGAGGTGGTGGAGCAGAAGTAGACGGAGCGAAGGTAAAGGGAACATGGGTAGGTGGAACAGACGTAGATGGAACATGAGTGGCTGCAGTGCCTGGTTGCCATGGCACAATAGCGAGTGAAGGTGGAGGATGGGTAGCAGTGGTGGTAAAAGTGGGAGTGTGAGTGGGAATCACCACAGGTGGAGGGGTTTCAGCAGGGCTAACATGAATTGGTGTCTGTGGTGGAGAAGAGGGAGGCAATGGTGCTTTGGATTTACCCTTGGATGGTAGGGTGCGCTGGACTTGATCTCCTACCTTCTTATAGCCCAAAAATGTGGTCACGTAATGGAACGAGTATACGTGCCGTTTGGGAATGATAACGCGCGGAGCGTGAGGAATGGGTATAGTGGCTGCTTCCAAAATGGCAGTTATGTGGGCAGCATATGGAAGAGAGTTCAGGGGATAATGCAAGAGGGTTTTGAAAGTATTCTGCATGAGCTTGGGAAGGCAGATGGGTTGGCGTGTGATGAGGCCATGGAGAAGAAATAGGTGAAGTCGACTTACATGTTCCCTGGCGCCTCCTCTTGGTTGGATTATGGTGGTAAGAAGGTGATGGAGCAATCGATGAAGAGGAGGGAAAGTGTTGGCATTGAGGGATTTTGGAAGAACCTCAGGGACTGGTTGGCCAGTGACCACGGCATATGCTGCTTTGAAGTCAAAATCCTCAGGATTGAAGGCAGTACCATGCCTGGAAATTTTCAGCGCCTTGTGGAGTAGCTTGAAGTCGAGGCTGACGACGACACCCTGAACTAATGTATAGACCTTGTCATCCACGACTTGCAGGTTGTGGTAGAACTCTTGCACAAGCTGTGGGGAATACATAGTATGTGCAGAGACAAACTCTGTCCAGCCTTGGGCGTCCAAAACTTCCAGCAGTTCTGGGAACATCTCCATCAGCTTCTGATCGGAGAAATCTACTATTCTTGGGGACAGGATGGTCCGGGGCTTCAGTGATCCAGAGACTGGATGGACGATGGGCATATCTAAGGTTGCTATCTTATCCGTTGTCGACCACCGAGTTGTCGATGGCGGACCCTGCGTGGCCTTCTGCTTGGAGTGCTTGGACGGCGGCGACGCTTCGGCAGGAACCTGATCCCTTGCTCGCTTGGACGACCTCTGAGCACGCGACGGATTCATGGTGGAAGGTAGCGAGAGAGTGTGTTGAGGTGAGAGAGAGGGATGCACAAGGGGTCGAAAGGGGACTGGAGATGGAGGACGACCGTGAAGGGTGAAAACGGCGAGGGTGAGAAGAGTAGGGACCCAGTCGGTTCAATTTATAGGGCAGGATATTAGTGAATGAGATCTGGGTCATAGATTCTAGGGTAGTGGAACCAGCGCAATGCTGAAAACGAAGGGCCAGGATTAAATCAGCAGAATTAAATTTGGGGGATTTATTGAAGTGTACATCCGTTCCTTAATGAAGCATTTATGTAACCTCTCCACCCTTATGCAAAGACCACCTTGTAAACTAGTAGAGTGGGCTTAGTGATTCACTTGAATTTGAAAGTATTGCACCAATAAGCTTACGCCCCATATCTAATTTCCTCCACATGACCTCTTAAACTTATAATAGATTTCATGAGATGATTTTAATAGCTGTGCTTGCTGAACAGTGTTTTCAACTTTTCTTTGCATGCCATACCTTTGGTCAACCATTTTCCTCTGCCTTTTAGATAATTTTGAGTGTTTCCTTTTGGAATCATTTTGAAAGCTGTGGTCAGGTTTATCACATGCTTTTCTACACGAGGAGACACGCTTTTTACACGCCAGAAACCTCGGCTACTTAGCATGCCTAACCATTCCACTTTTAACTGGGACACACCTTTGATCCGTGAGGATATACGTTTATCAGACGCCAATATCCCCAGTTACTCAGTATGCCCAGTTTCAATAATTTTTGATAGTAGCAGAGATAGATTGATTCTTCATGACACACATGCCTCTCACTTATTTTTCATCCATTTTTTCTTAAGATGGAAGGCAGTAGTTTCTCAGAATCCAATCCATTGCTCTACCATGAAGACAGAGTTATGGCGTATTCCACGTGCATTCATGCTATATTTTTGGATTTATATTAACTATTCAGAACGGGCACAGGTAGAGAAACCGACTTACTACTAACAATCATAAGTCTCCAAAATCATGTGATAGAATCATAGTTATGGTTTGAATTTATTGAAGTAGTACAGTCCAAATCCTCATTACTACACTCAACCTCTACTCTTATTGAATACATTGGTGATTTTATAGGAAGATATGGTTAGGTTATTCAATGTTTTATCAAGGAATGAGTTTACACTTTTTCTCCCCCTCAATTTGATAATCCATGCTGAATTAAGAAGTAATGTTGGCCAGGATGAGATAGAAAGACACAGGGAATGGGAAGTATGGATGATGGTGAATGAGTGAAGATGAATCTGAGCTCAAACAGTTTAAACAATCCAGAAGATTTCCTACCAGAACTAGTGTTAACCAGGAACCTGTTTAAAGTGGACATTTGCTTCCTTACAGATCCATTGTCGACCATGGAGCTGTCTCTGGTCGACATCTGCGCAGTCACAGACCCTGCCTGATGTTGACATCTGCTTTCTTATAAATCTATTGTCGACTATGGGACTGTCTATTGTCGACATCTGCGTAGTCACAGAACCAAACAGTTTCCTGCCTTGATGCCTTGGTCGACCAGTGCCCTGTCTTGGGTCGACCACCAGAGCTAACCAGTAGCATTGCCAGGAATTTGCAGAAAGTTGCTTGAGTAACAGCCGACACCAGAGCTTCCAAACACAATCAGTACCAGAGATCTAACTGACATATCTAATTACAGAAATGACAGAAAGCTATACAGAGAACACATGAATATGAGCATTTCAAGAATTTTCAGGAGATATTCTACATATCCCCAACTCCCTTCTTAGAGTTGAAAATCTGTCATTGTTAAGGGGTTTAGTGAAAATATCTGCCAATTGTTTTTCAGTTTCTACAAATTGAAGCATGAAATTTCCTTTGGATACCTCATCTCTCAGAAAATGATGACGGATCTCAATGTGTTTTGTCCTAGAATGTTGAATGGGGTTTTTAGACAAGTTAATAGCACTAGTGTTGTCACATAAAATGGGTGCACAGCCAAGATCTACATTGTAGTCTTGGAGTTGATGTTTTATCCACATAACCTGTGTACCACAACTCCCTACTGCGACATACTCAGCCTCAGCAGTGGAGAGTGCCACAGAGTGCTGCTTCTTAGAAGCCCATGATGTTAAACATCCACCTAGGAATTGACAATAACCACTAGTACTCTTCCTATCAATTTTGCAACCAGCATAATCAGCATCCGAATATGAAATCAGATCTAGTTTGCAATATGTAGGATACCACAAACCCAATTCTTGGGTGCTGGCAAGGTATCGAAAGATACGCTTGACAGCTCCTAAATGTGATTCCCTAGGACTAGACTGATATCTAGCACACATGCATACACTGAACTGAATATATGGCCTTGATGCAGTTAAGTATAGTAGGGATCCGATCATACCTCTGTATTTCTTGGCATCTACCATGTTACCTTTTATATCTGCTTCCAAGGTTGCACTTGTACCCATGGGTGACTCGATTGGCTTGCAGCTTTCCATGCCAAATTTCTTCAACATTTCTTTTATGTACTTGGATTGATTTATGAAATATCCTTCTCTGCATTGTGAGATCTGCAATCCAAGAAAGAATTGTAAATCACCCATTAGGCTCATTTCAAACTCATTAGTCATTAAATTTGCAAATTCAGTACACAAAGAGGTTTCAGTAGATCCAAACACGATATCATCCACATAGATTTGTACAATCAGTATATCCTTACCATGGGTCTTGGAAAATAATGTTTGATCAATTTTACCTCTTGTGTATCCCTTTTTAGTGAGGAAGGAGCTCAACCTTTCGTACCAAGCCCGAGGAGCCTGCTTTAATCCATACAAAGCTTTATGCAATTTGAACACATGATTAGTAAGTTCATCATTTTCAAAACCAGGGGGTTGTTCCACATAGACCTCTTCTTTTATAATACCATTTAGAAATGCACTTTTTACATCCATTTGTTGTAGTTTAATTCCATGAGAAGATGCAAAGGCTAATAATATCCTGATGGCTTCTAATCTAGCAACTGGAGCATATGATTCTTCAAAGTCAACTCCAAGTTCCTGGTTGTACCCTTTAGCCACCAGCCGAGCCTGGTTTCTCATTACAACCCCTTCTTCATTCAACTTGTTTTTATATACCCATTTGGTTCCAATTACAGGGTGAGATGAAGGTCTAGGGACAAGTCTCCACACCTGATTTCTTTCAAACTGATTTAGTTCTTCATGCATAGCATTTATCCATGATTCATCTTTTAAGGCTTCCTCTACAGATTTGAGCTCTATTTGGGACACAAGAGCAAGTTGATCCAGTTCATTAATGGCCTTAATCTGAGATCTAGTCTTCCTAGGATCATGTATTCCACCAATAATGTTATCTAAGGGATGATCTCTAAGAAGTCTCAAGTTTTCAAGATTGTTACCTGAGATGATCTCTCCTTCGGTCTGATCATTGGAATTACCTTGGTTTCTTTCTTGATTCTGTGCTTCTTCATTCTCCATCGGTTCTTCTTTGTCTTTCAGAAATTCTCCATCTTCTTCTTCCTTGCTGACCTGTTCATTTTTAATAAGATCATTAACTTCATCAAATGAGATATGAGGGGATTCTTCAACAATTTGATCTTTGGTGTTAAAAACCCGATAGGCTCTTGATCGGTCAGAATAGCCCAAGAATATTCCTGAGTCACTCTTTGGTTCAAATTTGTCCAAGACTCTCTTATCATTGTTATGAATGAAACATCTTGCACCAAAGATTCTAAGATGAGCTAGAGATGGTTTCTTACCTTTGAGCATTTCATATGGAGTTTTTGCACTAGATGGTCTTACCATTGCCCGGTTTACAATGTAGCATGCTGTGTTGACCGCCTCAGCCCAAAACTTCCTTGGAAGATTAGCTTCAACCAACATGGTTCTAGCCATCTCGACAAGAGTGCGGTTCCTTCTCTCTACAACTCCATTTTGCTCCGGTGTCCTTGGTGAGGAGAATCTGTGGGTTATGCCCTTGTTTCTGCAGAATACATCAAAATCAGAATTTTCAAACTCCCCCCCATGGTCAGATATGATTGTACACACTTTGGACTTACCATCCTGCTTCATTCTTTTGTAAAATTCCTGAAATTCATGAAAAGCATCACTTTTATGTGATAAGAACATTACCCATGTAAATCTGGAAAAATCATCCACTAGAACATAACCATATTTCTTACCACTAAGACTGGCAATTCTTGTTGGGCCAAAAAGGTCCATGTGTACAAGTTCTAGGGGTCTAGATGACTGACTTTCAGTTCTACCTTTGAATGATTTTCTTGTTTGCTTTCCTTGGGTGCATGCTTTACATACTTTGACATTTTGAGCAAACGAAATTTCAGGCAAACCAAGAACCATTTTATTTTTCACAAGTTTGTGCAGCACCCTATAGCTAACATGCCCTAGCCTTCGGTGCCACAACCAGGTCAAGTCCTCCTTCTTGGCGGTTAGGCACAAGTTGGAGTGGGCTGGATCATCCAAGTCTATCATGTAGACATTGTTCACTCTCTCACCCATAAACTTGACTGCATCTGAATTTGGTTCAATAATCTTGCAGGTCTTGGAGTCAAATACTACTTTATGGTCTTTGTCGCATAGTTGACTGATGCTCAATAAATTATATTCCAGTCCATCCACCAGCAAAACATTGTCAATACAGTTTGAAGGTTTCTTACCTATCTTACCTCTTCCGATAATCTTGCCTTTGTTATTTCCTCCAAACGTCACATAACCTCCATCTTTTGAGCTTAGCTGGGAGAACTTGGTCTTGTCTCCTGTCATGTGTCTTGAGCAACCACTATCTAAGTACCACTTGTTGTGCATGGCTGCCAGACATTCCTGCATCACGAATTACACAGAAACTTTTGGACCCCATTGGTACCCGGGTCCAAGATAGCTTGTGAAATCATGAAACTACTGTAACAACATCTTGGGAACCCAAATTTTGTTAGAACAGTTTGTCTTTTCGTTTCTTAACTTTTTCAGGTTGTGTTCCTTTTGATTTAATGTTCCTCTATTTTGAGTCCATTTTCTTAAATTCCAATTTCCATTCTGTTTCAGCTGAGAGAAGTTGTGAGTTCTGTTTGTGTGTCTGGTCGACATCTGGTATGTCTGTGGTCGACCAGGGTTTCTCCAGAAGCCAGCACCTGTTCTGGCAGATCCTCTGGTCGACATAGGAGGAGTCTGTTGTCGACCAGCCTGTTTCCAGACACCTTGTTTTACAGGTTTGGGTTTATTAACATGATTTAATGCTCTGTTTGTCTGGTTACTTCTGTGAATTTGACCTTCTCGTCTGATATGGCTGTTGTTTTTAAGCTGATGTAGATTGACCATTTTCCCTTTAGAGTTCCTCTCTTCCAAGGTGACATTAGTCTGTTTAGAGGAACTTTCAGCTATGTCCTTTTGTTTGTTTTGATATAGGTTTATCAAGGGGCCTTTTCCTTTTGTGTCAGCTTTTTCATTTAACGTTTTTAGTTGGAATTCCTTTTTAGCTGATGGGTTGTACCCTAATCCCTCTTTCTGAAAGTTTACTTTTATTCCCAACACCGCGTTCAAGTTTTCTTCACCCTTAGTCATTTTTTCCAACGTTTCCTGTTTGTTTTTCAGTTCACTTTGGATTCTTTCTATTTCTTTCAGAAGTTGACTGTTTTCTTCCTTGAGTGAGTTGTTTCTTTCTTGAGTTAGCTTAGTTTCCTGTTCATATTCTTGAGTCTTTATTTTTAACTCGTCAATTGTGTTTTTCAGTACTTCATTTTCTTCTAATATCCCTTTGATGTTTTCTTCATCTATCTCGCGTTGATTCAGTTTATTTTGCAAGGTGGTGATTTCCAATTCTAGTTCAGTCCTGTTGGCAATTGAGTTGCTGTCATTATTGAACTGATTAACCTTCTTCTTCAAACTTTTATTTTCCTTTCTTATTCTTTCATATGTATCAAGTAAATCTGAATAGGCTTCTTCCCAATCTGAGCTAGAAAAGTCTTGACAAGGGGAGGTTACCTCAAAATCGTTGCTGTCTCCTTTGGCCATTAGACATGTGTTTCCTTCTTCTTCCTCGGAAGTTGTTTCCTCTTCGCTGCTTTCCTCCTCCTCGCTCCATGTGCTTATCATTGCCTTTGGTTTCTTGCCTTTCACTTGAAGCTTGATTTCTTAGGAGCCTCTGGACATTCAGCCTTCATGTGTCCTGGTTTCCTGCAGTTGTAGCAAACAAGCTTGTTAGATGAAGCTTTGTTTTTGTCAAACTTAAACTGGGATGATTTCCTTACCGTGCCCTTAGGATTTTTAAATCCCCTACCTTCCTTCCGCAGGAACCTTCTGAACTTTCTTGTTAGCATGGCTAGCTCGCCAGTTTCCTCACCTGTGCTAGATGAGTTATCAGTGTCAGATAATTCAGAGGTGCCTATTTTAGTCTTCAGGGCGAGCTGCTTCTTTTTCTTGCCCTCATCTTCCTTTCTCTTTAGATTGACCTCATAGGCCATTAGGGAACCTACCAGTTCATCCACAGTCATAGTTGTGAGGTCTTTTGAGTCCTCAATTACTGTGGCCTTGGTATGCCACATAGGTGTGAGGGACCTTAAGATTTTCCTCACAAGCTCCTGCTCTTTGTAGGTCTTCCCTAGACTCTTTAAGCTATTTGTTAGTTGTACTAGTCTGGCATACATCTCAGAAATGCTTTCGTCAGTTTTCATTCTAAACATTTCGTATTCTGAGACTAGCATATTTGCTTTGGACTCTCTTACCTCTGAAGTACCTTCATAGATGACCTTGAGTCGATCCCACATCTCCTTGGCTATTGCACATTGTGAGACTCTTGAGAACTCTGTGGGGTGAAGTGCGCATTGCATTACGTTCATAGCTCCCCAGTTGATGGTTGATTTTCTGACCTGTTCTCTGGTCCAGGTATCCTCGTCTTCGGGCAGATCATAGGGTCCGCGGCTCACTACTCTCCACATCTCATGATCTTGTGCTCTCAAGAACACCTGCATACGATTTTTCCAGTATGAGTAATCATTTCCATCAAAGTATGGTGGTCTAGTTACTGAGTGTCCCTCAGCCATTAGACTTCTAGAGTTCAGTCCGCTAGGTCTCTCCTGGTTGTTAGACCACATTTTCGGAGAGTCTAGCTCTGATACCACGTGTTGAGTACGGACTGAATAGATCTAGAGGGGGGTGAATAGATCTAGCCCCTTTTTCGATTTATAAACCAAAGATCGACTAGACCTTAAGCAAACTATGGGTTGCAAAGATAAAACTGATAACTACCGTGACAGCAAGCAGTAAGAAGAACACACACCACAAGCAAAACCACAAGACAGGATTTTTAGGTGGTTCAGTCTCTTCCCGAGACTTACATCCACCCCTTGCTCAACTTGAGCAAGGCTTCACTAAATGAGAACTCCTGATCTCAACCAATACACCGCTGATACACAGCTTCTTCCTGCTGACACACAGCTTGTACCCGCTGCCTCACAGCTTGACACTTGATGTAATGAAAAGAACAAAAAATGCAACAGGACTGAACAAGAGCGTTTGAATCAAAGAAACGAGTTCAGCCTGGGACTGCAGATAACAAGAATAGACTCCCGATGGAACTTCCAGACGATTGCCTTCAGCTGCGACGCTGCTGGAGTCTTGCTTGTCTTGAGTCGGTCTTTTCTTCTGCAGCAATGAAGATGCCTTCGGTCTTGTGCAGTCTTTGTGATTTCTGAAGAGCCACTCCTTCTTTCCTTTTTCAGAGTATCTTCGTGAGTGTATCCTTTTTTTTTCTTCTACTCTGTGTTCCCCTATTCAGTTCTCTGTCTTCTTCTCCTTTTTGCACCAGTTCTTATCAAACCCGGAGCTGTTTCCCGCGCAAGTGCAAACCTGTTGGGTTACTCGCTAAAAACCAGGGAGAAGATTAAATAGAATCTTAAAAAGGTTTGACCGGTTCTTAGCAAGATTCTCTCCTTGAATCCCGTGCGGAATCTTATCCTCTGAACAGCCCAACAACCTGCAACAACAACCTGCAGGTTTCAAGGAATCGAAACTGAATTCGGTTGGAATTCGATTCTGGACGCTATACCGCTTGTGGTCGACAACGACCCTGTCTCTGGTCGACAATGAGCAGTGTCCAGACGGCTGGTTCTTCAGGCTGATGCTCGTATCGCTCATTGTTGACAATAGCCCTGTCGCTGGTTGACAAGGGGCAATGTCAAGATGACTGGCAGTTCTGTCTGATGCTCTGTCTGTTCCGTGGTCGACAACGAGCAGGGCTCTGGTCGACAACCAGAGCGCGTACAGAGGAAAAATGACTTGAGCTGTGTTTGGTTGGATTCGTTGGTTGACAATGACCACTTCTCTGGTCGACAAGCAACCTTTGACGTTTCTTCTGATTTGTTGATTTCATTAGTACTTCAGTAAACCTGAAATAACTTGAACTATCAGATTTGCATTGAATTGGACACATCCATCATGTGAAGACGCAATCAATCAATCTTGCATGTGTTGTGTTATTAAAATAGATTAATCACACATATCCTTTGTCATCATCAAAACTAAAGGGGTGCACAACAGGTAGTGGGAACGAATGACGTGGAATGTCGATCTGGAGGCAGCACCGATGCGTGTTGTAAAGGACAAACTCAGGTCGCACCAATCAGTTGGAGATCAACTTCACAAGAAGACCTCATGAGGAGCTCAAGCAGGAGTAAACATCCTGGTGCGCAAGAGAAGAAGCTTTGTGTCACGGTTCGAAAGTGAGACCGCCAGTCTTCACGTCTCTTTAGCCACGGAACATGGTTCGCCACGGTGTCACCGAAGTCTAACACGTCGACTATGTGATAAAGGGGGCTTTGTTGGAAGAGCTTCGAAGCGGTTGGCATTCCCTCACGGTGATCAAACTTGAAATGCAAATCCAGCCAGTAATTCAGGACAAGTGCGCAACCAAAAGGAGACTTACCCATGCTTGAGGCAGTAAGGCCACTGTAAAGGTAGGCAAGGACGGCGGGTCCCACCCTCTTTCCACTCCAGATCCCGCAAATGGCACTCAGTTGGTCTTCTTCCACTATGTTGTCAGTATGAGGGAACAAGAGAGCTCCCGCCAGACAAATAGTGAACCCTTTCATGATTCCTTCCAAATAGTCATCATCTGGTGACCCTCTCTGGGCATCCATAACCCATTCCGCGAGCTTTTGCAAATCAATTCCCTGTCGAGTACGGACCTTTTTCGCTGCGTCGGGCCGCATGAAGCTTCCAAGGACACTCTCGGAAGTCCCCCGTGTCAGCATCCGCATAGCCTTCACGTTCCCGTCACTCTTAAATTTCTTCAATCCGAGTAGAAGTTCCACCTCCTCGAGGAGGATGGTCACCTCGAAGGTCGGGAAGATAAAAGTGTGGGTCTGGGGATGCCAGATCTCCACTAGTGCGCCCATAGCCGCCCAGTCCATACAAATCTTCTCGTAGTGTTTGGCGTGAATAAGGAGCCCCAGCAGATGCCACTTCGAGAGTATGGCCCTCATGCCGATGGATATGTTGGAAGTTAACTTTGAAAGCCATGGCAATTTGGAAAACTTCCTCGGGCCCGGGAAGAGTGGATATGGCTGAAAAAGGAAAAGAAAGAAGGAGGAAGGGAGCAAGTGAGAAGAAGGTTCAAGAGGAGAAAAGTTGAAATGAATCAGCTTACCATATGCAACATGATCATCCCACTGAGATGACCCTCGAGGTCGGAGAGTCGCCTAATCTCGCTGCCAGGCCTGCTCCTCTTCATAACACGGGAAGACTCTCCTTCCATCCTGAGATCTCTAGATTCTCCTCTCCTTCCTCTCCTGAGCTTCCAAAACCCACCTTGGTGCATTTGAATGAACTAGCCTAAGGGAAGTACTTATAGGAAGGGTAGGGCGCTACAGGACGGAACATGTCACGTCAGTGGTCAGTTGTCAGGATTTTGTCTGGATCTCCTTTGTACTGTGGTGCGATTCTGCTATGATTCTGCTACTTTCTGATGTTGCTAACCTTTGCTGGTCTGTGCAGGTTTTACTAACGGACGTCTTTGTCCTGTCTCCTGTCCCACCTTTCATTGGTTGGTCCCACCTTGTCACGCATCATAGTATATGATATCTACACTACTAGAATATGTCAAGGACCTTGCAGCCTGAACGAACCTGGGATTTGAGTTCCCCTTCAACAAAAACGGTGATGGTTCTGGAAAAATTTGGGTTGTACAGATAGGCCGTTAATTTGTGGTAGCATGGGGACGACGGTTCCATTCAGTGAGTTGGTGCGTGGATAAACGGGCCCCAGCCCAGTACTAGCTCACCAGATCGGTATCCTGACCCATTCTTAACAAGTTGACAATATTATCCTTGGCTATTTTCTATTTTAGTTTGTTTTAAATTTTTCTTTAAGCCCAGCATGCATTCATATAGGACTTTGATTTATTGCGGAAGATCATTCAAGTGATTCGATTGCGAAAGCCGCTGTGCTTCAATTCTTACAAATATGAGATATTCCACTCGAATGAAATACTGAGTTTCCTTGAAACGGCCCTACGCTGCTCTTCCAAAGGAGACCCTTGTTTGGACAGACCCTCAGATATTCCTTTGCTTTTTACCTTGCTTGACCCACCTTGGCCGCAGCACTTCCACGTTGGCTGGTAACTGCTCCCCAAAGGTGAAACCTGCAGGTTTATGACCTAGGTACTTCCACACCGAGAAGTTGGTCTCTTTTTCTTTCGTGCCTGAGCGCACATCTCACCCTCCCTTATTTGATCTCCATCCAAGCAAATCGTCAAAATTTGAAAGACCTCCTTCAAGGTCGCCTCATTGAAACTTCAGGAAAGATTCCAAACAGTAACGTCAAAAGCGTGTCTCATCACACCTTGGCATCAACTTATCAGTCCGCTCTCACTTCATTTCACTCCACTTCGATAGCATTCCACTACGTGTCACTCCCTTGCAAAACAGACGCCAAGGCGGGACAGATGTAGACACGCCATTCCTGACATCTCCTGAGAAAATCTCATATTACTATACGACACCCCGCATTGGCTTTCGTATTTTGAATCGCTCGAGTGTTTCCTATTCTTGAGTCTTCCTCCGCCTTTTCGGCATCCGAAAATCATCTCGTTGCGGCATTCGGATGGCATCAACACCAATCGGACGCACCGGAAGGTTCCGAAACCAGGAAGGGTGCCTGTCGGGGAGCTGCCGACGCCTTTTCAGCGGACCCGGGGGGGTCTTAATGGAGGCGTCCAGTCTCCTGGACGCTTCCATTACTTTAATTTATTTCTTAAGACAAAAATTACATAAAAATATATATATATTTATGGAGGCGTCCAGGCCCCTGGACTCCTCCATGAAAATAAATATAAAAAATATAAAAATGCCAGCTTTGGCATAAAAACAAAACAAAAATAAAAAAAATAAATTTTTTTGGAGGCGTCCAGGACCCTGGACGCCTCCATCAACTTGCCCACCGGGCCCCGTCCACCGTCCAACGGTTTGTCGGGTGTGAAAAAAAGCCAATTGTGGAAGCGTCCAGACAACTGGACGCGCCCATTTCCGAATCACGAGGCACCGCTCACAAAACCACGCGTTATGCCAAACCGCGTGCGGCTTTCGGTGGAGTTCAGTGGACCTTATTGAGGCGTCCGGGACCCTGGACGCCTCCACGAAAATATTCAAAAAAAAATGAATAAAAATAGAGTAAAATATTATTTTTGCCCTGATAGAGGTGTCCAGGGTCCTGGACGCCTCCATCCTCCGGAGCTCTATAAATAGAGGCCCCCCCCCCTCAGTTCTGAGGGAGCTTCTAAGAGATCCGATAGGCTGCCGGAGCCCAGAGGCTACCGGAGTCATTTCTAACCCGTGGGGTCTTTTGTAGGTGGAGGTTCTGCCGGCTTCTCGGGTGCCCGCGCTCGTAGGAGGAAGGCTGTCCTCGTCCACCGTACTTCCACGTCGTCCCTACGCTACCGAAGCTCCCCCGGATCTCACTATCGGCCATCCAATAAGCCACTCTCTCCTTTTCTTTCATAGTTATCTTGCATTCATCATATCGCATCCTCCATCCCCCTTGTAAGGGAGTCTTTTTTCCATTCCTACGTCGGCATAATCGCCATTCATCATAAGTATTTTCCTCCTACTCGTATCCGAGAGGGGTTTAAAAGACAACACCAACCAGGTGTGTGTCTTGCCATCATTTCGTTATTTTTATCGCAAGGATTTGAATACTACACCTTCATCTTTCTAATCCACTCGTTATTTGTTTGTTGTTATTTTGCAAGGGTACCCAAGGAAAGCCCTCTCCGTCGGTCGGTCGAAAGGGGAGGAAGAATCAACCCGCCATCTCCCGCTCTCGAGGTAGGCGCGATCACTTTCTTTATTTTGGGGTCTTTTGGCCCCTAGAGATCACATCATGCTCTTGAGGCCGCGGCGAGTCACTTCCCCGTTCTTTATATTCTCCTTATATTCTGTTATATTCTTATCTGCTCATATTCTCGAGGCCGCGGCGAGTCACTTCCCCAATGGCCGTTTCAATTCTTGCTATTTAATTTCTGCACCATTCCCGTCCCCCTGTGGCCGCGGCGAGTCACTTCCCGCTATGGCCGTTTAACCCCCATATCTTGCTATATTGCATTTGTCCCGCTCGCCCCGCCAGGAGTAATCTCCTGTGGTGGCCCCTTCTCTTTTCTCTTATTTCTGTGTTGCAGCAAACAAGAGGAGCCCGCGCGCTCCGCGTCTTCTTCGCTCCTCGAACCGCGTGACGTCGCTCATAGGGGGGTTAGCAGGGGGGAATGGACACGGTGGTGTGTGGGCTTGTGGGAAGAAGTAAAGGAGGGGGGGAGTGGAGGTGAGAATAGAGAGGAGGAGGGGCGATGACAGGTTCCCAGTAGTGCGATGGCAAGAGAGAGAGAGAGGGCTGAGGAAGCAGAAGAAGGTGGGGGGATAGAGAAGAGGTCGGTGACGTGAGTGTAGAAGAGAGGGAGAGAGTGTAGAGGTGGCAGGAGAAGCGAGAGTGTGGGGAAGGGTAGCAGAGGGAGAAGGGGAGAGAAGGGAGGGCTGCGCACTGGCTTTGGAAAGAGGAGAGAGAAGAAAGAACCCAGGAGAATCCACTCCTAGAGAGAGAGAGAAAACATTGGAGAATCCACTCCAAAGTGAGAGAGGTGGAAGGGGGGGTAAGGGCCTCACGTTGGAGGTAGTTTTCCAAATATTTTGAAATCAACTTCATTGCATTTTCATTTTTTTTAAAGAAAGACTACATGACCCTTTTTATAGACTCTACAGAGAAAACCAAAAGACAACTCATTAACACCTAACACCTAACACCTACTTCCTACTCATCATAACTCTCTTGGGAATATTAAAAGACACAAAATAAAAAGGACTCTTATATAATTATTGTGGACATAATTATTATAAAACATGACCCATTAGGCCCATACATGTGGCCCAATTAACATAAATATCTATTTCATAATTTTCTTGAAGCCGCTTGCCGATCCCATCAAACCCCTCCGCTTGGAGGAGGTTCGACCTCAAAACTCGTCGCTCAGGATCCCGGCTGGTTGGAGCAACCCGGTTCCCTAAGCTCTGATACCATTTGATGTGAGACGGAATCCCGAGGTCTTATGAATGTCTTCATTTCTCTCATATTTTTTTTTCATTGACAAAAAATTGATTAGCATGTGTCACAAGTCCTCCCGTTCTTTGGCTTATTTGTGAGCTTTCTCAACCTTGGCTTTGATTTTCTGTTTCAAAAATTGATTTCTCAATGTCTAAACATCCTGTTGAGAGCATGCATGTTCTCAAGTGTCTCCCCAAGATTCTTATTATCACCTCCGTCACATTCTGTTGCAATTGGCCATGAAGAAACTTGTTAACAATGACAGTGCTCTGCTCATCCACTGCCTTTTCTAACCAATCTTTAGCAAGCACCTTTCAAGTTCTGAGATTCTGATTCTATCTACATGCATACAACCTTAGCTTCTTGATAGTGGACACCGTCTCCAAGAAATCTCTCCATGGCTCATAAAAAGATGTTGTTGTAAGTCATAAATAGGGATTCCACTCATCTTTGACATCCACCCGATCACTTTCGGATGCCTCTGGTGCCAAGAGAGAGCCACAACATGTATCTCCATAAGACAGCGACTTCTTCAATATGGTGTAGTTCAAAGCATTCTGCAATAGCACGGGGCCATCGTTCCTCAGGGATGGCAAGCTTCTTTCGCATCTCAGCTGGTGCTGTATGAACACTAAGATCTGAAACTGTGACACTGCTCCTTTCCTTTGTATATTGGTCACCGGGGAACACCTTGAGCTGCTCGAGGGCGGCAGGCATCGGACAGCTGGGGAGGTTTTTTAGCGACAGTGTGCTGGACGTGGCGGATTGCATGCCAGCATGGAAGCTGCTATGAGCGTGGGCATTAGACATCGACTGGGCTGTTTGGTGGTGAGCGTGCATGTAGGGGTACGCAGATAGTGGTGGCGATGATGCCTTGAGTCTCCGGTGGTGGCACCTGCTACCGGCGCCTGGCTCTTAATGGCGGGCTGGGGCTGGCGAAGAGCAGCGACGATGGCGACGTTGTATGCATGGAGCGTAGCAGGAGGCGATGTCTGTCGTGCCCAACGGACAGTGAGGCTACAGCGGACCCCATGTGGGAGGGCCGACGGGAGAGCTTGAGTGGGGGGCGATGTAGTGCGGACGGTGTATAGGAGATAGAAAGGTGAAAGGGAGAGACAAGGAGAGGAGATGGGGAAGAGAGAGGGAAGAAAGGAGAAGCTAGCTGTTTAGAGAGAGAGAGAAACCGTGCCCATGCAACTGACGTGAGGAGAGGGAGGAGAGAGAAAGATAGAGAACGGGTAGTGAGAGGATGGTGTGGCCGTTGGCGCTGCTCCGCTAATGCTTGCTCCGCTAATGGCCTAGCTCGGAGGGAGGCAGAGAGGCACGCCCATGTGACTCAAACCGACGTGTTCGGCGGGGGTGCCAGCGTCGTGCTCGGACGCAAGGACGCACATCCAGTTGCCGTGTGCGCTAGGGATGGCAGTGTAGAGCAGCCACCGTGGAGCCAGTTGTTGCTGGGGGTCGACGATGGTGGGAGTGGGGCTGGGGCTCTGCTTGGCGGTCGCTATGGGCGTGGGTGTGGCCACGGTGAGGTCGCATGCATTACCACGGCGAGGGAAGTGGCTCTGACGGTGGTAGCGGCGAGGCTGCATGCAGGGCCGCAACGAGGTGGAGGCGGCAACGACGATGTTGCATGGACGGCCGTGGCGAGGGAGGTGGCTCCGTCGGTGGCAGGCGAGAGTCTAGTGGGAAGTGGCTGGCTTCATTGACGGGGAAGGGAGAAAGAGACTTGGGGGTGGGTTGTACGTGAGTGTGGGCTTGTGAGAAGAGGCCAAAGGAAGGGGGGAAGGTAAGAACAGAGGGATGGAGGGATGAAGATGGGGTTCCCAGTGGTGCGAAGGCAAGAGAGAGAGGCCTGAGGAAAGGGGAGGGTGAGAGAGACGCAGGGAGTGGAGCAAGAGATTGGCCATGCAGAAGAAGTTAGAGGGAGGGGGGGAAGAGGGGTGACTACAGTTGCAGGGAGAGAGGGGGCTGAGGGCCGGAGGAAGGGGGTGGGATAGCTTGGCCAAACTATGGATGTGAGGGAGGGGAAATGCAGAAGCAAAGGATGGGGGAAGAGGAAGGGAAAGCTGGCGGCCAGGGGGGTTAGCAGGGGGGAATGGACACGGTGGTGTGTGGGCTTGTGGGAAGAAGTAAAGGAGGGGGGGAGTGGAGGTGAGAACAGAGAGGAGGAGGGGCGATGATAGGTTCCCAGTAGTGCGATGGCAAGAGAGAGAGAGAGGGCTGAGGAAGGAGAAGAAGGTGGGGGGAGAGAGAAGAGATCGATGACGTGAGTGCAGAAGAGAGGGAGAGAGTGTAGAGGTGGCAGGAGAAGCGAGAGTGTGGGGAAGGGTAGCAGAGGGAGAAGGGGAGAGAAGGGAGGGCTGCGCACTAGCTTGGGAAAGAGGAGAGAGAAGAAAGAACCCAGGAGAATCCACTCCTAGAGAGAGAGAGAAAATATTGGAGAATCCACTCCAAAGTGAGAGAGGTGGAAGGGGGGTAAGGGCCTCACGTTGGAGGTAGTTTTCCAAATATTTTGAAATCAACTTCATTGCATTTTCATTTTTTTTAAAGGAAGACTACATGACCCTTTTTATGGACTCTATAGAGAAAACCAAAAGACAACTCATTCACACCTAACACCTAACACCTACTTCCTACTCATCATAACTCTCTTGGGAATATTAAAAGACACAAAATAAAAATGACTCTTATATAATTATTGTGGACATAATTATTATAAAACATGACCCATTAGGCCCATACATGTGGCCCAATTAACATAAATATCTATTTCATAATTTTATTGAAGCCGCTTGTCGATCCCATCAAACCACTTCACCACCTTGGTGTTGGGGGATCTCGTGCACCTCTTTCTACCTCCCTCCCTATCTTCCACCAGTGCTCTACTGACTTAGGCATCTGAGAGTTTTCCCCAGGGAACCATCCCTGGGCCCCCTGATCTGTTTCCCTTTCTCTGCAGTTCACTTCCCGGTGATCATCCTCCCTGCTCAGGACAAGCGCGAGATCACGCCCCTTCATCTGGCGCCGTCTGTGGGAAACGACCAAAGATCCAGTATGGTGAGAAGAAGTTTAGGGAGGAGGTCCACCGGTGACAGGGGAAAGGCCATGGTTACGGCGGGGGGAGGCCCCTCTCAAGCCTCACAAAACCCCCCCTCCGGCGCCAGCACTCCCGCCGACGGATCGCCCCCTCCCCCCGCGGTAGGCCTGTCACCCCCTCCCCCCGCGGCAGGGCTACCACTTAACGGCGACGCTGACGCCTTCCAAGCCCTCAACGCAAAACTGGACGTCCTCCTGGAACTCATGAGGACCCGGGCGGCCAGGGATGGAAGGTCACGCGCCCCTTCGGAGAGCCCTCCCCTTGAGAACGCGTCCCAGCACACCACCGAGGCCGATTCACTCTCCGAGGGCAGCAGCTTATCCGCAACAGAACCGGACGACCCTCGCAAGCCCCCCCTCCGAAGCAAGAGGCTTCCTCCATGCCGAAGCAGGTTAGGCATGGGGCACGCTGTCCCCTCCCGGAGACCGAGGTCCCCAGGGAGAGCCAAGAGAGCCTGCCATCACGCCCCCTCAGCCCTACGGCGCAGCGGCAGCCAGAGCTTTCCCTCCGACTGCGAGAATTCGAGAGGCGTTTCGCAGAGGAGGAGCGCGCTCTACGAGCCCTGCAGAAGACCTCTCCACCAGAGGACGAGGAGAGATCCCCATTCTCCGACCATATCTTGAAGGCAGAGGTATCTCCCCATACCTCTATCCCGACCTTCAAGCCCTACGACGGCCAGGGCGACCCGGCCGACCACTTTGACAGCTTCGACACTCTGATGACCCTTCACGGAGCATCGGACGCCATCAAGTGCCGAGCCTTTGCGACCACCTTGGTCCAAGGCGCCCAAGCATGGTTCCGGGCCCTCGCCCCCGGATCCATCCGAGACTTCAAGCAGTTCAGGCGAGTATTCAAGGAGAGTTTCGCCGGTAGCGGTCCCCCAAGGTCGGTAGCGTTCGGGCCTACATTACTCGATTCAAATCGGAAGCCCTGAGGATCCCCCGCCTGGACGTCACCTCGACCATAACTGCACTGACCGGGGGCACCCGCGATGAGAACCTCGCCGCGAACTTGTCCTCCACCCTCCCTCTACCCTTTCAGCGCTAGTGACTCTGGCATTGCGCCACGCCGAGTGCGAAGAAGTGCTCAGCGCATGCCGAGACGCAATCGGCTAGGGTCGGGAGGGGGACAAGAAGCGGGCACCCGAGCCAAGCTCGGGCCAAGAAAAAAGGTGGAACCGGGACGGGGAACGCAAGGAACCATCGCGGAAGTACGAGCGGTACACTCCCCTAACCGCTCCAGTGTACGAGATATATGAAGACATCAAAGGCTCGGGCCTCCTCCGCCAACTCGAGCCAATGAAGTCGAAGAACCGGAGTCACAGCAAGCATTGCCTGTTCCACAGCGACCACGGGCATCATACTGGCGACCGCCATCAGCTCCAGGATGAGATCGAGCGTCTCGTTTGTCAGGGGCACCTCTCCCGATTAGTGGCCGGGAACTAGGAAGATCGGGGTGCCCCAGAAGAAATCGACAATGCCCCCCGAGGAGTCCACATCAACGTCATCGCCGGAGGAGCTGCATCAGGAGGAGACAGTGGCCGAGGAATGAAACGTCATGCTGAGCGGGCGAGCTGAGCCATTGAGCCTCCCAGGGCCCCGCCGAGTGAGCCCCAGGTCATAGTCTTCTCCGACCAAGACCTGGAAGGGCTAAGCACCCCGCATGACGACGCCCTAGTCATATCGGCCACAATAAACCATTGTAACGTAGACAGGATTCTAGTTGACAATGGAAGTGCCCCTGATGTATTATCCTATGAGTGTTTCCTTAAGAAGGGGGAGGATCCGTCTAAACTCCACCCGATCCGAACCCCCCCATGCGGGTTCAATGGCCAGAACACTTATCCCGAGGAAGCCTTAAGCCTGCCGGTTACTCTTGGCACCCCACCCAAAACCGTTACGGTCATGGTGGACTTCATAGTGATCAAAGGTATGATAGCATACAATGCAATCTTCGGCCGGGGAATCCTTAGCCGAACGAAAGCGGTGCCTTCTACCTATCACCAACAGATGAAGTTCCCCACAAAAATGGGTTGGGGGGAAGTCCGAGGCAACCAGGCCTTGGCCAGAAGGTGCTACAATATCTCGGTTGAAGCACAAGGCCGGACGGGAAAAATAAGGGCCCCCGGGAAGTCGAGGAAAAATCCGCAACCGCCGAGCCTGGAGGCAAATTGCTAGCGGTTTTCCTAAATGACGACCCGACCCTAGGAGTAAAGATTGGAGCCAACCTAACATCTGAGGTGCAATAGCAATACAAGAATTTCCTTTCCGCGTACGTCCGGGTCTTTGCATGGTCTGATGATCAACTCCCCGGGATATCGGAGGAGACGGTGGTGCATAAGCTCAACCTCGACCCAGCCATGAAGCCCGTGCAGCAACGCAGAAGGAAGCACGCGCCAGAGAAGCAGGCGATTATTAAAGAGCAAGTCACCAAGGGGCAAAAGACTGGCCTTTTTAGACCGGTCCTGTACCCGACGTGGCTGGCTAACGTCGTCCTGGTACCAAAAGCTTCAGGAAAGTGGCAGATGTGCGTGGACTTCACCGACTTGAACAAGGCTACCCCAAAGGACTACTATCCCTTGCCGAGCATCGACCAACTGGTTGACTCAACCTCGGGCAACGAGATACTCAACTTCCTGGACGCCTATTCAGGTTGCCATCAGATCAGGATGCACCCTGAAGACATAGAGAAGATCGGATTTATCACCGACTTCGGCGTACACTGCTACACCCGGATGCCTTTCGGGTTGAAGAACGCTGGAGCCACGTACCAGAGGCTGGTCAATCATATGTTCGAGGGACAGCTCGGTCGGAACGTCGAGGCCTATATCAATGACATGCTTGTGAAGACCCCCAAGGCCGAGGACCACTTCACTGACCTAGCAAAAACCTTCGACACCCTCCTGAAGTACAACATGAAGCTCAATCCTGCCAAGTGCGCCTTTGGAGTAAGGTCCGGGAAATTCCTGGGCTTCTTAGTCACCCAGCGTGGGATCGAGGCCAACCCCGACAAGGTCCAGGCCATCCTAGACATGCGCCCACCCACCTGCATCAAAGATGTTCAATGCCTTACCGGGTGTGTTGCTGCGCTCAGTAGTTTCCTGTCCCGCGTGGCTGAACGATGCCTACCCTTCTTCAAACTGTTGAGGGGGCCTAAAATGGCATCTGCTACATTCGCGTGGGACGAGGAATGCCAGGGAGCATTCGCCGAGCTTAAGGAGTTCCTGGCTTCGCCCCCAGTGCTTTCCAAGCCTGTCCCAGGTGAAGCCTTGTATCTCTATATCTCGACAACTCCATCCACAGTTAGCTCGGTCCTAGTCAGAAATGACCCGGGAATCGAGAGACTAGTCTACTACACCAGGAAGGTGCTCAACGAGGCTGAGAAAAGGTACCCCGCAATTGAGAAACTCGTGCTAGCGTTGGTTACCTTGGCCAAGCGCCTCCGACCCTATTTCCAAGGTCACTCCATCACAGTGCTGACCGGCGAACCATTGAAGAGGATCCTTGCTCACCCTGAAGCCTCGGGATGCCTCGTCAAGTGGGCCATCATGCTCGGGGCCTTCGATATATCGTATCGGCCTCGCTCGGCTGTCAAAGTCCAGGCGCTCGTGGACTTCATCGCCGAAAGCACCATCCCGACTGAAGAAAGATCTCCGTCCGCGCCCGGGCCGACCTGGGAACTGTTCATTGACGGATCTTCCAACTCGGCCGGGAGCGGCGTCGGGATTCTCCTGAAATCCCCCGAAGGAGCAGAGTTACAGTACGCCCTGAATTTCAACTTCCAAGCATCTAACAACGCTTCTGAGTATGAGGCCCTCATATCGGGAGCCAGCATGGCCCGACGATTAGGAGCTGAGCGAGTCAAGATCCACACTGACTCCCAACTGGTCGCTAGCCAGGTCAACGGTGATTATGAAGCTCGAGAAGCACCGATGATCAAATACCTCCAACTGGTCAAGACCGTGGCACAACAGTTCGAGAGTTTTGAGGTAGTTTGAATAGCTCGGGAGGAAAACTCCCGAGCGGACGCCTTCTCTCGGCTGGCCTCCTCTCTTGACCCCGAGGGTACTCGATCGGTCCTTCTCGAAGAGCTAGAGCGACCGAGCATCGATTCGGAGCTCCTAGCTGTTGACTCGGCCTCCCCATGCGACTGGCGTACCCCCTATCTGTCGTGGCTTCAAGACTCTCAGGAGCCTCTCGACCCTCAAGAAGCCTGAAGGTTGAAGTACCAAGCTCAGCGATTCATCACTCTGGATGGCGCTCTCTACCGGAGATCCTTCTCCGGCCCTCTCTTGAAGTGCCTCAGCGCCGACGAAGCCAACCGAGCGATCGAAGAAGTTCACGAAGATCTGTGCGGAGTGCATTTAAGGGGAAGGTCGCTCGCCAAGATCTTGCTACGGTAAGGTTATTGGTGGCCCACCTTGCAGCGTGACTGCTCGGCCTACACACAACACTGTGACCGCTGCCAGTGTTTCGACCACTTGGTTCATCAGCCAGCAATGGAGCTCGTCACCCTAGCCGAGCCTTATCCTTTCGCTCACTGGGGAATCGACATCCTCGGTTCGTTCCCCACGGCCCAGGCCCAGAAGAAGTTCATCATCGTCGCCATCGACTACTTCACTAAGTGGATCGAGGCCGAAGCCACAGCAAGGATCACCGAGATAGTCGTCTAGAATTTCGTCTGGAAGTCGATCATCTATCGTTATGGCATCCCCCGGGTGATAGTAAGCGATAACGGTCGGCAATTTGATTCTCGTTATTTTCGAGACAGGTGCGCCGACCTTAACATTCGCAATCACTTCACTTCGGTCGTCCACCCTCAGGCTAATGGGCTGGTCGAAAATGCCAATAATACTATCTTAAAAGGCATTAAGACTAGGCTCGACAAAGCCAAGGGCAACTGGCTTGAGGAATTGCCGAACGTACTTTGGTCACACAGAACGACTCCCAGAACGGCAACCGGTGAAAGCCCCCTTCAGCTGGTATACGGTACCGAGGCCGTGATCCCGTTGGAGATTGGCAACCCCTCCCTCCGAGTCATCTGCTTCTCGTCCGAGGCAAACGACCAGAAACTGCTCGAAAACCTCGACCTAACAGATGAAGTCCGGGAGATTGCCAGCATCAGAGCAATGGAATATCGACGCCGCCTCACTCAATACTACAACACCAAAGTCCGAGATAGACACTTTCAGCCGGGAGACTTCGTCCTCAAAAAAGCCGAAGCCTCTCGACCACTTGAGGCGGCGGGTAAGTTATCCCCTAATTGGGAAGGCCCCTACCGAGTGGTCGAGACGCTCGAAAAAGGAGCATACCGTCTATCCACGATGGAAGGAGAGCTCATCCCTCGGACATGGAACACGACTACATTACGCAAGTTCTACTTCTGAGTACTGAGTATTGTGCAAACGACATGAGATAAAACAAAAGGCTCCTTTCTTTTATTCAAACAACCCGCTTGTACATCAGGAAGGCCGAAGCCAAGAAAATACATGTCAAAAAAGCAAAAAACCCATCTGGCGCCGTCGTATGAGCCCATCGCTCGGCTGACTCAGATGACCTTCCTGCGTACAGCTACTGACTCTACCTCGTGTAGAAACTGGCTCGGATAAAGGATAGTCGACGCCGTTGGCTCGGGTAGCTCGAGACAAAGGTGACAGAGGGATTGGGAAAGAGAAGGCTACCTTCCAAGTTGAACTTGGAAGAGAAGGGGGAGAGGGAATGCATATGAAAGCATCTTCCCCGCCAACCTACCAACTCTTTGGAAGAAAGAGGGTGCAGGCACCCTCCGAAGAGTGAAAGAAAGGAGGACCAGAGTAGAAGAGGGAAAAAGAGGCTGCGAGAAAGAAAAAGAAACCAGCAGAGCTGGGCGAGGAGGCAAGGGAAGGCCTGTAAAGGAGAGAGCTTAGTTAGCTTCCTCCTCCCCTCCGTGAAGCAAACAGGAAGGGACGAGCGGCTAAGATGTCTAATGCCCCCATCCGTCCTCCATCTAGCCCCCCCTGCAAGCGCCGCCAGAACTGATAAAGGGAAGACGACGTGCCTCCACACGTCGAACCCTCTTCAAATTCGAAGTAGCGAGAACTCTCTGCTCCCCATCGTTGGCAGCCTCATCTTCCGGAGCGTCTTCCATGCTACAGATGTGACGGCACAACGCCACGTGAAGAAGGAATGAGGAAAGACTGTCAGGAAAACCCCTAAGCGGTGGAGAGGAAGAGACGCCCTTTAGGCCTTTTATAGGCAAAGGGATGCTATTTTCCTTAAATGATTCTCTCCTCGAAAACACGCCAAAGGGATTTCTCCCTACGAACGGTCACCTCAAACTTCTCATCTTCCGCCCCAGCGGGATACACGAAGCGGCCAGGCATTCAAAGCATGAGAAAGCGGAAAGATACCATGTCAGACGCCCACCCAACCATCAGGCAAGATCCACGCAGAAAGTATCGGCTCTTTCCAACCACTGCAGATATGCTGAACAGGATACGGCAATGGTGATATGGAACAGATAAGTCTCCATCATAACATTATTAGCTTATTTATTTTTACACTAAAGAGGAAGTTTTTTCCTTCAAAAAGGAAAAAGGCATACAAAAAGAGGAAGCGAAGCAGATACATCAGGCCTCCGGCCCACCCTGAGGCTCGGAAGTAGAGGGCTCGAGCGGTCTGCCCCCGGCATCCTCAGCGACGGCCGACCCTGGCACTGACCCCACCGGTGTGGGAACTATCTCAGTTGCGTGCCCTCCTGAGGCATCCGGAGTTGGTGACTCCTCGAATGATGAGCCCCCCTGATCCTCTTCATCCTGTGCCGAAGCAGAGGAACTGGAGGATGACAAGTCTGAGTCATAACATTGCCCGGACGGGAAGTCAACTACTCCAGACGCCTGCTCCTCGACGTAATAGACGGCTCGGTCGTAGCCCTGCTTGAATCCCTTGCAGATGCCCCAGTGAAGTCCTAGCTCGTAGTAGGGGAGGGCAGCCTCCTTAAGGTCGACCCGGTAGGCCTCTGAGCTCTTGAACTGCTCGAGAGCCTCCGCCCCGGCCGATCCTACCCTACCTGCAAGCTCGGCCTCCCTCTGCTCCGCCTCGGCTGACTTCCACACTGCCTCCACCGTCCGCTCTGCGGCCTCCGCCACCCGCTTCTCCACCTCGGCTCGATTAGCCTCGGCCTCCCACCGAAGACGCTCGGCTTCCTCCGCTCGGTCCACTAGCTCGGCACGCTCGGTCTCCCACCGGCCATCCAGCTCAACGCGTGCTAGGCGCTTTTCTTCGAGAAGCCGGTTCTTCCTCTCGAGCGATTCACGGGCCTTGGCCAGCTGCTCGGCTAGCGCCCGGGTCTCCACTTGGCTCGACCGTACCAGCTCCCTGAGTGAGGAAAGCTCCCGCCGAAGCCCATCACGCTCCTCGATGAGCCAAGCCAACCTCCTGTCCGACCCACGGAGGATCTAGGCCAGGTTCGCTCGCTCCCACTCTGACCGAGAGTACGCTTCTGCCAGAGCAGCCCCCATCTGGGCCAGGGCCAGGCCGCCCTCCATAACCCTGGCGAGAGCCGTGGATGGGGAGTGCTGCCTACCTCCCCCCCTCACATTCGCGGATATACCGCGGCATACCTGGTCCAGGGGGCCCGAGATACCCAGCCTCTCCAAGGCCACCGGAACGGAGAACCCCCCATCGCCTGACGCCCCACCGTATGGCTCGGATCGAGCCCCAGCCTCGGTCGCCCCTCGCGCCCCGGCCATATTTTCCTGCGGCCTCTCAACCTGGACCGGCTCGGCACCTGCACCACCACCTGAAGCGCCAGCCTCGGCCATGGTCCTAGCATCCCCCACTTCGGCCAAGGCCCCCTCGGTTCCTACCGAGGGGAGAGCGGGGTCGGCACCGCTACCAGTTGCAGGAGCATCCTCGGCCCCCTCGGTCCCGGCCGATGGAGGAACCGAGCCCGCATCGTCGCCGGCAACTCCAACCTCCTCGGCCCCCTCTTACTCGGCGGGTGGAAGAGCTCGCCCGGTAGGGTCGGCCCCATCACTCTCGACGGAGGGGCGAGCCACGGCAAGGTCACCTTCAACTGCGGGCACGACCCCGGCCTTCTTGGCCCGCTTCCTGGCCCTCGCAGCGGCCCGGATCATACCCTCCACATGGTCCTTGCACTTGGACCCCCGCGGTCTGGAGGATTCACCATGGGCCGCTCCCTTGCCCTTATCTCTGGTTCGGGAGCGACCCGCGGAAGCAGCCGGCTCATCAGCAGCCGAGTCATCACCAAGCTCGATCACCTCGGCAGCCTCCTTCAGAGCTTCCCGCCTGGTGTCTGCACGAAGAAGAAGACATATTCAGGAAAAGAAAGATGACCCCCATATCCAAAGGAGAATCTAGTTTGTGGCACCTGAGCCCGACGGATGCAGCCGCGTAAGAAGACACCGCTCGATATTCTCTAGAGTAACCAGCTCTTCGGTGGATTGGCGGTGCTTTAGCAAGATGGCTCCGTATTTCTCCACATGTGGAGGGAACTCATCCTGCCTGGGAGGGATATTTGGGTGGAAATTGGGGATTACTAGGCACCTCCAGGTTTCCTCCACTGAACAAATCCCCACCCAGAAGAATTGAGTCTTCCACCCCTTATGGGAAGAATCCTTCGCCGCCAGGGAGATGCAACTCCTATTCCGCCTCGCCTGGATGAAGTAGAAGCCCTTCCCAGCCGAAGGGTGTGCTTTCAACTCAAAAAAATAGTGAAAGAGGTCCATAGAAGGAGGAACCCCACACTGGCGGCAGAGAATGCGGAAGGCGGAAAGAAGGAGATAAGAGTTGGCTACCAACTGAATGGGCGCCAACATGAAAAAATTGAGGAGCTGAAGAATGAAAAGTTCAAAAGGAAGGCAGAATCCACCCTTCCACGACAGAAGAAACATACAGATGTGGCTTGTACGAGAGTCCAGGCTCGTCTTGTATGGAGAAGCTACGGTAAAATTGAACTTGTGAGGCAGGTGATACTGGTGCTCCAACCTCCTCACATCTGCCTCCCCCAGTTCACTACAGTTTGGAACCGGCGCCCTCACCACTGGCTCATCCTCCCACTCCTCAGCCTCCGTGCGCTGGTCCGCCATGAAATCCAGAGAAGACTCTGAGGAAAGGCGATCTTGAGACTCTGAAGATTTCAGGGGAGGAGGAAGCCGCCGGACTGCCTCCGCGGTTATCTCCGCCAACTCCTCGAATGCCGCTGCAAGTCTCTGCTCTTCCTTCGCGTCCTCACGGCGCATCGAAGAGTCCCAAAAGCAAAGAATGGAGAAGAGCCAAAACCCTAAAGACGGAGGGAGTCTGGAATGACAACAAGCGCCCAACGCCTATATCCCCACGCGGAAGGTGGCGCGTTGTTCCGACCTCCGAGAAAGGGGGCCCCTTCCGTTCAAATCCGTCAGGCTCATCATTAACACGGGCCCAGGTGACCACAATACGTGGCTTACTAACACCGCCAGATCTCCACCCACCTAAGCCACGCTGGTCCAAAACCCCAAAACAGCTACTCTTCCGAGCTTACTAAAGCTCGGGAGTAGGAGGGGGACAAGTGGGGAGGGGGATTTTTGTAGCCCATACAAGAGCAGCCAAACTAGGCCCGTCAGGACCGAACGAGGCTCAGCTCATTCAAGTGACAGCCCCACGGAGCCCACTTAGGCTAAAAAGCCCAATAAAGATTACTCGGGATCCCCCCTTCCTCGGCGGCCCTCAGGCTCGGAAGGACCGAGCGTCAGAATAGAGGAGGACCCATGCCCGAGTTATCCCTTCACCGGGATAGAGGCAAGCGCCCTGCGCCCACTCCGACCTGACTCTGTCCGAGCTATGCCTATCGCCCGGACAGGGCTGGCACCTTTTATGCTCGGACCAACTGACGAGTGCTTATCCACGCAGCCATTGAAGAGCCCTTTATGAACATGAGTTTACGAGGATAAAGGATCCATGATCCCTCAAGGCCATGAAGAGCCCACGATGAGGACGTAACAATCCCACGATGAGGACATAACGATCCCACGATGAGGACGTAACTCCCGCCTGGAACTCCTCAGCTTACGGGACTCATAAGGTGAGCACACTATATAAACCAGGGATTCCCTCCAGTGAAAGGTAAGGGCAATACACGCCTAAAAACCCTTGAGCAGGAACCACTTCACCACTTTGGTGTTGGGGGATCTCGTGCACCTCTTTCTACCTCCCTCCCTATCTTCCACCAGTGCTCTACTGACTTAGGCATCGGAGGGTTTTCCCCAGGTAACCATCCCTGGGCCCCCTGATCCGTTTCCCTTTCTCTGCAGTTCACTTCCCGGTGATCATCCTCTCAGCTCAGGACAAGCGCGAGATCACGCCCCTTCAACCCTAAAGGCCGGGTTTGAAAGGGGGTAGATTTTTGGTCAACGGCGAAGCCCTGCTGCATTCTTGAGCGACCTACGACCAGGGAGGGAGGCCTTCTACGTCCATATAGGCCTCCGGTCCAGGGAGTAATCATAGTCTCGAGTCTTTTGCTTTTGATAGTCTCATTGCACGTTTGTTTCTACGCACCTATTCTCCCACAATTTCATTGCTTGCATTGTCATTCACACACCTTCCCACGTTTTTGACGCCCCCAGGGGTTTAAAACTCCCCACGTATCCCCCACTTCATTTAGTCATGATCATTCATTTCCATTTTAGTATATACTACACTCTATAGTTTTAACTTGGGTTTTCTTTGTGTTTACACTCTGTTTCGCAGGTCAGCAACTCACTAACACGAGGCCCACCCTTTCTGGCCGACCGGAGAGGGTGGAGGTTGGACCCTTTTACAACTTCTGGCGTGATGGTCTTGTGCGGATCTGCCAGGACCGTTCGAGGGTATGTGCGGTGCATCTTCGACCGTCCTTCACCTCATGCGATCGTTTCTAAACTATCCATCAGCTAGTAGTTCTACGTCCCGCGTCCCTTGCAGCACTGAAGAACGGCCTATCGTGCGGCCGTCCAACATCACAGGCGGTTCTTCACGGGCCATTCATCCCCTGCAGTGCTGATTTTAAGGCGAGTTTCTCCCTCTTTCCAAGGTACGGTGTGTCAATCACATTAGGCACCTTGGTGGCGATCATGGTTATATACTCTCTTGTGTTCTTATTCTACTGTCCCATTTATTTTACATATCAATTTAGTAGAAGGGGAGAGTAGAGATCTTTCAAGCCGGTATTGAAGAGAAAGAGAGTATAACAAAACATATCAACACCCCATTTTTTGGCGATCACGGTGGGACACCTAGTGCCCATCGTGTTAGTGGCTTGCTGACTCTCCCTTGCTTGGTTAGTTCTGTGTTTTGGGAGTGGTTTCAGGTTTTCTGCTGGCCACTGCTCCTGGATGTTGAGCGGTTAGTACAGAGCCGTTCCAGTCTTGGGCGGCTATCAAGGCACCATCCTTCTCTTCGACAGGGTCTTGACTCCTGCGACTCGGCTGCTATAGACGGTCTGTCTTAGACCGTTCAAGTTTTGTGCGGCCAGACTTTGTCCGTCTATCCTCTTGGCACAGGTGCATCTCTGTCTCCTTCCTGCCTATTCTAGCTGCTGTTATACGATTTCTACATGTCCGTTCTATAGTTTGTGCGGGCTTATGTCGACCGTACATCCAGGTTTCATTCCAGCAGTTTCTGATCATCTGTTTTATTCTGATACTACGTCGTGGCTTGAACGGTCCACCCCAGACCATCTATCTTGTTGTGTGGTCTCCCACAGACCGTCCTTCTGATGCCACAGTGCACCCGAGGTTGCTTTGATTGCCATATCTATATTGTCTTTGTTCTCCTTGGTGCCATTCATTGATCTTCCCCTGGTTATATGTTGTTGCTGCCTATTTACTTTCATCCTCACATGTTTATTTTGGTCATTGGTTGCTAGTTCACTAGGCTGGATCTTGCATGCACTCCGGTGTGCATAGGATTCATGCATTTCATCCATATTTAGTGACGTTCCTACCGAGGTAGGGTTTCCTCTCGTCTCCATATTCTTTGGAGCCGACTAGAGGACCTTGCCGAGGACCTCCGTAAGTCCCCGTGAGCCGTGGATTCCCACACGGATGCCGTGCAGGTTGTACCATACCACCCCCTAGTCTAGGATCTGCATTCGTGCGAGAGAGAGTCCTTTAGTGTCTGCCAGTTCTCCATTCTCACCCATTTAGGTACCTTGTGGTTGAGTGAATTCATATTTTTAATCAATCCACTAAGGTCCTAAAAGGAGAACTTATAAAAATCTTCGCGCATCATTTGGCATTTGTTTGGGTAATTGGCTGATCCTTTTTCTCATCTCTCTTCTCCATTGTGTGTTGCACAGTGTCATCATTTGCATCTTTTTTTGTCAGATTAGGCTCATTAGGTCTAGTTCATCTTTGTGTGTCTCCCTTTAGTTGCATTTACCTAGCGTTCATTTCCCTCCTTGTATTCATTTGAAATTCATTGTATAAAGTCTCCATTTTTCCCATGGAGCACTTCTCCCCTGTACCTTATTCCTGCACCTTTCCATCTTCTTACCCCCGTGTGGATTCCTCTTCCCATGCGGGCCCATCTCCTTATTCCCCAGTTGGACCCCATTCTTTAAACAGGTGATGGGGGCATCCCTTGCCCCTCCACATTTTTATGGGCTCTGATTGTTCGTCGGCAAGCGCCATTGTGTTAGTCATGTGTTTCTGAGTCTAGTCATGTAATTTTATATTTTCTTTGAGTCATAAACTATGTAATTTTCCCTTTATTTGAGTCATGTACCTAGGTTAGTGAGTCATTTTCTTAAGTTAGTTGTCATATGGTTGGTTTGATAGGCTAATGGGCCCAACTAATGGGCTAGGCCCAGTGGCGCCCCTCCCTTGGACTGCTTGGTCATTAGTTAGTTTGTTAGGGTCACTATGGTCATATGAAAAGTATGGAGTCTATAAATAGGCCCCCACTCCTCTCACATGTAACAACCTTTTATGATCAATTTAAATCAAGTGAGTTCTAGTGTCTTATTGGAGTGGATTCTCCAAACTTCTCTCACTCTCTAAGGGGTGGATTCCCCTCTCCTCTCTCTTCTCTCTCTCTCTCTAAGGAGAAGGGCGCCCCTACTCTCTCTCTTCCCCTCCCAACCACCTCCACCCTCCCACCTACCTCCATTAAATCCTCTACAACTTCCCACAAGCCATCATTACTTCCCCCTAGTCCCAAGAGACCCTCCACCAATCCACACCCCACCCTCCAACCCCCAACTACCCATTTCCCTTCCCCAAACATCACTCCACCTTCCCAAGGCACCCCTTCCCATCCCCAAGACCACCATTGATCACCCCACATTAAGGGAAATTCAAACTCACATTCCCTCCACCCACTTGTGCCCCCCTCACCTTCCCCCTTCTCCCTCCAAGCCCAAATTCGTAGCTCCTCTCTCACCAACTGCAAACACCCCATTCCAGACCCCATTCTCCCTCTCCCACACCTTAGAACACCCCCTCCCAGACCCCCTCACAACTAGGGGTCACTCCCACACCTATTCACCCCATCTCCCCTTCCATATACCCCATTTCCCCCATCATCATCAACCTGCAGTTCACTATTTGGAGGCAGCAAAGAATCTGTTGGTTGCATAGGCTGTACCATAGTCTCCTCATCGAACCTGGTAGTAAGTCTTATATTGCTGGAATTGTCTTTAAGTCGGCTTTCCGACGGTGGTGGTCCCGCCGGCTTCCAAGGTCGGAGCTGTTCGGAGGAGGCGATCTACTACGACTGCGCAAGACTTCTCAGGCAGAGGACCAGAACCTGAGTGGAAGCTCTTCCACGGCAATTCTAGCGTGAATCTGGGTGAGAGTTCTTCTACAAACTTCTTCCTAGACCTGTTGACTTCTAGGATCAAGAAGCAGAACTCCGATTGGCATCCGGAATCAAGAGTTATCAATTTCTTCCTCCTGGTGCCTGGTTCTATTTCTTGTCAATCTGCTCTGACCTCTCCTCCTTGTTCGAGTTTCAACGGTCCACTCTGACATCATCTGGCATCTCCATTGCTTGCGTTTCGAAGAGGACTCGACAACGAATCCATCGGTACCAGCTACGCTTGAATTGGAGCTTCAGAGCACCCGTGGCACCATCATCTTCCAGCTGCTGAAGTACTGTGACAGCCTGGACCAGCGACCTGAGCTCCTGTTCGTGTCTCTGCCCTAACCAGCACCGGCGATCAGGGAAATCAGTAAAATTCTGGCTTCATCCTGATCAAATCATGAAGAATTTCCCACTGGTTTCATTCTCAAAAAAAATCTAGAGTGATCACAGCGTCCAGATAAGCAAGTGTCTGTCTAGAAGCGCAGAGGGTGGCAGATTTGGCACCGACTTCCGTTCTTTGTGTTTAGCTCAGTTTTTTCCCACCCCGCTTGGCCGGCTGAAGGCCCCTCCCTGTGTGGAGGTAGTATTGGTTGTAATCTCATAATCCCCACCCTCAGATCCCCCCCTTGCGTGGGGTGTAGTTCATGTAATTATTAAGTCGCAGGTTTGAAGCGTCATCGACGCGGCGTGCGGGTGCGTGCCCACGCCTCCCCGCTCGACATCGTCTCCGGCCGGGATCGGCGTATTCATGCTGATCAGGTGAGCTCCTGAACACCTTTCATTGCTGAGATTTAATTGCTTAGTTTAGTATTGCTTTTAGTTGCTCCGTCGGCGGTGAGAGAGTGTCCGGTCTCAAATTGCCATCAAATTGAGTGACCACCGCGGGGCGAGTTGTGAGAGCGACCACTTAACCCACGCCCTTGGCCTACTGGCAGCCCGTGAATTGGGCATCCCTGGCCCATTTGAGGTCCTCCATAAGCTAACCAACCATTGGAGTATCAAGGTCCCGACTCGGACCCTCTCCATCATCGCTAAGTCGCCTACGGGCACTAGTGTGTGCTTCGCGATCGTGTTCACTAATGTGAGTCCGCTGCTCAATTTGATTGCTTGCAATATAGGTCCATAGGTGGTCTCACATCAACAGGCCTTCTTATCCCGCCCGTGCTGTTGCTAGTCCAATCAATCCTCATTCCCGCACACATGATTCTTCCAGGCCCATGCATTCCTCCATTCCTGGAATGGGCTTTCCTTCTTCTAGGTTGGGTCCCCTTATCCGACCCATCATCATTTTCCTGGTTTAAATTCACCATCTCTTGCTCAGGCTGGCCCATATCCTTCTCGGACTCTTCCTACCGAGGAGATGTTCACTTAGGCCCAACGCCAGCTTGATGTATTGCAACGCCGAATCAATTCTCAAACTTCTTTGGATATCCCATTTGCATTCCAAGGTCTTCAACTCCCACCACGTTCACATATTCCAGCTTATCGTCGCTATGGTGGAGTCGGTGACCCCTACGTGCATTTGAAGGAGTTCTTATATGAGTCGGCCCAGTTCCAGCATGATCAACGCTTGATGGCCTATTTGTTTGGTCTATCTTTAGAGGGATCAGTCAAGGATTGGTTCTTCACATTGCCGCAAGAGCAGATGATGAATTTTCAAGCCGTTGAAATAAGATTTATTCAGCAGTACCAGGATCAGGTTGGGCCCAGACATTTTATGGTTGATCTGGCCCACGAGAAGATGAGGCCCGGCGAGGAATTCTCCACGTTTGCTGACCGCTGGCGTCGCCTAGTCGCGCAAGTCCCGGGGCATATTCCGGAGGGCGAGCAAATCAAGATGGTTATTTCTAATGCAATGCCTGGGCTCAGGTGCATCTTAGCCCTGAATCATATTACATCATGGCAATAGCTTTACAATCGGGCCCACTTCATTAGCCAACAACTCCTAGTTTCCTTTGACCATGAGTCTCCTCCACCGTCACCTTCCACATACCCCTTCTCCTCCCCATCCACCATGGGTCAACCCTCCACTACATATCCCTCCACGAGTCAGCCTTCCGCCCCTACACACCTTTATACCTCCATATACTCCTCCACCTCACATCCCTCCATGAGTCAGCCCTCCGCTATTTCATCTCGCCACACCCCTCCACTTCCAGTCAAGGAAACACTACACCTAGAGTGGGTAGATGCCGTCCATTACATTCCCACTCCCTCCATGCCTCCACATCATTTTAGCCCTCCGCCTTCACCTACGCAATCCCCTTTGCCTACGCAACCCCCGTTACCATCTCCATTATCTTTTCATACCCCTCGGCATCCACCTTGCCCAAAGCAGGCTTCTCACTCTTCATTGCCAGAATCTCTTACAGATGTTTTCAGGGCTCTGATGGCCACCCATGCGTTGCAGCTCCCTCTGATTATGCCTTGCCGACCCACGGTCGGGAATTTGCTCTAGTTCTGTGAATTCCATCGTTAACAGGGGCATGTGGTCGAGAATTGCTCCGAGTTCCGGGAACTCGTTTACAGTTTGGAAGACAGGAAGATGATTGATTGGGCTATCATGTGCCAAGTTATTTCATATCTCAGCAGCAAGCAGCAGCAGCAGCAAGCCGTGCCGCCTAGGCAACCGTCTCCACTTCAAGACCAGGGGCACCCTGGTGTTTCTTCAGTTGATAAGGTAGCTGCTCCATTACCCACTTCTTCCTCTATCCCATCTCCTCCACCACCTTTACCTACTTCAGCCTCCGCTCAGGCAACTTCTCCTTCACCCTCCGTTTCCACCACCACTCCTGTCCCCAACGCCTCTCGACGTGTTGTAAAGATACGCCGAAGAGTGCCACCACCCGCCACTTCCTCCACTACGCCACTGCCTTCCTCTCCTTCTTCTTCCCCACCCCTACCTTCACCTCCTTCCTCTTCACCTTCACCATCTCCGTCGACCACGTCACCCCCTTTTCCACCACCTTCTCCACCCCCATCTTCGCCGCCTCCATTGGCCACGTCTCCATCAGCACCTTCTCCATTATCCCATTACCGCCACTACTGTCTTCATCACCTCCCCTCGCAACGATCCTTGTTCCGTCACCTTCACAACCATCCCCGCGACCGATGCCACTTCTTTCGCCATCATCCTCTGAGCCCGAGCAGGCCGACCCTAAACCCATACCTTCACTTTTGCCTTTACCTCCACCCATGCCCATCATCATCAGTATTTCTCCATCACTTGCACTAACGTCACCCGCGCCCTTCAAACCTCCTCCTTCTAACCTCCCTCTGCCACTTCCCACTTCACGAAGTAGGTACACGCTACCTTTGGTGCCCCTCGAGTCTAGTCCCCAGGGAGATAAAGAACCAAGCCAGGTTTCAATCGTGCATTTCAAGATCCAGGATGTTATCTCCCGCATGTCGATCCGAGTCCTAGCCCTTGGCTGTTTTGGGAACAAGGAGCCTGCATTTGCTATGAAGACGGTTGCTGAGAAGAGTTCCTTAGCACTGGTGCCGGTTTCTTCAAAAGCAAGGCCAGTGGCAATCTCTTTGCTCGCCGAGAAGTCACGATTGATGTTGTTATCACCCCTCGCTTGATGGCTATTCAATGCACTGGCCCAGAAGAGTTTTTTGCCCGGATGGTGCTAACCCACACGGCCGCCAAAGGTTTAATGAGTCCAGCACTCAAGGGGCAATTGGCCGTGTCTTCTACATTTTCAAAGGACATTCTGCACATCTTATGTAATCTTCCTCGGTTTATTGGTGAATCGGCCACGTCAACGCCGCGCATCACCCTCCCTCAGTTCCGTCATGCACTTCTAGCAAGGGAGTTGTGCTTCGTGCCCGATTGCCGAGTGGAGTTGCCGAATCTTATGCTTCTAGTGCCGAATGACAAAACTTCGATGTTTCCTGATGTTCATCCCAAGGAGTTAACTATTCTGGAATGTCCTTCTGAGGTTAGCACCGCACAGCTAGGGGCAACCATCTCGATGAAGCCGCATATCCATGACCGGGCCAGGCCGTCTGCCAGGTGGGCCCGTTATCTGAGAAAGTATTGCAAGATAAGAAGCCTGAAGGTCCGAGTCCACGCCAGGCGGAGTTGTTTCAAGAAGATTTCAGCTAAGAAGAGGCGACGGCATAAGTTCAAGGGCCGACAGTTGCGCACTTAGGGGTCCACTTCCTCCACTCCTTCTTCCGTCCATTCGTCTTTTCTTCTGCTCGGTTCTTATCCTTGGGTGGTGTACCTTCCACCATCTTCTCCTATCCTTACCATTCTAGGCCTCAGCCTATGTCCCCCTCTTCCCCTGATCTAGGGGCATCTTCTATTTTTTTTTCCCCGGATACGTCCGGATTTCACTTCTCATCTCTTTCCCCCGACCTTGTTGGGAATTCCTTGTGCTCATTCCCAGACCCTGTCGGGTGGTTTTTCTAGTCCTTCCCCAACTTTGTCGGTTGATTTCCATTTCTTTTCCCCGACCTTGTCGGGTGTTCATGCATTTTCTTCCCCGCCTTTGGCGGGTGATCGCTACTCTTCTTCTCTGACCACGTCGGATGATCATTCTCCGTATTCCTTATCTTCACAGCTACCTTTTCATCATCTTTCTATTCTTTCCTCCTCACCCTTTCGGGGTCATTACCCTTTTTCGTACTGTTTTCGAGGCTTTAGCCCGCCTTGATCTCAGTTAATCGCTGTTTATTCTGTATCTGGTTCCTTGTTATCAGGACATCAGTGCCTTAACGAGGGAGTTCTAGCCCTCGTCTCTCTTTCTTTTTATCCCTTCTTCGTCCAGTATGATGTCTGCCACTCCTCTGTGTCGAGGAATCCAATCATTTGCTCTCCTTTCATCATTTATCCTAGCAAGCAAGGAAAACAAAGTTCGTGCTCCTCAAAGCTCGATGATCGAAATCGCTTCAGGATACTGGTTTCCACGCCATGGGTCTGCAAAGGTATCTTTATTTTGTGCAAGAACGTGCTTTCATTTCCATTATTTCTATTGTTTCTGCACATGATTCCTTAACATGATTGAGTGGCTTTAGGAGTCTTTGTTTAATTAGATCTTAACTTTGTGTCAAATAAAAAAAGGTAGCTTCTGCAGCATCCCTAGGCTGGTGATAGCTCCACGCTGGGAGTCTAGTTTCTTTCCTCGATTGCTGAGGGTAACCTATGAGTATGGGTTTTCACACACTACACGGCAAGCCATAGTGGTGCGGACACCCGAGCAGTTACGCCGAGCCATAGGTACTGCACGCGGAGCACGACTTGAGCCACCTCAGCGTCCATCTGGCTCGGAGACAGCATAGAGACTCCGCCTTGAGTCTCCCCATTTATCATATTTGTTTAGACTTTATTTGTGTGTAATGTGTGTTTATTTTATTTTATTCGATTTGCAATTGTGATTGTAAGAGGGGCTTATGTGCAATTTGGACCCCTTGGGCCCCACGGGCCCCCCAAGCCCCTTCCCATTGATCCACCTCAGCTTAGGATCCCATGTGGGGTCTTTGAATTGGAAGAAAATCCCCTTGAGCAAGGCCTAGGCCACCCCTCTCTCTCCCTTGCAGCTGTGAAGGCTTCCATCTGGAGGTGTGACTCCTCCCCTATCGGTTCCGGTCATCATCGCCGCCGCCACGAGCCGCCACCGCACCGCCATCGCAACCGTCGGAGTTCTGCCTTCCACCTGTAGCAACCACTTCCACAAATTCTTGCTGTCAGCCACGAGCTCAGATCGATTTGGGATTTTGAGGGGATGCTCTTTAGGTGTCAAGGACGTCCCACAAAAATTGTTTGGTCATAAATATCCCCTTTGATATTTTTTCATTTTCGTCCAATCTTAATTTCCAGATCTGGCTGCTCCCTGTGCTGATTTCACCTTTCCTGAGTTTCACATCTCCGACCCATCGTTTGATTTTTGCTGGAGCTCACAATTTTACTGGGAGTGTTTCCAGTAACCCCTCTTACCACAAATTTTCCTGAATTTTTATCCGCCCTCCACCTATTTTTTAAAATTCGTTCTCATAGCTCACTACAATGCTCTCCACATGTTTCCAGATCCGACCTCTGTCCAGTGTAAAATTCATATCAATTCGTAGACACCTCCAATCAGTCCACAAAAAATATTTACATCGTCCTTGTGTAAAATCCTATAACCTTTGTGAAGATCTCAGGAGCTGAATCGGAGGTCTACTAGGCGGTCAACGGCAGTTCTCAGACAAGTTCCCTGCAGATCTGAGATTTCAGGTACTGTACAACAGGAGCTTGTAAATTCAGTAAAGTCCATATCCGACCAGATCCAGCAGATCTAACTGATCCTAGATCGAAGGATTTCAAGAGATCTTTCCAACGATAGCTCATGCGCCCTGATCCGATGTTGGGATTGATCGCAGCGGCCATTCTCGCCGGAGCGCGCGCCGGAGGACAGAACTAGAAATCCGTGGGCAGCTAGTCCACGAATTGGGAATCTGGGCCGATCAACCCCCGATCGGTGTTTCCGGCCGACCGCCGTCCATGGAGGCGCGCCACCAGGGGTCCCCATCACAGCGGGTCCCACCCCCACAGATCCGGAGGACAGCGCTATCCGTGGGCCCCACGGGCCCGTAGAACCCGCCGTTCGGAAAGCACGAAAACGCTGAATTCGGCACCGCCGGGCGACATCAAGATGCTGCCCGTCAACCCGATTTGCTTGATTACCGGGGCCCACATGTGACCTTTTACCTCCCTACGTGGAGTGGGTCAAATCATTGTATTGCTATAATATTGTTTAACCGGGAGTCCGTATTTCGGCCGGGGTTGTCTACGCCATGCCGGGTGCGTGGAGGTAATGGTCTTAACTTCTCGGCATTCACTTGCTAGTTTAGTATATGGTCTTTTGCCGCTGCTGAGAGCGATAGGTACTAGCCCGTGAGTTCATGTCACCGCAGTGAGCGTGAGAGTGACCCGTCCCGTGACTCGATCCGAGTCTGGAAGTGAGTCGACTACCCTTGAACTCTGCCGGTTCCTTAACCGCGCACGATCCACGCTTTCCCTCGCTTGGGATGACGAGTGAGCTTGCGTTTCTGTTAGCGACGTATAGCCCATAGGAGCTCTCCGTGTCGGGCTTAGTGTCTCTCCCATCATGTGCTGCTGGTCGTGTCCGCATCTAGAGTCTGAGGTCCATACCACGTAGAGTCGGTCCCCGTGTCCATCCCGCATCAGTTTGGTATCAGAGCGAGTCGAGTCTAGGGTGGTCTTGGATAAGTCTTGCATGCATCATGCTCTAAGTCGAGTCTAGGATCATCATTAGTTTTTCAAAACAAAAAAAAAGGTGTTTTAAAATTGTATTTCATCCCGATAATTCGGTATCTTAAAAGGTGTTGTCCGAACGCTAGGCTACGCCTATCGGGAAGACCGCACACTTGCGGGAGTGATCTTCGGATTGATTAACTCCGCCACGTACCGGATATTGGTTTAGGTCTAGGTGCATTAGTCGGTGTTTGCATCAGTTTGTGTCTCCTAGTTCGTGTGTAGTCCAATAAGAGTCAGTCGATCTTGCCCAAGTGTCGGCATGTCCAACATGTAGTTCCCCCCAATTTCCCATGGATTCCCAATCCCCCGGGCAATATGGCCATTGGTCTACCCATGGGCTTGGCAACCATCCTCTCCCCTTCCGTAGGCCCGAAGCCTCGGATTTTTATGGCTCTAATGATCCGGGCGACTACCTCAATTGGGAGGCCGCCATTGACAAATATTTTGAATGTTACACCATGTCTGATGCCATGCAAGTTAGTTTTGCCCGAGAGAGGCTTGTCCATAAAGCCGCTTGGAAATGGGAGAGCAGTGATCGCATGAGAGAGGTTAGGAGGCAAAGGCCCATCGAGTCATGGCATGAGATGAAGGACGAACTTAGGAAGGTCTACCTACCCGGCCCGGTCACCTCCAACCGACCCCACCCAATCACCTCCACCCAAGTGGGCCATAATCGGAGGCAACGCGCTGCACATGTAGAAGAGCCTAGGTCCACGACTAAGCCGAGTTCATATGGGAGAGTCCACCACATTACTCATACTCCAAACCCCACCATTGCCGAACTCTTCCAAATCATTTTGGATAAAGTGGATAGGAAGTGTGATTATATTGAGTCCCTGCTTCCCCCTTGCCTACCTCCTAGCCGAGATAGGACCAAGCATGAGCCTAAGGAGGTAGCCGCCGGTAGTCCCAACCTAGTGCCATCTATGGCTCCATCCCAAGGTCCTCTCCCCATCATAGTGGATCCTATTTCCCCACCCATGAGAGCCCCATTGCCTTCACCCCCTGTCCGTCAGGAGGATAAGGGTAAGGGTCCACTTATCAGGGAGAGTAGTGGGTCACGACAGCAGTGTTATCGCTGCCAGGGGTTCGGCCACTTTGCCGGACAGTGTCCCACTCGGACATCTCTAGCCCTAGGGGATAAAAGGGTTGGAGAAGCCCCACTCTCCGATCTTTATTCTAAGCCACTTCAGCCCGAGCCACCCATGTTTCTAACGGGTATGCTTGTCATAGCCGAGCCGCTTCTTAGCCGGCTCAAGAAGGGCTTGGTCCCACTTCCCTTCCCATCTATGGACCCTATCCTACCTCTGGTGCCAATCAATTCATTTCACACCACTTTCCGGTCTAGTCACTATGTGGATACATTGGATGACCTTCTTAAAGGGTTAGATCGGTAGTGGACATTTACGCACTTGTTAGCTCCAGGCTTCGACCGACCCAGAGGTCGTAGTTTCACTCATCCTGCTTTAGGGTCCATCACCTCCGTGTACACCGTGGGTCATGTTACCACGGAGGTTCTTCTACTCCTCCCTATGCCGGCCGAGCCCGACTTCATTCCCATTTGCCCAAGGGAGGAATCTTACTTTCTACCTATGACTGCCGTCCCACCTCTCACAATGAATGAAGGTGATCATTTACACCTCCAAGATTTCCAAATGTGGGACAGTGATTTGTGGAAGCCTAGTCCGGGGGGTCATACCTTCTTTGATCCCTTCGACCCATTCTCTTGTGGACCCCGTGACCCACCATATTTACTCCACCTTTTTGAGAGAGTCCACCATCATACCCCCACCGTCTCATCTCCCTTCATGAATGAAGGAGATCAACAACACCTTCTAGACTTCCACACATGGGATCTTGAGATGAGGGAATCCATAACGAGGGGTCACACATTCTTTGATCCCTTCGATCCCTTTCTTAGTGGGCCCCTTGGTCCACAATATCCATTCCACTTCTTTAGGGGAGGTCACCATTATACCCCTCCCCCATGGGCCGGGCCATTGGCACCCACCGAGTCCGTTAACGGGCGAGAGACACCCGACCCTCCTGTCCCACCTAAACCGCCCAAACCTCCCGGACTTCCCACATCCAAACCCAATGTCCATGATTGGTGCATCATAGGACGTCTAGAGTCCACCATGACATTAACCTCCGGTTATGTCAAATGCATGCATGGCACACATTTGGATGTCCTGGACCACCTTGCATATGATTGGGTTTGACTAACATTAGGTTTGTGTAGGGTCGTGTGTGCATCTGTGTGTTTTTCTTTTTGTTAGGCATGTTAGGAGTCTGCATGACGACGTCCGTCGTCACATTGAGGTCAGCAATGCACGTTACGAAGAGCTAGCCGATGCTCACCGACACCACCGAGAGTTCCAAGAGAGCGAATATGTCATGATCAGGGTAAGACCTGAACGGTTTCCCTCTGGAACCGTTAAGAAGTTGCAAGTTCGCGGAGCCGGTCCATTTAGAGTGCTGAAACGTGTTGGATCCAATGCGTATGTTGTGGACTTGCCCGAGGAATACTGTATAAGCTCTAGTTTTAATGTTTCGGATCTAGTTACATATAGGGACCCAGCGGTGATCCCTAGTGAGCCTTTCGAGCCATCTCCTCCCCTTGAGAGTGATCCCACACCTGAGTGTCCACCTCCAGCCCCTTTGTCACGGCAACGTGAGCATATAGATCATATACTGGATGAGCAGGTGACATTTACCAGGAGTGGATCCTACCCGCGCTACCTAGTGTGATGAAGAGGACGGCCCGCGACCGAGGACACATGGATCACGCATGGTGAGTTGCAGCGGATTGATCCGGACCTTCTGGAGCGATACCGGAGCGATGCAGACCCTTACTCGACAGGGTCGAGTTTCTCCCACCCGGAGAGAATTGGTGCGGACACCCGAGCAGTTACGCCGAGCCATCGGTACCGCACGCGGAGCACGACTCGAGCCACCTCAGCGTCCATCTGGCTCGGAGACAGCCTGGAGACTCCGCCTTGAGTCTCCCCATTTACCATATTTGTTTAGACTTTATTTGTGTGTAATGTGTGTTTATTTCATTTTATTTGGTTTGCAATTGTGATTGTAAGAGGGGCTTATGTGCAATTTGGACCCCTTGGGCCCCACGGGCCCCCCAAGCCCCTTCCCATTGATCCACCTCAGCTTAGGATCTCATGTGGGGTCAGTCAACCATCCACATGGAGGCTTCTAGAAGGGTGGGCCAAGTGGGGGGCAAGTGACTTGGAAAGTCCAAATTTGGCCACCCACCCCACCTACCATGTCAAGCTTGTTCCCTCTAGTCAATGGTGTGCCCCTCCCCTTATTTTTTTTATTGTAACTTTTGTGTGTTGATCACACTCAATCCCAGCCATCTATTCCCCTCCCCTAGATCCAACGGTTGAGGATGGATGTGATATGTCACATATAAAAGGTTGTATTTTCTCATTTTAGTGGAATTAATGCATTTGAATTGGAAGAAAATCCCCTTGAGCAAGGCCTAGGCCGCCCCTCTCTCTCCCTTGCAGCTGTGAAGGCTGCCCTCTGGAGGTGTGACTCCTCCCCTATCGGTTCCGGTCATCATCGCCGCCGCCACGAGCCGCCACCGCACCGCCATCGCAACCGTCGGAGTTCTACCTTCCACCTGTAACAACCACTTCCATGAATTCTTGCTGTCAGCCACGAGCTCAGAACGATTTGGGATTTTGAGGGGATGCTCTTTAGGTGTCAAGCACGTCCCACACAAATTGGTTGGTCATAAATATCCCCTTTGATATTTTTTCATTTTCGTCCAATCTTAATTTCCAGATCTGGCTGCTCCCTGTTCTGATTTCCACCTTTCCTGAGTTTCACATCTCCGACCCATCGTTTGATTTTTTCTGGAGCTCCCAATTGTACTGGGAGTTTTTTCCACTAACCCCTCTTACCAAAAATTTTCCTGAATTTTTATCCGCCCTCCACCTATTTTTTAAAATTCGTTCTCAGAGCTCACTACAGTGCTGTCCACCTGTTTCCAGATCCGACCTCTGTCCAGTGTAAAATTCATATCAATTCGTAGACACCTCCAATCAGTCCACAAAAAATATTTACATCGTCCTTGTGCAAAATCCTATAACCTTTGTGAAGATCTCAGGAGCTGAATCGGAGGTCTACTAGGCGGTCAACGGTAGTTCTTAGACAAGTTCCCTGCAGATCTGAGATTTCAGGTACTATACAACAGGCGCTTGTAAATTCAGTAACGTCCAGATCCGACCAGATCCAGCAGATCTATCTGAGCGTAGATCGAATATATTTCAAGAGATCTTTCCAATGATAGCTCATGCGCCCCGATCCGACTTTGGGATTGATCGCAGCGGCCATTCTCGCCGGAGCACGCGCCGGAGGACAGAACCAGAAATCCGTGGGCAGCTAGTCCACGAATTGGGAATCGGGGCCGATCGACCCCCGATCGGTGTTTCCGGCCGAAAACCGTCCGTGGCGGCGCGCCACCAGGGGTCCCCATAACAGCGGGTCCCACCCCCACAGATCCGGAGGACAGCGCCGTCCGTGGGCCCCACGGGCCCGTAGAACCCGCCGTTTGGAAAGCACGAAAACGCGGAATTCGACACCGCCGGGCAACATCAAGATGCTGCCCGTCAACCCGATTTGCTTGATTACCGGGGCCCACATGTGACCTTTTACCTCCCTACGTGGAGTGGGTCAAATCATTGTATTGCTATAATATTGTTTAACCGGGAGTCCGTATTTCGGCCGGGGTTGTCTACGCCACGCCGGGTGCGTGGAGGTAATGGTCTTAACTTCTCGGCATTCACTTGCTAGTTTAGTATATGGTCTTTTGCCGCTGCTGAGAGCGATAGGTACTAGCCCGTGAGTTCATGTCACCGCGGTGAGCGTGAGAGTGACCCGTCCCGTGACTCGATCCGAGTCCGGAAGTGAGTCGACTACCCTTGAACTCTGCCGGTTCCTTAACCGCGCACGATCCACGCTTTCCCTCGCTTGGGACGACGAGTGAGCTTGCGTTTTTATTAGCGACGTATAGCCCATAGGAGCTCTCCGTGTCGGGCTTAGTGTCTCTCCCATCATGTGTTACTGGTCGTGTCCGCATCTAGAGTCCGAGGTCTATACCACGTAGAGTCGTCCTCGTGTCCGTCCCGCATCACATAGCCGATCTCTCTGAGGCGCACCGTTGCTGCTTTGGCCATACTTTGGGTATGCACAAAGGTCTTTTCTTTTCTCTGCTCGGCCAAGTGCAGGGGCAAGAGATGGATGGATGAGATGACCAACCTAGGTGCTCCCTAATACGAGAGAGGTCTCAAATAGGGGCAGTCTTGACCCTTGAAAAATGAGCTTCATGCTATATCTAGCCAATAAGGGCTACCAAAATGAGAAAATGAATCAATGCAAAATTATGAATCAAAGGCATGGCAAGAGTGGCAGTACAGTTCCCCGCGGGACGTCATGAGCCCGGTCGCATGCGTGCCTGATAAATATGGGTCTAAAAATCAAAGACAGAAAGCTCCGGCGCAACAGACCTATCTCTTTGAGGAGTGGTGCCGTGGAAGGAATTCGAGCCTTGATATCTCCCATCCTGCATGAAGCTTGTCTCCAATTTTTCTTCTGCTTCTCCCTCTTAGGCTGGGTTGTATCCCGGGTATGGCCTTAGTAGGGGCACCGTTCTTTAGAGGCAGTTAGTTGTGGTAAGCCACCCTCACATGCACGCCCTGCTCAAGGGAAGTCTTTAATGAGAGGGGAGGGACGGCGATCCCTGGCCAGTAGTTCGAGCATGTCTTTGGGTGCTGCGGATTATTATTTCAAAATACCAAAAAAATGAGATATTGTCAAAATTCTAAAAGATGAGATATTGTCAAAAATCAAAAAAATGAGATATTGTCAAAAATCCAAAAAAAATGAGATATTGTCAAAAATCTAAAAAAAATGAGATATTGTCAAAAAAATCCATAAAAATGAAATACTATTCAAAATCCAAAAAAAATCATAAAATTACAAAAAGCCAAAAAAATGTGTCTTTTTGTTTTCTTTTTTCGGATTTATTTTAAGAACAGATACATAATCCGTTGGCTAAGTGTGTAGGTTGCAAGTACTCAGGCATTCCTTGCTATATCTTTTTGCTCTGCCTCCTGTCCACATCTTTGATCTGTTCTTTTCTTCTTCGATCCACTCTCTCGATCTGTTCTGAAGCTTATGTCCTTCTCAACTTTTGTTTGCAATGATCATATCTTTATGAGAGGGCTTTTCCTCACGATTATGAACCTGGCGGTCCTGCTTCATTCTGATCTTGGGTTGTGATTGAAGGGTGTATTTGTTTATGTCTTTTGTCCCGCCGTGTCCTTGTCACGTGTTTATGTCCCATCGTGTCATCCCACGCATGTTATTTTGTTCCTCACCACATGTTGTTAGTTCTTTTGCACATGTTGATAGTCGTCCTTCTATATCCCATGTATTATTTCAACCGTGTGGTCATCCGTCATGTTCTTGTCCCAACCGCGTGTTGTCCCACCGCATTGTTGTCTTGGCACACCGTGTTCATGCATGCATGGTGTCTGTTCATGCCAATGCATATGTGCTCGTCTGCCTTTGCTATGCTATGTTGCATTGTCTCCCCATTTCATTTGATCGTCATGTTATGCCATGTTGTTTGTCGTTCAATTAATCGTTATGTAATCTACGCTATGTTTATATTTGCTTGTTTATCACATTTGTCTTATACATGAAAATCATAAAAATCAGAAAATGAAAGTCCAAAAACTTGCTGTTTCACCTGCTCAGGTGAGTCAGGTATGACCTTTTAACCTTATCACCCTTATTGCATTATTATATGGTACTATAATATATTATCTTGAGAACCAGTTGGTTATTTACGTGTTCCAAGATCTGATGTTCCCCTTTAACAAAAACGATGATGATCCAGGTTCACACGTTTAATCTTCAGATAGGCCGTTAGGTTGGGATGTCATGGGGAGGATGGTTCTATCCTGCACGCTGTGGTTGCGGATGGTATCTTGACTCTGATTTTCCCAGCTTAGCAATATTATTCTCGAATATTTTATAATTTAATCTTTCTTTGCATTTATTTTAACGATTTCTTTTATTTTAGCCCAGCATGCATCATACGCATCCTTTTGAGCTTTCATGACCCATGGCTTGCTTGAAGAATGTCCCACCAGTGATGGTTAGCTGTGCGTTCAGTGTTTGGGTAAGAGGAACTAATTCCACTCTGAGTTGGAATGTTCTCTTTGGTCAGTTCACTTGGTTTGGTTGATTAAGAAGTCCCCGTCTAGAGCTTTAGCCTGTTTCCTTTACTTTTGCTACCTACTTTTGGCCTCCTCATTGGACCGCGGGATTGTGTCCCCCATGAGGTTGGTCTTGTCGATTTGTTTCATTTAGTTTAGTTCCTCCAGACTTGTGTCACTTTTGGTTTTATCATTCCTTGCGTTTGGTTCAGAGATTTCGGAAGATTCCTATCGCTTGTTGGTAAAAACGGGTGTCGTTTTACCTTAAAGCTCGCTTTTCCGGTCCACTCCGCAGCATTTCCGCTCCATCTCCATGTTTCATGTCACTTTCGCTTCACCTCCGCTCGCTCCCCTGCAAAGAGGACGTTAAGGAGGGCCATCTGTTGACACTTGTTTTTTGCCGATAAGTTGAGTCATTCCTCTTACTCTCATTTGTTGATGCCTCGAGTTGTCCATCACTCATTGCGTTTGTTTTCAGGCATATCTTGGGCCAGTTTTATGGGTAGCCTCCCTCCCTGGTTAGGTCCGAGTTTATTCAGGGCTTAACGGGCCTTGGTTTTGGTTGAGTGGGCTTTTCTATGAGTTTCAACACCCATGTACATGTACGGTACATCCCTGGCCGCTCAATCAATGCACGGTTGCCTGTGGACCATCCAGCTATTTTGGAATATTTTGGTTAATTTTCTGAATTTCCACCGACAAGCATTTATGCGGCCCTCCTCTAGCCATTCAACTTGATGAACAGACGGATGATAGCCGCTCATCTCTCAGAGTCCTGCACTTGATAGTTTTCTCAAATAAATATCCAATTAATTTATTTATCACCGACAAGGCTAGAACGGTTTGTCTTTGGCCGCTTTACCTTTGAACGGTCTCATCTGAGCCGTTCATGTGTGAGAGTCCAACGCCGAATGTTTCGGTCAGTTCGATGGATAATTTGGATTATTTATGATTTATTTTGAATTTCCACCGACAGGGTTGGACAGCCAGGACATGGCCGCACATCCCGTTGAGCGATCTATCGTAAGACCGTTCATCCGTTGGATTCCTGAATTTCAACATATTTTATCTCTTTATCCGTAGTTTTATCCCCAACTTCTCCCATCATTTTCTCCGCAGATAATGAACCATTTTGAGTGTCGTTTCGACTGGATGAGAGATAATTTGATTGTCTATGATTTTACTTTGATTATCTCGACCTGAAAATGCTTCTAAACCCTAATTTCGAGCTAGGACTTTAGGTGCTCTATAAATAGACCCTAAAGGCCGGGTTTGAAAGGGGGGAGATTTTTGATTGACGGCGAAGCCCTGCCGCATTCTTGAGCGACCTACGACCAGGGAGGGAGGCCTTCTACGTCCATATAGGCCTCCGGTCCAGGGAGTAATCATAGTCTCGAGTCTTTTGCTTTTGATAGTCTCATTTTCTTCTCATTGCACGTTTATTTCTACGCACCTATTCTCCCACGTTTTCATTGCTTGCATTGTCATTCACACACGCTCCCACGTTTTTGACGCTCCCAGGGGTTTAAAACTCCCCATGTATCCCCCACTTCATTTAGTCATGATCATTCATTTCCATTTTAGCATATACTACACTCTATAGTTCTAACTTGGGTTTTCTTTGTGTTTACACTCTGTTTCGCAGGTCAGCAACTCACTAACATGAGGCCCACCCTTTCTGGCCGGCCGGAGAGGGTGGAGGTTGGACCCTTTTGCAACTTCTGGCGTGATGGTCTTGTGCGGCTCTGCCAGGACCGTTCGAGGGTATGTGCGGTGCATCTTCGACCGTGCTTCACCTCCTGCGGTCGTCTAAACCGTCCATCAGCCAGTAGTTCTACGTCCCGCGTCCCCTGTAGCACTGAAGAACGGTCTATCGTGCGACCATCCAACATCACAGGCGGTTCTTCACGGGCCGTTCATCCCCTGCAGTGTTGATTTTAAGGCGAGTGTCTCCCTCTTTCCAAGGTACGGTGTGTCAATCACATTAGGCACCTTGGTGGCGATCACGGTTATTTACTCTCTTCTGTTCTTCTTCTACTGTCCCATTTATTTTACATATCGATTTAGTAGAAGGGGAGAGTAGAGATCTTTCAAGCCGGAATTGAAGAGAAAGAGAGTAGAACAAAACATATCAACATCCACGTGTCGCCCGATAACCCGAGTCCACGTGCCGCGCCCTGGTGGCGCTTCCCCGGTCAACCCTTGGTTCCATGAGTGATTGTCGAGAAATCGGCTGGCACGCCCGCACCCTGTCTGGTTAACTCTTATCCCGACATTTCCATGCCATTCGACCCTTCTCAACTTTCCGTGTAAGAAGAGTGCGTGATATCGCCATGAGAGGCATGAAACCACAAGAGGATACCCGAGATATATCAAACTCCCGTATTTTCCTTCCCCGCTGCATCCCTTCCTTCACCCAGGTAATCGGCATAAAAACCCGCGCAATAGAGAGGATGGCACGCCCGGTGGGACCTCTCCCGCCTTCTTTCTTTTTGCTGAAGAAAAGTGATGTGACACCACTTATGGACCTAAATTGTAAGCAAGCAACTTGAGCATCGGACTCACTCTAGCGAACACGTTCGCGTAGCACACACTAGTGCCCGTAGTCGACTCGGCGATGATGAGAAGGTCTGAGGTGGGACCTTGATGCTCCAAGGGTTGGCTAGCTTGGGGAGGACCCAAAATGGGCTAGGGATGCCCAATTCACAGGAGGCCAGCACACCAAGGGCGTGGGATGTAGGGGATCGCTCACAACTCGCCCGCGGTGATCACTCACATCAATAGCAATTTTGGGCCGAGCTCTCACTCTCCGTCCGACGAAGCAACAGAAATAACACTATGCTAAGCAATAAATTGAAACCAGCCAAGAGGGGAACCGAGGCTCACCTAGTCAGCGTGAAGACGCCAACTCCGGCCGGAGACGGGGGCGAGCGGGGAAGCGTGGGCTTACCCGCACGCTGAGCCGATGAAGCTTCAAACCTGCGAATTATCAATTTACAATCACTACGCCCCTTGCAAGGGGGTTGGACTAGGGGTGGGGAAGTGTTTTACAACCAAAATGTACCTCCACGCAGGGAGGGGTGATCAGTCGGCCAGGCGGGGAGGGGAAAAACTAGCTTAGAGGATTAAGACAAGAAGCTCGCCGAATCTGTCCACTCTCAGGAACAGGGGATAGACTGTCACTATCGGCACCGCTGCGGACTATCCCGGACTCCGTTGTCGACGAAATTTGTTGGAGAATCTTTGTAGTTGACCTAGTAGGACGCCCAATTTTGGGGGGAATTTCTGGATGACGGCGTTGGATGGGGCAGGGTCGTGAACAGGGCCTCTATTTTTTTATTTTGACTACTACGGTACCACTACAGCAGGAAGATGAGGTCACCACGGGCACTCCTGAGCTCTGATTCAGGCGGGGCCAGAGTCGCTGGTTTCGTTGTCGAGCCCTCTTCGAACGGAGACCCATGGGGGCACTGGAGGAGGTCAGAGTAGATAGATAGATCCCAAATAGTGGTATGGTGTCTGTTTAGTCCCAAAGGGAACAGAACATCGCACTTGGGGGAGAAAAAAGAGAACTCTTGGCTCCGGATGCCGAATGGGGTGCCGCTTCTTGATTCTGGAAGTATACTTGTCGTAGAAGAACTCAGCCAAGCCTCGCCTCCAGATCTTCAAGGGGTTGGCCGTGGGAGGCTCTGCAAGCAGCTTCAGGTTGCCAGACTGGAGGAAGACACGCAGTGTGGGGAGATCAGCTCCCCCGAGCAGCCACGAGCTCAGGTTTGGACGAGACCACCACCGTTACGAAGAAGACAGGGAGACGCTTCTAACGGTATAAGGTACGCCCTCTGAAGCTTCTTGGTGATGTCATGGCAGCCTCATAAATTAGCTGGTACTCTGCTGCCTATGAGCTGGGAATAGGATGAAGGTGTAGGGTTGTGTGTATGAGGGTGGGATGGCCAAGGGAAACAAGGGGAGAATGGGGAGGGCGACCAGGGTAGGAAGGGGGTGTTGGGGAGGGGTGTGGGGCAGCCAGAAAGGGAGGGAGATTCAAATTTGGGCCTTGGGTGAAGCCCCTTCAGCCTTGGGGATGTGGAGAGGTGCTTGGGGAAGGGAAGAGGGTAGTTGGTGGTTGGAGGGTGGAGCACGGATTGGAGGATTCCACCTTGGGGTTGGGGGGAGAGTTGAATGAGTGTATGGGGAAGGGGGAAGAGTCTTAATGAGAGGTGAATGGGGAGGAGAGAGAGAAATTTTGAAATTTAGGGGTGGGGGAAGAGAGAGAGAGAGGGGTGACCCCCTTAGAGAGATATATATATATATATGAGAGAGAGGGGAATCCACCCCTTAGAGAGAGGGAGAGAGAGATGGAGAATCCACTCCAATAATACACTAATTCACTCAATTTTTTTGATTGATCAAAGATTATAAATGAGGGGGTGAAGGGGGGGTATTTATAGGGACTAGACTTTTCATATGACCATACAGACCCTGACTAATGACTAAATGACCAGACAAGTCCAAGGGGGGGGGGGCGCCCTTGGGCCTAGCCCATTAGTTGGGCCCATTAGACTACTTAAATAACCACATGACTCAAGACTTAAATAAATGACTCTTATACCTAGGTACCGGACTCAAATAAAGGGAAAATTACATAGTTTATGACTCAAATAAAATATGAAAATTTCATGACTAGACTCAGAAACACATGACGAACACAATGGCACATGCTGACTAACAATCCGAGCCTCGAAAAAATGCGGAGGGGCAAGGGATGCCCCCATCAAAAAGTCTGTGCCAGCCCTGAAGTCCCGGTGCCCTTTCCTTGTCCTTGCAGGAGAGGTAGAGGAGGACACTCGCGCGCAGCTTCTGGTCAGCGTTCTGATCGCCGGACCGCTCTCGGCGACTGTCAGCAACCGTCGCCTCCGCAGCACTCAGCACTCCAGCAACCATGGCGGCCATCGCCTACGGTCCCAACGTCATTGCCACCCACGCCCGGGTGGGCTACTTGGCGACGCCGATCGCTTTCAGCAGCTTCGCCCCTGTCATCGGATCACCCTACTTCTTGGGTGTGATCCCCGTGGCTGCGCTTCAGCCAACTCCAGTCTTTCCATTAGCTCTTGCGGCCAGTGTGCCAAATGCACCTCCAGTTTCGGCGGTCCACCTGAGTGCTACACCCATTGGGATCGTAGTCACCCTCAATACGACCCCTTCCACACTAGAATCTTCCCACCTAGTGGGCGCGTATATTTCAACCCTTCTACACCAACCCACGGGCCACCCCGTGGTTCCAGTACACTGATTGGGCTCTACAACGCCCCCCCAGCAAGTCGGGACCACCCTCATACACGTGGCAACATGCCACTCAACTTTAGCTCTCGGGCCAACCCAAGGCTACCCTGCCAACCCACCATACAACGTGGCATGTAACACGAGAAGAGGCTCATGGGCCCAAGGTGCCTCTTCTCAGCCCCTATGGACTTCTACCCTTGACCCTAGGCCAAATCCAAGGCCTGTCAGTCACCTACGTGGCTCGTTCGGCAACTTAAAGTGTGTCGGGCATTCGCCCGAACACCTTGCGAGCGGCCACTATGACTCGAAGAACAATGGCCCTACGGGCCCATGCCAGCCTCCCAAAGTTCAAAGTCTATCAAAGGACGTCCCCAGCACTGAGTGTGCCGCCAGAACTCCAAACCCCTGGTAGATGTTAGCCAGTGCAGCGGGAGCTAGAGCTAACTATCTCCCCTCAGCCAACAAGCAAGTCAGCCACAACAACTCAGCTCTCAACAGTCCATCCTCTCCGCGAGGAACTACGAAAGTCGCCAACCAATATGCCAGATACGCTGCAAGTTGTGTCACATCTGGCAGACCATGGGGATTCCACCCCTCCTGTGGTGCATACACATATCTGGAGTATGTCCGGAAGCGTAGCTTCACCTCCGTGTACTCCTCCCATGGAGTCTGGTCCCTGGGAAACTCCTGGTAGAAGCAAAACAGCCCGTTGTAGAAATGGCGGACCCATACATTCAGCGGCACCCGGGGAGTCTATGCAGCTCTCTTTCTCTCCCTGCTGGAGCTAATTCTCTCCAGGTCTTTATGAGATACCGATAACTATGAGGCACTCGGTATCTTCCCAGTCCGTCGGTATGACTGCGGTGGAGGTCATCCAGCACTACCTCCTCGTATCCTTCGTCGATAATCGGCAAGCCAGAAATCCAAAATAAAGACCACAAGTCAAGGCTGGTATCTCCCTCTGCCATTGCCACCATGTTCCAACGACGGTTGAAACACTCCAGTAAGCCCTGCAGCAATCCAGTGTAGCACGGGTACATGTACAGAGCGGCAGTCACCACGTACCTGATCCCAGCTCGATCCAGCAACACCCGATAGTGGTGGACAATCCCCATCAACCACTCAGTGGCACCCTGGCGGTAATAGTGTGACGGGATCACTGTCCAGCGACCATACCAGCTAGTGACGGTCTGCCACATGACTTCATTCAGCATACTGTGATCATCGTAGCCCTCTCCAGCGTACTGCACACCAGCGGGCTCCAATACCAACCCAGCAATCCCCTCTGTCTCCGTGCGATGGTGGCCGTGCAAATCCCAGCTAGCAGGGCCAATCGGCCCAACCCTGACTCCGGATTGCTCCCCCATGCCAAAGAACCCCAGGCAATCAACACTGAGAAACTGGCGCTGCCTCCAATAGTCCTCCGAGAAGCTCGGATAGCTGTAGAAAACTATACCCTGCAGGATGTCCCTGCCAACAAGATGGCCCTCTCAAGCCGGCGGCGGGCCCCTGGGATCTGCGAGTCGCCCTCCTCCACGCCAGAAGGGACATAGCCGCAGATGAATTCAAGCAGGTGACGATCCAGGGGGAACTCCAATGGATAACCCCCGCTCCGGTCGTAACTGTACAAATCACCCTCCTCCAGAATCCTGGCCACCTCCACGGCCCCTGCTCCAGCTGTACTCTCACCAAGGGGACCCTCAGCCACTGCCGTATGGCCCCGGTCCAGCTGCTCTATACCAGTCACGGTGATCACGGGTGCGTCCAGAGGGCGCATTGGCCGGTCAGTCCGCCACACCCAATGATCCTCCTCCCGAGCCATCCGCCTCGGGACTCGCCAGTGCCTACCGAAGCGTGCCATAGCTGCAAGATAGGGCACCCAAGAAGATAGTCAGTATACCAGAAAATGCACATGTACAACACATCAAAATAAAGACATATGAAGCATCAAAATACAACTACATCAACTCGGAAGAAAGGTTTCACGAGCCGTACGCCCTTGTCTCCGCCTCCGACGCACGCCCCATGGGGGGCATTTGTTATACCCGGACTATTTCCCAGCCAAAATAACAAGGAGTAAGGGCTTGGGCATTTCCCCAAACACTTTCAAGGCACGGGCCATCTAGCCCTTCTTACAACCCTGTGGGTCCCCACAAGGGTCCCGACCAACTTGCCGTAACACGCGGCGACACAAGTAATTATCCAGGGTCAACCCCAGCCACTCTCATACTGGCTTTGCCTGTACCCTACTTGGCCGCCCAGGACCACCCAGGGGCGCCCCGACGTTAAGCCACGTCACGTGGCATCGAGTGAAAGAGCCGCGGGCTCACTCTGAGGCACTTCATTCAACCCTCCAAGGTCAAAGGGAGACCCAATCAAGTCAACCACAGGCTTTGGCAGCCCGCAGCACGTGCATACGGCTCACACACGTGTGTTCGGCATTTTTCCGAACACCTAGTGGGCGCGTATATTTCAACCCTTCTACACCAACCCACGGGCCACCCCGTGGTTCCAATACACTGATTGGGCTCTACAACGCCCCCCAACAAGTCGGGACCACCCCCGACCCTCAGACATGTAGCAACATGCCACTCAACTTTAGCTCTCGGGCCAACCCGAGGCTACCCTGCCAACCCGCCGTACAACATGGCACGTAACACGAGGTGAGGCTCATGGGCCCAAGGTGCCTCCTCCCAACCCCTATGGACTTCTACCCTTGACCCTAGGCCAAATCCAAGGCCTGTCGGTCACCTACGCGGCTCGTTCGGCAACCCGGAGTGTGTCGGTCACCACCGCTACAATTCTGCAAACTACAATACGCCACGCCTCGAGCACTGACTATGTTAATCACCAACCACACAGTGCCACAACGGTTGAGCTAGCCACTACCACGTGGACCACCATGCCAAGAGCCGCAACACAAGCCACGATCGGCACCTACCAACGCTCATCCTCAAGTCCCGAACTCACTGTGGAACCTTCACATCTCAAGCCAAATCCAGGGCAAACACAACCCGTTCACACGCAGAAGCGCAAGAGCAAGAACTTACTGGGACATCTCTTCCCAATCCCCCCTTAAAATCCACAAAAATAACCAGGATCGACACGTCATCTCTGACACCACAGAGCACAATGAGAATGTCAGGCTCAGTAATCAGTAGCTTATCCGGAAGATCCTCCCCTCATCCAAGTACACCTCTCGATCAGAACATCCGCTCGGCCACTTCAAACCACGACCTCAAACCTCAGGGGTTGGGTAAACCTCAGACTGGGGTGGCAAAGCTCAATAACAACTCCCTCAGAGCATGCTCACGGCCACTTAACCATGAACAATCCTCGCCAGCTGCCAGACCTTACAACAAATACCTCGAACGCAGCACTACAGATCCAAACCTGCCGGCAACCTCTACCCAATGCTGCACTACTGGGGCCACCACCCATCGGGAAGAAAACTCTCTATCACATCTGAAGGGGCGTGATCTCGCGCTGGTCCTGAGATAGGAGGATGATCACCGGATAGTGAACTGCAAAGAAAGGGAAACGAATTAGGAGGCCCAGGGATAGTTCCCTAGGAAAACCCTTCAATGCTTAAGTCAGTAGAGCAATGGTGGAAGGTATTGAGGGAGGTTGAAAGAGATGTGCGAGATTCCCCAACACCAAGATGGTGAAGTGGTTCCTGCTCAGGGAGTGTTATGCATCTATCTGCCTTACCTGCTGCCAAAGGGAGTCCTTGGTTTATATAGAGAGCTCCCCCGAAGAGTCCCATAAGCTGAGGAGTTTTAGGCGGGAGTTACGTCCTCATCATGGGATCGTTACGTCCTCATCGTGGGCTCTTCATGACCTTGGGAGATCGTGGCGCCCTTATCTCGCTGAACTCCTGCTCATAAAGGACTGTCAACGGCTACATGGATAAGCATTTGTCAGTTGATCCAAGCATGAGAAGTGCCAGCCCTGTCCGGGCGATGGGCATAGCTCGGATGCGGTCAGATCTGAGTGGGCGCGGAGCGCCTGCCCTTATCTCAGTGGGGAGATGGCTCGGGCGTGGGTCTTCCTCCGTTCTGACGTTCGGACCTTCCGAGCCTAAGGGCCGCCGGGGAAGGATGGGATCCCGAGTGTTCTTTATTGGGCTTTTATGGCCGAAGTGGGCCCGAGAGGGCTGTCACTTGGATGAGCTGAGCCTCGTTCGGTCTTGATGGGCCTAGTTTGGCTGCTCTTAATCGGGCTACAGAAATCCCCCTCTCCACTTGTCCCCCTCCTACTCCCGAGCTTTAGTAAGCTCGGTCGAGTAGCTGCTTAGGGTTTCGGACTAGCGTGGCTCAGGTGGGTGGAAATTTGGCGGTGTTTAGGAAGCCACGTGTCATGGTCACCTGTGCCCGTGTTAATGATGATCCTGACGGATTTGAACCGAAGGGGCCCCCTTTTCTCGGAGGTCGGAATGACGCGCCACCTCCCGCGTGGGTTTATAGGCGTTGGGTGCTTGTTGTCATTCCAGACTCCCTCCGTTTCTTAGGGTTTTTGCTCTCCTTCGTTCTCGTTTTAAGGCTCTTTGATGCGCCGAGAGGACATGACGGAGGAGCAGAGGCTTGCGGCGGCATTCAAGGAGTTGGCGGCGATAACTGCGGAGGCTGTCCAGCAGCTTCTGCCTCCCCCGGAATCTTCAGGGTCTCGGGACCGTCTTCCCTCAGAGTCTTCTTCTGACTCCATGGCAGGCCAGCACCCAGATGTTGGGGAGTGGGAGGATGAGCTGGTGGCGAGGGCACCGGTCCCCAACTGCAGTGAACTAGGAGAGGCGGATGTGAGGAGGCTGGAGCACCAGTATCACCTGCCCCACAAGTATAGTTTTGCCGCTGCTACTCCATACGAGATGAGCCTGGACTCTCGTACAGGCCACATCTGTATGTTTCTTCTATCGTGGAAGGGTGGATTTCATCTTCCCTGCGAACCTTTCATCCTGCAGCTTCTTAATTTTTTTCGATTGGCGCCCATTCAGTTGGTAGCCAACTCTTATCTCCTCCTTTCCGCCTTTTGTATTCTCTGCCGTCAGTGCGGAGTCCCTCCTTCCATGGACCTCTTCCACTTTTTCTTTGAGTTGAAAGTGCATCCTTCGGCGGGGAAGGGCTTCTATTTCATCCAGGCAAGGCGAAATAGGAGTTGTATTTCTTTGGCGGCGAAGGATTCTTTGCATAAGGGGTGGAAGACCCAATTCTTCTGGGTGGGGATTTGCTCAGTGGAGGAAACCTGGAGGTACCCGGTAATCCCCAATTTCCACCCTAACGTCCCTCCCAGATAGGACGAGTTCCCTCTTCATGTGGAGGAGTATGCTGCCATTTTGCAGAAGCACCGCCAGTCCACCGAAGAGCTGGTGACGTCGGAGAATATCGAGCGGTGTCTTCTTACGTGGCTGCATCCGTCGGGCTCAGGTGCCACAACTTAGATCCTCCTTTAGATGTGGGGGTCATCTTTCTTTTCCTGAGCACATCTTCTTCCTTGTGCAGACGCCAGGCGGGAGCCTCTGAAGGAGGCCGCAGAGGTGATCGAGCTTGGAGATGACTCGGCTGCCGACGAACCGACTGCTCCCGTGGGTCGCTTCCGAATCAAAGATAAGGGCAAGGGAGCGGCCCAGGGTGAATCCTCCGGACCGCGGGGACCCAAGCGTAAGGACCCTGTGGAGGGTATGATCCGGGCCACTACGAGGGCCAGAAAGCGGGCCAAGAAGGCCGGGGTCGTACCCACGGTCGAAGGCGACCCTACCGCGGCTCACCCCTCCACCGGGCACAATGGGGCCGACCCTCTAGGGCGGGCTCTCCCAGTAGCCGAGCCAGAGGGGGCTGAGGAGGTCGGGGCTGCCCCCACGGGCGGCGATGATGCGGGCTCGGTTCCTCCTTTGGCCGGGACCGAGGGGGCCGAGGGTGCTCTCGCAATCGGCAGCAGTGCCGACCCGGCTCTCCCCTCGACCGGGGCCGTGGCCAAAGTTGGGTGTACTGTGACTGCGGCCGGGGCTGGGGCTTCGGGCGGTGGCGCAGGTGGCGAGCCAATCTAGGTTGAGGGGCCGCAAGAAAATCCGGCCGAGACGCGAGGGGCGACCGAGGCTGGGGTTCGATCCGAGCCACACGGTGGGGCGCAGGGTGATAGGGGGTTCTCCGTTCCGGCGGCCTTGGAGAGGCTCGGTATCTCGAGCCCCCTGCACCAGGTATGCCGCGGTATAGCCACGAAGGTGAGGGGGGGAGGTAGGCAGTACTCCCCGTCTACGGCTCTCACCGGGGTTATGGAGGGCGGTCTGGCCTTGGCCCAGATGGGGGCTGCTCTGGCGGAAGCGTATGCTCGGTCGGAATGGGAGCGAGCAAACCTGGCCTGGACCCTTGGTGGGTCAGACAGAAGGTTGGCTCGGCTCACCGAGGAGCGTGACGGGCTTCAACGGGAGCTCTCCTCAGTCAAGGGTCTGATGCGGTCGAGCCAGGTGGAGACCCGGGTGCTAACCGAGCAGCTAGCCAAGGCTCGTGAATTGCTCGAGAGGAAGAACAAGCTTCTCGAGGAGGAGCACCTTGTGCGCGTTGAGCTAGATGGCCAGTGGGAGACCGAGCGGGCCGAGCTGGTAGATCGAGCGGAGGAAGCCAAGCGCCTTTGGTGGGAGGCCGAGGCCGATCGGGCCGAGGTAGAGAAGCAGGCGGCGGCGGCCGAAGAGCGGACTGCTGAGGCCGAGCGGAGGTCAGCCGAGGCGGAGTGGAGGGAGGCCAAGCTTGCTGGTAGGGTGGGATCGGTCGGGGCGGAGGCTCTCGAGTAGTACAAGAGCTCAGAGGCCTACCGGGTCGACCTTAAGGAGGCTGCCCTTCCCTACTATGAGTTAGCGCTTCGCCGAGGCATCCGCAAGGGGTTGAAGCAGGGCTACGACCGGGCGGTATCTTATGCCGGGGAATAGGATTCTGGGATTGATTTCCCATCTGGACAGTGCTACGACTCGGATCTGTCGTCCTCGGGCTCCTCTGTCTCGGCACCGGATGAAGAGGATCAGGAGGGGTCTTCGCCCGAGGGATCGCCAACTCCGGATGCCTCGGGAGGGAGCGCAACCGAGGCAGTTCCCACGCCGATGGGGTTAGTGCCAGGGTCGGCCGTCGCTGAGCATGCCGGGGGCGGACTGTCCGAGCCTTCCACTTCCGAGCTTCAGGGTGGGCCGGAGGCCTGATATATCCTCTTTGCTTCCTCTCTTTGTATACATTTTTCTTTTTGGAAGGAGAAAACTTCCTTCTTTTTGTGTAGAAATACATAAGGCAGTGGTATTGTGATGAAGACTTATCTGTTGATGTGACACGACCTAAGGGTGTACTAGTAACAACCAAATGAACCTTGGACCTAGACTTGCAAGCCCACTTACAAATTGGCGGACTCGATGTTGGCGGACCGATATCGCAACACAACCCTTTTCCCGTGGTGACTAAATGATGGTAGGGTGGATTTGAGAGTCTAAACCATGCTGCTTAGGGTGATTGACTTGGCCAATGAGTTCCCCTCCCTTGGATCGGAGCACCCACATCAGTGGGGCGGATGCCGTGCCTTGAGGGTACGGGGGTCTCTCCTCACTCAATCCGCGGTGGCCACTCGCGATCGGGAATCACGGGATCGGGCACTCTCTTCCTTGCCGGCTGAACTAAGAGATGATACTAATAAAACACAAATATTCAGGGAGGGTTCAGCTTATACCTGACCGGTGTGAGGACACCGGCCCCGAGTCGGAGACGTGGGCGAGCGGGGAAGCGTGGGTTCCCCACACGCCGCGCCGGGGAAGCTTGATCTGCCCAAACAAAGTACACCACTACACCTCTCGCAGGAGGGGGATCTTGGGGTGGGGATTAAAGCAATTACAAATAATAATACCTCCACGCAGGGAGGGGCCTTCAGCCGGCCAAGCGGGATGGGGAAGGCGAGGCAAGAACAACGACTAATAGTGGATGCCGAGTCTGCCAACTGTCTACGAACAGAGACAGTGGGTTGGTGTTGCAGCTATAGACTCCACTCACGAATTTCGCTGATGGCAAGGTCAGTGGAAAAAGCTTCGTAACAGGAAGGGGAATGCTTCAGAATTTTTGTGATTTCTTCTGGAGAAGCTACCAATCGGGGCAGAAGATGGAACAGGACCTCTGTTTCTCGGACTAGCAGGGACTGACTTCCAACAGTAGGATGCAGAGGGTACTCCGGCCGCTCCCGTTGTTGAAATCAGGCACCGTCAGAGTCGTTGGAATCGTAGTCAAGTTCTCTTCGGAGAAAAACTGACGGGGAAGCCTTCCGATGTCGGGGGAGGTCTGAGGACGCCGAACACTGCTGACAGGTCGAAGCAGACTGTGTTGTAGCAGAGCGACGCAGCAGAGGGAAAAAAATGGTAACTTCAGCCACCGGAGGCCAAATGGAACTCCACTTCCTGATTCTGAAAATAGACAGGGAGAAGTAGAACTTTGTAGAATAAATGGTAGACTGATTCCTCCGAGGTTTGACGTGGAAGGACTCTCAATCCGGTTCTGTTGCTCAGCAGGATTTGTTCCGCGCAGTCGTGGGAGAACGGAGTTTCTGAACAGCCCCGAGCTCTGATGAAGACGAAACCACTTCTGTTGCGAAGAAGACCCGGAGACGCTTCCAACGATGGCTCTTGTATCTTCAAACTCGTCCGGATGGAGTCGTGGTGGTCGCTCCAACAGACTGATTTGTCTGTAACCTGCGGACAGCAACCTGCAGCTCTTGTGTTGGCTTCTAAAGAAGGAGATGGGGGAGGTGTATGTATGAGAGGGGTGATGGGGTGGAAGAAGTAGTGTGTATGGAGGGATGGGGAATGCTAATGGAGATAGGAAGAGGATGGGAGGGGCAGTGGGGCAGGTCCTCAGCTGGAGGTAGGGGAAGGTGGAGTCAATGGAGGTGAATGGAGGGAGATGAGAGGGGCGACCAAGACTAGAAGGGAGGAGAGGGGGTCGGCCAAAACATGGAGGGAAGGTGGATTTCAAATTTGAATTGGCCTAGGGAGGTGGAGGGTTGTGTGGGAACTAGTGGCATTGCATTGGGAGGGAGGAGATTATGTTGGAAGTGGAGGAGATGCCACCTAGGGACAATGGAAGTGGAGTAATGGCAACTTGGGGAAGTGGAGGGGTATTGAATGAGGTGGGTAGCTAGTGGAGGTGGTTGGGGAGGGGAGGAGAGAGAAGGAAATTCGAAATTGGGGTTGGAGGAGAGAGAAAGAGGGGTGAAATAGAGAGATTAAGAGGGGAATGGGTGGGGAATCTCTCCCCTAGGGTCTCTCACCCAAAAACTAGAGGAATCACTCCTTAAACTAGATTTGAACACTCAAATAGAAGGCTTTGTATTCATTCATTCATTAAGTTCAAATGGAGGAAATGGGGTCCTATATATAGGAAACCCACATTTCTACAAAAGACCCTGACAAAAGACTCATTGGCAAATAACCGAAGGGGTAGGGGAGCTCATTGGGTTAAGCCCGAAGAAATGGGCCCAATTAGCACATTACACATTCTAATGACACTCAAACATAGGAAAATAAATGCTAGACCTAGGGACATGACTCTAATAAAATTAAAATTACATCAATGACTCAAATAAAAATTACATTGGACTCAAAATTAAATGGCTAGACCATGCCGGATGAAATAGGAGGTGATGTTCTCATCATCTGTTCTATACCGCCGTTGCCGTATTTTGTTCGGCGTATCTGCGGTTGTTGGAAAGAGCCGATATTTTCTGCATGAATCTTGCACGATGGTTGGGTGAGCGTCTGACAGGGTGTCTTCCCGTTTTCCCACACTTTAAATGCCTGGCCGCTTCGTGTGTCCCGCTGGGGCGGAGGATGAGAAGTTTGAGGTGACCGTTTGTAGGGAGAAATCCTTCTGGCGTGTTTTCGAGGGGGGAAATCATTTAAGGCAAGTAGCCTCCCTTTGCCTATAAAAAGGACTGAAGGGCGTCCCTTCCTCTCCACCGCTTAGGGTTTTCCTTGACAGTCTTTCCTCATTCCTTCTTCACGTTGTGTTGTGCCGTGGTATTCGGAGCATGGAGGAAGCTTGATGTGACACAATGATGCAGCAAGTGGCTAAGGTTCCTTGGACTTAATTCACAAACACAATCACAAGATTCGAGCAAACTTTGAAGACGCCGTCTCACCGTGCGCACCCGTTACCCGTGGTGACTCGATGATGCCGAGTCGAGGTGGTGGAGAAAGACCCTTGCTGGTAGAGGGCCAGCACAACTAAGGTTCACCCTCCCGAAGGTATGATGCCCACAATCAAGGGTGGCCGGGTGCCTTGGGGGCACTAGGTCACTCATTCACTATTGCCACGGTGACCACACAAGAGTCGGTGGGTCCGGGAACAAGCACTCTCTCACCGACCAGTGGACAAGTTGTACGGATATGAAACGAACAGAAGTAAATGGAGCAAGGGTAGAAGCTCACCTAGTTGGTTTGAAGAAACCAACCCCGGTCGGAGACGATGGGCGAGCGGGGAAGTGTGGGTTCCCCGTACACTGCGCCGGTGAAGCTTGAAACATGTTTAGATAATTACACTCACTACACCTCTCGCAGGAGGGTGGACTTGGGGTGGGGAACTTAGAGTTACAATTCAAACACTACCTCCGCGCAGGGAGGGGTGATAAGCCGGCCAGGCGAGAAGGGGAGAGTCGTCGAAAACTCGAGAGGAGAAGCCGATGTCGAATCTGCCTGCACTCTGCGACGAATGACTGACAGTCACTGTTGAGGTCGTAACTTCTAGTCCAGAATTCTGCTGATGATGAGACCAGAGGGGAAATCTTCATAACTGGAGCTAGGATGCCTCAGAATTTTGTAGAATTCTTCTGATGTCATTGCTGGCCGCGACAGAGGTTCGAACAGGGCGATAGAATCTGGGACTGGCAGCTTCTGATCTCACACAGCAGGTTGCAGAGAGTGTCCCGATCACTTCTGGACTCCGAATCATGAACCGCTAAAGTTTATGGAACCGTGGACGAGCCCTCTTCGCAACAAAACTGACGGGGAAGCCGTCTGATGTCGGAGAGGACTGGGGGACTCAGAATAGTGGAGGCAGGTCGTTGCAGACTATGGGAGGTAGATTCGACATCGGCTTCTCCACTCGAGTTTTCGGCGACTCTCCCCTTCCCGCCTGGCCGGCCTATCGCCCCTCCCTGCGCGGAGGTAGTGTTTGAAATATAACTATAAGTTCCCCACCCCAAGTCCACCCTCCTGCGAGAGGTGTAGTGAGTGTAATTATCTAAACAGGGTTCAAGCTTCACCGACGCAGTGTGCGGGGAACCCACACTTCCCCGCTCGCCCATCGTCTCCGACCGGGGTTGGTTTCTTCAAACCAACCAGGTGAGCTTCTGCCCTTGCTCCATTTACTTTTGTTCGTTTCATATCCGTACAACTTGTCTGCTGGTTGGTGAGAGAGTGCTTGTTCCCGGACCCACCGACTCTTGTGTGGTCGCCGTGGCAATAGTGAATGAGTGACCTAGTGCCCCCAAGGCACCCGGCCGCCCTTGATTGTGGGCATCATACCTTCGGGAGGGTGAACCTTAGTTGTTCTGGCCCTCTACCAGCAAGGGTCTTTCTCCACCACCTCGACTTGGCATCATCGAGTCACCACGGGTAACGGGTGCGCACGGTGAGACGACGTCTTCAAAGTTTGCTCGAATCTTGTGATTGTGTTTGCGAATTAAGTCCAAGGAACCTTAGCCACTTGCTGCATCATTGTGTCACATCAACTTGGTATCAGAGTAAGTTCTAGACTTATCTCTACTAAGTCTTGTCCTAGGGCGCATAAGCATTTAGAGTCATTCGGTTCATCAACATGGCTACCTCTCTTTGGTCCCACTCGGCCCTCCACAAAGGTCCGATCGACCACCCATTTTCGGACATCTTTATAGATGAGAGTATCACCTTTGATGGGTCACATCCTAGTGATTATGTTAGGTGGGAGACTTTCATGACCAAACACTTTGATAGGACTAGGGTCTATGGACACGCTAGAGTCTGCAGGGCCACAGGGCGATTTCGGGGACAAGCCAAGAAGGAGTGGGAACACATAGTGAGCTTAAGAAAGATTCGGAGGCAAGAACCCATAGGATCATGGGAAGAGATGAAAAGTGAGCTTAGGAAGATCTACGCTCCCCGACCCTCCCACTCCTACCGTGAGGACCATAACCCGTTGAGCACTCCCACTCCCCCTTTCCCTCCCAGTCAACCCAAAACCTCTATTAGGACCCAAACCCCACCACCCAAAGGACCCCTAGATTTATTGGAAGAGATAAGGATTGAGATCAGGAAGATCTTCACTCCCCAACCTTCCCACTCCTACCCTGAGAACCATAACCCGAGGAGCACTCCCACTCCTCCTCTCCCCACCACCCAACCCAAAATTCTCCATCAAACCCCCACCCCACAAACTTCCAAAAATCCTCCTTCCACCCCTTTCCAAAAGGAACTTAAAGAGGTAACTGAAGACTATGAGGCTCCACTAGATTGGGAAGAAGAATATGAATCACAGTGTCATGGGTTAGGCCGAGAAGTTCCCAGCCCAGTTGGAAGAAGCATCATGACTCACTCCACCCTCACCACTCAAACCCACGTAGACCCCATGTCCACCCCTCCACCTAGGCCCGTGACAGCCACCATTCCCCAATCCAAAGTTACTCACCCAACCCACGCCCCCGGCGTGCCGGCCGCCCTTGGAATTGGGCATCTCTGGCCCATTGGGGTCCATCCCTAGCTGGCCATACCCTTGGAACCTTGAGGTCCAACCGCGGACCCTCACCATCATCGCCGGCCCGCCTACGGGCCCGGGTGCGCGCATCGCGGGTGAACCCACTTGTAAGATATCGCCGTTCGGTCCGGATTGCTTGCAAATCTACGTCCAAGGAGTGGTGTCGCATCAAATGGTATCAGAGCATGATATGTCAATTTATGGTTGCCCCGGTCCACCTTTGCTACCAACTGATGTGAAACATGGTAGAGCCATTACATGAAGGACCGTCCCATGGTAGGGCCATTACATTCATCACCCGTTCATCATGACCACTTCCTACTTAGCCTATTCGCCATCCTTAGACCCATTAGCGGCTTTTGTGTTTGATGGATCCCGCCCTAGCATATATCTAGAATGGGAGAAGTCCATAGACAGACACTTTGGGAGGTTCACCCTGTCAGGGCCTATCCAAGTCAACTATGCCAAGAGTTTGCTCTGGCGCCAAGCTAGGAAAGAATGGGAGTACATTGTAGGTTTGAGAGAAGCCAAAGGGGAAGCACCCATTGAATCTTGGGTTGAAATGAGGGCTGATCTTAGAAAGATCTACGCACCCCAATCCGGACCTCCTCAACCAACCACTTTTCCACCCCCAACCCCAACTCCAACCCAAGTACTTCCCCTATCAAGCCTAACCCAAGCCCGTCCATGTTCACCACCCCGGGAGTACCATAAGCCGGCTATCTCCACTCCTCCACCAAAAGACCCATTCCTCCCCTTGGAAGAGGAGCCCATGATCCAAACACCTGATCCCTTGGAAGTAAAGACTGACCTAGACCCCCTCCCGACCCTCGAGGGAACCCAAGCCCACACCATTGAGGAGGAGGAGCCACAAAACTCACCCACCCCTCCTAGTCCGGGTCCTCATGAGCCGCACACCCTCACCATAGACGAGTCTATACTCCAATGGCTCAAGCAAAGTCCCACCTTCCTGAGCTCACCACCATTGGGATATCAATCCCAAATTGTTCCCACCCAGTCTCCCCATGTCACTTTACAAACCTTCTACTTCACGGGAGACTTGGGAGACCTAGTGGATTGCCTATATTGGCAAGCCCACTTGACCGGCTTGCTTGCCATGGGACCTTCGGAGCCTAGCACCATTAACTTTGCCCATCCCACCATTGGCTCCATCACTTCCGTTTGCACGAGTGGGCATTGCACTATTGAGATTCTTCTATTTCTCCCCTTGGAGGAAGAACCCACTCCGATCTACTCCCCACCCATTGAGACCCCAAATGCCTTAAACGGTCAACTCACTAGAGGTCTTGGACCAATTACTTTGGAGGAGGATGACTCACCATCTTGTGAAGACCTTGGGGACATGGAGTTCCTCTCTCTAGGTAGCCCTTACCATGATCCCTTTGACCCATTCCAATGGGAGTACAGATACCCATGTGACCCAACCACCTTACCCACCACCCACCTTTCCCTACCCCAACCAACCATAATGGATCAAATCCACCCCTTCCTAGACTCAGGTTACACCATGGGAGCCATGACTTTGGGTAATGTTCACATAAGGATTAAGGAAGTGTCTTACTCTGTGCTACCAACCTTCTTAGATCCCTTTGATCCTTTCAAATGGAAGTTCAAAGGTCATCCCACAACCTCTCACATAGAAATCATCTTTGGAGTAGGAATGCCTATGTCTTGGCATCTCCCACCACTTGACATGATTAGTAAGTCGGGTCCTTTCATTCATAACAACCACATGTCAAGTTGGAAACATAAGTGGTCCATATTCGGTTGTAATGGTCCACCTTCATTCATCATGGGTCTTAAGCATAGTAGGAGCATTCACGGATGTCCAGGACCCCCGGCATTTGATATACCCATGCGCAATAGATTCCCCTATGGATGCCCCGGCCCTCCGACCATTGTTATGAAGTCCATGCATGATAGGGCTACTTATGGCTGCCCTGGTCCACCTAAGTTCATCAAGGTCCACATGGCATCAAAGCATGATAGGTCAATTTATGGTTGCCCCGGTCCACCTTTGCACACTATCCACTTTCACACCCACTCACCGCATCATAATGCATGGTATGAGCATACACGCAAGCAATTCTCGACGAGCGGTGAGGTTCACAAAGAGCGGACAAGAGCTCGCGAGCGCCACTTGGAATTCCAAGTAGGCGATCTGGTGATGATGACATTGGAGTGGCTCTACCCTAGGGTCACCTCCAATTCGAGGGCACGAGGACTTGGACCTTCCCAAGTTCCGAGTGGCTTTGGCAACCAAGCTAACGGGTTGGACTTACTAATGGGTTTTGGGATTCACCCCATTTCCCATGTGGCGGATCCGGCACCCTATATGGGCACCGCGGTGGATCCTAGTGAGTGCCTCGAACCTATATCTTCCTTTGAGAGGGACACCCTCGGAGAGCCACCAAAAATCAGCCTGAGAGTCTGACGTGTTCACACGGAGGCAATACTAGGCAAGCAGGGTTCCATCGCCAGCAAGAGGGTGCGCCCGAGCCACCTCGAGAGGATGAAGGACCGTCCCATGGTTGCGGACACAGGGTTGAGTTTGGAGATCATGGCTCGCCCAGAGCTGCCTTGGAAGACCGCCTCCTCGGTGGACCCATACTCAACGGAGTCGAGTTCTCCGCACCCCAGGGGTATGATGGGGACATCTCCGACCGTTCCACATTTTTTTTGAGGTTCCTGATGATCACCAGCAGTACTACATCTTGTTCGCCACTTTATTTCGAGTCATATGATGTATTTTTCACTTTCTTATTTGAGTCTTATCATGTAATTTTCCTTTTAATTGAGTCAAGTACCTAGGTTAATAGGTCATTAGAGTGGTTAATGTGTCATTTGGGCCCAATTAGATGGGCTAGGCCCAAGGAAGCCCCCACCCCCTTGGTTTCTTGTTAGTAGTCCAAAATTCAGGGACTTATGTTAAATTGTAGGAATCCTATAAATAGGACCCCACTCCCACCATTTGGAGCTGATGAATTATGGAGAAAAGAATTATCCACAAGAATTGTGCCTCCTTCTCTCTCTAGCTCTCTCTCTATTTCTCTCTCTCTCTCTCTAAAAAGGGCAACCCCATTCTCTCTCATCCCCACCCCAAAATTCGAAATTCACTCTCTCTCCTCCCTATTCACCTCTAATTAAGACCCCTCCCCCTTCCCCATACCTCCCATTTAAGTCCCCTCCAACCCCTAGGTGGAATCCCCTTCTCCTAGGCACCTCTCCCTCCTCCCAAGCAACCTTTCCCCTTCCCCATACAACCTTTCATTTTCCCAAGGGAGAATCCCTTCTCCCAAACACCCCTTCCCCTCCCCAAGGCAACCCTTCCCATTCCCTAGGCCCCCATTAACCCCTCCATTAACCCACCATTCAAAACAAAGGAGACATCTCTCCTCCCTCTCTCTTTCCCAACCCAAATTCGCATCTCCCCCTCCCTCCACTTGCTAGACCACCTCCCAGCCCCCTTTCTTCCCTTCCCACACCTTGAATCACCCCCTAATAGACCCCCACATAGTTAGGTGTCACCCCCACACCCATCCACCCCATTTCCCACCCCATCTACTCCGTCTCCCATCACCTTTCATCACCCTATCCATCTCAGTTCGCAGGCAGTAGTTGGAGCCCGACTTGCAGAAACTGCCCCGGTGCTGTCCGACGTCATCTGGAGGTGAAACATACATCGACGGAAAGGTCCTCCAGTCTTCTTCGGAGGCGAGGTGGAATCGTCTCATTCTGACTTCACTACAGATCGTGGTGCCTATTCTCGTCCGACTGCGCAATCGGGACCAGAACCTGGACCAGAGCTGCAGTGCAGAAGCTACCACAGCCACACCCCTCAACTTATGAAGGCGCCACTTGGCCGAGAGCTGCTACCACAAGGCATCTACCATCACGAACAAGCGGCTTCCATTTCGCCATCAGGAAGAGCCTTTTACAATTTTTCTCTCCCGGGCATGCAGAACATATCGTTCAGGTCCTGCCCTGAACCCCCCTCACTCAAGGGACTCCTCCTCTCCACCCGACATCATTTGGTGCTCTGCTTGGTTTCTGCTCGAAGAAGACTCGTCCACGGTCGTCCTCGACTTGGTCTCGCATCAATCGGACTTCTGGAGCGGTCGTGGTGACTACATCCATCTGCTGCTGCACCCTAGGAACAGTACGAATATGAGCGCAGGGGCCCTGTTCCAGAGCCTGCCCCAGCCGGTGACGACTTCAGGACTGCCCACAAAAATTCACAGACATGCCTGGATCAGTCAGCGTCGTTTCAGCACTGGTCTCGTTGAATTCTGAGTACAGAGGAGTGCACAGCGACGACTACACCGACCCCCTGTCCTGCTGTCCCAGACCTAGGCAGATTCAGCGGGGTGCTTGATCGGCGCTAATCAAGCATAACTCCCTTCCCCGCCTGGCCGGCTTATCGCCCCTCCCTACGTGGAGGTAGTGTTTTTGTGTAAACCTTAATTCCCCACCCCTAGTCCAACCCTCCTATGTGAGGAGTAGTGGATGTAATTAATTTTAACAGGTGGAAGCTTCATCGACGCAGCGTGCGGGTGGCCCACGCTTCCCCGCTCGCCCTCGTCTCCGGCCGGGATCGGTGTATTCACACCGATCAGGTGAGCTTCGGGTTGCACTACTATGCTGAAATTGCTTTGCTTGTTTAGTAATGCTTCTTAGTGCCGTCGGTCGGTGAGTGAGTGCTCGATCTCAAAAATATCATCGATTTGAGCGACCACTGCGGAGTGAGTTGAGAGTGCAACCCTACAACCCATGCCCTTGGCGTGCTGGCCGCCCACGGAATTGGGCATCCCAGGCCCTTAGGGGTTCATCCCAAGCTAGTCAAATCCCCAGAAAGGCGAGGACCATCCTCGGACCCTCACCACTATTGCCGGTCCACCTACGGACCCGGGTGTGCGCGACGCGGGTGAACCCGCTTGAGTGGGTCCGCCATTCGGTTCGATTGCTTGCAAATCTAGGTCTGAGGGGTCGTGTCACATCAAAGCTCCAGATGAGGAGGCTGCCGACGACAGGGGGCAGGGAGTTCCTGCTGCTCCGGACTTGAAAAGGAGTCGACGGTCGGCGGGCGGACTTGAAAAGGGGTCGACGCGCGGAGGCATGCCGTTTTCCCTTTATCAGTTTCGGCGACGCTTGCAGGGGGGCGAGATGGAGGACGGATGGGGGCATCAGACATCTCTGCTTCCCGTCCCTTCCTGCTCGCTTCACGGATGGGAGGAGGAAGCCAACTAAGCTCCATCCCTTCCAGGCCTTCTCCTGCCTCCTCATCCAGTTCTGCTGGTTTCTTTTTCTTTCTGGCAGCCTCTTTTTCCCTCTTCTACTCTGGTCCTCCTTTCTTTCACTCTTCGGAGGGTGCCTGCACTCTCTTTCTTCCAAGGAGTTGGCAATTTGGTGGGGAAGATGCTTTCATATGCATTCCCTCTCCTCCTTCTCTTCCAAGTTCAACTTGGAAGGTAGCCTTCCCTTTCTTAATCCCTCTGTCACCTTTGTCTCGACCTGCCCGAACCAATGGTGTCAACTATCCTTTATTCGAGCCAGTTTCTACACTAGGCAGCATCAATGGCTGGACGCAGGAAGGTCATCCAAGTCAGCCGAGTGATGGGCTCATACGATGGCGCTAGATGGATCTTTTGCTTTTCTGACATGTATTCTAATGGCTTCGGCCTTCCTGATGTACAAACGGGTTGTTTGAATAAAAAGAAAGGAGCCTTTTGTCTTTTCTCATGTCGTTTGCACAATACTCAGTACTCAGAAGTAGAACTTGCGTAATGTAGTTGCGTTCCAGGTCCAAGGGATGAGTTCTCCTTCCATTGTAGACAGGCGGTATGCTCCTTTTCCAAGCGTCTCGACCACTCGGTAGGGGCCTTCCCAGTTAGGGGATAACTTGCTTGCCACCTCAAGTGGTCGAGAGGCTTCGGCTTTCTTGAGGACGAAGTCTCCCGACTGGAAGTGTCTGTCTCGGACTTTGGTGTTGTAGTATCGAGTGAGGTGGCGTTGGTACTCCGTTGCTCTGATGCTGGCAATCTCCCAGATTTCATCTGCTAAGTCAAGATTTTCGAGCAGTTTCTGGTCGTTTGCCTCGGACGAGAAGCAGATGACTCAGAGGGAGGGGTTGCCAATTTCCAACGGGATCACGGACTCGGTGCCGTATACCAGCTGAAAAGGGCTTTCACCGGTTGCCGTTCTGGGAGTCGTTCTGTGCGACCAGAGTACGTTCGGCAATTCCTCGAGCTAACTGCCCTTGGCTTTGCCTAGCCTAGTCTTGATGCCTTTCAAGATAGCCTGATGAGGGCATCCCTTGCCCCTCCACATTTTCTCCAGACTTGGATTGTTCGTCGGCAAGCGCCATTATGTTAGTCATGTATTTTTGAGTCTAGTCATGTAATCTTCACATTTTCTTTGAGTCAATATCATGTAATTTTCCCTTTATTTGAGTCATGTACCTAGGTTGTTGAGTCATTTTCCTAAGTATTGAGTCATTATGTTGGTTTGATAGGTTATTGGGCCCATCTCATTGGGCTAGGCCCATGGATGCCCCCCCTTCCCTTCGGTTATTAGTCATTGTGTCTTTTGTTAGGGTCCTTTGTGAAAAAGTCATGTGCCTATAAATAGGCCACCCCACTCCTCATATGTAACAACTTTTGAAGAATCATTTGAATAGAAAAAATTCTCTAGTCTTACTCCTCTCTACCAAATCTCTCTTCCCTCTCTCACCCATTATCTCTCTCTCTCTCTCTCCCTCCACCCAATTTTCGGAATTTTCTCTCTCCTCCCCATTCACCCCTCATTAAGACCTCTCCCCTTCTCCATACACCCATTTAACTCCCCCCCAACCCAAGGTGGCATCCTCCAATCCACACCCCACCTCCCAACCCCCAACTACCCAACACCACTTCCTAAGCACCCCTTCCTCTCCCCAAGGTTGAAGGGGCTCTTCCCTAAGCCCAAATTTGAATTTCCCTCTTTCTAGGGCAGTGCCCTTCCATCTCCCCACCTCCCAAACCACCCAAAGTCGCAGCCCCCCTTCCCCATACCAGCCAAGTTCACCCTCCACCTCTTACTCTCTTGGCCATCCCCTTCCCCACCCCCTCATCTTCTTCTCATTCAGCCTCTGTTTCAGACAGCAGAGTTGCAGCAACTTGTAGAGGCAGCCACGACCATCTCTCAAGGATTAAGGTGGCAAGGCCTACATTTCTGGAATCTTCATCGAGATAGCTTTCCAACGGTGGTGGTCTCGCCAGCTTCCGAGGTCGGAGCTATCCGCAGGAGCTGATCTCCCACGACTGCGCAGAAGACCCCAGGCAGAGAACCAGAGTGAGATTGGAAGCCCAACCACGACGAACCTTTTGGGATTCAGATCAAGTGTTCTTCAGAAAAGTTCTTCCCTCTCAAGTCCTCTTTCATCCTAAAGAAGTAGAGCTGCATTTGGATATCGGAATCTCAAGTTAAAAATTTTCTACTCCAAGTGTGTCAGGTCAGTTTACAGGAGCCAGAACCGACACCCCTCTACTCATCTGATCGTCCCAGTCTTCCCACATCTTCCGATGTCGCCGTCAGTGCCGAAAGAAAGAAGACTCGGCTACGGTTCCAACGGTTCAGGTCTCGCCTCAATCAGAGCTTGTTAGAGATCGTGACACCCTCTACAACCAGACACATTGATCTGAACCAGACAGAGGCAGAATCAATCAGTCCGGTCCCAGACTCTGCCACGGCCAGCTCGTGAAGGCTCTGAGCGCCATTTTTGGAGGGAAGAGACTACTTCAAGCTAGCTGCCACCTCCAAGAAGAAGGGACTCAATAGGCCACCGGAACCCTCTGCTCTAATTTTCTTCGTCGGAGATGGCAGACTGCCCCCTGTTCACTCCTCCGGTTACCCCTCTCTCCACCGACCTCGGATCGCATCCCCGTCAACTCCCGCTCGAACCTACCTAGACCACGATCGCATCACCGCCAGTTTCATTCCAATCGGAGTCCGGGAGAGCCCACAGTGACTTCTGCAACCTGCTGCATCAGTTCGGTACCCGGCAGAGACCAGACGCTTCTGTCCTGTTCCAGTCGCCGGCGCGGTCAGCCCCGAGTATCAAAGCTTCCCCAAAAATTCAAGCTTCATCCTCTGTCAGTTGGTAAACTTTTGGCGCTGGTCTCGTCAAGATCCTAGTTCCGTGGAACCCGTGGCAGCACCGTCTCCGACTGTCTGTCCAGTGAACCTGAAGTAGGGCAGAACCGGTGGAGCTCGGGAGGTCAAGTTTCATTGCGTAATCCCCAACCCGCTTGGCCGGCTGAAGGCCCCTCCCTGCGTGGAGGTAGTTTTGGATGTAATTAACGTAATCCCTACCCCAAGATCATCCCTCCTGCGAGAGGCGTAGTGTTGTACTCTTTACACTTTCAGGTTGAAGCGACACCGACGCGGCGTGCGGGTACATACCCTCGCCTCCCCGCTCGCCCCCGTCTCTAGGTGAGCTCCTGAACATCCCTCATTGCTGTATTGGACTTGCTTAGCTTAGTATTGCTATAGTTACTCCGTCGGCGGAAAGAGAGTGTCCGATTTTACATTGCCACCAAATTGAGTGACCACCGCGGGTGAGTTGAAAGTGAATCCACTTAACCCACACCCTTGGTGTGTTGGCCGCCCATGATTTGGGCATCCTAGGACCATTTTGGGTTCTCCCCAAGCTTGCCAACCCTTGGAGCCTCATGGTCCCACCTCGGACCCTCTCCAACATCGCCTAGTTGCCTTCGGGCCCTAGTGTGTGCCATACGGGTGAGCTCACTAGTGTGAGTCCGCTACTCAAACTTGAATGCTTGCAAAATAGGTCCAAGGTCGGTTTTACATCAAGTGGTATCAGAGCAAGTTCACAACTTGTCTCTATCAAGTTGGTCCTAGGGCATGTCTATGCATTTAGAGTCTTTAAGTGCATCACTCTTGTCCCCTAGTATGGCCACCTCATATCAACATTACCAATCGGCCCACTCCATAAGTCCAAGCCACCAAGAGATGCCTACCACTAACACCCATAACTTCCCTGGCCATGTCAACTACTTCATGAAAGCCTTGACCTATGCCAATGAGCGGCTTGATAACATATCGGACCGACTCAACCAACTTGGAGAAAATAGGCCCGCCCCAAGGACAGACGATAGAATGGTCCCTTTCTCACTTCCCACCTTTGATGGAACCTCTCCTAGAGAATATTTAGATTGGGAAGCTACAATGGACCAATACTTCACTTGGTATCATATATCCGAGGATGAAAAGGCATTGGTTGCCAAAATGCAACTTACCAAACGGGCGGAAACTTATTGGATGCAAATTGTCGGGCTAAAGATACTTAGAAGGGAAACTCCCATCACCACTTGGAAGGACATGAAGGAGCAACTTAGAGCAAAATATATGTCCCCTTCCTACCCGGGTTACCAAAACTCGAGGAGCACTCTCACTCCTCCAAACCCACCCGTCCAAACCCTTACCACTAGAACCCAAGTCTCCAAGGCCTCCACCTCCCCACCTAATCCCATGAGGGCCCCCACACCCCAACTAAAACCCCCTTCACTAACCTACACTAGTCAAGCCTCTTTAGCCCCCACTTCCACCCCAAATGATCCCAAGGGCAAGAGACCCCTAACCGACCCAATTCCCTCCATGGTGACTACCACTCATCCAACCCTCACCATTAAAAACCATGTGGACACCGTGTCCACCCCTCCACCAAGGCCCATAATGGCCACCATCCCCAAACCCAAAACCCCTCACCCAACTCACCTCCCGCTTCCTACACCAATCTTTCCCCAACCTAGGCCTCCTCCACTTCCCCTTCCGATCTAAGTCCACCCTTGCCCACCACCCCAAGTGCACCATGCTCCAGCTATCACCAATTCTCCCGCATTAGACCTACCCAACCCATTAACACTAGGAATTGAAACCTCCACAACCCTCCACATAGGAGTAGATGCTAGTCCGGAACCCATTCCCACCCATAAGGAAGCCCAAGATCACACCAATGGTAAGGAAAAGCCTCAACCCTTTACCACTTCAAATAGCCCGGATCCTCAAGAGTCACCCACCTTCACCATGAATGAGCATATACTCCAATGGCTCAAGCAAGGACCCACCCTTCCTAGCTCACCCCCACCTCTCTCACCTTTGGGATATCCATCCCAAATTGTTCCCCTCCACTCCTATCACACCACAATCCAATCCTACTATGAGGTAGAAGATTGGGATGATCTCCTCAAAGGTCTAAAGTGGCAATCAGACTTGACTTCTTTATTGGCCCTAGGAGCGGACCAACCTGTAGACACGCCATTCCTGACGTCTCCTGAGTAAATCTCATATTACACTATGATACCCCAAGGCGGCCTTCACATTTTTAATTACTCTGGTGATTTCCTATTTTTATGAATTTTTTTACATTTTTTTGAATTATTCTGTGAAAAATCATGGAAGTGTCCAGGCGCCTGGACACCTCCATCAATGACCAAAAAATAATAAAAAAATCAAAATCATGGAAGCGTCCAGGCGCCTGGACGCCTCCATCAATGACCAAAAAAATTAAAAAAAAATCAAAATCATGGAGGCGTCCACTTGCCTGGACGCCTCCATCAATGCAAAAATAATAAAAATAATATCAATAATCATAAAAAATAAAACAAAAATCAAATAAAAATATATATATTTATGGAGGCGTCCAGGCCTCTGGACGCCTCCATAAAAACAAATATAAAATAATATATAAAATGCCAGTTGGCATACAAAAAACAAAAAAAATAAATAAAAATATATATATATTAATGGAGGCGTCCAGGCCCGTGGACGCCTCCATAAAAACAAATAAAAAAATCAAAATGCCAAGCCTGGTATAAAAATATAAAAGAAAAATAATAAAATAATATAATTTTGGAGGCGTCCAGGCCCCTGGACGCCTCCATAAACTCCCTCACGGGCGCCGCCCACCGAACGACGGTTTGTCGTGTGTGTAAAAAGCCAAATTTTAGAGACGTCCAGTCAGCTGGACGCGCCCATTTCTGAATCACGAGGCGCCGCTCACAAAACCACGCGTTGTGCCAAACCGCGTGCGGCCGTCGTCGGTTTTCGGTGGACCTGTTAGAGGCGTCCGGGACCCTGGACGCCCCCACAAAAGTATTCTAAAAATATATATAAAAATAGAATAAAATATTAGTTCGGCCCTGATGGGGGTGTCCAGGGTCCTGGACGCCTCCACCCTCCGGAGCCCTATAAATAGAGGCCCACCCCCTCAGTTCTGGGGGAGCTAAGCAGTGATCCGATAGGCTGCCGGAGCCCAGAGGCTACGGAGTCATTTTCTAACCCGTCGGGTCTTTTGTAGTTGGAGGTTCTGCCGGCTTCTCGGGTGCCCACGCTCGCGAGAGGAAAGTCGTCTTCATCCACCGCGCTTCCACGTCGTCCCCACGCTGCCGGAGCTCCGCCGGATTTCACCCTCGGCTCATCCAATAAGCCTTTTCTTCCCCTTTTTCTCCATAGTTCTTTACATTCATCATATTGCATCCTCTACCCCCTTCACAAGGGCGCCTCTTCTCTTATACTTCTTGCATCCATCATCTCATTTTCCTCCTACTCGAGTCCGAGAGGGGTTTAAAAGATAACACCAACCAGGTGTGTGTCTTGCCATCATTTCGTTATTTTTATCGCAAGGATTTGAATACTACACCTCCATCTTTCTAATCCACTTGTCATTTATTTGTCGTTGTTTTGCAAGGGTACCCGAGGAAAGCCCTCTCCGTCGGCCGGCCGGAAGGAGAGGAAGAAGCAACCCGCCATCTCCCGCTCTTGAGGTAGGCGCGATCACTTTCTTATTTTGGGGTCTTTCGGCCCCTGGCGATCACATCTTTTCATCGAGGCCGCGGCGAGTCACTTCCCCAATGGCCGTTTAAATTTCTGTTCTCATATTCTCTTTATATCCTGTTATATTTTGCTCATATCATCGAGGCCGCGGCGAGTCACTTCCCCAATGGCCGTTTAAATTTTTGTTCTCATATTCTCTTTATATCCTGTTATATTTTGCTCATATCATCGAGGCCGCGGCGAGTCACTTCCCCAATGGCCGTTTAAATTTCCGTTCTTATATTCTCTCTATATTCTGTTATATTCTGCTCATATCATCAAGGCCGCGGCGAGTCATTTCCCCAATGGCCGTTTAAATTTCCGTTCTTATATTCTCTCTGTATTCTGTTATATTCTGTTTATATTCTCGAGGCCGCGGCGAGTCACTTCCCCAATGGCCGTTTAAATCTCTGTTCTTATATTCTCTTTTATATTCTGCTATATTCTGCTCATATTCTCGAGGCCGCGGCGAGTCACTTCCCCAATGGCCGTTTCAATTCTTGTTATTTAATTTCTGCACCATTCCCGTCCCCCCGAGGTCGCGGCGAGTCACTTCCCGCTATGGCCGTTTGAACCCCATATCTTGCTATATTATACTTGTCCCGCTCGCCCCGCCGGAGCAATCTCCCGTGGTGGCCCCTTCTCTCTCTTTTCTCATCTCTGTGTTGCAGCAAACAACAAAACAAACAAAAAAGAAGGAGCCCGCGCGCTCTCCGCTTCCTCTTCCCCGCTCCATCGAACTCCGAACCGCGTGACGTCGCTCACAGATTGGCGATCACGGTGGGACTTCTACTGCTTCCTTTCGGCTACCCTTGCAAGTTCGGCACCACCCGTGCCTCTCCACCTTGGCGCCCGCGCGCGCCCCCGTTGTGCTCACGGCAGCACCGTCAGTTCTAATTGGTTCTTTGTTTATTACATGTTTGTTATTTCTGTTGTTTTCCCACTCCATATATCTGTCAGCATTCCATTGCATACATCCATTCCTCTTTTCTATCTTTTTTTTATTTTTTGAGGATCACCCTTTCCCGGTGAAGGAAGGACTCTCCGTTTGGGAATTCCTCTCAATAGACTAGAATCTCCTACACTGGGACCTCCGTAAGTCCCCGACATCGAAGAATCTCCTCTTCGTTCACTGGGCTGGTTGTACCATTGAAGTTCCCCGAAGTTAGTCATTTCATTCGTGGTGAGACGAGAGACCCTAGCTGACACGGCGGTGAAACAAAAATAAACTAGGGTCCCCATTTTGTGTAAACTTCGGATCTCGCTAAAAATACAAAAAAATCATCAAAATCAAAACACAAAAAAAGACGTAAGGCATTCACTTGTGTGTTAATCTCTGCTGATCGTTTGTTCGTGTATGTTATTACGCTCTCGAAAAATATGATGGATGGCTGAATATAATTACAATTGTTTCGAGGCCGACGCCTTCCGTTATGGGTCTCAAATGTGTGACCCAGGTCACGACTCTTATGGGGTCTACAACTCAGACTGGGGCTATCATCCTGACCCACGGGTTCATCCCATGGACGTTGGCCCGTCCTATAAGTCCTCATATGGAATACAGGCCACTGTTAGTGGAGCTTCCCCCTCCACTAGTGTTCCCTATGCCTGGGATTTCATGGCTTCTCATGTCGACTCTCTCAGCTCTCAACTTGGAGCCTTACAGGCTGTTATTGAGAGGAAATTTCTTCCTCCTTCCCCTCCTCAAGCCAACCCCCTTCACACTTTCATGAATAACATCACTAAAATGGAGAAGGATTGGAAGGAGAGAAGAGATGAGTATGGCATTGAGAATATGAGTGAGCAAGAAGTTCTCCCAAGTTTTAACGATCAAGTGGACGCCGTCTGCCCACCATCCATTCATCACACTAATCCATACGGCTCTCCGCCTCCACATCCACATCTATATACGCAAATTCCTCCATGTCAATATACGTCACCTCATCTCATCAACACGCCTCCACCACGGCGTCCATTTGAACTTGATGATCATAAAGAATTGGAAATGGCACATGATGAAATTTATGAAGATTTTGAATATACACCTACTCCAAGTTTTCTTCGTTTCCCTCTTCCACTGCTCCCACAAGAACCCCCTGCTCAGGATGAAGCCACTAGTTCTACCCCTGCTTATGAGTCATCATGGTGTTACGATGACGGGTTTACACCCCAACAACCCGCATCAATGCACCATGAATCACCTTCTACCCTTAACCCCCCACGTACCACCAAAATTCGACGTTTCCTATGTACCAAGCCTTCTACTATCACCCCTTCAATTGTACAAATAACCCCCACACCATTGGCTTCCACTGAGCATTCCACTAACTCTTGTTCCCAACCGAGTAATCCTCCATCGTCTCCACCTAAAACCTCCACTAGCCTTGTAACCCCGGATCCAACCATTCCTATTCCTCCACTCCCCTTACCTAAACCTGTGATTAACCCTGAGCCGGGCCCATTGATTGTTGCACACGAGCCAACCTCGTCTCCTCTCGAGAACAAGGAGAAGCCCGTCGTGTCTCAACCCCCCCTTACCCTTCCTATAGCCCCCATCATTGAATCTCCATTACCCGTTGAGCCTGTTGTCTCAATCTCACTTCCTTCCACCACCTCTCGGAGTGGGTGTCTTTCTACAAATACATGTGCCAAAGATGATGTTCAAGAATCGGACAAGAAGAATTTGGCCACGGCAATGCAATTCAAGATCCAAGATTTTATGTGCCGAATGTCGATTCGGGTTCTTGTGCCGGTCACCTTCGAGAAGGCCGAATTTCCATCTGCACCAATGCCCATCAAGAATGACTCTCAGGAATTGGTGCTGACCAAATCAGGGGCCAAAATAACCACGATCACGTTACTCATTGGCCAACATGCTTTCAAGGCTCTTATTACCCCTTGTTCGGACATAGTCCAACTGACTAATCAAGAGAGGAGTTTCTCCTCCAGCATGGTGATGACACATTCCACTGCAAAGGGGATAATGAACTCTGTACTCGAGGGCGAGTTAGGGCAGTTCTTGCTGGAAGCTTTTGACATCATGTCTACTTCCCACCAACTCCCATGCGAGGGACGAACGCCTATGCTACCCAGCATGACCACGTGTGATATTCCAACAGCCTTGAGCAGTGCCCCAAAAATGAAGCTCCTTATGCCAAGCATCCAACTTCCAATGATAGACACCGTTCATCTGCCATGGGAGTTATTTCCAAGGGAGCCATTTCATGTCAAGATCCCTACTTTACAAGCGGAGCTCTTAAATCTTTGTTTTGATATTTTGCCAAGAGAGTTACCGTTCATGTATGAATGTCCAAAGGGCCTTATTAGAAGTCCGTCAAATGAGAGCCTGTGGGCCCTGACCATACTAATGGACCCGATTGGTCAGAGAAAGAAGAGGCCTTCTGCCTGGGCACATCATTGGGATCGGCCTGCAAACCCAAAAGGCCAAGAAGCCATGTTGAAGGTTGAGAGGCCGCACTATGAGAGAGTATCTGCCAAGAAGAGGGAAAAGCATAAAGTGAAGCTTGAGGACAATAAATCCCTTGCTGAAAGAGCCCACATCAGTTCATCCACTTCCTATCCCAGTTCATCGCTGCTCATGCTGCTATTCAGCTTCTTTTTATGGGCAGTCCATTGGTTAAGGAGACGCCTTTTGTCACCTAAATCTAAGCCATCAAGCTCCTCTGCTCTAGGGTCCCTGAACCCTCACATTCCTCGTTGTCCGGAGCTTCCGGATCCCAACATTCATCCCTGTCCGGAACCTCCGGACCCCTCCCTATTTAATTCCATGTCTTTATCCATCTCTCACCCCCATCCGGAACCTCCAGATTTCTTATCTTACTCTCCATCTCTCTCAGGGCATCGCGCCCCTCCTTCCCATACCCATCCGGAACCTCCGGGCCTCTCCTTCTTTCGATTTATCATTTTGTTCTTCCAAGTCATCGCGTCCTTCGTTCTTTTCACCCCTTTGAATTGCCTTTTTACATACTTCCCAGGGCATCGGGTCCCTCATGATCTTCTTCCTCCGGAACCTCCGGATTCATTTCCCCATGATTCTCCTCCTTTACGTCCGGACCCTTCGGGTCCGCCTCTCTCGATTCATCAATTTCTGATTCCTCCCGATCCCACTCCCGGGTTCGACCCGGTTCCTTCCACATTAACTTCCTCGGGCACCTGCCCGTTCTCACACTGTTTCCGAGGCTTTAGTCCTCACTAATTTCTTTGATTTCTTCTCATCCTGTAAATTCTTCTAGGTATCTTTCACCTAAATCTTGTTTTATCCCCCACTTATTTAAAATAAACCGCCCTAGTTGGAGGGTTATTGTATAAGAGAGGCCTTACTGGTGTTCTGCTAAGATGATGAGGTTTGGAAATGTGTAGAAGAGACGCACTCGGGTGTGTGCGGTGGCCACGTGAATAGTCAGATGCTCGCCAAGAAGATCATTTGTCAAGGCTTTTATTGGCCCACTATGGAAGAGAATTGTGCTGTCTATGTCCGTAGGTGTGTCAAGTGTCAACTTCACGCCGATAAAATCCATTCACCATCTTCCTCACTTCACCCAATATCCTCCCCGTGGCCTTTCTCCATGTGGGCATTCGACATCATTGGTCCCCTAGGTGATCCCAATTCCCTCACCAAGCAGAAATCTTTCATCCTTACTGCGACGGAATACTTCACCAAATGGGCCGAAGCCGAAGCTTACGCGGAAATCAAGGCGTCAACAGTCTGCAAGTTCATCATGAAGAACATCCTCGCCAGATTCGGCGTCCCAAGCACGATCGTCACCGACAATGGGCCACAGTTCATTTCTCAGGACCTACAGGACCTCTGCAAAAGGTACGCAATTGCATTACATCATTCATCGCCTTATTACCCACAAGGTAACGGCCAAGCGGAGGCCACCAATAAAACATTGCTCAAAATCATCAAAAAAACCTGCGAGTCTAGTAAGTTTTCAGACTGGCCAGAAAAGCTTATCGAAGCTCTATGGGCCTATCGCACTTCAATCCGTACCCCCACCGGGCAGACTCCATTTGCCCTTACTTATGGTATGGAAGCGGTAGTCCCGTACGAGACTCTGATCCCTTCTCTCAGGGTACAATTGGACGAGGAATTTTTCCTCGACGATCGTCGTAATTCACTCCTCGCCCAGTTGGAACTCTTGGATGAGAAACGACTGGCCGCTGTCGAACACGCGCGTGTGTATCAAAATAGACTCGCTCGCTTTTACCAAAAGAAAGTCGTTGAGAGAAAATTCAAAGTTGGTGAGATGGTCGTAAAAAGAATTTTTGTCAAACCTGGAGGGCCGCGTTCTAAGCTCCAACCCAATTGGGAAGGACCATTTGTAATTCAAACCGTGTACCCTGGCAACGCCTACAAGCTAGTCAACGCCGAAGGGACCGAGTTATCCCACCCTTGGAATGGGCTTCATCTTAAGAAATACTACCCTTAGCACAAAACAAAAAAAATGATGAAAAGATAAAAAACATCAAAAAAATAAAGAAATATTGAAAACTACTAAAAATATGGAAAATTCAAAATGCCGATGCCTGGCAGCCATCATGTAGTTAAGTCCCTGCATCTAACCTTCATGTTAGGATAGGGCCCATTAAGGCTTGGTAGGCACCGGGTCTTGGTTTGCCAGAACCGTGGAGACCCTTGTCCGGCCACGTCGGCCTATGCTCGCTCGAAGGAAGCTAACATGTGTTCACTTATGTATTTTATTCAAAAAAAAAAGTTGGTAGCATCACCTACGGTAGGGCCACACCTAGAAGATCTCCGGAAGCTGTAATCTTTATTCTTTTCTCTTCGACCAAATGAGACAGTCGGCGCCCTTAAAACGCTGAGCATGAGAAACCGAAACTCAAACTCCAAGGGCAAGAGTAGGATTCATTTCCTCGAGCATCGATCAGTGCACGAGAAGAGGGCAGTGTCCCCGCAGGCATACAAAAAGCGAGCCCACAAACGTCAAACGACTATATCTCCCTCACAAAAAGAAATACAAAGTCAAAATCAAGAGAAAAGCCTGGTCGTGACCGTGCCTGTTGCGATAAACGGAACCCCTCAAAGTAAAAGTCTGAATCCACAAAAGGGGCCGTGGAATGTAAATGCTCGAGATTTGGTCCGAAGTTGTCCGAAAGGAAAGAGTTAATGGGCCCTTATTCGCTCGCCGGGTTAACGGCTTTGCCGGTCCTCTCAGGATGTTTATCCCCTACACTCTTCCTACTCCCTCTAAAGATGAAGGTTCGATGGAGTTTCTGAAGGGTGAAAACTGCCTAGGGTCTGCGACCTCATTTTAATATACACATTTGGTTGCCTACTTTGAAAAGAAAAAGCTATCGCTGCGAAGGAGTCTCCGTGTTTCTGACTGGTCAAGACCCATGTTTACCACCTTGATGTCTTCTTGTTTAACCTCGGGCTTAGGCCAATGCAAGCGCGTCACCTATGGGTGCGACGGCGTCTGATTCCGGGTCAGCGTCGCGCGGTTGGTCGTTAGGGTTCCAGGGTGTTCCATCATATACCATCTAGAGTTGTGAGGAAACAGACCCGGGTCGGGCAAATCATTTACCTCAAACACCTTTTGGGTGAATCCCTGTGGTCGGAAGCAACTGGGAGCCTAAGCATGGCATGACGGTATTGTCATCAGGGTAAGTCTTAGCCGGCGGGATCATCATTCGAGGGGTCTAGAGGCCCAAATCAACCTAGATATGCACTTAGGATACCTGGGAGGTTAGTAAGAAACCCCTGTCTCACGTAGGTTAGGTGCCATTTGGGTGCTTGCCGGGCGTTAGCAACAAAAAAAATTGAAATGATAAAAATAACAAAAAAATGGAAAAGAGAAAATGTACATATTTGCAAACAAAAAAAAAATCTTTTTTATGATAAAACAAAAAAAATGCCAAATATAAAAAAAAAGAAAACAAATCAATTTTGCATGATTACATTTGCGTGCAGCATCTCACTTTTAATACCGCTTGCATTCGTGTGCTTGCCTGTCGCATTTATCATCACCGCATCTTTCCCTTGCCTTCGTTAAATAAAGGCTTGGCCCCTTGACCAGTTATCAAGGACAGTCAATGTGACCATTTGCTTATTGAGCAAGGGGCCAAGTCAGAACAGAAATTCTGATTTGTTTGTTTCAGTGATGTGTGTATGGATTCGAGGCGACAAAAGTAAAGGTGAAAACCAAACAGACCAAACCTTGTATTTTATTCCTTTCCAAAACAAAAAAATTACATCAAGTTCCGCCCTCTCTCTCTGCATCACTCGTCCCACTACTCTCCGGGCAAAACACTCTCAAGGGTGCTACCCAACTACGAAAAGCGGTACTCCTACCGCTCTGTACTCCTCTTCCTATTCCCACATCCCGGCGTTGATCTACGGAAGCACCAGAGAAGCTACCAACACGAAAGCCACGCTCTCGTGCTCTTCGGTAGCGCTCCTCACCATCTCTCAGCCACTGTTCAGCAAGACCAAGGCTGATTCGGAGTTCGAATAGTTGGGCCTCCATGGCCCTTCGTTCCTCCCTTTCAGTCAATCTGTTGGCTCTTTCTCTCTCTGCGTCTCTTTCTCTCTCTGCACGTTCTCTCTCACGGTCTTCCCTCTCCAACTGGAGAGTGATCCTCAGTTCCACGGCATCCCTAGAGGAGTCGTCATCAGGATGACGCCGCAGTTTCCCCTCCAGTTCTGCTATCCTGGCCTCCTTCTGCGCAGCTTGGGCAAGCGCTTCTTCCGTCTCCTTTTCCTGCCGAGTGTACCATCTCAGATACACGATAAGGCATAAACAAGGAGAACTTAACACTGAGACTCTTACCTGTATAGAGAGCATCCCTTCTGCCTCCGCAGCACGCTGCGTGGCGTGAGCAAGTTGCTCATGAAGCAAGTCAAGTTCTGAGGTGGGAATCCACAAGCTGGAAGAGGCACCACCTACTCCCATCGCTGGGGAAGCCGCGCCAATCTGGGCATGCTACGACCGCGTGAATTAGCAGCCAACATCTGGAATCTGGGGTTTTAATTAGGAACGTACTGTACACCTACCAAGGCGCTCGTAGCTCCGCAGGCATCGGCCGACTGTTGTTCCATCTCTGCCAAGCGAGTTCGTAAATTCGCTATCATGGCATCCCGGACATCCTGCAGCCATACGAGTCAGTATTTCCACCAGAAAACCAAAAAAGGAGAAAGAAGAAAAGAGAAAAAGGGGAAACCTACCTCCACAAGTCCCCGGGGTTGGAGCCGCTCTACGTACTTTATCCTATATAGACGCAACTAGTCTTCCTTATTCCGCGCCTGCGATTCTACAATCATGCCACCCCGTTGCCAATCTTCGTACTGTTCGGGGAATCGCACGCGCCAGTCAATACAGGTCGCCGGTCCTCACGTCTTTCTCCCGACACGAGGTGGCGCAGCTGAATCCACCCATTCTTGAGCCAGTCCTAAAGTCCTCATAACTAATCGTAGCCGAAGCGGCTCGATTTCATTCAGGCAGTGCATCCATAGTTCCCGTCCGAACCGGGCACGACTTGCTAGAACCCACGGCTGGTCGGCATCGACCATGTCTGAGTAGGGTCTCCAGTTTACCATCGCTGTAGGGAACTCCTGTAGCTCCCGCCTTAGCACCATCAGTTGGTAGGTTAGGGGTGCCGCACTCATGATGGGTTCCCACCGCCTGGCTAGCGGCACCATCGCAGGTCGCCAATGCCGAGCTCTCCCCATAGGGAGGTAATAATAGCTCCACAGCTGCTCGGCGCAGGTCATCAGAACCTTGCGAAAACAACAAAAAAAATATACAAAACAAGCAAAACCAAAAAAAATACCTGGATGAATGGTGTGAAACCACTCACAGTCATCTCACGATCCGTTTCTTGTAAGGCCTGCAAACAAGTGTGCCAGCATGGCGGCTCCCCAGGCATAATACCCTACTCTTTCAAGGTCTGACAGCAGCTCCAAGAAGCAACATTGGATACTGTCCCCTTTCGAGCTCAGTACCAATCTCCCCAAAAGGAAGAGGAGAAATCTCCTCAAATCTATGTTGCATCTTTCCCAGTCGCCGAAATCTGTGCAGTACACGGCGCGGCATCCTATTTCTATCCTTTCCATGAACTCTTCTGAGGATTCATCGTCCCGCCGACGAGTGTCGGTGAGCCCTAATGCATCCATCAGGGACGCCCTAGCTACCGACCTATTTTTCCGACCGTCCAGGTCCAGAACCAGTAACTTCTGGGCACCTTCTCTGTAGTCCGCGTAAGTGACTCCGGTCACTGCCTCGCCCTCTACCTTCAGGCTTGTGATCCGGACCACATCCTCCAAGCTGGGCACCATGTGCCCCCAGGGCATCAGGAATGCCCGGCTCACTGGGTCCCATCTCTCACATAAGGCTTGGATCAGAACCAGGTCGGGCTTGATCGGCTCGATCCGAAGAAAGGTACCAAATCCCATCACGTCTAGCCTCGCCTTCTGAAAATCTGGGAGGCCCCTGTATGCTGCTACTACCAACTCCCATAAGATTTGTGATTTCATCACAACCTACACATACAAGGAATGGGGGTGAGATTTGGTCAGAAGAAAGGAAGAAAGAATGAGAAAAGGGCAAGAAAACTTGGCTTACGAGTTGTGATTGGGCCCTTTCGCTGAAGTGCCCTTCAAGGTCTGAAAGTCTCCTGGAACTACTACCACTGGACCTGCTTCTCTTCGAGGAATGGGAAGATTCGCCCTCCATCCAACTCTCAGAATTTTGAACTCCTCCTCTCCCGTAAGAAATTGTGCTCCTCGAGTTAGCTCTCGATATACCTGGGAGGATAAAAGGGACAAGAATTTATAGAAATGGAAGGAGTGCAGACCAAGATTGCCTCCATCACCTGTCAATGATAGCCCTCGCAATGAGGCACCGCCCAAGCGGTCCCATGTGTTGCTTCACCGCTCGCACAGGGTGATTGACTGGACGAAGAATAGGACGAATAGCCCCTATGTTGTCTAGGGATACCCTATCATGATTTGGAGGACGTCCGCAAAATTTGACATAACATCCGGGAAAAGGAACTAGGGCCGTCATTATTGACTTCGACGGTAGATTCCCGTGGAAAATGGTCACAACAAGACACAATTCTCCGCTTGGAGCGGAGTCTCGGCAGACCCATCACATGGGAACAATGCAAAGGAGGAGAAGCGTAGGGAAGAAGGAACGCACAAGAGAACAAACAAGCAGCAGAAAATCAAATCACTCCATTCATAATTCTACATAAGCTGTCACAAAGACTACAATCATAGAGAGGCGGCGGGTCCACTAGCTCGCCAATCCTCACCATCACTCATCTCTCTGGGCACTCTCCTCCTCTCCCCCGAGGTGAGGGTCCCTCAGAAGCCTCCGGGATCCCCGTGCAGTAGCACCTGCCTCGCCTCTGGGCGCCTGCTCCGCAGCAGTGACTCGCTGCTCCTCCCCTGGCGTGGCAAAGAAGCCACTGGCGGCAAAGCGACCGGACTAGCGGAGTCGCTCCCCGAACTCTCGCGCTCTCTCGTAGCACGTCTCCATCCCTCCTAGCCTCTGCACGACGGCCTGAAGGCCCAGCTGAAGCTCCCTCACTTGGGCCTCCAAGGCCCTCCTCTCGGTCAGATCCCGCTGTCGCTCGGACCTTCTCTCGGCTTTCTCTCTCTCTGCCTCTCTCCTCATCATCTGCAGAAGAACCCTTAACTCCAGGATGTCTGGAGAAGGTCTCTCCTCACCGTGATGTCGCAGCTCCGCTACAGTCGCCACCCAGGCGTCACGCTCCTCTTCCGCCCGGGTCGCGCGGGCCACCGCACCGGCAAGTTGCTCCCGGAGGGAGGCAATCTCGAGAAAAGGGGCCGAGGAACTAGAAGATCCGCCAGCCGCTCCCACCGTCGCTGTCTGCTGGGCACGCTGGAACAAAATAAACAACGGCCGTCAGTGAAACTCCAAAATCTGAAGTTAAAAGTGCGGCACGTAACTTACCAGGAGCGACAGCTCATGTTGAGCGACGGCCAGTTGCCGCCTAGTCTCTGACAGCTGGGCACGCGAGCCGCCGATGCCACGCGTGTCCCCAGCTTGGGGAAGCCCCGCGTAGCTCTCTCTCTGCCGCCGCAGGAAGTCGGCACTGTCCTGCACCAATATACGCCCTTGCTGTCCAGGGAGACGTACGGGCCACTCCTCGGGCCTCGCCTTGCCGCGACTCTCCCTCCTGACGCGGCTCGGCTCGTCCGCACTCGCCCACTCATAGGCCAGACCCAGGGTCCTTGCCATGTCCTGCACCAAGAAAGGGGTCCCGCATCAGTCAAAAAGAACGCATCCCCTGTCTAGGACGCATCCATCATTTAAGTGCAACACTCACCGAACCCTTTCCCCCCTCGCGCGGCTCGCTTCAAAACTCAAAATGAATTAAAAGAGGAAGAGATAGGAGGACCTACCGGACCGTGTTCACCTCCTCCCACGCCATCGGGCCCCTCGGGTCCGTCGGGGGCCTGGAGCGTCCCTTCCTCCTCCATGGACGCCGTTCCGTGCTCGGGCGCGTCCCTCCTTGGGCGAGGGGTCCCGCGTCCCTCTCCGCCTTCGCCGTGGTCGGGCCCACCGAACTCCATCGATCAAAAGAGGAGGAAGACGAGAAAGGGGGCAAGCGAGTTTCGGCAGAAGGCGGGCTCGTTTGCGGGTAAGGCACGGGAGAAGAAAGACCACCCGTCGCTTTAAATTTGAATTCGAGGGTTAAGACGCGTCCTCACGCCTGGACGCGCCCAAAAGAAAGAGAAAAGGGGATCCCTCCGTGCGAGGCATAGTTCTCTGCTGTTTAGGGTAATGTCTCGTGAAGCGTGCCTCGAAACAATTTGGTGCAAGAGAAGAAGTGTAGGAAGGGAAGATCGCTACAGGACAGAACGTGTCACATCAGTGGTCATTGTCAAGATTTTGTCTGGATCTCCTTTGTACTGTGGTGCGATTCTGCTGTGATTCTGCTACTTTCTGATGTTGCTAACCTTTGCTAATCTATGCAGGTTTTACTAACGGACGTCTTTGTCCTGTCTCCTATCCCACCTTTCAATGGTTGGTCCCCCCATGTCATGCATCATAGTATACGATACCTACGCTACTAGAACATGTCAAGGACCTTGCGACCCGAACAAATCTGGGATTTGAGTTCCCCTTCAACAAAAACAGTGATGATCCCGGAAGAATTTGGGTTGTACGGATAGGCCGTTAACTTGTGGTAGCATGGGGACGACGGTTCCATTCAGTGAGTTGGTGCGCGGATAAACGGGCCCCAGCCCAGTGGCGGCTCACTGGATCGGTATCCTGACCCGTTCTTAACAAGTTGACAATATTATCCTTGGCTATTTTCTATTTTAGTTTGTTTTAAATTTTTATTTTAACCCAGCATGCATTCATATAGGATTTTGATTTATTACGGAAAATCATTCAAGTGATTCGATTGCGAAGGCCGTTGTACTTCAATTCCTACAAATATGAGATATTCCACTCCGAATAAGATACTGAGTTTCCTTGAAACGGCCCTACGTTGCTCTTCCAAAAGAGACCCTTGTTTGGACAGACCCTCAGATATTCCTTTGCTTTTGACCTTGTTTGACCCACCTTGGCCGCAGCACTTCCACATTGGCTGCTAACCGCTCCCCAAAGGTGAAACCTCCGGTTTATGACCCAGGTACTTCCACACCGAGAAGTTGGTCTCCTTTTCGTGCCTGAGCGCACATCTCACCCTCCCTTATTTGATCTCCGTCCAAGCAATCGTCAATATTTGAAAGACCTTCTTCAAGGTCGCCTCATTGAAACTTCAGGAAAGATTCCAAACAGTAACGTCAAAAGCGTGTCTCATCACACCTTGGCATCAACTTATCAGTCCACTCCCACTTCATTTCACTCCACTTCGATACCATTCCACTACGTGTCGCTCCCTTGCAAAGTAGATGCCAAGGCGGGGCAGCTGTAGACACGCCATTCCTGACGTCTCCTGAGTAAATCTCATATTACACTATGATACCCCAAGGCAGCCTTCACATTTTTAATTACTCTGGTGATTTCCTATTTTTATGAATTTTTTTACATTTTTTTGAATTATTCCGTGAAAAATCATGGAAGTGTCCAAGCGCCTGGACACCTCCATCAATGACCAAAAAATAATAAAAAAATCAAAATCATGGAAGCGTCCAGGCGACTGGACGCCTCCATCAATGACCAAAAAAATAAAAAAAAATCAAAATCATGGAGGCGTCCACTTGCCTGGACGCCTCCATCAATGCAAAAATAATATCAATAATCATAAAAAACAAAACAAAAATCAAATAAAAATATATATATTTATGGAGGCGTCCAGGCCTCTGGACGCCTCCATAAAAACAAATATAAAATAATATATAAAATGCCAGTTGGCATACAAAAAACAAAAAAATAAATAAAAATATATATATATTAATGGAGGCGTCCAGGCCACTGGACGCCTCCATAAAAACAAATAAAAAAAATCAAAATGCCAAGCCTGGTATAAAAAGACAAAAGAAAAATAATAAAATAATATAATTTTGGAGGCGTCCAGGCCCCTGGACGCCTCCATCAACTCCCTCACGGGCGCCGCCCACCGAACGACGGTTTGTCGTGTGTGAAAAAAAGCCAAATTTTAGAGACGTCCAGTCAGCTGGACGCGCCCATTTCTGAATCACGAGGCGCCGCTCACAAAACCACGCGTTGTGCCAAACCGCGTGCGGCCGTCGTCGATTTTCGGTGGACCTGTTAGAGGCGTCCGGGACCCTGGACGCCCCCACAAAAGTATTCTAAAAATATATATAAAAATAGAATAAAATATTAGTTCGGCCCTGATGGAGGTGTCCAGGGTCCTGGACGCCTCCACCCTCCGGAGCCCTATAAATAGAGGCCCACCCCCTCAGTTCTGGGGGAGCTAAGTAGTGATCCGATAGGCTGCCGGAGCCCAGAGGCTACGGAGTCATTTTCTAACCCGTCGGGTCTTTTGTAGGTGGAGGTTCTGCCGGCTTCTCGGGTGCCCACGCTCGTGAGAGGAAAGTCGTCTTCATCCACCGCGCTTCCACGTCGTCCCCACGCTGCCGGAGCTCCGCCGGATTTCACCCTCGGCTCATCCAATAAGCCTTTTCTTCCCCTTTTTCTCCATAGTTCTTTACATTCATCATATTGCATCCTCTACCCCCCTTCACAAGGGCGCCTCTTCTCTTATACTTCTTGCATCCATCATCTCATTTTCCTCCTACTCGAGTCCGAGAGGGGTTTAAAAGATAACACCAACCAGGTGTGTGTCTTGCCATCATTTCGTTATTTTTATCGCAAGGATTTGAATACTACACCTCCATCTTTCTAATCCACTTGTCATTTATTTGTCGTTGTTTTGCAAGGGTACCCGAGGAAAGCCCTCTCCGTCGGCCGGCCGGAAGGAGAGGAAGAAGCAACCCGCCATCTCCCGCTCTTGAGGTAGGCACGATCACTTTCTTATTTTGGGGTCTTTCGGCCCCTGGCGATCACATCTTTTCATCGAGGCCGCGGCGAGTCACTTCCCCAATGGCCGTTTAAATTTCTGTTCTCATATTCTCTTTATATCCTGTTATATTTTGCTCATATCATCGAGGCCGCGGCGAGTCACTTCCCCAATGGCCGTTTAAATTTCTGTTCTCATATTCTCTTTATATCATGTTATATTTTGCTCATATCATCGAGGCCGCGGCGAGTCACTTCCCCAATGGCCGTTTAAATTTCCGTTCTTATATTCTCTCTATATTCTGTTATATTCTGCTCATATCATCAAGGCCGCGGCGAGTCATTTCCCCAATGGCCGTTTAAATTTCCGTTCTTATATTCTCTCTGTATTCTGTTATATTCTGTTTATATTCTCGAGGCCGCGGCGAGTCACTTCCCCAATGGCCGTTTAAATCTCTGTTCTTATATTCTCTTTTATATTCTGCTCATATTCTCGAGGCCGCGGCGAGTCACTTCCCCAATGGCCGTTTCAATTCTTGTTATTTAATTTCTGCACCATTCCCGTCCCCCCGAGGTCGCGGCGAGTCACTTCCCGCTATGGCCGTTTGAACCCCATATCTTGCTATATTATACTTGTCCCGCTCGCCCCGCCGGAGCAATCTCCCGTGGTGGCCCCTTCTCTCTCTTCTCTCATCTCTGTGTTGCAGCAAACAACAAAACAAACAAAAAAGAAGGAGCCCGCGCGCTCTCCGCTTCCTCTTCCCCGCTCCATCGAACTCCGAACCGCGTGACGTCGCTCACACAACCCAAGAGCCTTAATCTCATCCATCCATGCATTGGGTCTATCTCCTCGGTTTGCACTATTGGTTGCTACACTAGTGACATCCTTTTCCTTCTCCCCATAGTGGAAGAGCCCATCCTGGTCCACTCCCCTACCATTGTGATTCCTAAAACCTTGACCAACCAGCCCACCCCATACACCGGCCCAACCATTCCACTAGAAGAAGACGACTCATCACCTTTTGAGGACATGGAGCCCCTTGGTAACCCACTTTATGATCCCTATGATCCATTCCAATGGGAGTCAAGGAACCCAAGTAACCCAACCACCTTAACTACCACCTACCTTTCCCTACCCCAACCCACCATGTTTGATCCAATCCACCCCATCCCAGACCCGGGTTACACCATGGGAGCCATGACTTTGGGTGGTATACACCTAGGGATCGAGGAAGTGCCCCATCTCATGATATCCACCTTTCTAGACCCCTTCGACCCATTCCAATGGAAGTCCAAAGGCCCACACATAGGAGACATCTTTGTCACAAGAGTGCATAAGTCTTGGCATACAACACCACTTGGCATGATTCATAAGTCGGGTACATTCATTTACATCACCCACATGTCAAGTAGGAAACATAAGTGGACCGTATTTGGATGTATTGGCCCACCCTCATTCATCATGAGTCTTAAGTATGAGAGGAGCATACATGGATGTCCGGGTCCCCCGACATTTGTCATACCCATGCATAAAAGGTTCATCTATGGATGTCCCGGCCCCCCTGAGTCTGTCACAATCTTCATAGCATCAAAGCATGATCGATCTACATGTGGCTGCCCCGGACCACCTTTGCATACCAAACATTGCCCACTCACATCGCATCATCAAGCATGGCATATGCATCCAAGCACATATCAAGCAACAAGCGGTGATATTCACAACAAGCGAGCAAAAACTCATGAGCGCCACTTGGAATTCCAAGTTGGTAACTTGACGATGATGACTTTGGAGTGGCTCTACCCCAGGGTCACCTCCAAATTGAGGGCACGAGGACTTGGACCTTGCCAAGTTCCGAGTGGCTTTGGCAACCCGGCTTATGGGTTGAACTTTCAAAAAGGGTTTTGGGATTCTCCCCATTTCTCATGTGGCGGATCTAGCACCTTATAAGGGCACCGCGGTGGATCCTAGTGAGTGCCTCCAGCTTACACCTACCCTTGTGAGAGACACCCTCGGAGTGCCACCACAAATAGCCTGAGAGCCCGACGTGAGCACACAGCGGCAATACTAGGCAAGCAAGATCCCATCGCCAGCATGAGGGTATGACCGAGTCACTTTGTCGAGCTGAAGCGCCGTTCCCCGACTATGGTCGCGGGTTGAGTATGGAGATCGAGGATCACCCAGAGCCGCAGTTCGATGTACTACTTCCCTGGTGGACCCATACTCGACGGGGTCGAGTTTTCCCCACCCCGGGGGTATGATGAGGGCATCCCTTGCCCCTCCACATTTTCTCCAGACTCGGATTGTTCGTCGGCAAGCGCCATTATGTTAGTCATGTATTTTTGAGTCTAGTCATGTAATCTTCACATTTTCTTTGAGTCAATATCATGTAATTTTCCCTTTATTTGAGTCATGTACCTAGGTTGTTGAGTCATTTTCCTAAGTATTGAGTCATTATGTTGGTTTGATAGGTTATTGGGCCCATCTCATTGGGCTAGGCCCATGGATGCCCCCCCTTCCCTTCGGTTATTAGTCATTGTGTCTTTTGTTAGGGTCCTTTGTGAAAAAGTCATGTGCCTATAAATAGGCCACCCCACTCCTCATATGTAACAACTTTTGAAGAATCATTTGAATAGAAAAAATTCTCTAGTCTTACTCCTCTCTACCAAATCTCTCTTCCCTCTCTCACCCATTATCTCTCTCTCTCTCTCTCCCTCCACCCAATTTTCGGAATTTTCTCTCTCCTCCCCATTCACCCCTCATTAAGACCTCTCCCCTTCCCCATACACCCATTTAACTCCCCCCCAACCCAAGGTGGCATCCTCCAATCCACACCCCACCTCCCAACCCCCAACTACCCAACACCACTTCCTAAGCACCCCTTCCTCTCCCCAAGGTTGAAGGGGCTCTTCCCTAAGCCCAAATTCAAATTTCCCTCTCCCTAGGGCAGTGCCCTTCCATCTCCCCACCTCCCAAACCACCCAAAGTCGCAGCCCCCCTTCCCCATACCAGCCAAGTTCACCCTCCACCTCTTACTCTCTTGGCCATCCCCTTCCCCACCCCCTCATCTTCTTCTCATTCAGCCTCTGTTTCAGACAGCAGAGTTGCAGCAACTTGCAGAGGCAGCCACGACCGTCTCTCAAAGATTCAGGTGGCAAGGCCTACATTTCTGGAATCTTCATCGAGATAGCTTTCCAACGGTGGTGGTCTCGCCGGCTTCCGAGGTCGGAGCTATCCGCAGGAGCTGATCTCCCACGACTGCGCAGAAGACCCCAGGCAGAGAACCAGAGCGAGATTGGAAGCCCGACCACGACGAACCTTTTGGGATTCAGATCAAGTGTTCTTCAGAAAAGTTCTTCCCTCTCAAGTCCTCTTTCATCCTAAAGAAGCAGAGCTGCATTTGGACATCGGCATCTCAAGTTACAAATTTTCTACTCCAAGTGTGTCAGGTCAGTTTACAGGAGCCAGAACCGACACCCCTCTACTCATCTGATCGTCCCGGTCTTCTCCAACATCTTCCAACGTCGCCGTCAGTGCCAAAAGAAAGAAGACTCGGCTACGGTTCCAACGGTTCAGGTCTCGCCTCAATCAGAGCTTGTTAGAGATCGTGGCACCCTCTGCAACCAGCCACATTGATCTGCACCAGACAGAGGCAGAATCAATCAGTCCGGTCCCAGACTCTGCCACGGCCAGCTCATGAAGGCTCTGAGGGCCATTTTTGGAGGGAAGAAACTACTTCAAGCTAGCTGCCACCTCCAAGAAGAAGGGACTCAATCGGCCACCGGAACCCTCTGCTCCAATTTTCTTCGTCGGAGACGGCAGACTGCCCCCTGTGGTCCCAGGTTAGACCAGTCCTCACTCCTCCGGTTACCCCTCTCTCCACCGACATCAGATCGCATCCCCGTCAACTCCCGCTCGAAGCTACCCCGACCACGATCGCATCACCACCAGTTTCATTCCAATCGGAGTCCGGGAGAGCCCACAGTGACTTCTGCAACCTGCTGCATCAGTTCGGTACCCGCCAGAGACCAGACGCTGCTGTCCTGTTCCAGTCGCCGGCGCGGTCAGCCCCGAGTATCAAAGCTTCCCCAAAAATTCAAGCTTCATCCTCTGTCAGTTGGGAAACTTTTGGCGCTGGTCTCGTCAAGATCCGAGTTCCGTGGAACCCGTGGCAGCACCGTCTCCGACTGTCTGTCCAGTGAACCTGAAGCAGGGCAGAACCGGTGGAGCTCGGGAGGTCAAGTTTCATTGCGTAATCCCCAACCCGCTTGGCCGGCTGAAGGCCCCTCCCTGCGTGGAGGTAGTTTTGGATGTAATTAACTTAATCCCCACCCCAAGATCATCCCTCCTGCGAGAGGCGTAGTGTTGTACTCTTTACACTTTCAGGTTGAAGCGACACCGACGCGGCGTGCGGGTACATACCCTCGCCTCCCCGCTCGCCCCCGTCTCCGGCCGGAGTCGGCGTCTTCACGCCGGCTAGGTGAGCTCCTGAACATCCCTCATTGCTGTATTGGACTTGCTTAGCTTAGTATTGCTATAGTTACTCCGTCGGCGGTAAGAGAGTGTCCGATTTTACATTGCCACCAAATTGAGTGACCACCGCGGGCGAGTTGAGAGTGAATCCACTTAACCCACACCCTTGGTGTGTTGGCCGCCCATGATTTGGGCATCCTAGGCCCATTTTGGGTTCTCCCCAAGCTTGCCAACCCTTGGAGCCTCATGGTCCCACCTCGGACCCTCTCCAACATCGCCTAGTTGCCTTCGGGCCCTAGTGTGTGCCATACGGGTGAGCTCACTAGTGTGAGTCCGCTGCTCAAACTTGAATGCTTGCAAAATAGGTCCAAGGTCGATTTTACATCAAGTGGTATCAGAGCAAGTTCACAACTTGTCTCTATCAAGTTGGTCCTAGGGCATGTCTATGCATTTAGAGTCTTCAAGTGCATCACTCTTGTCCCCTAGTATGGCCACCTCATATCAACCTTACCAATCGGCCCACTCCATAAGTCCAAGCCACCAAGAGATGCCTACCACTAACACCCATAACTTCCCTGGCCATGTCAACTACTTCATGAAAGCCTTGACCTATGCCAATGAGCGGCTTGATAACATATCGGACCGACTCAACCAACTTGGAGAAAATAGGCCCGCCCCAAGGACAGACGATAGAATGGTCCCTTTCCCACTTCCCACCTTTGATGGAACCTCTCCTAGAGAATATTTAGATTGGGAAGCTACAATGGACCAATACTTCACTTGGTATCATATATCCGAGGATGAAAAGGCATTGGTTGCCAAAATGCAACTTACCAAACGGGCGGAAACTTATTGGATGCAAATTGTCGGGCTAAAGATACTTAGAAGGGAAACTCCCATCACCACTTGGAAGGACATGAAGGAGCAACTTAGAGCAAAATATATGTCCCCTTCCTACCCGGGTTACCAAAACTCGAGGAGCACTCTCACTCCTCCAAACCCACCCGTCCAAACCCTTACCACTAGAACCCAAGTCTCCAAGGCCTCCACCTCCCCACCTAATCCCATGAGGGCCCCCACACCCCAACCAAAACCCCCTTCACTAACCTACACTAGTCAAGCCTCTTTAGCCCCCACTTCCACCCCAAATGATCCCAAGGGCAAGAGACCCCTAACCGACCCAATTCCCTCCATGGTGACCACCACTCATCCAACCCTCACCATTAAAAACCATGTGGACACCGTGTCCACCCCTCCACCAAGGCCCATAATGGCCACCATCCCCAAACCCAAAACCCCTCACCCAACTCACCTCCCGCTTCCTACACCAATCTTTCCCCAACCTAGGCCTCCTCTACTTCCCCTTCCGATCCAAGTCCACCCTTGCCCACCACCCCAAGTGCACCATGCTCCAGCTATCACCAATTCTCCCGCATTAGACCTACCCAACCCATTAACACTAGGAATTGAAACCTCCACAACCCTCCACATGGGAGTAGATGCTAGTCCGGAACCCATTCCCACCCATAAGGAAGCCCAAGATCACACCAATGGTAAGGAAAAGCCTCAACCCTTTACCACTTCAAATAGCCCGGATCCTCAAGAGTCACCCACCTTCACCATGAATGAGCATATACTCCAATGGCTCAAGCAAGGACCCACCCTTCCTAGCTCACCCCCACCTCTCTCACCTTTGGGATATCCATCCCAAATTGTTCCCCTCCACTCCTATCACACCACAATCCAATCCTACTATGAGGTAGAAGATTGGGATGATCTCCTCAAAGGTCTAAAGTGGCAATCAGACTTGACTTCTTTATTGGCCCTAGGAGCGGACCAACCCAAGAGCCTTAACCTCATCCATCCATGCATTGGGTCTATCTCCTCGGTTTGCACTATTGGTTGCTACACTAGTGACATCCTTTTCCTTCTCCCCATAGTGGAAGAGCCCATCCTGGTCCACTCCCCTACCATTGTGATTCCTAAAACCTTGACCAACCAGCCCACCCCATACACCGGCCCAACCATTCCACTAGAAGAAGATGACTCATCACCTTTTGAGGACCTTGAGGACATGGAGCCCCTTGGTAACCCACTTTATGATCCCTATGATCCATTCCAATGGGAGTCAAGGAACCCAAGTAACCCAACCACCTTAACTACCACCTACCTTTCCCTACCCCAACCCACCATGTTTGATCCAATCCACCCCATCCCAGACCCGGGTTACACCATGGGAACCATGACTTTGGGTGGTATACACCTAGGGATCGAGGAAGTGCCCCATCTCATGATATCCACCTTTCTAGACCCCTTCGACCCATTCCAATGGAAGTCCAAAGGCCCACACATAGGAGACATCTTTGTCACAAGAGTGCATAAGTCTTGGCATACAACACCACTTGGCATGATTCATAAGTCGGGTACATTCATTTACATCACCCACATGTCAAGTAGGAAGCATAAGTGGACCGTATTTGGATGTATTGGCCCACCCTCATTCATCATGAGTCTTAAGTATGAGAGGAGCATACATGGATGTCCGGGTCCCCCGACATTTGTCATACCCATGCATAAAAGGTTCATCTATGGATGTCCCGGCCCCCCTGAGTCTGTCACAATCTTCATAGCATCAAAGCATGATCGATCTACATGTGGCTGCCCCGGACCACCTTTGCATACCAAACATTGCCCACTCACATCGCATCATCAAGCATGGCATATGCATCCAAGCACATATCAAGCAACAAGCGGTGATATTCACAACAAGCGAGCAAAAACTCATGAGCGCCACTTGGAATTCCAAGTTGGTAACTTGACGATGATGACTTTGGAGTGGCTCTACCCCAGGGTCACCTCCAAATTGAGGGCACGAGGACTTGGACCTTGCCAAGTTCCGAGTGGCTTTGGCAACCCGGCTTATGGGTTGAACTTTCAAAAAGGGTTTTGGGATTCTCCCCATTTCTCATGTGGCGGATCTAGCACCTTATAAGGGCACCGCGGTGGATCCTAGTGAGTGCCTCCAGCTTACACCTACCCTTGTGAGAGACACCCTCGGAGTGCCACCACAAATAGCCTGAGAGCCCGACGTGAGCACACAGCGGCAATACTAGGCAAGCAAGATCCCATCGCCAGCATGAGGGTATGACCGAGTCACTTTGTCGAGCTGAAGCGCCGTTCCCCGACTATGGTCGCGGGTTGAGTATGGAGATCGAGGATCACCCAGAGCCGCAGTTCGATGTACTACTTCCCTGGTGGACCCATACTCGACGGGGTCGAGTTTTCCCCACCCCGGGGGTATGATGAGGGCATCCCTTGCCCCTCCACATTTTCTCCAGACTCGGATTGTTCGTCGGCAAGCGCCATTATGTTAGTCATGTATTTTTGAGTCTAGTCATGTAATCTTCACATTTTCTTTGAGTCAATATCATGTAATTTTCCCTTTATTTGAGTCATGTACCTAGGTTGTTGAGTCATTTTCCTAAGTATTGAGTCATTATGTTGGTTTGATAGGTTATTGGGCCCATCTCATTGGGCTAGGCCCATGGATGCCCCCCCTTCCCTTCGGTTATTAGTCATTGTGTCTTTTGTTAGGGTCCTTTGTGAAAAAGTCATGTGCCTATAAATAGGCCACCCCACTCCTCATATGTAACAACTTTTGAAGAATCATTTGAATAGAAAAAATTCTCTAGTCTTACTCCTCTCTACCAAATCTCTCTTCCCTCTCTCACCCATTATCTCTCTCTCTCTCTTATCTCTCTCTCTCTCCCTCCACCCAATTTTCGGAATTTTCTCTCTCCTCCCCATTCACCCCTCATTAAGACCTCTCCCCTTCCCCATACACCCATTTAACTCCCCCCCAACCCAAGGTGGCATCCTCCAATCCACACCCCACCTCCCAACCCCCAACTACCCAACACCACTTCCTAAGCACCCCTTCCTCTCCCCAAGGTTGAAGGGGCTCTTCCCTAAGCCCAAATTTGAATTTCCCTCTCCCTAGGGCAGTGCCCTTCCATCTCCCCACCTCCCAAACCACCCAAAGTCGCAGCCCCCCTTCCCCATACCAGCCAAGTTCACCCTCCACCTCTTACTCTCTTGGCCATCCCCTTCCCCACCCCCTCATCTTCTTCTCATTCAGCCTCTGTTTCAGACAGCAGAGTTGCAGCAACTTGCAGAGGCAGCCACGACCGTCTCTCAAAGATTCAGGTGGCAAGGCCTACATTTCTGGAATCTTCATCGAGATAGCTTTCCAACGGTGGTGGTCTCGCCGGCTTCCGAGGTCGGAGCTATCCGCAGGAGCTGATCTCCCACGACTGCGCAGAAGACCCCAGGCAGAGAACCAGAGCGAGATTGGAAGCCCGACCACGACGAACCTTTTGGGATTCAGATCAAGTGTTCTTCAGCAAAGTTCTTCCCTCTCAAGTCCTCTTTCATCCTAAAGAAGCAGAGCTGCATTTGGACATCGGCATCTCAAGTTACAAATTTTCTACTCCAAGTGTGTCAGGTCAGTTTACAGGAGCCAGAACCGACACCCCTCTACTCATCTGATCGTCCCGGTCTTCTCCGACATCTTCCGATGTCGCCGTCAGTGCCGACAGAAAGAAGACTCGGCTACGGTTCCAACGGTTCAGGTCTCGCCTCAATCAGAGCTCGTTAGAGATCGTGGCACCCTCTGCAACCAGCCACATTGATCTGCACCAGACAGAGGCAGAATCAATCAGTCCGGTCCCAGACTCTGCCACGGCCAGCTCGTGAAGGCTCTGAGCGCCATTTTTGGAGGCAAGAAACTAATTCAAGCTAGCTGCCACCTCCAAGAAGAAGGGACTCAATCGGCCACCGGAACCCTCTGCTCCAATTTTCTTCGTCGGAGATGGCAGACTGCCCCCTGTGGTCCCAGGTTAGACCAGTCCTCACTCCTCCGGTTACCCCTCTCTCCACCGACATCGGATCGCATCCCCGTCAACTCCCGCTCGAAGCTACCCCGACCACGATCGCATCACCACCAGTTTCATTCCAATCGGAGTCCGGGAGAGCCCACAGTGACTTCTGCAACCTGCTGCATCAGTTCGGTACCCGCCAGAGACCAGACGCTGCTGTCCTGTTCCAGTCGCCGGCGCGGTCAGCCCCGAGTATCAAAGCTTCCCCAAAAATTCAAGCTTCATCCTCTGTCAGTTGGGAAACTTTTGGCGCTGGTCTCGTCAAGATCCGAGTTCCGTGGAACCCGTGGCAGCACCGTCTCCGACTGTCTGTCCAGTGAACCTGAAGCAGGGCAGAACCGGTGGAGCTCGGGAGGTCAAGTTTCATTGCGTAATCCCCAACCCGCTTGGCCGGCTGAAGGCCCCTCCCTGCGTGGAGGTAGTTTTGGATGTAATTAACTTAATCCCCACCCCAAGATCATCCCTCCTGCGAGAGGCGTAGTGTTGTACTCTTTACACTTTCAGGTTGAAGCGACACCGACGCGGCGTGCGGGTACATACCCTCGCCTCCCCGCTCGCCCCCGTCTCCGGCCGGAGTCGGCGTCTTCACGCCGGCTAGGTGAGCTCCTGAACATCCCTCATTGCTGTATTGGACTTGCTTAGCTTAGTATTGCTATAGTTACTCCGTCGGCGGTAAGAGAGTGTCCGATTTTACATTGCCACCAAATTGAGTGACCACCGCGGGCGAGTTGAGAGTGAATCCACTTAACCCACACCCTTGGTGTGTTGGCCGCCCATGATTTGGCATCCTAGGCCCATTTTGGGTTCTCCCCAAGCTTGCCAACCCTTGGAGCCTCATGGTCCCACCTCGGACCCTCTCCAACATCGCCTAGTTGCCTTCGGGCCCTAGTGTGTGCCATACGGGTGAGCTCACTAGTGTGAGTCCGCTGCTCAAACTTGAATGCTTGCAAAATAGGTCCAAGGTCGGTTTTACATCAAGTGGTATCAGAGCAAGTTCACAACTTGTCTCTATCAAGTTGGTCCTAGGGCATGTCTATGCATTTAGAGTCTTCAAGTGCATCACTCTTGTCCCCTAGTATGGCCACCTCATATCAACCTTACCAATCGGCCCACTCCATAAGTCCAAGCCACCAAGAGATGCCTACCACTAACACCCATAACTTCCCTGGCCATGTCAACTACTTCATGAAAGCCTTGACCTATGCCAATGAGCGGCTTGATAACATATCGGACCGACTCAACCAACTTGGAGAAAATAGGCCCGCCCCAAGGACAGACGATAGAATGGTCCCTTTCCCACTTCCCACCTTTGATGGAACCTCTCCTAGAGAATATTTAGATTGGGAAGCTACAATGGACCAATACTTCACTTGGTATCATATATCCGAGGATGAAAAGGCATTGGTTGCCAAAATGCAACTTACCAAACGGGCGGAAACTTATTGGATGCAAATTGTCGGGCTAAAGATACTTAGAAGGGAAACTCCCATCACCACTTGGAAGGACATGAAGGAGCAACTTAGAGCAAAATATATGTCCCCTTCCTACCCGGGTTACCAAAACTCGAGGAGCACTCTCACTCCTCCAAACCCACCCGTCCAAACCCTTACCACTAGAACCCAAGTCTCCAAGGCCTCCACCTCCCCACCTAATCCCATGAGGGCCCCCACACCCCAACCAAAACCCCCTTCACTAACCTACACTAGTCAAGCCTCTTTAGCCCCCACTTCCACCCCAAATGATCCCAAGGGCAAGAGACCCCTAACCGACCCAATTCCCTCCATGGTGACCACCACTCATCCAACCCTCACCATTAAAAACCATGTGGACACCGTGTCCACCCCTCCACCAAGGCCCATAATGGCCACCATCCCCAAACCCAAAACCCCTCACCCAACTCACCTCCCGCTTCCTACACCAATCTTTCCCCAACCTAGGCCTCCTCTACTTCCCCTTCCGATCCAAGTCCACCCTTGCCCACCACCCCAAGTGCACCATGCTCCAGCTATCACCAATTCTCCCGCATTAGACCTACCCAACCCATTAACACTAGGAATTGAAACCTCCACAACCCTCCACATGGGAGTAGATGCTAGTCCGGAACCCATTCCCACCCATAAGGAAGCCCAAGATCACACCAATGGTAAGGAAAAGCCTCAACCCTTTACCACTTCAAATAGCCCGGATCCTCAAGAGTCACCCACCTTCACCATGAATGAGCATATACTCCAATGGCTCAAGCAAGGACCCACCCTTCCTAGCTCACCCCCACCTCTCTCACCTTTGGGATATCCATCCCAAATTGTTCCCCTCCACTCCTATCACACCACAATCCAATCCTACTATGAGGTAGAAGATTGGGATGATCTCCTCAAAGGTCTAAAGTGGCAATCAGACTTGACTTCTTTATTGGCCCTAGGAGCGGACCAACCCAAGAGCCTTAACCTCATCCATCCATGCATTGGGTCTATCTCCTCGGTTTGCACTATTGGTTGCTACACTAGTGACATCCTTTTCCTTCTCCCCATAGTGGAAGAGCCCATCCTGGTCCACTCCCCTACCATTGTGATTCCTAAAACCTTGACCAACCAGCCCACCCCATACACCGGCCCAACCATTCCACTAGAAGAAGACGACTCATCACCTTTTGAGGACCTTGAGGACATGGAGCCCCTTGGTAACCCACTTTATGATCCCTATGATCCATTCCAATGGGAGTCAAGGAACCCAAGTAACCCAACCACCTTAACTACCACCTACCTTTCCCTACCCCAACCCACCATGTTTGATCCAATCCACCCCATCCCAGACCCGGGTTACACCATGGGAACCATGACTTTGGGTGGTATACACCTAGGGATCGAGGAAGTGCCCCATCTCATGATATCCACCTTTCTAGACCCCTTCGACCCATTCCAATGGAAGTCCAAAGGCCCACACATAGGAGACATCTTTGTCACAAGAGTGCATAAGTCTTGGCATACAACACCACTTGGCATGATTCATAAGTCGGGTACATTCATTTACATCACCCACATGTCAAGTAGGAAGCATAAGTGGACCGTATTTGGATGTATTGGCCCACCCTCATTCATCATGAGTCTTAAGTATGAGAGGAGCATACATGGATGTCCGGGTCCCCCGACATTTGTCATACCCATGCATAAAAGGTTCATCTATGGATGTCCCGGCCCCCCTGAGTCTGTCACAATCTTCATAGCATCAAAGCATGATCGATCTACATGTGGCTGCCCCGGACCACCTTTGCATACCAAACATTGCCCACTCACATCGCATCATCAAGCATGGCATATGCATCCAAGCACATATCAAGCAACAAGCGGTGATATTCACAACAAGCGAGCAAAAACTCATGAGCGCCACTTGGAATTCCAAGTTGGTAACTTGACGATGATGACTTTGGAGTGGCTCTACCCCAGGGTCACCTCCAAATTGAGGGCACGAGGACTTGGACCTTGCCAAGTTCCGAGTGGCTTTGGCAACCCGGCTTATGGGTTGAACTTTCAAAAAGGGTTTTGGGATTCTCCCCATTTCTCATGTGGCGGATCTAGCACCTTATAAGGGCACCGCGGTGGATCCTAGTGAGTGCCTCCAGCTTACACCTACCCTTGTGAGAGACACCCTCGGAGTGCCACCACAAATAGCCTGAGAGCCCGACGTGAGCACACAGCGGCAATACTAGGCAAGCAAGATCCCATCGCCAGCATGAGGGTATGACCGAGTCACTTTGTCGAGCTGAAGCGCCGTTCCCCGACTATGGTCGCGGGTTGAGTATGGAGATCGAGGATCACCCAGAGCCGCAGTTCGATGTACTACTTCCCTGGTGGACCCATACTCGACGGGGTCGAGTTTTCCCCACCCCGGGGGTATGATGAGGGCATCCCTTGCCCCTCCACATTTTCTCCGGACTCGGATTGTTCGTCGGCAAGCGCCATTATGTTAGTCATGTATTTTTGAGTCTAGTCATGTAATCTTCACATTTTCTTTGAGTCAATATCATGTAATTTTCCCTTTATTTGAGTCATGTACCTAGGTTGTTGAGTCATTTTCCTAAGTATTGAGTCATTATGTTGGTTTGATAGGTTATTGGGCCCATCTCATTGGGCTAGGCCCATGGATGCCCCCCCTTCCCTTCGGTTATTAGTCATTGTGTCTTTTGTTAGGGTCCTTTGTGAAAAAGTCATGTGCCTATAAATAGGCCACCCCACTCCTCATATGTAACAACTTTTGAAGAATCATTTGAATAGAAAAAATTCTCTAGTCTTACTCCTCTCTACCAAATCTCTCTTCCCTCTCTCACCCATTATCTCTCTCTCTCTATCTCTCTCTCTCTCCCTCCACCCAATTTTCGGAATTTTCTCTCTCCTCCCCATTCACCCCTCATTAAGACCTCTCCCCTTCCCCATACACCCATTTAACTCCCCCCCAACCCAAGGTGGCATCCTCCAATCCACACCCCACCTCCCAACCCCCAACTACCCAACACCACTTCCTAAGCACCCCTTCCTCTCCCCAAGGTTGAAGGGGCTCTTCCCTAAGCCCAAATTCGAATTTCCCTCTCCCTAGGGCAGTGCCCTTCCATCTCCCCACCTCCCAAACCACCCAAAGTCGCAGCCCCCCTTCCCCATACCAGCCAAGTTCACCCTCCACCTCTTACTCTCTTGGCCATCCCCTTCCCCACCCCCTCATCTTCTTCTCATTCAGCCTCTGTTTCAGACAGCAGAGTTGCAGCAACTTGCAGAGGCAGCCACGACCGTCTCTCAAAGATTCAGGTGGCAAGGCCTACATTTCTGGAATCTTCATCGAGATAGCTTTCCAACGGTGGTGGTCTCGCCGGCTTCCGAGGTCGGAGCTATCCGCAGGAGCTGATCTCCCACGACTGCGCAGAAGACCCCAGGCAGAGAACCAGAGCGAGATTGGAAGCCCGACCACGACGAACCTTTTGGGATTCAGATCAAGTGTTCTTCAGCAAAGTTCTTCCCTCTCAAGTCCTCTTTCATCCTAAAGAAGCAGAGCTGCATTTGGACATCGGCATCTCAAGTTACAAATTTTCTACTCCAAGTGTGTCAGGTCAGTTTACAGGAGCCAGAACCGACACCCCTCTACTCATCTGATCGTCCCGGTCTTCTCCGACATCTTCCGACATCGCCGTCAGTGCCGACAGAAAGAAGACTCGGCTACGGTTCCAACGGTTCAGGTCTCGCCTCAATCAGAGCTCGTTAGAGATCGTGGCACCCTCTGCAACCAGCCACATTGATCTGCACCAGACAGAGGCAGAATCAATCAGTCCGGTCCCAGACTCTGCCACGGCCAGCTCATGAAGTCTCTGAGTGCCATTTTTGGAGGGAAGAAACTACTTCAAGCTAGCTGCCACCTCCAAGAAGAAGGGACTCAATCGGCCACCGGAACCCTCTGCTCCAATTTTCTTCGTCGGAGACGGCAGACTGCCCCCTGTGGTCCCAGGTTAGACCAGTCCTCACTCCTCCGGTTACCCCTCTCTCCACCGACATCGGATCGCATCCCCGTCAACTCCGGCTCGAAGCTACCCCGACCACGATCGCATCACCGCCAGTTTCATTCCAATCGGAGTCCGGGAGAGCCCACAGTGACTTCTGTAACCTGCTGCATCAGTTCGGTACCCGCCAGAGACCAGACGCTGCTGTCCTGTTCCAGTCGCCGGCGCGGTCAGCCCCGAGTATCAAAGCTTCCCCAAAAATTCAAGCTTCATCCTCTGTCAGTTGGGAAACTTTTGGCGCTGGTCTCGTCAAGATCCGAGTTCCGTGGAACCCGTGGCAGCACCGTCTCCGACTGTCTGTCCAGTGAACCTGAAGCAGGGCAGAACCGGTGGAGCTCGGGAGGTCAAGTTTCATTGCGTAATCCCCAACCCGCTTGGCCGGCTGAAGGCCCCTCCCTGCGTGGAGGTAGTTTTGGATGTAATTAACTTAATCCCCACCCCAAGATCATCCCTCCTGCGAGAGGCGTAGTGTTGTACTCTTTACACTTTCAGGTTGAAGCGACACCGACGCGGCGTGCGGGTACATACCCTCGCCTCCCCGCTCGCCCCCGTCTCCGGCCGGAGTCGGCGTCTTCACGCCGGCTAGGTGAGCTCCTGAACATCCCTCATTGCTGTATTGGACTTGCTTAGCTTAGTATTGCTATAGTTACTCCGTCGGCGGAAAGAGAGTGTCCGATTTTACATTGCCACCAAATTGAGTGACCACCGCGGGCGAGTTGAGAGTGAATCCACTTAACCCACACCCTTGGTGTGTTGGCCGCCCATGATTTAGGCATCCTAGGCCCATTTTGGGTTCTCCCCAAGCTTGCCAACCCTTGGAGCCTCATGGTCCCACCTCGGACCCTCTCCAACATCGCCTAGTTGCCTTCGGGCCCTAGTGTGTGCCATACGGGTGAGCTCACTAGTGTGAGTCCGCTGCTCAAACTTGAATGCTTGCAAAATAGGTCCAAGGTCGGTTTTACATCATAGCCTTGTTGGCATTTTCGACCAGCCCGTTAGCCTGAGGGTGGGCGACCGAAGTGAAGTGATTGCGAATATTGAGGTTGGCGCATCTGTCTCGGAAGTTCCGAGAGTCAAATTGCCGACCATTATCGCTCACTATCACCCGGGGGATGCCGTAGCGACAGATGATCAACTTCCAGATAAAATTCCAGACGACTGTCTCGGTGATCCTTGCAGTGGCTTCGGCCTCGATCCACTTAGTAAAGTAGTCGATGGCGATGATAATGAACTTCTTCTGGGCCTGGGCCATAGGGAACGGCCCGACGATGTCGATTCCCCCGCGAGCGAAAGGATAAGGCTCGGCTAGAGTGATAAGCTCCGTTGCTGGCTGATGGACCAAGTGGTCGAATCACTGGCAATGGTCACAACGTTGTGTGTTGGTCGAGCAGTCATGCTGTAGGGTGGGCCACCAGTAACCTCTCCGTTGCAAGATCCTGGCGAGTGACCTTCCCCCCAAATGTGCCCCGCACAGACCTTCGTGAACTTCTTCGATCGCTCGGTTGGCTTCATCGGTACCGAGGCACTTCAAAAGAGGGCCAGCGAAGGATCTCCGGTAAAGTGCGCCATCCAGAGTGACGAATCGCCGAGCTTGGTATTTCAACCTTCGGGCTTCCCGAGGGTCGGGAGGTTCCTGGGAGTCTTGGAGCCACGATAAGTAGGGGGCACGCCAGTCGCCTGGGGAGGCTGAGTCAACAGCTAGGAGTTCCGAATCAATGCTCGGGTGCTCTAGCTCTTCGAGAAGGACCGATCGAGTACCCTCGGGGTCAAGAGAGGAGGCCAACAGAGATAGGGCGTCCGCTCGGGAGTTCTCCTCCCGAGCTATCCAGACTACCTCAAAACTCTCGAACTGTTGTGCCATAGTCTTGACCAGTTGGAGGTATTTGATCATCGGTGCCTCTCGAGCTTCATAATCATCGTTGACCTGGCTAGCAACTAGTTGGGAGTCGGTGTGAATCCTAACTCGCTCAGCTCCTAACCGCCAGGCCATGCGGGCTCCCGATATGAGGGCTTCATACTCGGAAGCGTTCTTGGATGTTTGGAAGTTGAACTTCAGGGCGTACTATAGCTCTGCCCCTTTGGGGGACTTCAGGAGGATGCCGGCACCGCTTCCTGCTGAATTGGAAGATCCGTCAACGAACAGTTCCCAGGTTGGCCCGGGTGCGGATGGAGATCTCTCTTCAGTCGGGATGGTGCTCTCGACGATGAAGTCAATGAGCGCCTGGCCTTTGACAGTCGAGAGAGGCCGATACGATATATCGTAGGCCTCGAGCATGATGGCCTGCTTGACGAGGCGTCCCGAGGCTTCGGGGTGAGCGAGGATCTTCTTCAATGGTTCGCCGGTCAACACGGTGATGGAATGCCCTTAGAAATAGGGTCGGAGGTGCTTGGCTGAGGTAAGCAACGGTAGCACGAGTTTCTCGGTTGCGGGGTACCTTCTCTCCGCCTCGCTGAGCACCTTGCTTGTGTAGTAGACCGGTCTCTCGATTCCCGAGTCATTTTTGACTAGGACCGAGCTAACTGTGGATGGAGTTGCCGAAAGATAGAGATACAAGGCTTCCCCCAGGACGGGCTTGGAAAGCACTGGGGGCAAAGCTAGGAACTCCTTAAGCTCGGCGAATGCTCTTTGGCATTCCTCGTCCCACGTGAATGTAGCAGATGCCATTTTGGTCCCCCTCAGCAGTTTGAAGAAGGGTAGGCATCGTTCAGCCGCGCGGGACAGGAATCTGCTGAGCGCAGCAACGCGCCCGGTAAGGCATTTGATGCGGGACGAGACACGGACACGACAAGCTCGCGATCGTCCCTTGACGAGGGAAGCGTCGGACGTTCACGGTTGAGAAATCGGCAAGAGCTAGGGTGGTCAATTCACACTTTCACGCCCGGATCGGGTCACGGGACGGTCTCGCTCACTCTCTCGCAGTAGCGGTGATATGAAATTATAGCGAGCTAGGTCCTAAAACATGCTCTCTAGCAGTGGCATAAACAAGCATATATGGAAATAAGTGAAATGCCAAGCAAGGAGCGAATACGATACCTCCACGCGCTCGGCGTGGGGACGACGGACCCGGCCGAAGTCGTACTCCCGGGACAGTTAATACATAAAGATTACAGCAATACAAATCGCTGCCCACTCCACGCAGGGAGGTAAAGGGCTACACAATGGGGTCCGGGAGGACCGAATTCGGGTTGATGGGCGGCTTCTCACGTTGATTCGGCAGCACCCGAACACGTGACGGTGGGGCCCACTTGCTGTCCGGAGGGACCGTGCGGGACCCGGTGTCACCACTGTGGTGGGGACACTTGTGGAAGTGTTCCCTGGGCTGGCGGCATGTTGGTTCACCGGCCGGAGGCCGGGCGGCTCCGATCGGCACCGGTCGGAATAACCGGCCACGGATCTGCCGGTTCTGTTTTCTGGCGCGCGCTCTGGGGAGAACGGACGCTGCGATCAGCCCCGACGTCGGAATGCGACGATACTGGCGCCGTTGGAAAGATGCTTCAAAGGGCTTCAACCCAAGGGGATTACAGAAAAATAATCAAGCCTGTACTTCTGATTGGCGAATTTTGAAGGTTGCTGTTGTACAGTGTCTGAACTCTCAGACTAGCAAGGAACTTTTCTGAGAGTTGCCTTTGACCGATATGTGAACGTCCGAATGAATTTCTATGATTTTTGCACTAGTAGTGGGTCGGATCTAGAATCTGGCTGACAACACTGTAGCCTCAAAATTTTAAATCGATCTGAGCTCGTGGCTGACAGCAAGAATTCATGGAAGAGACTGCTGTTGGCTGAAGACAGAATTCCGACGGTGGCTCGATGGCGGCACGAACGGCGGCGGCGGCGGCACCGATGAAGATCAGAGGTTGAGAGGGGATGATAGAAGAGGGATACACTCTAGAACTGGAGGTTTGAGGAGAGGGAACCAGGGGGAGAGAGGAAGGGGGCGCAAGGAGGCTCCTTGAACATTCAACAAATTTCTGATTTTTCATTAAATTTCACATGAAAATACACACTTTTATATGCTACCAATCTAATCTAATGTACACCCTTGGATCTAGGGAGGGGGATTGAAGGGCTAGGATGAGGTTTGAACAACACACAAAAAAAACATAAAATAATAGGGGAGAGGGGCGCCCCCTTGACCAAGGGTATTGGTAGGTGAGGGTAGGTAACCCACCTTGGACTAATTTAACCACTTGTCTACCCATGTGGCATTTTGACATTCAACCCTTCTAGATGGCCACCTAGGATGGTTGACCAACCCCACATGAGTGACATGGACCAATGGGAAAGGGCTGAGGGCCCCCTTGCTTGGTCCTACTAGAATTTTACATATAAATCCACTAAGACCTACAATTGCGTACCCATATAACACAAGGGTATACATACAAATATGAAAAGACATAAATGCAAAAAAAATGCGTACGGTCTTACCTCGATGTCCCCATCAATTCTCCCCGGGTGGGAGGAACTCGACCCCGTCGAGTAGGGGTATGGATGCTCGAATACTCCGGCGGATCCGTCACCGTGCCAAGTAACGCGGGTATGCTCCACTCCAAGTGACCGTCACCTGCTCATTCCATATATACTCGATATGCACAAACTGCTATGGGCTAAAGGTGGACACTCCGGGTGGGGCACTCTCAAAAGGGGAGGTGGCGGCTCGAAGACTCACTAGGAATCACCGCTGAGTCCCTGTAGGTGACTAGATCCGGGTATAGATAGAGAACCAATCTCATACTCGTCGAGTGAGTCCAATCGCCTCTTACTCATAAGAGAATGACAACGAGCTGACACAAGACACATGCAGACAAACAAACGACACACAAACTATGCAAACAAACCACACAAAGAAAAAGCACATTGACTCAACTATGACCCTAGACACTCCTAATGTTAGTCCGACCCGTACATGGATGACGGCGGACCAGGACACCCGAACATGTGCCATGCATGCATCTGACGTAACCAGTGGTTGACATCATGCGGAAATCCTAGACCTCATAAGGTGGGCCATGCATGCATATGGGATGTGGATGTGGGAGGGCCAAGAGTGTCTCCCCTAGATGATGGTGTATCTTGTAAGTGTACGGGCTTGGTGGGCATAGACGACCCGGCACGTGGGGAAGGGGTGTGGTAGCGGACTCCCTCGAAGAAGTGAAGTGAATGTGGAGGGTCTAAGGATCCATTAGGGAGTGGGTCAAAGGGATCAAAGAAGGTATGACCCCTTATGGTGGGTTCCCACAAGTCACGGTCCCACGTGTAGAAGTTTTGAAGGTGTGGATAGTCACCTTCTTGAATTGTGACGGGTGGGACGGGGATTGTAGGCAAGAAGTATGATTCTTCGTCGGACAAAAGGGTATGAATTCGGGCTCGTCCAGTAGCGGAAGAAGTAGAAGAACCTCCGTGGTGACACAACCCACGGTGCACTCAGAGGTAATGGACCCGAAGGCCGGATGGGTGAAGCTAAGACTAGCGGGTTGGTTAAAGCCTCGCGCCAAAAGATGTGTCAACTTCCATTGTGAATCTAATCCCATGACATGATCGTCCAATGTGTCAACATGGTGACTAGATCGAAATGTGGTATGGAAGGAGTTGACCGGCACTAAAGGGAGGATGGGGTCCATGGATGGAAAGGGAGGTGGGACCGAGCCTTCTTTGAGCCATCTAAGAAGTGGCTCGGCTATATAAAGAGTACCCGTTAGAAATACGGGTGGCTCGGGCTTTGGTAGTTCCAAATGAGATGGTTCCGAATCAAGTTCGGAAATAGAGAGTGATGACATTGGAGCTCTCATGGGTGAGGAAGGAATGTCCTTCTCGTGGTGAAGGGGTCCTTGGGGTGGCTCCGGGAACAACCAATCTACCCCGATAGACCGATCTAGGCTAGTACTAAACCGATCTAGGCTTGTACTAAACCTTTGCACTTGTCCCATCATGGCTTGGAACATTGCGCCCACTTCATCGGGACTATAGGCTCGGGATGCGGCCATGGTTGTAAAGATGGGGTTGGGTCCCCTAGGAATGGAGATGCAAGACCATTTTTTTAAAGTTTAAAAGTAAAATGTGATGCTAACTAATGCACCTAGACATAACCAAAACTTGGTACGTGGCAGAGTTAATCGATCCGAAGATCACTCGCGCAAGTGTGCGGCCTTCCCGATAGCGTAGCCTAACGTTCGGACAACACCTTTTGATATACCGGGTTATTGGGATGCAATGCAAAAGACACTTTTTTTGTTTGTTTTAAAACAATGATGACCCTAAACACGACTTAGACGTAAATGACTAATGAATGACACTTTTTTTTGACACCCTAGACTCAACTTGCTCTGATACCAAATTGATGCGGGATGAGACACAGACACGACAAGCTCGCGATCGTCCCTTGACGAGGGAAGCGTCGGACGTGCACGGTTGAGAAACCGGCAAGAGCTAGGGTGGTCAATTCACACTTTTGCGCCCGGATCGGGTCACGGGACGGTCTCGCTCACTCTCTCGCAGCAGCAGTGATATGAAATTATAGCGAGCTAGGTCCTAAAACATGCTCTCTAGCAGTGGCATAAACAAGCATATATGGAAATAAGCGAAATGTCAAGCAAGGAGCGAATACGATACCTCCACGCGCTCGGCGTGGGGACGACGGACCCGGCCGAAGTCGTACTCCCGGGACAGTTAATACATAAAGATTACAGCAATACAAATCGCTGCCCACTCCACGCAGGGAGGTAAAGGGATACACAATGGAGTCCGGGAGGACCGAATTCCGGTTGACGGGCGACTTCTCGCGTTGATTCGGCAGCACCCGAACACGTGACGGTGGGGCCCACTTGCTATCCGGAGGGACCGTGCAGGACCCGGTGTCACCACTGTGGTGGGGACACTTGTGGAAGTGTTCCCTGGGCTGGCGGCACACTGGTTCACCGGTCGGAGGCCGGGCGGCTCTGATCGGCACCGGTCGGAATAACCGGCCACGGATCTGCCGATTCTATTTTCTGGCGCGCGCTCCGGCGAGAACGGACGCTGCGATCAGCCCCGACGTCAGAATGCGACGAAACTGGCTCCGTTGGAAAGATGCTTCGAAGGTCTTCAACCCAAAGGGATTACAGAAAAATAATCAAGCATGTACTTCTGATTGGCGAATTTTGAAGGTTGCTGTTGTACAGTGTCTGAACTCTCAGACTAGTAGGGAACTTTCCTAAGAGTTGCCTTTGACCGATATGTGAACGTCCGAATGAATTTCTATGATTTTTGCACTAGCAGTGGGTCGGATCTGGAATCTGGCTGACAACACTGTAGTCTCAAAATTTCAAATCGATCTGAGCTCGTGGCTGACAGCAAGAATTCGTGGAAGAGGCTGCTGTTGGCTGAAGACAGAATTCCGACGGTGGCTCGATGGCGGCACGAACGGCGGCGGTGGCGGCACCGATGAAGATCAGAGGATGAGAGGGGATGATAGAAGAGGGATACACTCTAGAACTGGAGGTTTGAGGAGAGGGAACCAGGGGGAGAGAGGAAGGGGGCGCAAGGAGGCTCCGTGAACATTCAACAAATTTCTGATTTTTCATTAATTTCACATGAAAATACACACTTTTATATACTACCAATCTAATCTAATGTACACCCTTGGATCTAGGGAGGGGGATTGAAGGGCTAGGATGAGGTTTGAACAACACACAAAAAAAATATAAAATAATAGGGGAGAGGGGCACCCCCTTGACCAAGGGTATTGGTAGGTGAAGGTAGGTAACCCACCTTGGACTAATTTAACCACTTGTCTACCCATGTGGCATTTTGACATTCAACCCTTCTAGATGACCACCTAGGATGGTTGACCAGCCCCACATGAGTGACATGGACCAATGGGAAAGGGCTGAGGGCCCCCTTGCTTGGTCCTACTGGAATTTTACATATAAACCCACTAAGACCTACAATTGCGTACCCATATAACACAAGGGTATACATACAAATATGAAAAGACATAAATGCAAACAAAATGCGTACGGTCTTGCCTCGATGTCCCCATCAGTATTGAACGTCTTTGATGCAGGTGGGTGGGCGCATGTCCAGGATGGCCTGGACCTTGTTGGGGTTGGCCTCAATCCCACGTTGAGTGACCAAGAAGCCCAAGAATTTTTCGAACTTTACTCCGAAGGCGCACTTGGTGGGGTTGAGCTTCATGTTGTACTTCAGGAGGGTGTTGAAAGTTTCTGCTAGGTTGGCGAAGTGGTCCTCGGCCTTGGGGGTCTTAACGAGCATGTCGTCAATATAGGCCTTGACGTTCCGACCGAGCTGTCCCTCGAACATATGATTGACTAGCCTTTGGTACGTGGCTCCGGCATTCTTCAACCCGAAAGGCATCCGGGTGTAGCAGTGTACACCGAAGTCGGTGATAAAGGCGGTCTTCTCGATGTCTTCGGGGTGCAATCTGATCTGGTGGTAACTTGAGTAGGCATCCAGGAAGCTGAGTATCTCATTACCCGAGGTTGAATCAACCAGTTGGTCGATGCTCGGTAAGGGATAGCAATCCTTTGTAGTAGCCTTGTTCAAGTCGGTGAAGTCCACGCACATCCGCCACTTTCCCGAAGCTTTCGGCACCAGGACGACGTTAGCTAGCCACGTCGGGTACATGACCGGTCTAAAAAGGCCAGTCTTCTGCTCCTTCGCGACCTGCTCCTTGATAATCGTCTGTTTCTCCGGCGCATGCTTCCTTCTGCATTGTTGCACGGGCTTCATGGTTGGGTCGAGGTTGAGCTTATGCACCACTGTCTCTTTCGGTATCCCAGGGAGTTGATCATCAGACCATGCAAAGACTCGGACGTACGCGGAAAGGAACTCTTTGTATTGCTGTTGAACCTCAGATGTTAGGTCAGCTCCGATCTTTACTCCTAGGGTCGGGTCGTTGTTTATGAAAACCGCTAGCAATTCGCCTCCAGGTTCGGTGGTTGCGGATTTTTCCTCGACTTCCTGGGGGCCCTTGCTTTTCCCGTCCGACCTTGTGGCCTCAACCGAGATATTGTAGCACCTTCGGCCCATTGCCTGGTTACCTCGGACTTCCCCCAATCTATTTTTGGTGGGGAACTTCATCTTTTGGTGATAGGTAGAAGGCATCACTTTCGTTCGGCTGAGGATTCCTCGACCGAAGATTGCGTTGTATGCTATCATACCTTTGATCACTATGAAGTCCACCATGACCGTAACGGTCTTGGGTGGGGTGCCAAGAGTAACCAGCAGGCTTAGGGCTCCCTCGGGATAGGTGGCCTGGCCATTGAACCCGCACAGGGGGGTCCGGATCGGGCAGAGTTTAGACGGATCCTCCCCCATCTGGGGTTTGCTGGGCGGGGCCCTGGGAGGCTCGATGGCTCGGCTTGCCCGCTCAGCATGATGCTTCCTTCCCCAGCCACTGTCTCCTCCCGATGCAGCTCCTCCGGCGATGACGTTGATGTGGACCCCTCGGGGCGCGTTGTCTATCTCCTCTGGGGTACCTCGGTCTTCCTGGTGCCCGGCCACAAATCGGGAGAGGTGCCCCTGACGAATGAGACACTCGATCTCGTCCTGGAGCTGGTGGCAGTCGCCGGTATGATGCCCGTGGTCGCTGTGGAACAGGCAATGCTTGCTGCGACTATGGTTCTTTGACTTCATTGGCTCGGGTTGGCGGAGGAGGCCCGAGCCTTTGATGTCTTCATAAATCTCGTACACTGGAGCGGTTAGGGGGGTGTACCGCTCATACTTCCGTGACGGTTCCTTGCGTTCCCCATCTCAGTTTCGCCTTTTTCCTGGGCCCGAGCTTGGCTCGGGTGCCCGCTTCTTGTCCCCCTCCCGACCCGAGCCGGTTGTGTCTCGGCATGCACTGAGCACTTCCTCGCACTCGGCGTGGCGCAATGCCAGAGTCACTAGTGCAGCAAGGGTCGAGGGAGGGTGGAGGACAAGCTCGCGGCGGAGGTTCTCGTCGCGGGTGCCCCCGGTCAGAGCGGTTATGGCCAAGGCGACATCCAGGTGGGGGATCCTCAGGGCTTCCGATTTGAACCAGAGGATGTAGGCCCGAAGTTTCTCCCCTTGCACATGTTTGAAGGCCAAAAGCCCCACTACCGACCTTGGGGGGCCGCTACCGGCGAAACTCTCCTTGAATACTCGCCCGAACTGCTTGAAGTCTCGGATGGATCCGGGGGCGAGGGCCCGAAACCATGCTTGGGCGCCTTGGACCAGGGTGGTCGCAAAGGCTCGGCACTTGATGGCGTCCGATGCTCCGTGAAGGGTCATCAGAGCGTCGAAGCTGTCAAAGTGGTCGGCCGGGTCATCCTGGCCGTCGTAGGGCTTGAAGGTCGGGATAGAGGTTTGGGGAGATACCTCTACCTTCCAGATATGGTCAGAGAATGGGGATCTCTCCTCGTCCTCTGGTGCAAAGGTCTTCTGCAGGGCTCACAGGGCACGCTCCTGCTCTGCGAAACGCCTCTCCAATTCTCGCAGTCGGAGGGACAGCTCCAGCTACCGCTGCGCCGTAGGGCTGAGGGGGCGTGAAGGCAGGCCGTCTTGGCGCTCCCTGGGGACTTCAATCTCCGTGAGGGGATGGCGTGCCCCGTGCCTGCCCCGCTTCGGCGTGGAGGAAGCCTCTTGCTCCGGAGGGGGAGCTTGCGAGGGTCCTCCTACTTTATTGCGGATGAGCTGCTATCCTCGGAGGGTGAAGGGGCCTCCGGTGGTGTGCTGGGACACGTTCTCACAGGGAGGGCTCTTTGGAGGGGCGTGTGACCTTCCATCCCTGGCCGCCTGGGTCCTCATGAGTTCCATGAGGACGTCCAATTTCGCATTGAGGGCTTGGAAGGCGTCGGCGCCGCCGTTGAGTGGCAGCCCTACCGTCGTGGGAGGAGGGGGTGGCAGCCCGGCAGCGGGCGGAGGGGGCAGTCCGTCGGCGGGAGTGCTGGCACCGGAGGGGGGGTTTTGGGAGGCTTGTGAGGGGCCTTCCCCCGCCGCCATCGTGGCCTTTCCCCTGTCGCCGGCGGACCTCCTCCCTGAACTTATTCTCACCATACTGGCTCTTTAGTCGTTTCCCACTGACGGCGCTAGATGAAGGGGCGTGATCTCGCGCTGGTCCTGAGCTGGGAGGATGATCACCGGATAGTGAACTGCAAAGAAAGGGAAATGAATTAGGAGGCCCAGGGATAGTTCCCTGGGAAAACCCTCCGATGCTTAAGTCAGTAGAGCAATGGTGGAAGGTATTGAGGGAGGTTGAAAGAGATGCGCAAGATTCCCCAACACCAAGATGGTGAAGTGGTTCCTACTCAGGGAGTGTTAGGCATCTATCTGCCTTACTTGCTGCCAGAGGGAGTCCTTGGTTTATATAGTGAGCTCCCCCGAAAAGTCCCATAAGCTGAGGAGTTTTAGGCGGGAGTTACGTCCTCATCATGGGATCATTACATCCTCATCGTGGGCTCTTCATGACCTTGGGAGATCGTGGCGCCCTTATCCCGCTGAACTCCTGCTCATAAAGGACTGTCAATGGCTGCATGGATAAGCATTTGTCAGTTGATCCAAGCATGAGAAGTGCCAGCCCTGTCCGGGCGATGGGCATAGCTCGGATGCGGTCAGATCAGAGTGGGCGTGGAGCGCCTGCCCTTATCTCGGTGGGGAGATGGCTCGGGCGTGGGTCTTCCTCTGTTCTGACGTTCGGGCCTTCCGAGCCTAAGGGCCGCCGAGGAAGGATGGGATCCCGAGTGTTATTTATTGGGCTTTTATGGCCGAAGTGGGCCCGAGAGGGCTGTCACTTGGATGAGCTGAGCCTCGTTCGGTCTTGATGGGCCTAGTTTGGCTACTCTTAATCGGGCTACAGAAATCCCCCTCTCCAACATCCCTTGGGCCCCACGCTAGCACTTCGACAAGAACAAAATCGCCTTCACAATGCCAACACCGTGCACTCAAGCTCTTACGCGAGAAACCAAGCGAAAATAAGCACAAAACTCTATGCCAGCTGCTGACTATACTAGACCTTACGGACTCTGATCACTGTAATGTCTCGAATTCCCATGTACGTCCACAACCACGGCTCTAATACCAGCTGTAATGACCCAAGATCCAGATACCGAGAGTGACCTGATACCATTCGAATCCTGACCCGCCGCCCCCGAGCCGGAGGGCTCAGAAGGGCTAAAACGTGTGTGGAGGTACAAAGAAAGAGGAAATAAAGCAGGACAATTCAACAATTAACAGAAATAAACAACTACAATAGAGTCCTGTCCAACAAAGTATAGTCTAAGGCAGAGAAGCGTACCTAACACCGAGTGAACACTCGGCCGTGCGAGCTGGCAACTAAGAACCTCCGCGCAGCACCCTCGAACCTCGAGGAAGAACCGCCACACCTGAAAAGTAGGGGTGAGCCTCCTATCACTAGCTCAGTAGGGGTCCCGCGGAACCCCAACTGTAAACAACAGCGGTAGCAGAGAGTAGTAATAACAACAGGAACAGCAAACCCGGTGGCCGGTAAAACTTCGACGCTACAGCTACTCCTACAAGAACGGGAACCAACACCCCGATCCCTCGGTCGGGGGACTACCAGAACACGAACCACCCTGGCTACGCTGCCAAGGGAACCATCGCGACACCACTATCGTGGAGGCTCGTCCTCACAGACAAAGGCCAACTCCGATACCGCGCGGTCCGGAACCACGATCACGACCTCATCGTTGTGAACTATCTACCGGCTAGGAAAACCCTCGGTGACGCTAACCGGAAACCCTAGACCTCTACCTCGGGAAACACCTAGAAACTATACATAAAACCACGTCTCGTAAACGAGAAATGGAAACTCGAGTATCTAGAAACTCATGTCATGTGACGGGAGTACCTACCCACCATAAGCAAGGCCGGATGCGTCCACTGATGACTTAGTCTATAGCCTTAGGCGTCTCTTTGCTCACCCCAGGCAGAAACTGAGACATCGCAACAGTAACCAGGAACATAGAACAAGGACTTGCTTGGGTCACGCTCGTCAGCGCGGGTCCGACGCCCCCAACCACGTGTGCACACACAGACAATGCGCCCTAGGTCAGATCCTCCAGCTGGTTCTTCCCAAAAGCCCAGACTCAGGCTACGCGAAGGGGCCCTACGGTAACCAGCCTAAAAATGGCCTCTCTTGGTAAGCCGCTCCACCACTCCCTGGTGGGTCAGCACACGCGTGCTGTAAGAAGGCTACGACTAGTGGGGAGTCACTAACGTGATCATGGAAAGCTACGCACGCACCCATTGCAAGTAACACGGAGTACTAGGTGGCCCAGGGCCACTAGTCTTGAGACAGCCTTCTAAACCTACTAACCCAATGGTCCTTGAGTCACATGACTCAAGTCAAGACCATTGCACATGATGGCACAATGCCGTTAATCTAGCCTAATCCCTAGGTCTGAAACCACGGTAGCATGACTCCCAAGGCAGCTCACAAGCCGTCGAGACCATCCCCTATCTAGGGAAAAGCGGGAAACCTCTAGCCCCAGGCTGGGTGACTGGACTCACAGTCCAAGGGCCAAACTCATGGCCCACTCGGAAAATACTTACCGAAATGCCAATGATGTGTTGAAATAGCCCTCCGCATTCACGTCGATTCACAGTGACTCGATCTAGCGAAAGCACGAAAGCCCGGAACAGATGGGGTCACCCGGACCCTTAAAACCCTTGGGCATGCTAATCGAGGTAAGATGGTACCTCTGGAGACCCAAAAACATAGTCACAGTACCCACGAGACCGAAGGTCGACCACTGGGTCACAAGTGGGTCGAGCGGGGGCCAACACAACGTGAACAGAATACACTAACACAGAAAACTAGGTGGCGGTCTCCCCCTAGACCGTCACCCCCCAGGTGACGGTCTACCCTGGACCGCAAGCCCCAGATAGTGCTCCACTCTGGACCGCAACCTGTCTAAAACACACAATCAAGAAGCGGCCTTCCCCAAGACCACAACAGCTAGTGGCGGTCCTGGAATGACCGTCGCCATCAAGTGGCGGTCAGCCCCAAGGCCGCTACCACACGGGACTCAGGCGACCAGGTAGCGGCCAGCACCTGGACCGCTACCTCCAGCAAGCAGTCATGCCCTGACTGCTACCTCCAGGTGGCGGCCCATCATGAGATCGCAACCTGGAACCAACTTACTGGGCCAGGAAACGGTTCCCATTGGACCGCCTTCACAGGTAGCGGTCTCTGGTACGACCGCTACCTGCTTCCGAGCCCGAAAATGGTGAATCTGGCGGAAAACCCCATTCCACGCCCCGTTCACACCCATGTGAAGGGGAAAACAAAGGGAAACCATTCCCCAGTTTCTCTAGCACCGAGAGGACCCATTTAAACCACAAAAATGCAATCAAAACATGAAATCCGGCTAACACCCCCAAATCACACATTTTAACCCCGGTGGAAATATAAACCCTCTCGGCTTGCCTCGAGCTACCAAACTCGCGGGAAATGAAGTACAGAGGTTAAGGAACCATCCCCCTACCTCCACCAAAGATTCCGCACACCAAGGATGTTGATCTGCCATAAAAATGCCGCACGAACCGCCTTGGCGCCCCGAACTCGCGGCTGAGCTTCGCCGCGCCTCCACTGCCTCGATCCTCGCCCATCCTTGGCCGCACCTCACCCATGTCGCCTCCTCCTCACCCCCGCCTCTCTCCATCATCCGTCGGAGAAGAGAGGGGAGAAAGAGAAAGCGTGAGAGAAGAGAGAGGGAGAGGGAGAGAAATGAGAGATATGGAGAGAGAAAGGGGGTTGGGTTTAAATAGAAAATCTAGAATTTTTGAAAAATACAAAAAATGGGGAAAAATACTCCCCACGATCCTCAGAGAACGCACAACGTGCTGGTAACGTCCCGGAGTTGGAGAACGCAACGGTTCGCCCTACTCGGGGTTCCGAAGGCTCGACAGGTAAAAACACGCGTAAACCATAAAACCCAATCCAGGACTCACAAAAGCGATCTGAAACCCACGGATCCAAATCCGAAAAATATTCAAAAAATTCAGGGCGTTACAATCTCGATCTTCATGGGATAACCGAGACACTCACGAGGTCATGTGTCAACCACTGGCTCACAATCGGGTTGACCGGAGACCATAATGACTCTCGAAACAACACGGCACACTACTCGGTATTATGGCCCTTCCAAACACCCTATATCACGGTCACAGCCCTCATAGGACGTCCAAGACATCCACGTAACAATGGCTAACCAAGGGGTCGAAGACACAACAACCAGAAGCCAAACCAATGCGAAAAAAATACAATAGAATAGGGCAAGTCGACTCACAACACCACTGGGTCGACTCACAGCCCTGGTCAGATCACAATCAACCTTGAAGCCTCGATCACATGATCGTGATCGTCACTTGGGTCGCGATGATCCATTGATACGGTAAAGACATGCGTTGTGATCACACATGATGTGGTACAAACACGCGTCGCGATCACACAAACTCGCGGTGCTCACCTGGGTTGCGATAATAGTCGCGGCCAACACCTCGGGCCAGATAACACGTAGACGCGGCCTCCATCTAGGTCACGTTCACAGAGGATCACGGCCATCACCTAGGTAGCATTCCAAACCACCCTACGGTTCATCTTCCTTCAAGAGACATAGTGCCTGGTTGTTGCGCGTTCAGTGGTTAACGAGACTTACACCCTGGGCGCGTTCTCGTTACGGTGCGAAAATCGTAAAACCTCACAAAACCCGGTCTTTCCACGCCCCAATCATCCCATAACAATGGGGAAACATCTACATACTCGATGCCAACCTTCCACAAGCCAGAAGGGGCCAAACAAACCACAAAACAGCATCAAAAAGGGTGATTTCCTCAAATCAACCCAAAATGACTCACATGGGCAAACGGCCTCATATCGGCACCAAATCACAGGCAATTACAGCCAAACTGGCGGGAATCGAATCCCCACAAACCAGGGGTCCAAATTCTACCATTTAAACTAGAAACCATGGCTTGGAACGGTGATTTCACATCACACCCCAAAAATATGCTTTTTCCCTTAAAAATGAAAAACCCGCTCATACTCGCGCCAATTGGCTTGAAATCATGAGAGGATGCAAGAAACATGTATAGTATCCATCCCCCTACCTCCACCGAAAATCTCGCCCGTCGAAACGGCCAAATGCACGTCGAAAACAATCACACGAACCACGCCGGCACTTCGAATCCACGCTCGGGATCGCGCCAAGTACCACGCTCTATTTCTCGCGCCATCACGCTCCTGGTCGTCTCCACAGCGTCCCTGCCTCATCCACCTCCGCCATGGTCGCGCGCCCGGGGGAGAGGAGAAGAGAGGAGAGAGAACGAAGGGAGAGAGTGAGAGACGTGAGTGTGAGGAGAGAGAGGGTGGAAAGGGTTAAAAGGAAAAGAAAATTAAGAAATTATGAATATTTTTGAAATCTAATTTTTTACCCGAAATTCCATTATTGGGTCCCTTAGTGCAGGAACACGGATCTAGAGGGGGGGTGAATAGATCTCTCTACTAAAAATATGTCCAATCAAAATCTTAAACCTACTCGTAGCAGAATTAGCAAGTTTAACAAGATTGGGGAATTTAAACTAAGCTGGATAAACTTAATTCACTCAATCTCACTGAGCTCACATGATTGTGTAAACAGATTAGACAGAGAAGCACACAATCACACAATTCAAACCATGAGACACGGGAATTTTTAAGGTGGTTCGGGACAACGACGGGCTCCCTATGTCCACCCCTCACCAAACCGGTGAGGCTTTCTCCACACGCTGTGAATGCAGTAAACACGGGGATTTCTCCCCACACAGACAGGGTAAAAACCCCAAACCACACGTTGCGAATGCAGCAATACACGGGGATTTCTCCCCATACACACAGGGCAAAAACCCCAACACACACGCGATATGCTCCGCACCAAACGACGCACAAGCGCCAACACAAACCACTCGGAGAAACCATTCTCCGAACCCACACACAGAATAATCGATCAGAAATGGATACAATAAACCCAAAACAACTTCTAAATACTGAACCAAAGAACATATATGAAAAGTAAAGCTCCCCCTTCTCCGATTCTTCCAGTTCTTCTTGGCTCGTCGTCGGATGATCACGATTTCGGCGTCATCTTGTTCCTCTCCTCGAGCCGCTTCTTTTTTTCTTCTACCGCGAGCTCCAAATCTTCATGGATGTAGATGATAACCACCTTGCAAGAGCTCCTCTTCCTTTTCCCACTTTTCTTCACCTACAAGAAAAGGCAAATAAGCATAAAGGTTCTATATACTTCAAAACTCGGAGTTCACAATCATATATATAGAGGAAAGGCCAAATGACTCATATAACCCTCCTAAAACATGTTAGAAACACCCTCACAATAGTAGGAACTATTAGGGGGTAGTTTGGTAAAGTTTCATAGGGTTTAGAATGAGTTTTAGCACTTTACGGAACTCTCGTTCCAGAAGGGTCGACCCTCGGGCAAATAGAGGTCGGCCAGACCAAAATAAACACCCTAGCTCACAGGGGTCAGGTCGACCCTTGCAGTGGGTCGACCCCAGGGGTCGACCCCTGTAGGCAAGCTCACTAAAATAGTTTCTGTCATGTACAGAAACTTGAAGGTCGACCTCATGGGTCAACCCCTGTCAGTAAAGGATACAAAAACACGTTAAACCTCCATTAATTCATGGGAAAACAAATGATTAAATATTGCCATAATCCCATGATGATCAACCATGAATTTTCATCCTGAAAAACATGATAAAGCACGAGGTTAGATGAGAATCAAAATACTTGCAACAAGCATTAACATTTAGAACTTGTTCACATCAAAATACATCATTGAACCCATTCAAACATATTTTAGACTTCTCATATCAACCAACAAAAACACATTCCACCATATGACAAGGTTTTGATGTGTTGAACATGAATCTCTCATTCAACCAAATATGATGACATGAGAGCTCAACCATTCAATCACTTTCATATATCTTTCATAATTTCAACATCAAGATGCTTCAATACCAAAATGTTAACAATCATGCCAAATGCAAAGCATGGAGAAAAGCATGGGAACACATTTATTCAAATGGTATTCTTATTGACAAAAACTAACATTCATGAAGCATTGTTTTCACAAATAACATTGTCATAAACATAGAATCCTCAAATCGCATGCATCACACGCATCACACACATTAGTAAATATCTGTTCGCGCTGGTTTGTGTCATGCCGATGACCGGGGTGAAGGAAGGGATACAGTGGGGAAGAAAAATACGGGAGTTTGATGTATCTCGGGTATCCTCCTTACGGTTGCATGCCTCTCACGGCGGTATCGGGCACTCTCCTTTCACAGAAAGTCAAAAAGGGTCGAATGGCACAGAAATGTCGGGATAAGGGTTAACCGGATAGGGTGCGGGCGTGCCAGTCGATTTCTCGACAATCACTCATGGAACCAAGGGTTGACCGGGGAAGTGCTACCAGGGCGCGGCACGTGGGCTCGGGCGATCGGGCGACACGTGGAGAAAAGGGGTTCCACGGGTGCGAGTGCGTAGGTGATTGCGGGAATCATGTGCTGGACATCTTTCCCCATCGGACGCAAGCAATCAGTGTTTATTTACATCGGATTGAATCTGAATACCTTCGTTCTGAGCTGAAGAAAAGTATGTATATATGTATGAAGCCGTGGGTAGAGGGCCATGGGCATTCAGCAGCTATGGGTGCGTGTTAGACCGACGGGGGTTTATTGGGGTTAGGGTGTTAGGCACGGATGCCGAGTGGCGTAGGTAGGAAGCTGGGGGCCCGAATGCGGGCACTTGTATTTTACTGGCTTTATGATGAGCCACATGGGCTTTACAAGCAGGCATAAGTGGCCAAAGTACAACTGGCGCAAGCCGCGGGACAATTCTGACACGTGGGTTGGTCCCCGGGTCATTGCGTGACAAAGCGGATATCCACGTGTTTTACAGGGACTCTTTACAGAGGAGTTGGTGTCGGTCCGACTGCCTTGGTGGCCAGAGCGGACACGGATTGGCGCCTGGTGGAGGTCGAACACGGCTCGAGGTGAGCGGTCGGGTTCGGGTCTTGGACGGCGAGTGTTGTCATACTGGAGAGTCGAGGTCGGCCCCGGGGCTATGATTCCTGGGCTAGAGGTCCGACCAGACTTGATTTGATAATCTGAGGGGCCGACGACTGACTGGGAGGTGGATGGTGGGCACGTGGTTCCGTGTCGAGGCCCGACACTGTATTATAATGCACCCTACTTCACTGTCGTAAGTTGATGTACACGGGTGGACTCGGGATGCGGGCGTATTTGCCGTTGGCGTAGCCATCTTACATGCGGCGAAGGTGGGCTTGCTGTGAGACGGCTAAACACCGCGTGAGGGGAGTACGTGGGACATACGCTCGGTTTGTGTGAGCCGACTAGCAAGCCAACTGCGCGCGCACTTGTCTTCTTACATTCCCGACCCTTGCCGAAGGCCTCGGGGGTCCGACGGTGTGACAATTAGGCCGGGGGAGTTTGCTCGTCCGTCCATGTGTTCTTGTCTTGCTTCATGCCTCCATGAGCTTGTAAGGGGGGCAATTTATAGGAAGTTGAAGGGGTGGGGGTGGGGTTTAGGCGGACCAAGTTGAGGGTCCAACTTGGTCCGGGTAAACCCCCTAAATAGTGTTTTTATTTTATTTGATTTATATTTTTTGTGTGTTTTTGTGTGTGTAATGGAGTTGAGGGGATGGGGTTTAGGCGGACCAGCCCAAAGGGCTGGGCTGGTCCCCCCAAACCCCTCCTCCAGGGGGGGTTTAGGCGGACCAGCCCCATGGGCTGGTCTGGTCCGCCTAAACCCCTCTTCGGAGGGTAAAATTCCTTTTTTTTATTATTGGATGGGGTTTAGGCGGACCAGCCTAAGGGGTCCAGGTTGGTCCGCCTAAACCCTTCCCCAGGGGGGGTTTGGGCGGACCAAATGGTCCTTTTTTTATTTTAAAAATCTTTTTTTATTATCCAAGGGGTTTAGGCGGACCGGCCTGGGAGTCCAGGCTGGTCCGCCTAACCCCCCCCCCCCCTTGGGGGGTTTAGGCGGACCAGCCTAGGGGCCCAGGCTGGTCCGCCTAAACCCCTCCCCAGGGGGGTTTGGGCGGACCGAGTTGGAAGAGAGAGAGGGGGGAGTGGTCCCACCTCTATAAAATTGGATTTTTGGTTATTTTTCTTCCTAAATTGGCTAAGAAGAAAAGGACAGGAGGATACTAGAAGGATACTGGTTGACCGGCCACGTGCGTGTGAGGGACGCGGGTATTGTGATTGATGTAATCCCGGGGCTTCATCTTCGCGAGTTCTTCCACGTACGGGTACGACGAACGAACCTTGCACAAACCTCGGTCCGCAAGATTGAGAGTTTGCATGAACTGGGTCTTGGGAGGGTCGTAGGGCCTCCGGGCTGAGGAGAGGGTGCGGCCCCTCGGGGAGTTCGCCCTCCCCGGGGGCTCGGCCACGCCCTGGGGAAAACTGGCCCCGGGCAGAGCCGCAGCCCCGAGGGATGGCCCCCAGGGGTCTTCCTTCATCGTCGGGGATATCCTTTAAAGAATACGAGTCTCAGGATATTGGAATGGCCCATGGGAGCCGTTGTTCTTTGAGTCGTAGTGGCCGCCCGCAAGGTGTCCGGGTGAATGCCCGACACACCCCGAGTTGCCGAATGGGCCGCGTAGGTGACCGATGGCCCTTGGACTTAGCCTAGGGCCGAGGGTAGAAGTCCATAAGGGCTGGGAGGAGGCACCTTGGGCCCATGGGCCTCACCTCGTGTTGTGTGCCACGTTGTACGGTGGGTTGGCAGGGTAGTCTCAGGTTGGCCCAAGAGCTAAAGTTGGGTGGCATATTGCCACGTGTCTGAGGGTCAGGGGTGGCCCCGACTTGCTAGGGGGTCATTGTAGGACCCAATTAGTGCACTGGAACTACGGGGTGGCCAGCGGGTTGGTGTAGAAGGGTTGAAATATGTGCACCTACAAGGTGTTCGGCAGAATGCCGAACACACGTGTGTGAGCCGTGCACACGTACTGCGGGCCTCTCGAGCCTGTGGTTGACATATTCGGGTCTCCCTTTGACCTAGGAGGGTTGAAAGAAGGCATTCCGGGGCAGGCCCCTGGCCTTTTCACTGGGTGCCACGTGGCGTGGCTTGCAGTCGCAGTGTCCCCGGGATGGCCCAGGTGGTCGTGTAGAATGCGGGCAAAGTCCGCAACTTATGAGTCGGGAGTGGTCCCGATTGATTGCTTGTGCCGCCGTATACCTTGGCTAGTGGGTTGGGGCCGTTGGTCGGGCCCTCTGGGTTATCAGAGAGGCCGGGTAGCCCGTGCCTTGAAGGTGTTCAAGGAAATTCCCGAACCCTTATTTCTGAGTATTTTGTCGGGAAATAGTCCGAGTATAATAAATGCCCCCCACGGGGCGTGCGTCGGAGGCGGAGATGAGGGCGTACGGCCCGTGAACCTCTCCTTCTAAGTTTTTGTAGTTGCATTTTGATGCTTCGGATACTTGTGCTTTATTGTATTGTTTGTGTTGAATTTCTGGCACGCTGACCATTTTTGGTGCTATGTCTTGCAGCTATGGCACGATTTGGTAGGGACGAGAGGGTCCCAAGGCGTGTGGTCCGGCAGGAGGACCACTGGGTGAGGAGGACCGAGTGGCTCATGCCCCCTTTGGGTCAGCCAGTCATTATCATGGCTTATGTGGAGCAGCTCGACTGGGGGCACACGACTGTGGCTGAGGGCCCTGTTGGTGAGCACGGCAGCAGAGTTGGGATTGTGGAGTTGGCCCGCGCGTCAGAGGCGGGCGGGCTTTACACTTATGATCGCAGCGGCGGCTACCCAGTGGAGTTTCCTCTGGATCGTCACTTGTTTGAGTTCATCAGACTCTTTGTCCCGTCGGGCATAGAGGAGAGTGACTCTCGGGTTGCTGGAGCCCGTTGCCGACTAGAGCGGGCGATCTTGGTGGGCCGAGACAATTTGCACGGAATCGTCCTTTGCGACTTTTTGAGTTTCTCTGTGGACTATTGGAGGCAAAGTCAATTCCCCAGTGTTGAGTGCCTGGGTTTTTTCAACAGAGCAGACCAGTTCGGAGTCCGCACTGGAGTGATGGGTCCCGCTTCCTGGGATTTGCACGGACACCACCGAGTAGAGACAGAGGGCAGTCCGGGATTAGCACTGGAGCCATCAGGGCTAGAGTACGCCGGGGAGGGCTATGACGACCACAGCCTTTTGTCCAGGATTCTACGACAGACTGCCGTTAGCTGGTATGGCCATTGGGTGGTAATTTCGTCACACAGATACCGCCAGGGAGCTATTGAGTGGTTGATGGGCATAGTACACCACTACGGGGTGTTGCTAGGCCTAGCTGATATCCGATATGCAATGACTGCGGCTCTGTATGGGTATCCTTGCTACACGGGGCTTCTACAGGTGCTGGCAGAGCGCTTCAACCGTAGGTGGAACATCGTGGCAACGGCTAAGGGAGAGACCTCGTTAGACTTGTGGTCCCTGTACATGATCTCTGGGTTGCCGATCAGCGGCGAGGGGTACGAGAGGTAGTGCTAGATGACCTCCATCGTAGCCACACCGACGGGCATGGACGATACCGGGTTTCTTACAGCTACCAGTATTTACTGAAGACCTGGAGGGATTTAGCCCTGGCCGGGAGAGAGAGAGCAGCACAGACTCCCAGGTGCCGTTGAACGTGTGGGTTCGCCACTTTTACAACGGACCTTTCTGCTTTCACCAAGAGTTTGCTAGAGACCAGACTCTGTGGGATGAGTACACAAAGGTGGAGCTGCGCTTCCAGACATACACGAGGTATATCTACGCACCACAGGAGGGGTGGAACCCCCAGAGGCTGCCAGACGTGACCCACCTGGCCGCGTACTTGGCATACTGGTTGGCGACGTTCGTGGTCCCACACGGGGAGGATGGCCAGCTGAGAGTAGAGCTATTATGGCCTACATGCCAACTGGCAGAGGGACGGAGGCTGGCCTTAGCCCCGGTGGCTTTGACCAATGTTTACAAGGGACTGGGGGTACTGGCGGTGCACCCGGATCCACGCGAGCGGAGCCTGCTTCTATCGACCCACTACCTCAGTTCGTGGGCTGGCCTATTGTTTCCAGGGTTGGTGTCTCGCGTGTCTGTGGTGAACCAGGTGGCACCATTGTTGTTTAGCTTCACCGGGTAGGCCAGGAGAGTCTTGTGTTACTTTCCCAGCAGGGGCGAGGAGGGTGTTCCCTTTGACGGTGCCATGAGGGACTCCCACCTGATTCTGGTGCCTTCGAATGGCGGGGCGGCCTATGCCCTTCCTTACCAGCGGGACCCGGATACGGCACTGTACACAGAGTGGGTGATGAGCACCTAGCCAGCGGTGCTGCCTCTACACCGGTCCGTGATGAGCTTCTTAGAGCCGTACTACCCGCACAGGTTCGCTCGGAACTTCGGGTACGACCAGGGGATTCCTCCGAACCAGGAGTTCCCTTTGGCGGGTCGTTAGTACAAAGACAGGGACACCCATTTGCTAGTTGCGGCATGGTGGGACTTTTACTGTCATCGAGAGCCGGAGCGACTGCCGATGCATGTGCCGTGACACCGGGGACGGTTTGACGTCCACTATGCCAGGTGGTGGTTCGAGCATAGTCACCAGTATCGGTAGAAGGCCTCAACTATCCTGAAAGCCGAGGAGACCCGCATCTTGCGGGGGGATCTGCCCCTCATCGCGCTAGATGACGGGTACATGCGGGCCCTCTTCTCTCGGATCCGCCGGGAGGTGGAGCGGCTGGCGCCGCAGGCGCCTGTGGAACGCACTAAGTTTCGTTGGTTTCATGAAAATATCAGGATATTCTTTTATCGGTCTATCGGTTTATCTAGTGCGAGGGTGTGCCAGTCACCTATGTGACAATGTGTTCGGGCTTCAAGACTGGAGTGGTCCGAAGCCCGGGGTGCGCTCCATCTGACTAATCAGACGATTGTGTAGTTCGTGTCGGGACCAAAACCCGCCGCGCCGTAAAGGTCACGGCATTATTTACATACCCTCCCCTCGGAGAGGGGAACACCCTTGATTAATCGTCGGGAATCGGGGCCTCATGGCCAAGAAACTATATCGAGAGAAACAAGCCGATAGCGGTCTCGAATCAGTCGGAAAGCCCTATGTCTAGGGAAGCAAGCATTCGGAAGATGTCGGTCACTCAAGGGACCATTTTGATATTCGGACGAGCGTCCGGCTTCAGAGAATCGTGATCGTCACGGGGAAAGCTGGAGCATATGTATGCCGGGGTATGGCAAATTTATTGTTCAAAGGGACGGGAAACGTTCAGTTAAATCCTGGTTAGAGCGGTCGGAAACCGATAAGTTTGTCGGCCCAGTGCAAGATCAAGCTACGACCATACTGCGGTGGGCCCCCCGCGGTCGAAGTCGGGCTCGCGTGGGCATCGTCAATGTTTCCGGTGCCAAGGGGGCAACGGGAGGATGTCCTGGGACAAGATCTGAGAACCAATATGCGTTCGAAGAGAGCGGGCTATAGGCCGAGGATATGGGTCAAGCAATGACCATGATCGGGGCAGACCCGAGGTCTAAGCATGGCCCACATAGGCCTTATTGATATTCCCATGTATAGGGTCCGGGGATGACGAGATCCTTCTCGTCCCATTCAGATTTTGTCGGTCACTCATGGACCCCTTTATGTTCGGACAAAGGTCCGTGTTTGTAGCATAAGAGACGGTGACAAATCGTACAAGTACCTACCATGAGTACGGCAAGTTTAATACAAATGCGAGATCAGATCCCAGTATATGCATGTCGGTCACTAACGGACCATTCAGCATTCAGACGAAAGTCCATATTCGAAGCATCGAAGGTAACAATAAAGACATTCAGATATCTGCCGTAGGTACGGCACATTTCATGTGGGTGCGGGATCGGATCCCAGAAGAAGTGGGTCAAGCTGATGAACTATCGGCCCAAGAGGTGCACGGATCATGACCATGTCGGGAGTCCCGAGGTCCACGTCCGATACCACAAGGCATCATTGAGTTTCTCTTCGCACTCAGTCTGGGGGAGCGGGTTGTTAAGTGTAAAGCCAAAACTCGGCAACATGCGCCCTCGCACGCGGATCGACCTGCGCGGTCAAGTCGCGGGGTTCGACCTGCCCGGTCAGGTCATGGGGGTCAAGGGGGCAACGCCCCTTGCGGGGGTTTCCGGGGGCAGCGCCCCCGGAACAAAATTTGGATTATAGTGGAGGGGAGACTTTTGATTAGTTTTCTATTAACTTGAATTGCATGTTTTCTTTTATTTTCTTGATCACCTTCTTTCTTCCAGGCACGCCGGATTGAGGAAGCAAAGGGGATGGGGCGTGCCGGATTAGTATCAAGAGGAGTGGCGCGCCGGTTTAAGTGTATTAAGAGGGGCGCGCCGGTTAAGGATATTAAGGGGGGGGGGGGCGCTCCGGTTCAAGATGTTAAGGGGGGGCGCGCCGGTTCTATGGCAAGAAGGAAGAGGTTCCAAGGATGCGCCGGAATAGGCAATGAACAGTATAGTGCGCCGGTTTAATGGGCTAATGCAAGGGGGCGCGCCGGATAGCTGCAAGGAAAATAAAGTGGGTTTTGAGTGTGGGGTTAAACCGGTGCGGGGGGGGGGGGGTAGCACGCCGGATTAACCCATGCCGGATGAGGGGGCGCCGGATTAAGCATTGTATAGCTTCCTTTCAACCCGTTTATGCTCTGTTTCTTCTTTCCTTCAACTGCAAGTTGATTTATTGATTGGTTTGTTCATCTTATTGATGGATTATGTTTGTGGAAAGAAGATTTAAGTGTTTTAAGTGTTTGTTCAGGTGGATTATCATGATGATCCGCGTGTTTTATCAGAATAGTTTGTGCAGGAACTCAGAGATTTAGTTTGTTTCAGTGGTTTCGAGCATATGGTCTTCTTACTCCTAGAAAGCTTAACTTGCTCGTTTGTTCTTACATGTTCTTGCCCTGGCGAAATTTGGGCAGCATCTCCCCCGGACTGAAGCTTGCCAAAGAGCAATGGGGAACACCAAACGGATTACTCCGGGGTGAACCTCAAAATGTAGACCTCACGGCGGTCCGATAACCCAAGTGTGAGTGTGGAAAAGCTCGAGGACTAGCCTTCAAGAGCTCTCACGACTCACGGGTAATGATCCCTCAAAGGGGAACAAGTGGGGAAGGAGATCAGAAACACTGGAGGCCAAGTAGAAAGGGGGGGGGCTACAGCCTGAACGTATTCCGAAGGGGGAGAAGAAGATGCAACATATCAAAAAAAGAGGATCTCCCGAAGGATCGTTTTCATTTCACCACAAAGGGGTGCAAATACATGGGCTCTTCATGCATCTAAAGAAAAGAACCAAAGGGAAGAATACATCGGAGGAAAGAAAAAGAAACAAGGGGGGAGGGGAGATATGTATCTCCCTCACCTCACTCTCTGCTCTCTCCTTCTCTTTTCTCACTTAACTTCACTCTCATAGGAACGCTGGCTTCGGGCTTCAAGGGGTTTCTCTCAGAAGAAGACTTCCACTTTTCAGGCTTCCGAGAGTTGTTCAACCCTTCCAACCAGATTTAAGCTTCGCCTGGGCACTCCTTTTATAGGGGCCGGAGGCCCTGTTTTGGAGGGATGCCCTCTGGATTTTTCTTCCTCCCGTTGGTTCCTTGTTTCCCGCAACCACCACTGCTACTGGTGACGTTGCCCTGCTGCTGCTGTCGACGTTACCTCCGCCGAGGCTATAGTGTGACCGGGAGGGGGGGCAGAGGCATGGCCTCCCCCTCCGCTGGCATGTCCACCACGAGCCACGTTGCCTTCATCATTTGCAGGAGAATGGCCGGCCGGCCGATGGAATGAGCACAAGGCGGGATGGGGCTCGAGAACTTCCATTCACGGCATATGCTCGGTTGCCCTCCGGATCGAAGTGGGAGTTTTAACCACTTCAGGCTTGTTCGTCATCATGCCGTTCCCAGGAAACAGGGGACCGCATTGATGACGGGATGGCTTCACTGCACGCCGGATAAAGGCCTCAGAGAAAGGCTTGTTTTTAAACTAAGCACGCCATATTAGCACTCCAAAATGGGCGCGCCGGTTTAGTGCATTCAAAGGGGTGGCCCTTTACCAGGAGCGCGCCGTTTTAACATAAAGGGAGTGGCGCCATTTTAACAAAAGCAAGGGAGTTCATGGGGCGCGCCGGACTAGCGTCTTGTAAAGGGGCACGCCGGATTAAGCATAAGCAAGGGGGCATGCCGGTTTAAGGACCATGCAAGGGCACGCCGGTTTAGACTTCGTCTCGGCTTCGCGGCTATTCGGATGGATGCTTATCCTCCTGTATTGCTTTAGTCATAATGCACCGTCGTCGGGGTGTTTAGTTCAGGGCCTCTGCATCCCGATTTGGAACTTCGAGTGATCCCCGGCGCGTGTCGAACACATGTTCGAATTCCCGAGTTTCTTTTGATTCAGCCTTTGGCAATGCTGACTGGAGAGCCGGGGCTGTCTCTTCAACACGAGGGGATTCTTTGTCGGGTGACGGAGCACCGGGTAGGTATTCGTCCTGCTTGGAGGGGGCACAGGGTTTATTCAGCCTTTCCGTCTTCGACTTGCTCTCGAGTGCTGAGATGTGCATGCCGCATGATCATTATCATTTTTTTTCATTTTTTTTGACGTCAACAAATGCCCCCCTCTCGTGCCGAGGCGCACCGTCTGCAGGACGGAGCGGCAACGGGGCACTGAAGCCCCTCCGGCAGGCGCGGGCAGCGCCTGGAGGTACTGGAGCCAGGGCGTCTCGACCCGGGACATCGAGGACTTGGTGGACCCAGTTTCTAGCTGACTGCGGGTTCGAGCAGAGGGGTTCACTAGACCAAGTGCTCCCCGAGGGGAGCTTTGCAGACATGGCGATCGACGACGGGAGGCGTCATATTGCCCATGCGATTGGGTCAGCCAGACCTGTGGAGCTTGTGTCCCTTATCGAGTGCGCCAACAACCTGAGGGACGTGAAGGAAGTGGTGATGGGGACATCGCTTACCACTTCCCATTTCTCCATGGGTCCTGATGATCGCCATTGTGTTCGTCTTGATTTCTTGAGTCGAGTTATGTAATTTTCATATTTTTCTGGAGTCATATCATTGTAATTTTTCTTTTATTTGAGTCAAGTCCCTAGGTTAATGAGTCATCTACCTAAGTTTATTATCATTATGTAGTTAGATTGGTTAATGGGCCCAGTTATATGGGCTTGGCCCAGGGGCACCCCTTTCCCCCTTGGTTAGTTGTCATTAGTCCAAAAGTCAGGGACTTATGTTGAATTGTGGGATTCCTATAAATAGGACCCCAATCCTACCAGTTAAAGCTAATGAAGATTTGATAAAGTTTGCCAAAGCAATTGTGCATCTCTCTCTCTCTCTCTCTCTCAAGAAGGGGTGACCCTTTCTCTCTCCTCTCCCCTCTCTCTCTAGGTCGACCAGCCCTCTCTCTCCTCCCCTTGCCACCTCATCCTCCACATCAGCCCTCCCCACCCTTTCACCTTCCCAAGGCCATTAACCCCCCCTTTACTCCCACCACTCCCCAAGCAACCCTTCCCCTTCCCCATACTACCTTCCATCTTCCCAAGAGGAATCCCCACTTCCCAAGCAACTCTTCCCCTCCCCAAGGCAACCCCTCCCCTTCCCTAGGCCTCCATTAAACACCTCCATTAACCCTCCACCCAAATCAAAGAGAACCCTCCCCATTTCCCCAAGCTACTTGCACCCCCATCACCCCACCACCTCCCCCTTGGCCATTTGCGCACCCAGCCCCTCTCCCTGCTAGCTCCGCCCCTGGCCTCCACCTCACCACCCCTCCCACCTCCCAAACCACTCCCCTCCACCAAAGCATCCATCTCCCTCACCCCTCCACCAAAGAAAACCACCCCCCCACCCTTTTCTCTCTTCTCGTTTGCATACAGTAGAAGACTTGCAGATCAGCACCCTGTTGCAGCATCGCCCACGACCTCATCCGGATCTTCTGGGGGAGTGGCCTACATAAACGGAAAGCTCTTCCAGTCTGCTTCGCCACCGCGTTGGTCTCGTCCCCATCTGAGGTCTGGGCTGCCCGGGAGGCCCGATCTCCCCCAACTGTGCAGAATTCCTCACACCGAGTTTCTGAACCATAAGAGAACCTGTACCACGAAGAACCGCAGAAGAATCAGGCCACGAGCTCTTCTCCAAAGTTCTTCCTCGTCCAGTCCACTTTCAAAATCAAGAAGCGGAACTTTGTTCAGCATCCGTGGGCCGAAGTTACCATTTCTTCACCTCGGCTGCGCGGGTCTGCCTCCCACAGTCTGCAACGACCATCCTTCACTATTCTGCGTCCCCCAGTCCTCTCCCACATCAGACGGCTTCCCTGTCAGTTTTGCTGGGAAGAGGGCTCGTCCACGGTTCCAGAAACTCTGGCGATTCAAGAATCGGAGTCCAGTAGCTGTCGGGGCAGCCTCTGTAACCTGCTACTAGGAACCTAAAGCCGCCTTCCCCAGATTATGTCACTCTATTCAACTCCCCATCCGGACCAGCATCGACATCAAAAGAATTCTACAAAATTCTGAGGCATCCTAGCTCCAGTTACGAAGATTTCCCCTCTAGTCGCATCATCAGCAGAATTCCGGACTAGAAGTTACGACCTCAACAGTGACTGTCAGTCATTCGTCGCAGAGTGCAGGCAGATTCGACTTCGGCTTCTCCTTTCGCAATTTCGGCGAATCTCCCCTCCCCACCTGGCCGGCTTACCGCCCCTCCCTACGTGGAGGTAGTGTTTGCATGTATATCAACATCCCCACCCCAAGTCCACCCTCCTGTGTGAGGTGTAGTGCTTGTATTAAACAGTATTCAAGCTTCATCAGCGCAGTGTGCGGGGATCTCACACTTCCCCGCTCGCCCATCGTCTCCGAACGAGGTTGGTTTCTTCAAACAAACCAGGTTAGCCTCTACCCCTGCTCCCCTAGTATCTGTTTGTTTAATATCCGTCAAGCTAGTCCGCTGGCTAGTAAGAGAGTGCCCGTTCCCGGATCCACCATCCTGAGTGGTCATCGTGGATAATAGTGAGTGAGTGACCTTGTGCCCCCAAGGCACCCGGCCGCCCTTGATTGTGGGCATCATACCTTCGGGAGGGTGAACCTTAGTTGTGCTGGCCCTCTACCAGCAAGGGTCTTTCTCCCCTTTCCAAAAGGAACTTAAACAGGTAACCGAAGACTATGAGGCTCCACTAGATTGGGAAGAAGAATATGAATCACAGTGTCATGGGTTAGACCGGGAAGTTCCCATCCCAGGTGGAAGAAGCATCATGACTCACTCCACCCTCACCACTCAAACCCACGTGGACCCCATGTCCACCCCTCCACCTAGGCCCGTGACAGCCACCATTCCCCAATCCAAAGTTACTCACCCAACCCACCTTCCACTTCCAACTCCTATCCTACCCAAACCTAGTCCCCCGCTACTTCCACTCCCAACCCCAAGCCAAGTCCGGCCTCACTCACCACCCCGGGTACACCATGCACCAACCGTCATCACCCCACCCCCAATAGACCTTCCCATTCCCTTGAGAGAGGAGACCACAACCATCCACATGGGAGTAGATGCTAGTCCGGAACCCATCCCCATCCTTGAGGAAACCCAAGTTCATATCTATGGTGAGGAAGAATCACAAATGTCCCCTTCACATAGCTTGGACCCCCAAGAGCCACAAGCCTTCACAAATAGCACCATAATCATAGAGGGGCCCCTAGCTAGATGGCTAAAGGAGAGACCACTTCACCCCATCATGTCCTATGTTTACCCACCCATGGAGCAAAACCTTCTCATTGTACCCTTATCCACCTATCACACCACAATCCAATCATCCTATCAAGTGAAACATTAGGGGATCTTCTTAAGGGTATAGTTTGGCAAATGGAACTAACTAGCATGTTGACCACTGTAGCCAACCAACCTAGAAGCCTTGACCTCCTACACCTATGTGTCGGGTCCATCTCCTCGATATACACTGTGGGTTGCTACACTAGCGACCTTCTTTTATTCCTCCCAACACCCGAAGAGCCCGATGCTATCCGTGAATTAGAGTTGCTTATTTCGGGTAGGATGCCAACCCCTCCATTCATGGCCAACCAACCCGCCAAGGACTTCGGTTCAATTACTTCATTTGAGGAGGAGGACTCACCATCATTTGAAGACCTTAAGGAGATAGAATACCCCTTCCTTGGTAACACATTCCATGACCCCTTTGATCCCTCCCTATGGAAGACATTGAACCTATGGGACCTAGCCGCCTTACCCACCACCCACTCCCTCCTACCCTCACCCACCATGTTGAACCCAACCCACCCATTCCACTACTTAGTTCACACTATGAGAGCCATGACCGAGGGTGACATCCACCTAGGAAATGAGGAAGTGACCTATCCCAAAATGTCCACCTTCTTGGACCCCTTCGACCCCTATGAGTGGAAACCCCCAAATCCACCCCCACCTAAAGATGGGACCATCTTGATTGTAATGCATGTGCCACAACATTTTGCCCCACCTGGTAGGGCTAGTCATCTCATTTGTGTCACATACACACTAGGTCCAGTGCATGACAGGTTCACATTTGGATATGTAGGTCCACCTCCATTCATCATCCATCTTATGCATGATAGGAGTCTACATGGAAGTCCAGGTCCTCCGGCATTCATTGCACCCATACCTGATAGAGCCACATTTGGACATGCTGGTCCTCCCCCACTCTTCATCCACCTCAGGCATGATAGGGCCATTTGTGGCTGCCCCGGTCCACCTAAGTGCATCAAGGTCCACATGGTTTCTAAGCATGATAGGTCAATTCATGGATGCCCTGGTCCTCCTAAGTCTGTCAAAACCAATCTAACACTTGATAGGGCTGAATTTGGTTGTCCAAGCCCTCCCTTCATTTCTATAGGATCATCATTCATGACATTGCATGGTAACATTCGCAAACACAACAACAAGAGCAGCAAGGTTCTTAAGGAATTAGCCGATTCCCACTGTCGCCACCAAGAAATCCATGTCGGTGATTTTGTGATGGTGAGGACTGAGATTGTCTCAAAACTAAGGTCTCGTGGAGCAGGCTCCTTTCAGGTGTTGAGGCGCCTTGACACAAATGCTTATGTGTTCGACCTCCCCGAAGGGTACGGAGTAAGCCCCACTTTCAATGTGGCTGACCTGGTGCCCTACAAGGGTCCCACGGTGACACCCAGTGAGGAGATCTAGCCTATCCCACCCCTTGAGAGAGCCCCCACACCAACAAGAGCTCCATCTAGCCAGAGAAACCAGCGTGATCAAGTGGAGCGGATATTAGATGAATAGATCACTACCACACGAAGCAAGGCGTATGAGCGATATCTGGTTAGGTGGAAGGGACGACCACCTTCGGTTGACGCCTGGGTGATTCGGGAGGATCTCCAGCAGCTGGATCCTGACCTATCGGAGCAGTACCACAGCAGGGTGGACCCTTACTCGACAGAGTCGAGTTCTCTGCACCCCGGGAGTATGATGGGGACATCGCTTACCACTTCCCATTTCTCCATGGGTCCCGATGATCGCCATTGTGTTCGTCTTGATTTCTTGAGTCGAGTTATGTAATTTTCATATTTTTCTGGAGTCATATCATTGTAATTTTTCTTTTATTTGAGTCAAGTCCCTAGGTTAATGAGTCATCTACCTAAGTTTATTATCATTATGTCAGTTAGATTGGTTAATGGGCCCAGTTATATGGGCTTGGCCCAGGGGCGCCCCTTTCCCCCTTGGTTAGTTGTCATTAATCCAAAAGTCAGGGACTTATGTTGAATTGTGGGATTCCTATAAATAGGATCACAATCCCACCAGTTAAAGCTAATGAAGATTTGATAAAGTTTGCCAAAGCAATTGTGCATCTCTCTCTCTCTCTCTCTAGCTCACTCTCTATCTCTCTCTCTCTCTCTCTCAAGAAGGGGCGACCCTTTCTCTCTCCTCTCCCCTCTCTCTCTAGGTCGACCAGCCCTCTCTCTCCTCCCTCTTGCCACCTCATCCTCCACATCAGCCCTCCCCACCCTTTCACCTTCCCAAGGCCATTAACCCCCCCTTTACTCCCACCACTCCCCAAGCAACCCTTCCCCTTCCCTATACAACCTTCCATCTTCCCAAGAGGAATCCCCACTTCCCAAGCAACTCTTCCCCTCCCCAAGGCAACCCCTCCCCTTCCCTAGGCCTCCATTAAACACCTCCATTAACCCTCCACCCAAATCAAAGAGAACCCTCCCCATTTCCCCAAGCTACTTGCGCCCCCATCACCCCACCACCTCCCCCTTGGCCATTTGCGCACCCAGCCCCTCTCCGTGCTAGCTCCGCCACTGGACTCCACCTCACCACCCCTCCCACCTCCCAAACCACTCCCCTCCACCAAAGCATCCATCTCCCTCACCCCTCCACCAAAGAAAACCACCCCCCACCCTTTTCTCTCTTCTCGTTTGCATACAGCTGAAGACTTGCAAATCAGCACCCTGTTGCAGCGTCGCCCACGACCTCATCCCGGATCTTCTGGGGGCGTGGGTGACATCAACGAAAAGCTCTGCCAGTCTGCTTCGCCACCGCGTTGGTCTCGTCCCCATCCGAGGTCCGGGCTGCCCGGGAGGCCCGATTGTAGACACGCTAAAATTGACATTATTTTGAGTATATTTCATATTACCGTGCAATGCCCCATTTGACCCTCAAATTAGCTTGTTTGAGTGGTTTTTCCCACTTTTCTTGAATTTCCCATATTTTCCCCTATTTTTCCTATTTTTTTGGATTTTTTGGCATTTATCTCCATTTTTATGATTTTATGAATTCACGCCTTGATCCAGGGCGCGTTTTGATTCACGACCGGACCTAGGGCGCCTTTTAAAGAAGTGACGACCTCTGGAAAGGGCGTCAATTCCTGGCATTATCCAATTTTTGAAAAAGAATAAATGTTTGAAAAATGTTAATTAACGCCCTTCTTTGGGGCGTGTTTCAATTGACGCCTCTCCTGGAGGCGTGTTTTAGAATTTCCAAATAAAAGAAATATTTATTTCCAAAATTGATCTGGGAGTTGACGCTCTTGGCCAGGTCGTGTTTTGAATTAACGCCCTATGGTAGGTCGTCAATTCTTGAATTGACGTCCTGACCCAGGACGTGTTTCATCTTCTGTCTTCGCAGCCCTTTCCCCAGAGAGTCCTTGCTTCGTTAGACACCTTCCTTGATTGGGGACTGGAGTCTTGCCTCCGTAGGGCTCTTGCCATTCTTATCTTCTCCTATATTTGATCTGTTCTATTTAATAGAGCCGGCGGATCTGTTAATGAGGTTGGATCCCTTTTTCGATTTTTCTTCTTCCCTTTCTATTCTTCGGTTTTCTGTTTTCTTCTTCTGTTTCTTCTTCTTCCTACGTTTTTCTTCTTCTGCTTTTTCTTTTTCTTCTTCTGTTCTTTCTTCTTCTTCTTCTTCTTTTCTTTCTACAGGGAACCGAAGGAGTTGATGCGGCTTGTGGCTGAAGGAGAAGCTTCCATGTTAAAGTCTCCATCCTTTTAAAGTTTCCTCCCCATTGAGAATTAAAGCCAAAGGAGCCAATACGAGCAGATTTTTCTTATCTCCCTTATATTCTCTTTTGCTTTATTTATGATTAATACATTCACATGCATTCATCATTCTTTTAATTTTTTTTATATTCAACCATATTGAGATCTCCCCATAGTGCAACTATTGCACTCTTTCCCCTTGTTTTATTTTGCATTCATCATATTTTTCCACACCCTTTTTGCATAGGGGTTTAAGGGCCAACACCCTTAAGGTGTGTTCTTCACCATGTTATCATGCTCAGATTTTTATTTAGGATTTGATGCTACACTCACCATGTTCTAATTCCTATCTTTATTTGGTGTTTGTCTTTTCTTGCAAGGGTAATCATAGGAAGAACTCTCTTCATCAGCCGGCCGATTTAGAAGAGAAAGGAGCACTCACAATCCCCGCATTCAAGGTATTTTTCGCGATCCCTCCATGTTTATTATTTGTTATATCTTTTGAGGCCCTCGCGTCTCTGGCGATCACAAACTCCTCTTAGCACCTCGTGCTATTTCATGCTTATTTATTCACTTAATTTTTCCTTAAGTGGATTTTAATCTACATCTACAAATTGGCGATCACGGTGGGACCCTTTGTGTTCTTCTTTTTTATTACCCCTTTTCCCTTTGGCACCCTCGCGTGCCCTTTCCCTTTGGTACCCACGGTACCCCTCCTTTGTGCCCCTCGGGCACCCTCCATTGTGCTTTGCACTCTCCCCAAGTGATCTGTCAGCTTGTTAGATTTTCTTTTTGAAAATTCCACTTATCCAAAATTTTTGATGAGCATGTTATACTCTGCTGCATTTTATTGATTGCCCTGTGACCGTGAGTGTTTGATATTGCTGGCCGTGGGGTCTTTCTAGGAATTAACGCCTCTGTCAGAGGCGCTTTTTAATTTCACGCCCTTACCCAGGGCGTTTTATGCATGTCTAACGCCTTCTGACAGGACGTCTTCTATCATACCCTGCTTATCTGTGAATTCACGCCCTTCTCCAGGGCGCCTTTTTATATTGTAACGCCTCACACTAAGGCGTTTTATTCATTCGGCCGTGCGTACCCCTGAGAGTTGACGCCCTCGAGCAGAGGCGTCCATTTGATTTGTAGCGCCCCATACCAGGGCGTGTTTTTACCTTGCCTGTGTGGGCCCTCACAGTGATTCACGACAGTGACTCTGTCGTTTCTTTTCTGGATAGCGCCCCTCTCCAGGGCGTCTTGTTATTTGATAACGCCTCACATCAAGGCGTTTCTTTCTCTCGGCCGTGCGCACCTCTGAGAGTTAACACCCTGCCCCAGGGCGTGTTTTAGATTTGACGCCCTCTCTGTGAGGCGTCCTTTCCTCAGGTAGCGCCTCACACCAGGGCGCGTTTTTATTAGTAGCGACCTTCCACAGGTCGTCTCTTTCCTGTGATTTCACAGAGCCTCCGCTTATTCATGCTTCGTTGATTTATATTATTATTTGGCTCTATTGATGATTTGCCTATCCCCTTGCACATATTGCATTTCTTTCATTCATTTGCATTGGTTTGGGAGTCCTCCTCTCTCTACACTAGGATTCCACACACCCTCTTGGTGAAGGAAGGACCCTCCATTGAGCATTCCGTCTCTTTGGATTGGAAATTCCTAAACCAAGCCTCCATAAGCCCCCGCACCCGTGGATTCCCTCACGGACGCCGGGCAGGTTGTACCCTTTGAAGTCCCGAATTAGTTGGCCTATACGTGGTGAGAGAGTGTTCCTAGTTGGCATTGGAGTTAAATCACATTTGAAACTAGGTTCCTCCCCTTGTGTGAATCATATCAATTTACATAAAATCATTAATTCACCAAGATTCAAACATAAGAAATCAAGGTAACCATCACAACTTGTGTGTTTCTTTGCAAATTGTTTGCACACTAAATTGCTTGAATGGCTTACTTTGATAGACAAAATAACATGTTCAATTCAATTAATGTTCATGAGGGTGATCAACCTAGCACATCTTATTCCCCTCAAATTCAACATGTTCATCATTCTCACCATACTTTCAAGGGACCACGTCCTCATTCTTATGGTGTTGCCCGACCCATGGGCAATGTCCATCCTTATGGTCCCCCTACTCAATCACGAGCCACTATTCCTTCGGGACCCTCTCGTCCCAATGATGAGAAGGTCTCCCAAATTTTGCATGCATTAGATCATCTCACCCCTCAACAAATCCAAGCCCTTAAGGCCGCCGTTGAGGGTGCATCTCCTTCATCTCATCCTCCTTCTAATCCTATTCGGGTGGCCCATCACCCACTTCCCTCTTCCACTCATGTTCCTCATCGGGTAGCCCATTACCCATCTCCTTCTATTCACACTCCTCCTCGGGTGGTCCGACACACGCCTCCCTCTATTCCTCCTCCACCACGGCCCCGAGGCCCATTTACTCCTTGCAATCCGGCCCGTCCGGGTTCTTTTACGGGTCATCCCGTCAACTCCCCTCCACGGCCTTTTTATGCGGCCCCTCCTCCTTCAAGGCCCTGCCAGCCCTCGGTTGTTCAAGTCACACCCCTCCAACAATCTCTGCTTGATAAGATTACTTTGATGGAGGAACAAATAAAGAGGGTCACGGCTCCTCCTACTCCAGTCAATCCTCTCCATGCCGCTTTGGACGAGATTACAAAGATGGAGAGAGAATGGAAAGACAGGAGGGATGATTACGGCGTCGGCAGTTCAAGTGAGCAAGAGCCGGCATTCGAAGAATCCGAGGCAGTATACGATGATGATGAAGCTCCGCAGGCACCCCTTCCGAGTTTCCTTAACTTTCCGCTTTCCCCATTTTCATTCGATGAACCCCCTGCTCAGGAGGAAACCACTCCTAATTCAACCCCTATTTATGAGACTAGTTGGTGTTACGACGATGGGTCGATATTCCAATCACCCGCGCCGGCGCCTATTGAGTCTCTTCCCATTCCCACTCCCACTCCTAACACCGCTCGCCCCGTCCGGCATTTCCTACGCACCAAACCTTCACCCATTAACCCTCCACTAATTAAATCTCCACCTATTAAGCCATCAACCTCCACACCATCGGCCTCCACCGAGCCTACCATTGAACTGTCCCCAATTCAACCTCCCGTTATCCCATTACCACCATCCCTAAAACCCACTTTACCTACCCCACCATTTAACCCTTCACCCTTACCTATGGTTAATCCTGAGCAGGATCCACCACTTTTTGCACTCGAGCTAACCCCGACCGCTTGCAAGCAAAGGGAGAAACTCGATGTGTTTGAACCTCCGCCTCCACTTACGCCAACACTTTCCATTATACCTCCACCACTCACAAAGCCTTCCGCCTCCGCTTCACCTCCTTCTACTACTCGGAATGTGGGTGCTTCTGCAAGTATATGTGCCGAAGATGATCAAGAGCCGGGCAAGACAGATTTGGCCATGGCCGTGATGTTCAAGACCCAAGAATTTATTTGCCGGATGCCAATCCGGATCATTGTGCCAAGCATGGTCGCGGAGGCCAAGTCACCGTCATTGTTCAGAAGAGAATGCCAGGTGTTGATGTCACCCAAGGGCCGGGCAGGGCACCCCTTGTTCCAATTTCCAAATCCTGAATCCATTCTTCCATGCAAGGGGCGAATGCCCATTTTGTTCAACACTCCATATACGCCACAGTTAATGGGTAGCACAATGCTTCATGTTCCAACTTTCCAATCCTCTCACATTGTTGTTCTTTGCCTTCCAAGGGGGTCGTTATTTATTACTGAAGCTTCTTCCATTGGGCCAATTGGCTATACACTTTCGCTGCCATGGAGGGGCGGTTATTTTGGCGCTAAGGGGTCTTCCACTCCTTTATCCACCCTCTATCCCACTCCGTCCATATTCTTGTCTATCACGTTTTCTTCATGGGCCACTCCCAGGGGAAAGAGGAGGATCTCACCCTCTCACCCTTCATGTTCCTCATCTTCTTTGCATTTCATTGCGTTCATGCATTCACTGCATTCATCACGTCCATTCTATTGCATTCATATGCATTTGCACCTCCTGATTCCCGGGTTTCCAAACCCGTATCTTCCCCGCCTTCCGGCACCTCCGGATATTCCGAATTTTTCATCTTATTCATCTTCATCCTCGGGATCTGTGGGTCCCCTTACATTGCTCGGGCGTTGCCCCCTCCCCAATCTCTTCTCAGGGCATCACGTCCCTTTTCAGCTCTTGCATCCGGACCCTCCGGATTTCTCCTTTGTTCTGCTAGGGCATCGCGCCCTTTTTCATCTCACTCTCTCGGACTTTCCCCTGGGGCACGACATCCCTTTCCACCTTTTTCATCTCCTTCCTCCGGAACCTCCGGACTTTTCCCTCGGGCATGACGCCCCTCTCCACTTTTTTTATTTGCTTCCTCCGGAACCTCCAGACTTTTCCCTCGGGCACGACGCCCCTTTCCACCTTCTCCTTCCTGATTTCATTCCTCCGGAACCTCCGGATTTTTCTCTCCTCCCTGGGCATCGCGTCCCTCAGCATTTGCTTCCTCCGGAACCTCCGGACCCTCCATCTTTCTTCTGATTCATCTTTCTAATCTTCCTGAACATCACATCCTTCATTTTTTTCTTCCTTTTCCATCATCTTTTTCCCTATTTCGTCTCAGGGCATCGCGTCCCTTCTTTTGTCATCCCTCCGGAGCCTCCGGATGATTTCTCCTCTCATGATTCTCCTCCGCCTCCGGACCCTCCAGATCCGCCTCTTTCCATCTACCAATTTCTTCTTCTAATTCCTCCTGATTCTGGGTCCGACCCAACTTCTTCCACATCCACTGCCTTGGGCATCTGCCCATTCTCCCATTGCTTTCGAGGCTTTAGTCCTCATTCCTCCTTCTAATTCTCCTCTCCTTCTGTAGACTGTTCCATGTGATCAGGGTCTCCGCGCCTTAGTGAGGGAGTTCTAGCCCTCGCCTCTTTTCCTTTTTTTCCTTATTCGTCTGAGTCTGGTCTTGGCACCACTCCTTCTTGTTAAGCCACTTTCAATCCTTTGCTTCCAATCCTTTATCTGCCTAAGAGGACTATCCCACGATGATCAACCTCTCGCGGCAGCTGCTTTAACAAAGGTTGCAAGGTAATATATTGACGTAAGTATGCATTTATATGATATCATTACCTCATTACTTCACGCATGATTTTCAAAATGAAGTGCTTCCTAACAAGATTAAGAGTGGTGTTTTAGATCTTTATCTTAGGCTTTTGTTAAATTAAATCATTGTTAAAAAGAGTCTTTAGGCTTGCTTATGCAGCACCTTGGTTAATAAGAACCCCGCGCTGGGAATTCAACATTCTCTCCCTGCTTGTTAAGATCAACCCTCAGCTGGGCACCTCACACACTTCACGGCGTCCTTAGCCGGCTCCTTTGGTTAAACACCGTTGCTACCTTGGCCATGCCATGAGTATATCTGAAAGTCTTTTCTCTTCTTTACTCGGCCACGTGCAGGGGCAAGAGGTTGACGGATGAGATGACCAACCTTGGTAATCCCCAATACGAGAGGAGTCTCAAATAGGGGCAGTCTTGACCCAAACTAAATATGAATTTCATGATATACATCTCGCCAAAAGGGCTATTATGAAAATCAAGTCAGAATTTCGATAAAAGCAAGATTGGGAATTATGGCATGACAAGAGTGGCAAAGTCCCCGCAGGGAAAACCCTGGTCGTATGCATGTCAAGGGTCTAAAAATCAAAGGCATAAAGCCCCGGCGCAACAGACTACCTCTTTGAGGGGGAACACCTTGGAAGAATTCAAGTCCCGACATCTCCCATCCTGCATAAAGCTTATCTCCAATTATTCTTCTCTTCTCCCTCCAAGACCGAACATTTCTCAGGTATGGCCTTGGTAGGGGTACCGTTGATCAAGGGCAGTCGGTTATAGGGCACCACCCTTCAATGCACGCCCAGCTTTGGGCAGTTTTTAGCAAAAGGGGAAGGAACGAGGACCCCTAGCCAGTGGTTTAAGACACCCTTTGATGCTGCTTTAGCAATGTCTAACCAAAATCAAACAAAATTGAATATTTCTTGTCCAAAATCTATAAAAATTTGAATATCTTTCCCAAAATTCATAAAAATTGAAATATTTTTCAAAACCCATAAAAATTTGAATATCTTTCCCAAAATTCATAAAAATTTGAGTATATTTACAAAAACCCATAAAAATTTGCATATTTCAAAAAATCCAAAAAAAATTGCATTGTATTTTTCTGATGGTGTTTTGCAGGAACAGCTTTGCAAGGACCAAGAGCACGGGATGAGTCCTATCTCCACTCATTGCTATCAATCTATTGATTCTCCCGATATTCTCACAACATGCCACCCTGGGCATTTTTGGTTATCACCTCCTCATATCTATTTTGGTTATATCTCCTGATTATCATTCTGATTATTCATCTCCAGATCTTTCAATCAACCCCTACTAATTTCTCTTGATCAATTCTGCCGATGGGCATTATCAGATCTTGATCATTCAACTCCAAATCTTGATTAGCCAAGTTGGCATCCTCATGACAAAATAACAAACAATGATGCTTTGCAATATCATGATTCAACTCATAATGGTTACTATGTTGTGACATGCTATTGATGCTTTGATTCATGCTATGCTTGCTACGCTTAAATGCCTTATTCATTGCTTGTTATCTTTTATATCTTGGCTGATGAATTTTTGAGCGCAGGATAAGAAGCTCTTGGTCCCACCGACTGGGCATCATCATCCAAGCCCCACGGTGCTTGCAGCTCAGTTCTCAGTTCCCATGCTCATTGCACCACCATCTCCTGTATGCATTTTACTATATGTTACATATGCTACTAGATTATATCAAGGACCTTGTGGCTTTGGTAAATCTGGAATTTGAGTTCCCCTTCATCAAAAACGATGACGATTCCAGAGGCATCTCAGTCATACGGATAGGCCGTTGAGCCGTCCGAGACTGGGGACGATGGTTCCTTTTTATGAGTTGGTGCGTGGATAAACGGGCTTCGGCTTAGTATCAGCTCGTGAAATCGGTTTCTTGACCCAGTCTTGGCAGCTTAGCAATATTATCCTTGATTATCTTATATTTTCATTTGATTTAATTTTTCCTTTTAAACCCAGCATGCATTCATGTAGGAATTTGAAACAATTGTTGAAAAATCATTCTGATGAGCTGACTTTGAGGGTTGAAGTTGATCTTAATCTTTCCAGATATGAGATATTCCATGCCGGATTGAATCTTCAGTTCGTTTTGTTGCTGTTTTGGGTGATTTTCTCGAAAGCTCCTTGTTTGGATTTTTATCATCTTATTTCTCCTTTCCCTTGATCCACCTTGGCTGCAGCACGTCCACTGGCTGGTAACCGCTCCCCAATGGTGAAACCTACAGGTTTGTGACCTGGGGTACTTCCACCGCGCTGGAAGTTGATCATTTATTTTATCTCCTTCGTGCACCGCGTGCACAACTCCCCTTTTATCCAAACATTGTTGATTTCATTGAATTTCCCGAGATTTGCTTCATCTCGTGCTTTTGATTTGATTCTCATCAAGTGATGTTGATTGCGTGTCTCATCACACCTTGGCATCTACTTTTCAGTTTGCTATGCTCCCTTGCAAAGCAGACGCCAAGGCGGGGCAGCTGTAGACACGCTAAAATTGACATTATTTTGAGTATATTTCATATTGCCGTGCAATGCCCCATTTGACCCTCAAATTAGCTTGTTTGAGTGGTTTTTCCCACTTTTCTTGAATTTCCCCTATTTTCCCCTATTTTTCCTATTTTTTTGGATTTTTTGGCATTTATCTCCATTTTTATGATTTTATGAATTCACGCCTTGATCTAGGGCGCGTTTTGATTCACGACCGGACCTAGGGCGCCTTTTAAAGAAGTGACGACCTCTGGAAAGGGCGTCAATTCCTGGCATTATCCAATTTTTGAAAAAGAATAAATGTTTGAAAAATGTTAATTAACGCCCTTCTTTGGGGCGTGTTTCAATTGACGCCTCTCCTGGAGGCGTGTTTTAGAATTTCAAATAAAAGAAATATTTATTTCCAAAATTGATCTGGGAGTTGACGCCCTTGGCCAGGTCGTGTTTTGAATTAACGTCCTATGGTAGGTCATCAATTCTTGAATTGACGTCCTGACCCAGGACGTGTTTCATCTTCTGTCTTCGCAGCCCTTTCCCCAGAGAGTCCTTGCTTCGTTAGACACCTTCCTTGATTGGGGACTGGAGTCTTGCCTCCGTAGGGCTCTTGCCATTCTTATCTTCTCCTATATTTGATCTGTTCTATTTAATAGAGCCGGCGGATCTGTTAATGAGGTTGGATCCCTTTTTCGATTTTTCTTCTTCCCTTTCTATTCTTCGGTTTTCTGTTTTCTTCTTCTGTTTCTTCTTCTTCCTACGTTTTTCTTCTTCTGCTTTTTCTTTTTCTTCTTCTGTTCTTTCTTCTTCTTCTTCTTCTTCTTCTTTTCTTTCTACAGGGAACCGAAGGAGTTGATGCAGCTTGTGGCTGAAGGAGAAGCTTCCATGTTAAAGTCTCCATCCTTTTGAAGTTTCCTCCCCATTGAGAATTAAAGCCAAAGGAGCCAATACGAGCAGATTTTTCTTATCTCCCTTATATTCTCTTTTGCTTTATTTGTGATTAATACATTCACATGCATTCATCATTCTTTTAATTTTTTTTATATTCAACCATATTGAGATCTCCCCATAGTGCAACTATTGCACTCTTTCCCCTTGTTTTATTTTGCATTCATCATATTTTTCCACACCCTTTTTGCATAGGGGTTTAAGGGCCAACACCCTTAAGGTGTGTTCTTCACCATGTTATCATGCTCATATTTTTATTTAGGATTTGATGCTACACTCACCATGTTCTAATTCCTATCTTTATTTGGTGTTTGTCTTTTCTTGCAAGGGTAATCAAAGGAAGAACTCTCTTCATCGGCCGGCCGATTTAGAAGAGAAAGGAGCACTCACAATCCCCGCATTCAAGGTATTTTTCGCGATCCCTCCATGTTTATTATTTGTTATATCTTTTGAGGCCCTCGCGTCTCTGGCGATCACAAACTCCTCTTAGCACCTCGTGCTATTTCATGCTTATTTATTCATATTCTTAATTTTTCCTTAAGTGGATTTTAATCTACATCTACAAATTGGCGATCACGGTGGGACCCTTTGTGTTCTTTTTTTTTATTACCCCTTTTCCCTTTGGCACCCTCGCGTGCCCTTTCCCTTTGGTACCCACGGTACCCCTCCTTTGTGCCCCTCGGGCACCCTCCATTGTGCTTTGCACTCTCCCCAAGTGATCTGTCAGCTTGTTAGATTTTCTTTTTGAAAATTCCACTTACCCAAAATTTTTGATGAGCATGTTATACTCTGCTGCATTTTATTGATTGCCCTGTGACCGTGAGTGTTTGATATTGCTGGCCGTGGGGTCTTTCTAGGAATTAACGCCTCTGTCAGAGGCGCTTTTTAATTTCACGCCCTTACCCAGGGCGTTTTATGCATGTCTAACGCCTTCTGACAGGACGTCTTCTATCATACCCTGCTTATCTGTGAATTCACGCCCTTCTCCAGGGCGCCTTTTTATATTGTAACGCCTCACACTAAGGCGTTTTATTCATTCGGCCGTGCGTACCCCTGAGAGTTGACGCCCTCGAGCAGAGGCGTCCATTTGATTTGTAGCGCCCCATACCAGGGCGTGTTTTTACCTTGCCTGTGTGGGCCCTCACAGTGATTCACGACAGTGACTCTATCGTTTCTTTTCTGGATAGCGCCCCTCTCCAGGGCGTCTTGTTATTTGATAACGCCTCACATCAAGGCGTTTCTTTCTCTCGGCCGTGCGCACCTCTGAGAGTTAACGCCCTGCCCCAGGGCGTGTTTTAGATTTGACGCCCTCTCTGTGAGGCGTCCTTTCCTCAGGTAGCGCCTCACACCAGGGCGCGTTTTTATTAGTAGCGACCTTCCACAGGTCGTCTCTTTCCTGTGATTTCACAGAGCCTCCGCTTATTCATGCTTCGTTGATTTATATTATTATTTGGCTCTATTGATTATTTGCCTATCCCCTTGCACATATTGCATTTCTTTCATTCATTTGCATTGGTTTGGGAGTCCTCCTCTCTCTCACTAGGATTCCACACACCCTCTTGGTGAAGGAAGGACCCTCCATTGAGCATTCCGTCTCTTTGGACTGGAAATCCTTAACCAAGCCTCCATAAGCCCCCGCACCCGTGGATTCCCTCACGGACGCCGGGCAGGTTGTACCCTTTGAAGTCCCGAATTAGTTGGCCTATACGTGGTGAGAGAGTGTTCCTAGTTGGCATTGGAGTTAAATCACATTTGAAACTAGGTTCCTCCCCTTGTGTGAATCATATCAATTTGCATAAAATCATTAATTCACCAAGATTCAAACATAAGAAATCAAGGTAACCATCACAACTTGTGTGTTTCTTTGCAAATTGTTTGCACACTAAATTGCTTGAATGGCTTACTTTGATAGACAAAATAACATGTTCAATTCAATTAATGTTCATGAGGGTGATCAACCTAGCACATCTTATTCCCCTCAAATTCAACATGTTCATCATTCTCACCATACTTTCAAGGGACCACGTCCTCATTCTTATGGTGTTGCCCGACCCATGGGCAATGTCCATCCTTATGGTCCCCCTACTCAATCACGAGCCACTATTCCTTCGGGACCCTCTCGTCCCAATGATGAGAAGGTCTCCCAAATCTTGCATGCATTAGATCATCTCACCCCTCAACAAATCCAAGCCCTTAAGGCCGCCGTTGAGGGTGCATCTCCTTCATCTCATCCTCCTTCTAATCCTATTCGGGTGGCCCATCACCCACTTCCCTCTTCCACTCATGTTCCTCATCGGGTAGCCCATTACCCATCTCCTTCTATTCACACTCCTCCTCGGGTGGTCCGACACACGCCTCCCTCTATTCCTCCTCCACCACGGCCCCGAGGCCCATTTACTCCTTGCAATCCGGCCCGTCCGGGTTCTTTTACGGGTCATCCCGTCAACTCCCCTCCACGGCCTTTTTATGCGGCCCCTCCTCCTTCAAGGCCCTGCCAGCCCTCGGTTGTTCAAGTCACACCCCTCCAACAATCTCTGCTTGATAAGATTACTTTGATGGAGGAACAAATAAAGAGGGTCACGGCTCCTCCTACTCCAGTCAATCCTCTCCATGCCGCTTTGGACGAGATTACAAAGATGGAGAGAGAATGGAAAGACAGGAGGGATGATTACGGCGTCGGCGGTTCAAGTGAGCAAGAGCCGGCATTCGAAGAATCCGAGGCAGTATACGATGATGATGAAGCTCCGCAGGCACCCCTTCCGAGTTTCCTTAACTTTCCGCTTGCCCCATTTTCATTCGATGAACCCCCTGCTCAAGAGGAAACCACTCCTAATTCAACCCCTATTTATGAGACTAGTTGGTGTTACGACGATGGGTCGATATTCCAATCACCCGCGCCGGCGCCTATTGAGTCTCTTCCCATTCCCACTCCCACTCCTAACACCGCTCGCCCCGTCCGGCATTTCCTACGCACCAAACCTTCACCCATTAACCCTCCACTAATTAAATCTCCACCTATTAAGCCATCAACCTCCACACCATCGGCCTCCACCGAGCCTACCATTGAACTGTCCCCAATTCAACCTCCCGTTATCCCATTACCACCATCCCTAAAACCCACTTTACCTACCCCACCATTTAACCCTTCACCCTTACCTATGGTTAATTCTGAGCAGGATCCACCACTTTTTGCACTCGAGCTAACCCCGACCGCTTGCAAGCAAAGGGAGAAACTCGATGTGTTTGAACCTCCGCCTCCACTTACGCCAACACTTTCCATTATACCTCCACCACTCACAAAGCCTTCCGCCTCCGCTTCACCTCCTTCTACTACTCGGAATGTGGGTGCTTCTGCAAGTATATGTGCCGAAGATGATCAAGAGCCGGGCAAGACAGATTTGGCCATGGCCGTGATGTTCAAGACCCAAGAATTTATTTGCCGGATGTCAATCCGGATCATTGTGCCAAGCATGGTCGCGGAGGCCAAGTCACCGTCATTGTTCAGAAGAGAATGCCAGGTGTTGATGTCACCCAAGGGCCGGGCAGGGCACCCCTTGTTCCAATTTCCAAATCCTGAATCCATTCTTCCATGCAAGGGGCGAATGCCCATTTTGTTCAACACTCCATATACGCCACAGTTAATGGGTAGCACAATGCTTCATGTTCCAACTTTCCAATCCTCTCACATTGTTGTTCTTTGCCTTCCAAGGGGGTCGTTATTTATTACTGAAGCTTCTTCCATTGGGCCAATTGGCTATACACTTTCGCTGCCATGGAGGGGCGGTTATTTTGGCGCTAAGGGGTCTTCCACTCCTTTATCCACCCTCTATCCCACTCCGTCCATATTCTTGTCTATCACGTTTTCTTCATGGGCCACTCCCAGGGGAAAGAGGAGGATCTCACCCTCTCACCCTTCATGTTCCTCATCTTCTTTGCATTTCATTGCGTTCATGCATTCACTGCATTCATCACGTCCATTCTATTGCATTCATATGCATTTGCACCTCCTGATTCCCGGGTTTCCAAACCCGTATCTTCCCCGCCTTCCGGCACCTCCGGATATTCGAATTTTTCATCTTATTCATCTTCATCCTCGGGATCTGTGGGTCCCCTTACATTGCTCGGGCGTTGCCCCCTCCCCAATCTCTTCTCAGGGCATCGCGTCCCTTTTCAGCTCTTGCATCCGGACCCTCCGGATTTCTCCTTTGTTCTGCTAGGGCATCGCGCCCTTTTTCATCTCACTCTCTCGGACTTTCCCCTGGGGCACGACGCCCCTTTCCACCTTTTTCATCTCCTTCCTCCGGAACCTCCGGACTTTTCCCTCGGGCATGACGCCCCTCTCCACTTTTTTTATTTGCTTCCTCCGGAACCTCCGCACTTTTCCCTCGGGCATGATGCCCCTTTCCACCTTCTCCTTCCTGATTTCATTCCTCCGGAACCTCCGGATTTTTCTCTCCTCTCTGGGCATCGCGTCCCTCGGCATTTGCTTCCTCCGGAACCTCCGGACCCTCCATCTTTCTTCCGATTCATCTTTCTAATCTTCCTGAACATCACATCCTTCATTTTTTTCTTCCTTTTCCATCATCTTTTTCCCTATTTCATCTCAGGGCATCACGTCCCTTCTTTTGTCATCCCTCCGGAGCCTCCAGATGATTTCTCCTCTCATGATTCTCCTCCGCCTCCGGACCCTCCAGATCCGCCTCTTTCCATCTACCAATTTCTTCTTCTAATTCCTCCTGATTCTGGGTCCGACCCAACTTCTTCCACATCCACTGCCTTGGGCATCTGCCCATTCTCCCATTGCTTTCGAGGCTTTAGTCCTCATTCCTCCTTCTAATTCTCCTCTCCTTCTGTAGACTGTTCCATGTGATCAGGGTCTCCGCGCCTTAGCAAGGGAGTTCTAGCCCTCGCCTCTTTTCCTTTTTTTCCTTATTCGTCTGAGTCTGGTCTTGGCACCACTCCTTCTTGTTAAGTCACTTTCAATCCTTTGCTTCCAATCCTTTATCTGCCTAAGAGGACTATCCCACGATGATCAACCTCTCGCGGCAGCTGCTTTAACAAAGGTTGCAAGGTAATATATTGACGTAAGTATGCATTTATATGATATCATTACCTCATTACTTCACGCATGATTTTCAAAATGAAGTGCTTCCTAACAAGATTAAGAGTGGTGTTTTAGATCTTTATCTTAGGCTTTTGTTAAATTAAATCATTGTTAAAAAGAGTCTTTAGGCTTGCTTATGCAGCACCTTGGTTAATAAGAACCCCGCGCTGGGAATTCAACATTCTCTCCCTGCTTGTTAAGATCAACCCTCAGCTGGGCACCTCACACACTTCACGGCGTCCTTAGCCGGCTCCTTTGGTTAAACACCGTTGCTACCTTGGCCATGCCATGAGTATATCTGAAAGTCTTTTCTCTTCTTTACTCGGCCACGTGCAGGGGCAAGAGGTTGACGGATGAGATGACCAACCTTGGTAATCCCCAATACGAGAGGAGTCTCAAATAGGGGCAGTCTTGACCCAAACTAAATATGAATTTCATGATATACATCTCGCCAAAAGGGCTATTATGAAAATCAAGTCAGAATTTCGATAAAAGCAAGATTGGGAATTATGGCATGACAAGAGTGGCAAAGTCCCCGCAGGGAAAACCCTGGTCGTATGCATGTCAAGGGTCTAAAAATCAAAGGCATAAAGCCCCGGTGCAACAGACTACCTCTTTGAGGGGGAACACCTTGGAAAGAATTCAAGTCCCGACATCTCCCATCCTGCATAAAGCTTATCTCCAATTATTCTTCTCTTCTCCCTCCAAGACCGAATATTTCTCAGCTATGGCCTTGGTAGGGGTACCGTTGATCAAGGGCAGTCGGTTATAGGGCACCACCCTTCAATGCACGCCCAGCTTTGGGCAGTTTTTAGCAAAAGGGGAAGGAACGAGGACCCCTAGCCAGTGGTTTAAGACACCCTTTGATGCTACTTTAGCAATGTCTAACCAAAATCAAACAAAATTGAATATTTCTTGTCCAAAATCTATAAAAATTTGAATATCTTTCCCAAAATTCATAAAAATTGAAATATTTTTCAAAACCCATAAAAATTTGAATATCTTTCCCAAAATTCATAAAAATTTGAGTATATTTACAAAAACCCATAAAAATTTACATATTTCAAAAATCCAAAAAAAATTGCATTGTATTTTTCTGATGGTGTTTTGCAGGAACAGCTTTGCAAGGACCAAGAGCACGGGATGAGTCCTATCTCCACTCATTGCTATCAATCTATTGATTCTCCTGATATTCTCACAACATGCCACCCTGGGCATTTTTGGTTATCACCTCCTCATATCTATTTTGGTTATATCTCCTGATTATCATTCTGATTATTCATCTCCAGATCTTTCAATCAACCCCTACTAATTTCTCTTGATCAATTCTGCCGATGGGCATTATCAGATCTTGATCATTCAACTCCAAATCTTGATTAGCCAAGTTGGCGTCCTCATGACAAAATAACAAACAATGATGCTTTGCAATATCATGATTCAACTCATAATGGTTACTATGTTGTGACATGCTATTGATGCTTTGATTCATGCTATGCTTGCTACGCTTAAATGCCTTATTCATTGCTTGTTATCTTTTATATCTTGGCTGATGAATTTTTGAGCGCAGGATAAGAAGCTCTTGGTCCCACCGACTGGGCATCATCATCCAAGCCCCACGGTGCTTGCAGCTCAGTTCTCAGTTCCCATGCTCATTGCACCACCATCTCCTGTATGCATTTTACTATATGTTACATATGCTACTAGATTATATCAAGGACCTTGTGGCTTTGGTAAATCTGGAATTTGAGTTCCCCTTCATCAAAAACGATGACGATTCCAGAGGCATCTCAGTCATACGGATAGGCCGTTGAGCCGTCCGAGACTGGGGACGATGGTTCCTTTTTATGAGTTGGTGCGTGGATAAACGGGCTTCGGCTTAGTATCAGCTCGTGAAATCGGTTTCTTGACCCAGTCTTGGCAGCTTAGCAATATTATCCTTGATTATCTTATATTTTCATTTGATTTAATTTTTCCTTTTAAACCCAGCATGCATTCATGTAGGAATTTGAAACAATTGTTGAAAAATCATTCTGATGAGCTGACTTTGAGGGTTGAAGTTGATCTTAATCTTTCCAGATATGAGATATTCCATGCCGGATTGAATCTTCAGTTCGTTTTGTTGCTGTTTTGGGTGATTTTCTCGAAAGCTCCTTGTTTGGATTTTTATCATCTTATTTCTCCTTTCCTTTGATCCACCTTGGCTGCAGCACGTCCACTGGCTGGTAACCGCTCCCCAATGGTGAAACTTACAGGTTTGTGACCTGGGGTACTTCCACCGCGCTGGAAGTTGATCATTTATTTTATCTCCTTCGTGCACCGCGTGCACAACTCCCCTTTTATCCAAACATTGTTGATTTCATTGAATTTCTCGAGATTTGCTTCATCTCGTGCTTTTGATTTGATTCTTATCAAGTGATGTTGATTGCGTGTCTCATCACACCTTGGCATCTACTTTTCAGTTTGCTATGCTCCCTTGCAAAGCAGACGCCAAGGCGGGACAGCTGTAGACACGCTAAAATTGACACTATTTTGAGTATATTTCATATTACCGTGCAATGCCCCATTTGACCCTCAAATTAGCTTGTTTGAGTGGTTTTTCCAACTTTTCTTGAATTTCCCCTATTTTCCCCTATTTTTCCTATTTTTTTGGATTTTTTGGCATTTATCTCCATTTTTATGATTTTATGAATTCACGCCTTGATCCAGGGCGCGTTTTGATTCACGACCGGACCTAGGGCTCCTTTTAAAGAAGTGACGACCTCTGGAAAGGGCGTCAATTCCTGGCATTATCCAATTTTCGAAAAAGAATAAATGTTTGAAAAATGTTAATTAACGCCCTTCTTTGGGGCGTGTTTCAATTGACGCCTCTCCTGGAGGCATGTTTTAGAATTTCCAAATAAAAGAAATATTTATTTCCAAAATTGATCTGGGAGTTGACGCCCTTGGCCAGGTCATGTTTTGAATTAACGCCCTATGGTAGGTCGTCAATTCTTGAATTGACGCCCTGACCCAAGGCGTGTTTCATCTTCTGTCTTCGCAGCCCTTTCCCCAGAGAGTCCTTGCTTCGTTAGACACCTTCCTTGATTGGGGACTGGAGTCTTGCCTCCGTAGGGCTCTTGCCATTCTTATCTTCTCCTATATTTGATCTGTTCTATTTAATAGAGCCGGCGGATCTGTTAATGAGGTTGGATCCCTTTTCCGATTTTTCTTCTTTCCTTTCTATTCTTTGGTTTTCTATTTTCTTCTTCTGTTTCTTCTTCTTCCTACGTTTTTCTTCTTCTGCTTTTTCTTTTTCTTCTTCTGTTCTTTCTTCTTCTTCTTCTTCTTCTTCTTTTCTTTCTACAGGGAACCGAAGGAGTTGATGCGGCTTGTGGCTGAAGGAGAAGCTTCCATGTTAAAGTCTCCATCCTTTTGAAGTTTCCTCCCCATTGAGAATTAAAGCCAAAGGAGCCAATACGAGCAGATTTTTCTTATCTCCCTTATATTCTCTTTTGCTTTATTTGTGATTAATACATTCACATGCATTCATCATTCTTTTAATTTTTTTATATTCAACCATATTGAGATCTCCCCATAGTGCAACTATTGCACTCTTTCCCCTTGTTTTATTTTGCATTCATCATATTTTTCCACACCCTTTTTGCATAGGGGTTTAAGGGCCAACACCCTTAAGGTGTGTTCTTCACCATGTTATCATGCTCATATTTTTATTTAGGATTTGATGCTACACTCACCATGTTCTAATTCCTATCTTTATTTGGTGTTTGTCTTTTCTTGCAAGGGTAATCAAAGGAAGAACTCTCTTCATCGGCCGGCCGATTTAGAAGAGAAAGGAGCACTCACAATCCCCGCATTCAAGGTATTTTTCGCGATCCCTCCATGTTTATTATTTGTTATATCTTTTGAGGCCCTCGCGTCTCTGGCGATCACAAACTCCTCTTAGCACCTCGTGCTATTTCATGCTTATTTATTCATATTCTTAATTTTTCCTTAAGTGGATTTCTAATTAGGATCTACACCGATCTCCCCCAACTGTGCATAATTCCTCACACCGAGTTCCTGAACCAGAAGAGAAGCTGTACCACGAAGAACCGCAGAAGAATCAGGCCACGAGCTCTTCTCCAAAGTTCTTCCTTGTCCAGTCCACCTTTAGAATCAAGAAGCGGAACTTCGTTCAGCATCTGTGGGCCGAAGTTACCATTTTTTCCCCTCGGCTGCGCGGGTCTGCCTCCCACAGTCTGCAACGACCATCCTTCACTATTCTGCATCCCCCAGTCCTCTCCGACATCAAACGGCTTCCCCGTCTGTTTTGCTGGGAAGAGGGCTCGTCCACGGTTCCAGAAACTCCAGCGGTTCATGAATCGGAGTCTGGGATCTGTCGGGGCAGCCTATGCAACCTGCTACCAGGAACCTGAAGCCGCCTTCCCCAGATTCTATCACTCTGTTCAACTCCCCATCCGGACCAGCATCGACATCAGAAGAATTCTAAAAAATTCTGAGGCATCCTAGCTCTAGTTACAAAGATTTCCCCTCTGGTCTCATCATCAGCAGAATTCCGGACTAGAAGTTACGACCTCAACAGTGACTGTCAGTCATTCATCACAGAGTGCAGGCAGATTCGACTTCGGCTTCTCCTTTCGCAATTTCGGTGAATCTCCCCTCCCCGCCTGGCCGGCTTACCGCCCCTCCCTGCGTGGAGGTAGTGTTTGCATGTAAATCAACATCCCCACCCCAAGTCCACCCTCCTGTGTGAGGTGTAGTGCTTGTATTAAACAGGATTCAAGCTTCATCGGCGCAGTGTGCGGGGATCCCACACTTCCCCGCTCGCCCATCGTCTCCGAACGAGGTTGGTTTCTTCAAACCAACCAGGTGAGCCTCTGCCCCTGCTCCCCTAGTATCTGTTTGTTTAATATCCGTCAAGCTAGTCCGCTGGCTAGTAAGAGAGTGCCCGTTCCCAGATCCACCATCCTGAGTGGTCATCGTGGATAATAGTGAGTGAGTGACCTTGTGCCCCCAAGGCACCCGGCCGCCCTTGATTGTGGGCATCATACCTTCGGGAGGGTGAACCTTAGTTGTGCTGGCCCTCTACCAGCAAGGGTCTTGTTCCACCACCTCGACTCGGCATCACCGAGTCACCACGGGTTGCGGGTGTGCACAGTGGTTCGGTCCAATTTCAAAGAAATCTCGAATCTTGAGTTGTGTTTTGCGAATTAAGTCCGAGGAAGCATAGTGTCTTGCTGCATCCCCATCATTGTTTCACATCAAGTGGTCGCGAAGGCTGCACGGGTCGTGGGCTTGAAGCCAGAGCAGTTGGTTCCTTTGTCACTGACCCCCTTTGTGGCTTCAGGTAAGACCTCTTCGTTAGCATGTTGCCCCCGCTTTGTCATTTTCTAGGGTATATGGCTGAGAGATCTCTTGTGGCTGTGTTTATTGGCAGGCTATGTGGCGGACAGGGATCACCCCTCCACGGGGACGTCTTTTGGGGATAGTGACGGGACCCTTCAGCCCCGGCGGAAACGCCCTCGGGTGGAGATCGGGGTCAGAGAGGTCGGTGAGTCCTCTCGGGGACCCGCTGCCAGGGAGCATATTGAGGCGGAATCGACTCTGAGTAAGTGTTGTATCCGCCTGTTTGCTTTATATTGATTCAGCCTTGATGATCGGCTAACCTTGTGCAATTGGATTTGCTTTTCACAGCGTCGCTGGAGATCGGGGCTGACGCAGCCTTCTCGCCACCTCAGGAGGTCGACCCACTTCCTGACGACGGGGTCGATTATGAGATAGAAATGGAGGGGCTCCTTCGTCTAATGGATGAGACCACCCCCAATGTTGAGACCTTTCTCGATTTTTAGCCATAGAAGGCTTCAAAGGATGCCCAGCCAGGTAAATAATTTTGGGACCGAGCATGTTGTGTTTATGGCTGTCCTTGATTTTGAGAGTTGAGATAGTTGCTGGCGTCATGCAGAGGTGGCCGGGGAATCAGAGACCGTAGCTCCCTCTGAGATGGGAGGCGAGGTGCACTCATCTGTTGATGGGCAGGAGCCCGCTGCGACTCAGGATGGCTTGGGTAAGTACTTAATCACTGCGGAGGGCATTTCCCTTCCATTGTATAGTTGCGGGGATGCCGATACTGACTGGCTTTATGATGTCATTTGCCAGGTGAGGATCCAGCCGCTACTCTGGAGATGATTTAGGAGCTGGTCCGTATTGGCCCTTCAGTGTCCCTTCCCTCCTTTAAGGGGGAGCCTGAGGGGAGGAGTGCTTCAATGCCGCCCGCGACTGAAGAAGTGTCTAGCTTGTTGCCACAGTTGTTGGCGGGGGTGGAGCAAGCTTCCTTGCCAGCTGTGGTGTCGGCCTGTACTATGGGGCTGGTCGGGTCTTCAAGCATGGGACCCTCAGGTATGTAGTTGGGGACTTAATCATTTCTGCTAAGCCCTTTGTGTTGATTGTCTTAGTGCTGAGGTCCTATTGGCATTGTTTACAGGTGCTCCTTCGCCTCTAGAAGAAGGTGAGCTACCCCGTGACAGGGCTGAAGTGGTGGGAGAGGGGCCCACGGAAGTGGCTCCTGTTGAGGGTGACGAGGAGATCATCGACATCGAGAAGGTTTTGGAGGGAAGTGCTCCGACCGGCGAGTTTTCTATTTGCAACTCTTAGTTGGAGAGGCGCCCTTGTATAGAGCTAGGTCTTGTGATGACCTTGTTTGCTTCGTTGGCTTACAGGAGGTTCCGGTTCGGCCACCTCCGGGATTTCGTCGGGGACTTTGTCGAGCTCTTCAGATGACGGCAGCTTAGAGATGGAGACAGAGGAGAGTTCGAGCTCGAACTCTTCATCCTCTGGGACTACTGCTAGTAGGGGGGTTTCGACGAGGACCACTCCTAGAGGTATGCGGTGGTCATTTCCATCTTTATTTGGTGCTTGTTAGCTTTATAAGGTAGAGTGCTGACATTCTTGGGTTACTCGCAGCATCAGAGTCTGGAGAGGAACGTACGTCGGCTCCTGATGAGGGCGGGCAGGAGGAGCCCCCTGTCCCACCCGTGCTTGCTGGAGATGACCGGACGGTGGAGGAATCATTGCCCTCTCCGACCCCGGCAGGTGATGCCGTTGAGACGAAGGTGCAGTTGCCCTCCCCGACCCCGACAGATGATTCCTTAGGGACAGCTAGACTTGCTCCAGGTAAGGAGCCAAGACTTGTCTCCTTCTTTTTCTCAAGTTTTTCACCTTATTTGTCGAAGGAAGTATTTATTGTATTACTTACTCTCTCTGGTGTTTGTCGGAACTATACAGGCTCCACTGGAGTGCCGGCCGCGTCCGGAGACCTCTCCCTGGATTGAGGGGTCGAGTGGCCTACATTCGCTTCCCCGCCAGAGCCATTACTGGAGGCGAGTGTACGTGCCGCCCTGCTTCAGGGGGCATGAGGCTACTCACAGAGCGAGCTTCTTCCCTCCCTGGAGGACCTGAGGCAGTGGCTGCGGGAGTGCACCCAGGGCTACCACGCGCTCAGATTCCCGCGTGAGCTTTGGATGTTCGGGTTAGCTGGGATCTGGGTGGAGTACCTGCGACTCCGCGAGGTTTAGGAGTAGAGGGATCAGAGGCTAGCAGCGATCCGAGAGGCACAGGAGCGGCGGGCTCAGCTTGTGTCAGCCGTAGCTGAGCAGAGGAGCCACGCCGAAGCGACCGCGCTGGCATCTCAGGAGCGAGCCGCATAGCTTAGGGAGGTGGAGAGCCAAGCTGAGGCCTTGAGGAAGGCCTGGGAGGAGCAGCGGGCAGTCGTCGAGTGCATCCGAGTTGAGTGGCAGGTGGCTGAGACTTCGGTCGGAGCCAGTGCCCAGCTCTTGTCCACCTTGGAGGCGGAGCTTGCTGCTGCGGACTCTCACCTTGCAGCACTAGAGGGGGCTGAGCCTGAGACTTGATTGTATCTTTCCCTTTCTTTTTCTTCCCCTTTTTTTGATGTCTAGAGTGTATGGATTTTGTTACCCCAAGGGCATGTCTTGGGCTCCTTTTACAGAGTATTAATGACAAACTCCAGATCCTTTACTTACTGGGTTGTTCCCTCCCTTCTCCGATGGAATGGAGTAATGCGCGTGAACAGACGACCACTTATTGTTAGTCGTGCTTGCTTATTCTACGATGCATCGGCATGAGTGATAAGGGATAACAGGGACCGAGTTTAAGGAACTTGGTGTTAGAAGCTGGAGGCTGAGCACTGGGTAGTAGGGGAAAGAAAGGGCTATATGTGGGGGCCAATCCCCTTGGAGGATGAAAGCTTGGATACCAGGGAACCAACGTAGGCCCATAAGAACAGGGCAGTTTATGTGGTTTAGGGTTGTAGAGGTGACTCTGGAGGGTATATTGACCCTGAGCCGGGTGGTGGAGTACTGGCTAGCATTATACCGTTAGCCAAAGAATGGGATTCGTATGCGTCTGGGAAACTGGGATTGAACTGGCTGGGCAGCCTAGGAGGACATGGCAACCAAGATAGGGACTAGGAGAGGGACTGGAAATTGAAGCTGGGACTGTGACTGGAAATGGGGACTGGAGCCGAAGCCAGTTGGGTGACCTGGAAAGGTGCGATAGCTGGGAGCTGGAGCTGGAGCTGGAGCTGGGCCGGATGACTGGCCTGTAGAGGCGTTGTAGCCGAGACTGGGGCTGGAGGCTGGGCGGCTAGCCTGCAAAGGCGTTGTAGCCAAAGCTGGGACTGGAAGCTGGGCGGCTAGCCTGCAAAGGCGTTGTAGCCAAAGCTGGGACTGGAAGCTGAGCGGCTGGCCTGTGAAGGCGTTGCAGCCAAAACTGGAACTGGGAGTGGCTGATGGCCTGTGAAGGCGTTGTAGTCATAACTGGGACTGGAAGTTGGCGGCTGGCCTGTGAAGGCGTTGTAGCTGGAACTGGAACTAGAACTGGGAGCTGGCGGCTGGCCTATGAAGGCGTCGCAGCCGAAACTGGAACTGGGAGCTGGCGGCTGGCATGTGAAGGCGTCGTAGCCAGAAATGGAACTGGGAGCTGGCGACTGGCCTGTGAAGGCGTTGTAGCCGGAACTGGAATTGGGAGCTGGCGGCTAGCCTGTGAAGGTGTTGTAGCCGGAATTGAGACTGGGAGCTGGAGGTTGGCCTGTGAAGGCATTGTAGCCATAACTGGGTCTGGGAGCTGGTGGCTGGCCTGTGAAGGTGTTGTTGCCGTAACTGGAACTGGGAGCTGGCGGCTAGCCTGTGAAGGCGTTGCAGTCGGAACTGGAACTGGGAGCTGACGGCTGGCCTGTGAAGGCGTTGTAGCCGGAATTGGGGCTGGGAGCTGGCGGCTGGCCTGTGAAGGTGTTGTAGCCGTAACTGGGACTGGGAGCTGGGACCGAAACTGGCACTGGAGATGACCGACCCTCGGGGGTGTAGTGGCCATCATCGTCGTGGAGTGATGTTGAGCTCACCATCAGGGCGTGTCATAGACGACGGCTTTGTAAGTGTAGAATAGAGAGGGAGAGAGAGTTTTTTTTCTCTTTACTATCCCTACCGCCCTTGCGGATTTTCGCCAGAGCTGGCCCCCTTTAGCTTTTTCCGGTGTGCCCTTGCGGGTTTTCACACCGAGGGGTTACCCGATTTTGCCTAAGACACCCTTTCAGGTTTTCACCTTAGCTGGGTTAGTGGCAATTTTTGCACCTAGTCGGCTCTCTGTAATGGATTCGACCAAGCTTGCCGGAGTATCTCTATTTTTAACCCCATTCTTTTTTATTTTCTTTTTTTTTGAGGCTGCCGTCCATAGCACGGTGCTGTTAGGGACGTAACTTGAGACTGGAAGGTGTGGGTGGTCGGATGTTGTTCGACCATTAATAAGGGTTTTTTTACAAATCCTCATGCCATGGTGGTGAAGAGCCACTTTGTCATGGCGAGATATGACTGGAGTTGTGACTAGTGGATCAGGGATTGTATGGGAGAACTGGGATCATGATGAAACTGGAGGGCTCTGGATTTGCAGAGGACGTAGGATATAGTGGCATAGAATGATGGGTGTCTGGGAATGTGCTGGGATATAAGTTTATCGGGATGGTGACTGGAAGCTTGACTGTCACAGGGACTGGTTGATCTGTGTTGTCGAAGCAAGGGCCAAAGGTTGGCCAAACTGAGTGGGAGTAATGCAAGGCCAACTGGGGATTGGAGGGTTTGCGCCATAGCAGTGCGAATGGATTGGAGACTGGCTCTGGATGAGGCTAACAGCCAACCAAGGAATAGGCGGAAGGTCGTTCTGACTGGTAGGGAGAAGAAGATTTTCTCGTTATCGGCTCTACCGCCCTTCCGGGTTTTCGCTAGAGTCGACCCCCTTTAGCTTTTTCTGACGTGCCCTTGGGGGTTTTCGCGTCGAGGGGTTCCCCGATTTTGCCTGAGGTGCCCTTTCGGGTTTCCACCTCAGCCGGGTTGCTGGCCTTTTTACCCCCAGTCGCCTCCTTGTGGTGAGGATGACTGGGTCCGCCGGGGTATCTCTATTTTTAACCTCATTTTTTTTATTTTTTTTTGACTTACCTGTGAGCATGGCGGCTAGACTGGTGCTGGTGCAGAAGTGCTCGTGCTCCCGCGGTGACGGGAATGAGGGCAGGAGATCAGTCCCCGCGGATGCCTGGCGACAGTCCCGAGGAGCTGAGCTGGCTGGTTGACTGGGAATTGTAGACTGGGAGAATTGGCCGGTTAGATCCTTCGCGGGGAAGGATCGGCCTTACTGGTGGTAGCTGGGGCGTGTGCCTTAGTCTGGCTGGCGCGTGAATTTGTGTTCTGGTGCATAATATAGCTTCATGTGTTTGCCGTTGAGAGGCAGGAACGGTCTATGGCCTTTGTGATCAACAACCGTGTAGGCCCCACCCTCATAGCCATTCTGGATGATGTATGGACCTCATCAATTTGGCCGTAGTTTTCCATTGGAGCGCCCTGCCATGACTTCTCTTTCCTTGATCATGACAAGGTCGCCTTGTTTGAAAGCTCACTGCTTGACGAGCTTATCGTAGGCCCGGGCCATGCGAGCCTGATACACTTGCAGGTGTTTGTAGGCTTCGAGCTGTTTGCCTTCTAGATCGGTGAGCTCTTCTAGCCTTCTCCGGTACTCGTCTTCATCAGGGCCGGTAAGGCCGGTGTAGATTGCCACACGATGAGAGGCTAATTGGACTTCGATGGGGATAATTGCTTCTGTCCCATAAGCGAGGGAGAACGGCGAGTGCCCCATGGGGGTTTTGTAGACCGTCCGATAGGCCCATAATGCTTCGAAGACCTTTTCAACCTAATCGCGTTTCTGGTGGCTAACCATCTTAGCCAGGAGCTTGAAGAGGGTTTTGTTGAAGGTTTCCGCTAAGACGTTAGCCTGGGGGCTGTAGATCGAAGAGGTTCTCTAGTCGATGTGGAATTTGGCCGCTAACTGGTATACAGCCTTATTCTTGAATGGTGTCCCGTTGTCGGACACTATGCGACTGGGAGTACCGAATCGATATATAATGTTGTGCCGGACAAATCTGGCAACGATTTCGCCAGTTACCTCTCGCAAGGGTAGAGCCTCCACCCAACGAGAGAAATAGTCAGTGGCGGCCAAGATGTATTTATGGCCCTTGGAAGATCGCAGGAAAGGCCCCGCAATGTCCATGCCCCACTCATCGAATGGCCAAGTGGGGGCCGTAGGACGCAGTGGGTTAGGAGGTCTTCTGGGCACTGGGCCAAAGGCTTGGCATTGATGGCATGTATGGGCGTACTGGACGCAATCCGCATACATGGTTGGCCAGTAGAAGTCTTTGAGCTTGATGTTGTGTTTCATTCGATCTCCTGCCTGGTGTGCATCGCATAACCCGGAGTGGACCTCCTTCATGACGGCTCGAGCTTCCGCAAGAGAGACACATCTCAGGAGAATTGACTTGTCCTTCCCATGGATGAGCCTATACAGAGAGTCGCCAATCAACTCGTACGAGGTTGCTCGGCGGAGTAGCTGGACCCTTTGAGCTCGGCCAGGAGGGAGCCACCCTTTCTTGAATTTAATGATGGGCGCACGCCAATCATCCTCTTTTGGAGGCGTGTTATGTTCAAGGTCATGGACCTCGTAGATGGTGAGACCGGTATTGCCTTCGAGTGAGCTTGGCATCAGCCTCCTATGTTTGATGACGATGTCGACCTCGCCCTCAGGCGGGAGCTTGATGGCCGCGGCCAATTTTGCTAAGGCATCCGCCTGAGCATTGCTGCTTCTAGGGATATGATCTATTTCGAAGAAATAGAACTTCCGAGTCAATATGGTGACGGCGGTATGGTATGGAACCACCTCTGGCTTCCGCACGTCATAGACGCCGAGGACCTGCCGGACTATTAGCTGGGAGTCCCCGTAGGCTTTGAGACATTTAATGCCCATGTGGAGAGCCATATGGAGCCTAATGAGTAGAGCTTCATACTCGGCTTCATTGTTGGTCAGGGACTTCATGAGGGCACAAGAGTTGTATAAAACTCCGCCCTGAGGAGTCAGGAAAATAATGCCGGCGCCTGTCGTGGTGGCTGGATCCTGGTTGCTCCGGGTGATCCCTCGGGAAGCACCGTCGAAGTAGAGATCCCAGCAAGGCACGATGGTTGTGAGAGCGCTTGGTTGCCAATAATGCAAGACATCTTCGCTCTGTTCAACTGGTTGTTGTGATTGAGCAGCAAGGGACTCCTCGTCCAGGAGCTCCGAGCTGAAGGGTGAGTTGTATGGCACTGGGTGGGCTACCAAGAATTCAGCCATACCCTGTCCCTTAATTGCTTTTCTAGGGACATAAGTAATGTCGTACTCCATCAGCAGGAGAGCCCACCTCCCCAGTCTGCTTGAGAGGACAGGTCGCCGAAGGAGATACTTCAGGGGGTCGTGCTTGGATATAAGCTCGACTTGATGGGACAGAAGGTAATGCTGCAACTTCTTAACTGTGAACATCAATGCCAAGCAAACCTTCTCCATAGGGGAGTAGCGGTACTCGGCACCGATTAGCTTCCGACTGAGGTAATAGAGGGGTTGCTCTTTACCTTCTTCATTGATTTGCGCCAACAGAGCTCCTAGCGAAGCGTCCATGGCGGCAATATAAAGGATGAGGGGTTTACCCTTGATTGGTGCCCCCAGGATTGGGGGAGCAAGGAGGTACTCCTTGATTTGCTCGAAAGCCGCCTGGCATTCCGAGTCCCATGTAAATGAGACATCCTTCTTCATTATGTTGCTAAAATGCGCGCATCAACCGGAGAGGTTAGTGATAAACCTCCGAATGTAGGTCAGCTTCCCTTGGAAGGACCTAAGCTCGGTGATGTTGCTAGGTGGTGGAAGCTCCCGGATTGCTTTGATCTTGTTGGGATCCACCTCGATTCCTCGGTACCTGATGACAAAGCCGAGGAATTTGCCGCTGGATACGCCAAAGGCGTCTTTCATGGGGTTCATCTTGAGCCCATATTGCTGGAGATGCTCGAAGACTTGGCGGAGGTCGCGCAAATGGTCTTCTCACCTTTTGGTCTTGATGACGAGGTTGTCGACATAGCATTCGACGGTGTTGTGCAGCTTCTCGTCGAATATTTTAGTCATGACCCTTTGGTAAGTAGCACTGGCATTCTTCAAATTGAAGGGCATGCGCTTGTAGTTGAAAATCCCCTTGGGGGATCTGAAGGCTGTGTGATTCTTGTCTTTAAGGGACATCCGGATTTGATTGTAACCGGACGACCCATCCATGAAAGATAAGGCTTCATGGCTGGTGGTCAAATTGACCATCATTTGTATAATTGGGACTGGGAAGTCATCCTTCGGACAGGCTTTGTTGAGGTCTCGAAGTCGACGCAGATGCAGACTTGACCATTCTTCTTCTTAACTGGGAATATGTTGGCGAGCCAGATCGGGTAGATGCACGGCTCGATGAAGTTGACCTCCGCCATTTCATGGACTTCGGCTGAAACCTGGAGCTCCAGCTCATGGCGCATGCGCCGCTGCGATTGCTTGACCAGAGCAACTAAGGGAGAAATGACTAGGTCATGCTCCGCTACGGAGGGGTCTAGCCCTAGCATCTCCTTGTATGTCCAGGTGAAGTAGTCCTTGAATTTAAGCAGGAGTTGCTTGTAGTCCTACTTTTCTACCTCGGTGAGGAGAGCACTGACGAATGTAGGCTGGGGGGCTTCATCTTCGCCCAAGTTGATCTCCACAAGATCGTCAACGGTCGCCTGGCCGCCGTCCTCCAGCTCGGGAGGAGCGGGTTGAAGGTCGATGAAATCCTCATCATCAGTGTCGGCTTCGTGTATTTTATGGTTCTCAAAACCACCGGTTGATGTTGAAGGGACTGGAGAGTGGTTGTTACTGGGATCCATCGAGGATTGATCTGGGCCGCCGGCTTTTGGCCAGAAGTCGTCAACTGGAGTTGCTGAGGTCTCCCCTGGATTGCCTGGCGAAGCTGACAATCTTTCGCAGTTAGGACCAGTGATATGCACCCCTCAGGAGGGTTTGTTGAACTGGGTCCCTCGACTGGCTGAGAGACCGGAGAAGCTTCTTCTGCCACTTTGTCTTGGCAGGGAGGCGAAGAAGGTTCCCCGATGGCTTGAGCTAGGGTACCGGCTTTGATGGGGATCGAAATCATAATTTCCTCCTCCTCATCCCCGGAGCTGTTGAATTTGGCTTCGACTCTAGCTCGATCGTCGGCTGGTAGTGTCAAGCCTACGCCGTTAACTGCATGGTAGACACAGAAGTCTGGGTCCTGGTCGTAGCCAACCCCCTGGTGTCCTTATGGAAGGACGGGGGTGTTGCCCCCGGACCTGGGAAGGGTCACACAGTAGGTGTAAGTATTTCTGTTGTGCAGAAGTTTGCCACAGGGGAATGTGTTGCTTCAAACACATTTCTTGAATATGCGGCGATAGCTCACTCCACACCTAGACTGCTTCAGGGGTATCATCGACTCGCCTGGACAAGCCGAAGTCGTTATCTTGCGGGGCTTGAGGGACTATGTCTCCCTTATAGAAGACAATAGGTTTGTCCCTGTTAGCCTTCTTCTTGATTCGGCATTGTCGCTTGAAGGTGACAATGAATGTTGTCAGCGACTCGACGCTGAACTTGTCAGATGCACATGGAAGCTGGATGCAGTCTGGTGGCAAGCATATACTCTTGCTGATAGCTCGGCTAATAAGATTAGCCTCAAAGTCGATCTGGCGTCTCTCGGGGTGATCTGGGGTTGACTTGGAGCCGAGGCGCAGCCGATGAAGCTTGGCCTTTTCCTCATCAACAGAGAAGAGATCATCATCATCTTCCTCTGAGAGCCAACCGTTGCTTTTGCTCTTAATTACAGGGTAGGGACTAATCCCCTTGAAGTAGAGCGCAGTGTCGGCTAGGTTGCATTCTGCCGGTGTGAACGGCGACAGGTCTGCAAAGACCTTATGTTGCTCCCCATCCTTGGCATACTTGATGCATTGGTGGAGAGTCGATGGGACGACCCAATTTTCATGGAGCCAGGGTCTGCCCAGCAGCATCTTATAAGATGTGTTGGAGTCGATGATGTAGAATGTTGCCTTAGAGGTGAAATCATCGAGCACCAGGTCGACATCCACCCGGTCGAGGACGTCCTCGGTGTTATGATTAAAGTCAGATATCTTAACCGCTTGAACCTTCTGAAGGTATGGGTTCAGATATAGGGACTTGAAGGTCTTGAGCGGCATGATATTAACAGCGGCACCTGCGTCCACCAGGATCCGGTTCACGTCATGCCCGTTGATCTTCCCCTTCATGTAGAGAGGACAGTTGTGGCACGGAGGGGAAAGCAACATGTCTTTCTCTGTGAAGGAGATGGCGGCTGTGAAGGCTCCATAGGCAGCCGCCTTCATTTTCGCGGCATGTGCTTCATAGACTTCCGGCTCTTGGAGTATTTTGATAAGGGTCTCCCTTAGGTCTTTACTCTAAGTGATGGCTTCCCAAATTGAAATGCTGGCAGGGAAGCGCTTCATCTGGTAGAGGACCTTTCGGTCAGCTCAGGCTCGAGCATCTTCCAAGGAAGGTAGTATGTCAGGCTGAGCCTTCTGCGAGCTACCGTGTTGTTCCCCATCGGGAAGTTGCACTGCGTTGCCCTTATTACCGGGATCAGACTGACTTTGATCACCGGCGGACTCCTAGAATAGTGATGCCAATGATGGTTCTTCTGGGAGTGATTGGCGAGATGGCTCGTCCTTACCAGACGGTCCCGCTTGCTCTGCTGCAGAAGCTGATACTGGTGCAGGGGCTGGGAGGCTAGCCGTAGCCTTGTCACTGCCAGAAGGATCGAAGATACCGTGTCTGCCCCGAATTTCTACTTCCGGAATGGGAGCCGGTTCCTCTCCTCGAAAGAGGATGATCCGCTCCGGGTAGGAGGTGGACGGAGAGAGGGGTAACTCGGGGATTCTCCCACGGCCTCTACCACGTCCCCGGCCACGACCTCGGCCACGGCCGGTGTGCTCAGGAGCTGGCTGTAGCCCAAGAGGGGCAATCATTCTTTGTCTTGTCCGGGAGGCTACTGAGTTGCCCCGTCGAGAAGCGTTGATATTGTCGGGAGGTGGGATGGCCACCATGTTACAGGTGCAGCGCCAAAGCATTTTTTCCAGCTGCTCTGTGGTGATCTCCCTGTCTTTATAGCACAAGGAGAGCTCATCCGGGATCACGAGTTTCTCGCCGTTCTTGAGCTTTTGGATCATCGCTTGGACCCAATTTCTGAGGCGGGCTCGTTTCTGCATTTCTTCCCACGGGATATAGCTATAGAGTGGGAGAGCCCCGGTAGGACGAGGAGGAACGTATTCCTCCAGGTCATCAATGAGCCGCTGGAGCCTTTGGAGAGGCGTTGGCTCGATTGGGGATTGTAGGGCAGCCGCTTGTTCAGCTTGTTTCCTGAGCCGCCTTCTGAGGTTCTTCCTCTTATTTTTCTCTTATCTCTTGGTGATAGCAGTCTCCAAGGGAGTAGGAGAGAGAGGTGCTGGAGCCGGAGTTGATAAATCCTGATGAGGATATCTCCGAGCTGGCGTCTTTACAGGGCGAGGTCGATGACTCTTCCTTGCCCGGATTTTGATCCAGGCTCCTTCCGATTGTTATATCTGGAAGGTGGCATTGATCGCCTGCTCGATTACCTTGAGCGGCAACTCCTGGTATGCTGGGATACTGGGACTGGCATCGAAGATGTGTGCGCAGTTTGATGCCTTACCCGCGGCGGCGACAGCTTCTGTTGAGAAGTGGACAAAGAAATATGCTTGTTGTCCTGCTCCTTAGCCTTGCCTTTGCAACCATGCTGAGGGCTGGGGCTAGCGACAACCGATGGCATCGCAAGACATTATTGCTCTGCACAGTTATCCCGACTCTGCGGACCGGCTGAGCCTTGTGGCGGTGGGCCCGCCACTTGAGTCGAAGCCGCTTAAGACTCCGAAGATGCCTTCTTTGTACTTCGGATTGTGTCAACAGGTAGGTGAGGAGGACCCGATGGCCCGTCTGCTGAAGAGATATGACGGGGCTGAGGCGGAGCCTCACCCTACTTTTGCTTTCCCTTCCTATCCGCAGTTGCCGGAGGCGGAGATAGGATGGGAGGAGGACGAGAGAGAGCTATGGAGCTCGTCATCATCTTGCCCACCAAAACGTCCTCTCGGCCGAGAAGGACCCGGAGGAGCCTGGCAGTGCCTTCGACTTTAGCTCCCACCAAGACCACCATCGCACGGCCGAAGTGGCTGGGGTTGGCTGGCTAGATGCTGATGTCTAAGAGCCTGAAGGGGCCGGAGGAGTAGGGGAATGGATGACGTTGACCGAGAAGTCGGTTGGCTCTGTCTCTTGACTGGCATCCTGCTCTCTATGCCTCCGCAATCACTCGAGCACCTCTCGGTTGTCGGTCCGAAACTCGAGCCATTCTGGAGGATGCTGGTAAGGCAGCCCATGCCCATTTTCTTGGGGAGAGTCTGGCCACTCTGGCGCATCCCTGGCGATACTTAGGGTCTCTTCGACAGCTTGTCAAAGCCTGACAATCAACATGGAGTTTCCTTCCGCATCGATCAATTCCCATCGGATCTGTTCCTGAATGAGGTGTTGAACTTCCTCGCATGACTCGATCGGGTGGCAGATTCTGGCGTGGAAGGGGCAGTATTGGGGGTGAATACGATCCCAATGGGTGTAGTCAGCAGGCGAGTCGCGGGGCATGATTTGCCCATTCTCAACGAGGATATCAAAGAGTCGTCGAGTTCTCTCCCTGGGGAAGGAGAGAGGTCTCTGATTATGCCAGGGCCTCCACCCCGGATACCAAATCGAACGTCTCCTTCGACAGGCGCTGGGCTCCTCCGACTCGTCATCAGAAAGAGAAAATGCAGTCATCATATGGATGACATTGGCTGAGGGGTGAGCCACGCGTGCTGCCTGATAACGCGAAAGTTCATCGTTTAAAACATGCGTATCAATCTTAAAAATTCTAACTCGCACTAGATGAAAGAAAGACATAATATGGTGGCAAGAAGGGTCGAATCTACAGGGAAGAAGAGATTTTTTAGAGTTAAAAACATTGGAGTCCTTTGAAAAACACTTGTGATTTTACTTTACTTAAAGAAAATAATGAAATGATGAACGAACCAAACACTTAATTAAAAACACTTATGACTATGAGCCTATGTTTTAGAAAATAATTGCATAAAGTGGAGAAGGAGGAAGAGAGGGAAGATAAACAAGATCTAGATAAAATGAACATTTCTTTCATTAACATAAAGTAACAAGTACATGAAATGCAAGACAAGCTTACACTAAAGATGTGACGAGATTACAATGAAGTAAAATGAAACTAAAGCATAACAAAAAGAGGAGCCTGAGGTGTGAAGATGGTAATAGCAATGGTGATGATGCCGTCGTCTCCTCCTCGCCGAGCCTTGGAGAGGATCGCTCCGCCTTGAAAGAGATCACCGTGGAAAGAGGTGGATGAAGAAGCCGTCGTCGTCCACGTCACGAGACTTAGAACGTCGCCCATCTTGATGTGCACGCCGCCATAAAAGGAGAGTTGTGGAGGATAAACTTTGGAGAGAAATATAGAGAGGAATGTGGAAGGGTTTGTGTGGAGATGAAGAAGGAAGAAGATGAGAAAGTAAAAAAGTGAGAAAATAAATATAACTCGTAAACGAATAAGAATTAGAGGAAGTGATAGAAGAAGAAAATCTAGATCTACATAAGAGGAAGAACTTTGATGAAGAATGTAGAGAGAAAAGAAGAGTGGAAGAGATTCAAAATGGAGGAAGAACAGAGTGTAGTGCCTCGGATGAACAGTAAAATCACATGACAGTAAGTTGAAAAACGGGAAATAACTTCCAAACCAGAACGAATTAGAGGATGATGCAGAAGAAGAAGTTGTAGCACGCTTAACAAAAAAGAACTTTCATGAAGACAGTAAGAGAAGAAAATGACTATAAGGGGGGTGGGAATAAGAGGAAGAATAGAGAGAAACATTAGTTCACAGATGAACATGATAGCACAGTGAACAACATAAAGTATCTTGACAACCAGAAGGAATTAGAAGATGATGCAGATGAAGAAGTTGTAGATGACTTAAAAATAAAGAAGTTTCATGAAGACAACAAGAGGAGAAGAGGGACGGACGAGGGTGAACTTGGTGACCTAAGATCTAAGAGGGAGAGGGTAAAAATTGCCAAAAGAAGAACTCTCTTTTCTCCTCCTTGTCATGGGCTATTTATAGGGAAAGTTGGGTAGATGGAGGGTGGAGATTGTATCAAAAGGAGATAGATGACTGGGATTTAGGTAGAATATGATACATGAGGAAGAGGAAAAGTAGGTGGGCACCCCCTTTCTTGGACTTTGGGCACCCCCTTTCCCAAGGCTCATCATGTCTCTCCTTTAATTCAAACTTTGAATTCAATTTTCCCTCCAACCAAAATATGTGTTTCTTTTCCTCATTTTCAAACTTTTGAAATTTCTTTTTCCTCCAACCAAAATATGTGCTTTTGACTTGGTCAAAGTGGTGGTGACAGTTTTGCCCCCAGCTTCTTTTGTAATTACCTTCGATGTCCTACACACATAGAATTGCATTTTAGCCATAAAAATTATCACAATGTGCACATAAATCTCAAATGCTAATGGTTATGCAATGGATAATTAATACTCATGGCCCTCAACTTCAATTTTTTATAAATAATATCACCGAATTAATCAATTTACGTGAAAGCTCCAATTTAAATGCGGAGTTGAGGTTAACTATGAAATATGCCTAATTGCCCAATTATATGCACATAAAATGGTGTACATGCGATGAATTATCATAAGAAATGGACACTTATAACACCCCCCCAACTTACTCATTGCTAGTCCCTTAGCAATGCCAATAAATTAAAATTTAGGACTAATAAGAGTTTGTAAAATTCATGCTCTTTTATCCAGTTCTCCCTTCATAGAATCAACCAAAGATTAAGAATCTGGAATCATTAATGCACACTAGTCTTATGTAGGAACTTAATAGTACGTGATTAAGAATTCAAATCAAAGCTCAATAGCACTTGTGCATGTGTAACCACCAAATCCACAGTTTAGACAGTTGCATCCCCCATTTGCTATTCTAAGCAAATACCTTTCAACCCTGCACCTCTTAGATCAGAGCATAAAGTATATTAGCTTTTTGTCTGCCTTATTATTTTATCCCTTTGGGATCTTTTATACTGTTGTGTAGTGGACAGCGGATCTAGAGGGGAGGGGTGAATAGATCAGCCCCACTTTTCGCAATGCGGCCCTCTAAACAGCTAGTTAAAATGAATTGCAGCGGAATAGAAACTAGCTTCCATGAATGCTATGATTCACTTAGCAAGATAAGCAAGATATATAATAATTCGATCCTAAGCATGCATCTAGAACGAATCAATCACACAAGCAAACCACACTAGACAGGATTTTTAAGGTGGTTCGGACTGAATCCTCAGCCCTACGTCCACCCCTCACCAAAACCCGGTGAGGCTTCACTTGTGCAGCGCACCAACCCGCAAATCGGAAATCACCGATTGCCTTCCTACTAACCAACGGTAGGGACGTCAACACCGCAGATCGGAAACACCTCCGATTGCCTTCCTACTAACCAACAGTAGGGACGAATCACAACTTCAATGTTTAATCAATATTGAAAGGAAAACAAATGTGAATGAACTAAGACAAGAAATTGAGTTATGAGTAGAAATGAATTGGCCCTTGTATGAAATGTTGATCAGCAACAAGATCCTCTTGGCTTCAACTCAATCTTCTTGATTCACCCTTGATTGGATGAATGTTCTTCACGGAGTACTGTTCACGTGAACAGTACCTCTTCCTTCAATTCTTCTCTCTTGATCTTCTCTTTGAACTTGAATGAGGTTGAAAGAACTTGAATGGATGAAGATGATCTCCCTTGAGAGTGAGCTTCAATGGATCCCCTTGAGATGATGAAGAGGATGGATGAAGATTTGATGAAGAGCTTCTTCCCGGAGTATCTTGATTTCCTTCTTGAAGTATACTCCTTCTAGCTTTCTTTGATCACCCTTCTTGCCCTTGATTGCTTCTTGCTTTGTAGGAGGTTGCTTGGCTTCAGATCTGAGCTTGAATCACCTTGGATGGATGAAGAACTTCCTCCCGAAACACTGTTCACGGAGGTGCTACAGTAGCTCGAAAATGGGCTCCCTTGAAGGCTTGAAGCATTAGGGTTTTCATCCCCTCATGTGTTGGTTTTATAGACCTTGAATGGTCTATAGACAAGCCTCAGACCAGATCCACAATTTGTGGGTGATTAGGTGACATTTGGATTAAAGAAATCAATGTTGAATGGCCCTTTTCGAAGTTGGAAACAAAGTCAAAAATGAAGGCTCGGGGCTGGCGGTCGACCGGAATTCATGGGCCGGTCGACCGGAACCTGCTGCAGCCAGAACATTTCGGCTCTGGCAAAACCGGTCGACCGGACGCCTGGGGGCGGTCGACCGAAACCTGTAACAATGTCATCATTTCGGTTCTGGGAAAACCGGTCGACCGGAAAAGTAGGGGCGGTCGACCGAAATCTATAATTCCTGGAGTGTTTCGTTTCTGGAAGAACCGGTCGACCGGAAAGGCAGGGGCGGTCGACCGAAACCTATAAAATGTGGAATTCTTAGGCTCTGGCAAATCTGGTCGACCGGCCAAGGTGTGTAGGTCGACCGGAAATACCTATACCTGCAAAAATGAAGTGTTAGACCAATGAAACATGTTCATAAGTCAAGATATTCATGTCCTCATCAATTTCATGTATTTTGGGATTGAAATCAACATAGAATATGCTTTGAGCATTTCTAAATTTTGTTCCGGGGGCTCCGCCCCCAGAAACCCCCGCAAGGGGCGCTGCCCCCTTGACCCCCGCGACCTGACCGGGCAGGTCGATCCCCGCGACCTGACCGCGCAGGTCGATCCGCGTGCGAGGGCGCAACATTGAGCTTTCATGTGCATATCTGTCATAAACACAACATAACATATGTCAGTCATATAAGAGTGAAAAGCAACAATGACGAATAGTGTTTAGCCATTATCAAAACCAAGAATATCATAGAACACATATGACCATAGAATGATGTCGAATGACCCAAGTGACCATATGAAACTCAAATAACCACAGGGGCACAACATATACCACACATGATGCTGCACTACCATTCACTGCTCAATGCGAACCTCGACTCTTGCCTTAGGAGAAGCAAGTCCGGTTTCACCGATCAAGGTTCCCTTTTCCGTTTTACGCGAACCTCAACACGTCTTAGGTGAAGTAGGCCCGGTTACTAAGACTAGGGGCATTTTTCATAGTGTGTTTTTTTTATTTTCTTTTTTTTCTCTTTTTTTTGTACCATTACGCGTAGTTGATAGATAATTTGACAGAAAGCTTTGTAAAAAGATCTCTTTTCTTAAGAAGTGCAGAATATCAGACAGCATACCAAAAATAGCAGAGGGCTTGTCTTGCTTGTTTCATTAGTGTGCAACATGAATTTCTTTTCTTTTTTTTTCAAAGTGCATATGAACTTTAAAGGGATTCTTATATCAATTTTCCATGGCTAGATTGACTAAATTTCCCAGCATCCATTTCCCTAATCTTTTCTATTCCAGAATTACTTTTAATTTAAGCATGAATCCTGAAACTCAAACTAGGGTTTACAACTTTCTATTTTCATGTAACGATGACATGCAAGACAGAACTCCTATCAGGTTGTACTATATGCATCATGAAAATTTTTCTCTCCCCCCCAACTTGAATGACATTGTCCTCAATGGAATGTAGAATATGAACAGGACAATGCATACATGAATATTTGGGAAGGAAATGTACAACCTGGGGTGTGCAGACGTGGCTATTTTGGCAGGCAGTTTTGCGAACGACTTCTTCCAGCTCCTACAAACACAAATGAAAATGACTCACTAGATTTTTGAAGAGAAATGGTCGGGTTGCCTCCCAACAAGCGCCAAGTTTAACGTCTTCAGCCAGATGACATTCTTATATTTATCATGGGTCACTCAGTGGGATTGATTCCTTTGATGGAAGTTGTGTGTTCTCCAAGTAGAGTTTGAGACGCTAACCATTGACAGTGAAAATTTGACTATTTTTAGGATCTAGAATTTTAACAGCATCATGATCAAAGGTTTTGAGCACAACAAATGGTCCATCCCATCTAGACTTTAATTTTCCGGGGAATAAGCGCAACCTTGAATTAAAGAGCCAAACTTTTTGATCAGGTTGAAATGATTTTCTCACAATATGTTTATCATGGAAAGCTTTGGTCATGGCTTTGTAAATCTTGGCATTTTCATAGGCTTCATTCCTCAACTCCTCCAACTCATTTAGTTGTAGGGCCCTATGAGATCCGGCTTGGGCCAAGTCAAAATTGAACTGTTTAATAGCCCAATAGACCCTATGCTCAAGCTTAACGGGTAAGTGACAAGCTTTTCCAAAGATTAACCTATATGGAGACATTCCAATAAGGGTTTTATATGCTGTCCGATAGGCCCAAAGAGCGTCATCCAATCTTTCGGACCAATCCTTCCTATCGGGCCTAATAGATTTCTACAAGATATTTTTGATCTCCCTATTGGATGTCTCCACTTGGCCACTTGTTTGGGGGTGATAGGGGGTGACAATCTTATGAGTGATCTCATATTTCTCGAGAAGAGCTCGGAATTGGGCATGAGTGAAATGAGAACCTCCATCACTAATGATCACCCTCGGACACCCGAACCTTAAAAATATATTCTTTCGGAAAAACTTCATGACAACTTTGTGATCATTAGTCCGGGTGGCAATGGCTTCAATCCATTTAGACACATAGTCGACTGCCACAAGAATGTACTCATGTCCGAATGATGCAGAAAGGGCCCCATGAAGTCTATATCCCAAACATCAAAGATTTCGACAACCAAAATGGGATTAAGCGGCATCATATCTCTCTTCGAATTATTATCCACAGCTTGACATCTCAAACATGTTTTTAAAAATTCATAAGCATCCTTAAATAAAGTGGGCCAATAAAATCCACTTTGTAACACCTTAGCCGCAGTTTTCTTTCCAGAGAAGTGTCCCCCACAAGCTAGATTATGACAAAAATTCAATACAGACTGTTGCTCCTCCTCGGGGACACATCTTCTTATGATCTGATCAGGACCCATATGAAACAATTCCAGGTCATCCCAAAAATAGTGCTTTGCTTTAGAAAAGAACTGATCCTTTTCCTGCTTAGTCCACCCTCCCGGAGTCTGCCCTACTACCAAGTAGTTAACAATGTGAGCGTACTAGAGGGTTGAGGTGTGAGAGATGGATAATAGTTGTTCATCTAGAAAAAAAATCAGACATGGGAGCACTCTCGGGTATCACTATTTGTGACAAATGATCAGCCACAACATTCTCTAACCCCTTCTTGTCTTTGATTTCCAGATCAAATTCTTGCAGTAATAGAATCCATCGAATCAAACGGGGTTTAGCATCTTTCTTGGTGAGCAAGTATTTCAAAGCAGCGTGATCGGAATAGACAATGACTTTGGCCCCTAAAATATATGAGCGAAATTTCTCTAGGGCAAAAATAACGGCCATAAGTTCTTTCTCTGTGGTGGTATAATTTAATTGAGCATCGGTGAGAGTGCGACTCGCATAATAGATCACCACAGGTTTCTTATCAATTCTCTGGCCTAAGACAGCTCCTATAGCATAATCTGAGACATCGCACATGATTTCGAATGGCAGCGACCAATCTGGTGACTGTAGGATTGGGGCTTGAGTGAGGGCCGCTTTAAGAGAGTGAAAAGCTTCTAGACAAGATTCATCTAGGTGGAATGGAGTATCCTTGGCTAGAAGCTTAGTGAGCAGACGAGTAATGGTATAGAAGTTCTGAATGAATCTTCTATAAAAACCCGCATGGCCAAGAAAAGAGCAGATTTGCTTGACAGACAAAGGGGGAGGAAGATTAGAAATCAGATCAACCTTAGCCTTGTCTACCTCTATTCTCCTTTCAGAAATAACATGGCCTAACACAATGCCTTCTCTTACCATGAAGTGACTTTTCTCCCAGCTTAACACAAGGTTGGATTCAATGCATCGTGCCAGCACCTTCTGTAAATTCTCCAAACAGCAATCAAATGAGTCACCGAAGACCGAGAAGTCATCCATGAAAATTTCCAAAAATTCTCCCACCATTTCAGAAAAGATCGCCATCATACACCGCTGAAAGGTGGCAGGGGTATTACAAAGCCCAAACGGCATTCTTCTAAATGCAAACGTGCCATATGGACACTTGAATGTAGTCTTTTCCTGATCTTCCGGGTAGATAGCAACCTGATTGTATCCGGAGTATCCATCTAAAAAGTAAAAATATTTTTGCCCTGCCAATTTTTCCAAAATCTAATCCACAAACGGGAGAGGGAAATGATCTTTCTTTGTCATTGAGTTCAATTTCTGTAATCAATACAGACTCTCCACCCCGTTTGTAGTCTCATTGGCACCTCTTCACCCTTCTTATTTTGAATCACAGTCAGCTCGGATTTCTTTGGAACAACTTGTGTAGGGCTGACCCACTTGCTATCAGAGATGGGATACATGATCCCAGCATCCAACCACTTCACCACCTCTTGCTTAACCACTTCTTTCATGTTCGGATTTAGCCGATGTTGCATCTCTCTGCTCGGCTTAGCATTGTCCTCTAAATAGATATGGTGCATACAAACATCAGAACTGATCCCCTTAAGATCCGCCACCGACCAACCTATTGCCCCCCTATACTCTTTAAGAATAGTTAAGAGTTGGGCTTCCTCTGCAGTAGTGAGGTTGGAGGTAATGATGGCAGGTAGAGTGTGGTTAGGTCCCAGATATGCATATTTAAGGGAGTTCAGGAGAGGCTTGAGTTCCAGAGAAGGAGGATGTTCCAGAGATGACAAGATTGGTTCATATTGAAGTGCAAGAAATGATTCTACCCTAGACTAGGGTGCAGAAGATAGGGGAGAATCCTGAAGCATTCTATCCTCTTCTAGGGTGTCCTCAATGTTATCCGGAATCACATCCTCAAATATATCAATGACATTGCATTCCTCTCCTAGATCCGGATATTGAATGCCTTAAACACATTTAGGGAAACTTTCTCACCTCCAAAAGAAATTCCATCATTCCCGTGGCACAGTTGATGTTGGCCTTAGTAGTTGCTAGGAAAGGACGTCCCAAAATAATAGGGCTATGTTTCAATTCTTGAGACGAGGCCATATCCAAAATTAAGAAATCCACGGGAAAATAGCATTCATGCACCTTAACAATGACATCCTCCAACAAACCCCTTGGAGTTTTAACCGACCGATCCGCCAGTTGAAGGATTATTGAAGTGGGTTTTAACTCCCCCAGATCAAATTACTCGTAAATGAAGGTGGGCAAAAGATTCACGCTAGCACCTAAGTCTAGCAATGCACGATCAAAAGTGACTCCACCTATATCACATGAGATTAACGGGGCTTCGGGGTCCTTCAATTTTTTGGCAAATGATTCATCAAAACAGCACTCACATCTTTAGATAGGCGGATCTTTTGAGTTATCGCCTTGGATTCCCTTTTTGGAGTGCACAGCTCTTTCAGAAATTTTACATATGCCGGCACATGCTTGATCACGTCCAAAAGTGGTATATTGATATTCACTTGTTTAAACAATTCCACTAGCTCTTCTTGGTAGACTGGCCTTTTCTTTTGAGCCTTAAATTTTAAAGCATCGAGAAAAGGGATCTTAGGGACATACTCTTAAGGGCTTTCTTCATCAACCTTTGCTTTTCCTTTGTCCCGCTTGTTCTCTCCACCCTCTGGCTTTTTCTTTTCTTGCACAATCATAGGCTCCTCATCCTCACTATTACTCTCCTTGTGGACGTCTTGGCCCGAACTATTACCCACATCCTTAGCCTGATAAGGATCATTAAGAATTTTCCCGCTCCTAAGGGTAGAGATGGCTTTGGCATTCTCAAACTGAGGACCTACAGGAGGGGGCGACTGAGGTTGATTGGGCTGATTGGGTTGAGGAAGAATGGGAGCTCTCAGAGGGAAGCATGGAGGATGTTGATTACGGGGGTTGGCAATGGGCTGACTTAGTAATTGTCCCATTTCCCTTCTCATGGTGGCTTAGCCAATTGGCCCAATTGGGTTTCCAACTTAGAAATAGTTTGTTGGTGGGCATGGAGGGTCTGTTGGAAAGATTGACTTTGGGCTTGCATGGTTTGTTGGAAGGATTAGTTTTGGGCCAGAATTAGTTGTTGTAATTGATGGAATCTATCATCAGTTTGGGAGTCCTGATGGTGTTACGGAGGAGGTTGATAGATTTGTTGGGAATTGGAAGATTACCCGTAATTGGGCTGAGGAGGTTGGTATGGGGCCTGACCCTGGTTGAATCGGGGAAGTGGTTGTTAGGCTTGCGGTCCTCGACCAATAGTATTTCCTTGAAATAGTGGCTGAGCTTGGAATTGGTGTTGGATGGGTGGTTTGTGAGTTTGAGATGCGGAGGGGATGGTGGGCTGATTGGGAGCTTGTTGATTTCTTCAATTGAAATTGGGGTGATTCCTCCAGCCCGGATTATAGGTGTTAGAAAATGGGTCATAGTTGGGCTTAGAGAACCCCTGGGCTGCTTGGAATTGCTCCTGTATAAAAGGTGGTAACTGGGCTACTGTTGGGCAATCAGACACATGATGGTCCGGGCTAGCACATAAAGCACACACCTCATGGTGTGTTGGGTCCGAGTATGGGTTGGACGTAGGTGAGATGGTGATTTCTTGTTTGTTTTAAGCCAAGAGTTGGTCTAACTTATGGGCCAGCATATCAACTTGTTCTAGCTTTTGGGACATGATGTCCACCTTGTCTAATTTTTTATGGATGAAGTTCACATCCACACTAGCTTCAGATTCCACACGATACATCCCGGCCCGTTTAGAGGGCCCAATGGTTCTCTCATATGAGGATAAGGAAGCATGGTTAATTGAATTCTCACTCAACATTTTAAATAAGGTATAGGCCTCATCCTCACTCTTGCTCATAAAGGCCCCACCACATGATGCATCCACAATCTGCCTAACTTGATCATCTAGGCCCTCATAGAAAGCTTACACTATTTGCCATTTGGAGAGCCCATGATGTGGGCATTTTCTGAGGAGTTCCTTTAATCTCTCCCATGATTCATGTATTTGTTCATTTGGGAGTTGCGCGAATCCTGTGATTGCACGTCTCATGGTGTTGGTTCTACTGATGGGGTAAAACTTCTTAAGGAACTCATGCTGCATATATGCCCATGTGCCAATAGGTTTCCCTAAGGTCCCTAGCCAGTATTTGGCTTTGTCCTTAAATGAGAAAGAGAATAAGGTCAGGCGGAGAGCATCATCTGTGAAATTTTGAATTTTCACAGTGGAACAAATTTCTAGAAATTCATCTAGATGTTTATAGGGATCTTCATTGGTCTTCCCATAAAAGGATGGGAGCATCTGAATGGTACTAGATTTGATCTCATAGTGCAAAGTAGGGACATTAGGCAGTTGGATACAAGTGGATGGCTGATAATTCGAAGGAATGAAATATTCATTCATCTGTTTGAGCACCCCTAATTGGTGTTGTTCAGCCATAGGTTGGGTTTGATTTTGAGCCGGATTAAAAATGAATCGCTCAATCTCACTAATGGGCTCAACTAAGTCAAGGTGTTGAGATCTTTTCCCTTGCATAAACCAAGGTTAAAGATGAAAGATGAGAGAATTGTTTTATGATGATTTTTATATTTTTTATATTTTTTATTTTATTTTGACTCAAATTAGGACGAAGAGAGATAAGAGGAGATTTTTTATTTTTATTTTATTTTTATTTTATTTTATTTTATTTTATGCAAACACAAACAAGTTGTCACACAAATTACCTAATGACCTAGCTGTGACCAAGACCTACAAATTGGGTTTCATAAAATGACTAAAGTGTAACTTGAGTTCACCCTCAATATTTCCACCGGTCAGGTAAGGGGTGGGATAGTGGGAGGCTTCCCTTGCTTTCGCAAGGTCCTAATTCAAAACTACTAGCCCGCTTAAGACGTTTGCCGTTCGACCGTCTTATCTTAGGCACCGGTTTTCACAAGAGGGTAAGCCCAAATAACACAAGAACCACAGTGCGAACCTAGGGCCAATGTCTACTGAATTTTATTTAGGGTCTAGGTGATGCAAAGATGTAAGAAAATTATGATTTGTGGGCTAAGGAAGGGTGATGAAATCCCCACCTTATCTTGCTTATGGGTGTTGCCCTTAAGATACGTTAAAATGATATGCAACAAAGTAAGTTCAAACAAGGGGTTCTATGCAAGCATAGAAATACATGAGTATGCTTTTGAAAAAGTTAGAGTACTCACCTTACCTCCCGCAATCTTCAATAATGCAATTAATAATAATTAAATAACAAGGAAAAATAAAAACAATCCTAAATGATGCATGACCTAAAGCTTGAAAGTGTGGTTTCTACTCTTAGAATGAGAATTTTTATTTGGTTCAAGTGAAGAGTTTTTTTTTTTTTTAGTGAACCTATCTAACCATAAGATATGAAATGTAGAGAAATGAAATTAAAATGAAGGAGAAAAGTTTGGATACTAACTTGAAAAATGTTCCCCCGTTCCTTCTTTTTTTTCCGAAATGAATGACAAAAAGACTAAGGAAAAGGTGGAGAACTTACCTCTAATTTTTTTTTTGAATTTTCAAGTTACTTTTTCTCCCTTTTTTTTCTGTAAAAATAAGAAAAAAGAACTTTATTAGTACACTATAAACATAAGGAAAACAAAGTTCTTAAGTCAAAAATCATCATTCTTCCCCGACAACGGCGCCAAAAATTGATAACGTAAAAGTTCGTCGTTTAAAACACGCGTATCAATCTTAAAAACTCCAACTAGCACTAGATGAAAGAAAGACGTAATATGGTGGCAAGAAGGGTCGAATCCACATGGAAGAAGAGATGTTTTAGAGTTAAAAACTTTGGAGTCCTTTGAAAAATACTTGTGATTTTACTTTGCTTAAAGAAAATAATGAAATGATGAATGAACCAAACACTTAATTAAAAACACTTATGACTATGAGCCTATGTTTTAGAAAATAATTGCATAAAGTGGAGAAGAAGAGGTAGAAGAAGGAGGAAGAGAGGGAAGATAAATAAGATCTAGATAAAATGAACACTTCTTTCATTAACATAAAGTAACAAGTACATGAAATGTAAGACGAGCTTACACTAAAGATGTGACGAGATTACAATGAAGCAAAATGAAACTAAAGCAACAACAAAAGAGGAGCATGAGGTGTGAAGATGGTAGTAGCAATGGTGATGACGCCGTCGTCTCCTCCTCGCCGAGCCTTGGAGAGGATCGCTCTACCTTGAAAGAGATCGCTGTGGAAAGAGGTGGATGAAGAAGCCGTCCTCGTCCACGTCACGAGCCTTGGAACGTCGCCCGTCTTGATGTGCACACCGCCATGAAAGAGAGTTGTGGAGGATAAACTTTAGAGAGAAATATAGAGAGGAATGTGGAAGGGTTTGTGTGGAGATGAAGAAGGAAGAAGATGAGAGAGTAAAATAATGAAAAGTTAAATATAACTCGTAAACGAAGAAGAATTAGAGGAAGTGATAGAATAAGAAAATCTAGATTTACATACGAGGAAGAACTTTGATGAAGAACTCAGAGAGAAAATGTCACGCCCCGAACAAGGCGGAAGTATCGGGACGTACAGTTAGGGACACACTAGCAAGAGAGGGAACTAAATCTAAAACAATACACAAGTGCTACAAGATGGAAATGCTAAATGATTAATAATAAACCACGACTAATACAATAATCCTCAAGTTCAACTTAATACAACTGGAATAATCAACCACTAAAACTCAATAACAAACTGAAACTAAATGATCTCCAAACACAACTAACAATAACACACTGCTAACACACTAGAACTGATACACTCAAGACATCACTCCTGCCCTTCCCCATCGGTAAGCGCGTCACCTGAAAAGCCTGGAAAGGGAGAAACAACGGGGCGTGAGCTAACGCTCAGTAGGAAGTAACAGACATGTATAAGTGATTAACAGTTTAATTACATTTTCAAAATGTCATGCTACAAATGATAAAAACAATAAAAAGATAACGATGATATCACGAAACGAAATTCAAAGATCTTGCAAGGTCAAGAAATATAATGAATAGAATAGTAAGACAAGAATTTACTACAGGAGATAACGATAAAAAGTTGGCCATATCAAGTCGATTCAAGTCATGTCAAGCACGTATGTAATTTTATTTTCACGTCCAAGTAATGAGCAAGTACAGTAACCACAAGTAGAGTATAGAACAGTGACGAGTGGAAAGTGAAAAGTAGTAGAAAGTAATGTAGAGAGTAGTGGAGAGAGTAGTGGACAGTCCTAGATTTAACACATGTCAAGTACTGGTGCCAAATGCCACACCTAGTCATTCACCTCCCAGGGGTACACGTAGTGTTCGGGCGCTCTTCCCAGGACCAGACCGAGCCCTTAATTGTTTGCCAGGCATTGATTTCTTTGGATCAAAGATCCCACGAATCTAGACTTCCACAGTTTATGGCCAGAATTCCAAGGTTTAAACTAAGTAGCAATAACAACTTCAAGTAGGAAGGAGATTCATTTCCAGAATTTCAAGGTAAGTATAATCATCAAGGAGATTGAAATCAAGTCACAACAAGAGTTAATCGTGCTGCGCTACTGTACAACAGCAGCAATCAAACAAGCTAATCAACATATTAATCCTAATCATCAAGTTAAGATATCATGATTTAACCATTATCATTTGCATTAAGACAATTGCCAAGAAGCTGATTCAAGATGATAAGGCAAAGAACAACTCCCACAGGAGTGAAATAGAATGCATTAACAGAGATTTAGTTACACCATTAACCACTAATTATGTGGGTTTCTATTTAATCTTGTATGCATTGAAATGAAGATGATAAACAGTGTGTTTTTATACTAAGTTTGCATGTATGGACCAATGTTAATTGAAACTAAAAGGGTACATGAATAGGTCATTAGTTCCTCAAAAATGTAGTTTTCAAAGTGTTTAGGTTGAATGGTTTGATTCCCCGATGATCCGGATTGATCCCCGGGTCAAATCATCAAAAAAACGGGTTTACACTGCATGAGTCGACCCTCTGGGTCGACCCCTGGAAAAATTCCAGGGATGGGTCGACCCCTGGGTCGACCCCTGGCTACCTGGCTGCATGGGTCGACCCATGGGTCGACCCCTGCAGGTTGTGGGTCGACCCATTGGGTCGACCCCTGCAAGGCAGCAAGCTGCTGCTTTGCAGGGCTGAAATGGGTCGACCCGTGGGTCGACCCCTGGGTTTCCAGACCCAAAAAGCGATGAAATCTCCACGAATTTGGGGTCTAAAAGTATTGGGATCATAACCATAGACTCTAGGCTTAATAATATGCATCTTAGGGTCATGAAACATGATTTTAAATCACGAATTTCGATAGGAATCCAATGAAATAAATCCTATTCTATGAAGAACACAAGTGAAGTCTAGCTTGCTAGCATGCTTCTAATAACACACAAAATACTCTAGACATGATCTATAAAAATTGGGGATTTTGATGTCAAAAGAAAGCTAACATGTTATTGATTACATTCATGTATGTTAATTAGAAATTGGGCTGTTATCACCTACCTCAAATTGAAGAAGGAACTCGAAACCTAGAATAAAGAACAACTTGACAGCACCTCACTAAAACTTCGATATCTCCTCGGATACCTAATGAAAATTGGGGCTTTTGCCACCAATGGAAAGAGCTCGATGAGAGGTACAATTTGCTATACTCATGATCAAGATTTGGTTGAGAATTCCTACCTCAATAGATTGATCAAAGAAGGATGAAGGGAAGCCAACGGCCTACTGACCGACCTCCACAAATCGAACTAGATCTCTCCAGATCTGAAATTTCAGCGAACCCCACAGCAGCCAAATGAAAGAAGACTCGTAGGGCTTCATTTTGATAGCTCATAGAGCTTCTGGAGCCTTCTGAATTGGGAGTATTTGCTGCTGCAAGCTACGAGTTTAGAAACGGCGCCGAAATCCTTGACTTGACCTAACTATGTCGGCAGCACGTTTTGGGGCTAAGTTTACCTCAAATTGATTGAGGGTAAATGTTCCTTTATGTAATACCTTTCATTTGCCTCTGGAATCACCCCATTTGGTTGAGAATCAAGCTCGAATTTGATGTTCAAAGTTTGGGTGAATAGTAAATTCGAATTTGGGTTAGGTGGGTTATAAGTCAGGCTTAATCCACTGATTAGGCCTAGATAATGATTTAATTAGGCTTACTCCAAGAAGACAAAAGTGTTAGTCGAAGCATCTATTATTTAATTACTATTTTTATGAATTTTTATATGTTAGATAAAATTCCATTTCTACTATTCCGTAATTAATTAAATATTAAGTTCGGAAGAATTAGTTCGCTAATTCGGCTTAATAAACGATTGTATTAGGCTTAATTGTAGAAGACAAAGTTGATAAACAAAATTAATTCTACAAGATGTGATTTTTGGGGATTTTTAGAAAATAGTAGAAAAATGACTTATTCTATTAATTAATTAATTAATCCAATTAATTTGGATAATTCTCATTAATTTCGAATAACTTCAAATAAATTCCAAGTAATTACAAATAACTTTCTAAATAAATTTCTAAAGAATTTGGGGTCTTACACCCTCCCCTACTTAAAGGAATTTGGTCCTCCAAATTCACTGCACTAAAACTGAGAGTAGAAAAAGATCACTCACCTAGAATAGATCGGGATACCGCTTTCGCATAGTCTCTTCAGACTCCCATGTAGCTTCTTCGGTCCCACGCCGACTCCACTGAATCTTGACCATCGGTATCGAACGATTCCGGAGTTGCTGATGCTTCCGGTCCAGAATCTTGACAGGTCTTTCCTCATAGGTCAAATCTTCCTTCAGTTCAAAATCCACCTGCTGAATGATATGAGTGGAATCGTACACATATTTCCGTAACATAGACACATGGAAAACATTGTGTACGCCAGACAAATGCGGTGGTAAAGCCAGTCTGTATGCCACCTCTCCCACTCTATCTAGAATCTCGAATGGACCAATGTACCTCGGACTCAGCTTGCCATGAATGCCAAATCTTCGGATCCCTCTCGTCGGAGAGACCTTTAAGAACACATGCTCGCCAACCTGAAATTCCAATGCCCTTCTCCTGTTGTCGGCGTAACTCTTCTGTCTTGACTGGGCTACTTGTAACCGGTCTCGGATAACACGGATGTTCTGTGATGATTCCGAAACAAGATCTGGTCCAAGCCACTGTTTCTCACCTACCTCGTCCCAACACAACGGGGAACGACAACTTCTACTATATAGTGCTTCAAAAGGAGCCATCTGAATGCTAGACTGATAGCTGTTATTGTAGGCGAATTCAATTAATGCCAAATGCTCACTCCAATTACCACCGAAATCAATCATGCAAGCTCGCAACATATCTTCCACTATCTGATTGGTTCTTTCAGTCTGTCCATCTGTCTGTGGATGAAAAGCAGTACTGAAATTCAGACGAGTACCCAAAGACTCTTGCAGTCCCTTCCAGAAATGTGAAGTAAATCTGGGGTCTCGATCAGATACTATATTCACTGGGATACCATGCAATCTCACCACTTCCTTTATATACAAAGCAGCCAATACATCAATCGTCCACTTGGACTTAATTGGTAAGAAATGAGCCGACTTTGTCAATCGATCGACAATCACCCATATCGCATCAAATCCACCACGAGTCCTAGGTAGACCCATAATGAAATCCATGCCAATACTTTCCCACTTCCATTGGGGTATGTCGAGTGGTTTCAATTTCCCTGCTGGTCTGAAATGTTCGGCCTTAACTTGCTGACATACCAAACATCTGCTCACAAAATCTGCAACTTCTCTTTTCATATTCGGCCACCAAAAGGACCTTTTCAAATCTCGGTACATCTTAGTGCCTCCAGGATGAATGGTATATCTGGATCTATGAGCTTCCTCAAGAATGTTGTTCTTTATTGTAGCCTCATCCGGAACACAAGTTCTGCCTTTAAATAATAATCTACCATCATCGGCCAACATGAAATCAGGTCTGCTACTCAAGCTTCCCTTGATCTCTACCAACTCGGGATCATTATCTTGCAAGGACTTGATCTCTATCAATATTTCAGGTTTAAGTTGAATCTGAGCAATCAAGATCCGATCATTGTCAATATTGAGATCCAGACTAGATAATTGTTCCAACAATCTCCATTCTTGTAACATGAGACTTGACAATCTAGCTACCGGCTTCCGGCTTAATGCATCTGCCACAACATTACCTTTGCCAGGATGATACTCAATCGAGAAGTCGAAGTCTTTCAAGTACTCCAACCATCTCCGCTGCCTCATGTTGAGTTCCTTTTGAGAGAATAAATACTTCAAACTCTTATGATCCGAAAACACTGTAAAGGTTTCTCCATATAAGTAATGCCTCCATATCTTTAAAGCAAACACGACTGCAGCAAGTTCCAAATCATGAACAGGATAATTATCTTCGTGCTTCCTCAACTGCCTAGAGGAATAGGCAATCACCTTCCCATGCTGCATGAGTACACAGCCTAAGCCAATACCTGAAGCATCAGTATAAACAACGAATCCTCCTTCACCAGAAGGTAAAGCCAAAACAGGTGCAGTAGTCAAACACTCCTTCAGAGTCTGAAAGCTTCGCTGACAATCATCTGACCAATCAAACTTGTTCTCCTTGCGGGTTAATCTTGTCATAGGTACTGCAATCTTGGAGAAATCTTGAATAAATCTTCGGTAATAGCCTGCCAGGCCTAGAAAACTTCTAACTTCAGTTGCACTAGTAGGCTGCTCCCAATTCTTCACTGCCTCAATCTTCGAAGGATCAACAGAAATACCTTCCTTGGTGATAATATGTCCAAGAAAGGACACTTCTTGTAGCCAGAACTCACACTTACTGAACTTAGCATATAGCTGATGATCTTTCAATAGTTGCAATACCATTCTCAGATGCTCAGCATGCTCCTCCTCATTCTTAGAATAAATCAGGATGTCATCAATAAAGACTACGACCCACTGATCAAGATAGGGCCGAAATACATCGTTCATCAACTGCATGAAAGCTGCTGGAGCATTCGTTAGACCAAAAGGCATAACGACAAATTCAAAATGACCATACCTGCTGTGGAAAGCTGTTTTATAAATATCCTCTTCCTTAATCAGTAACTGGTGATATCCAGATCGAAGATCGATCTTAGAGAAATATTGAGCTCCCGCTATCTGGTCAAATAACTCGTCAATCCTCGGCAAGGGATATTTGTTCTTGACAGTCTGCTGGTTTATTTGCCGATAATCAATGCACAACCTCATCGAACCATCTTTCTTCCTGACGAACAACACAGGGGCTCCCCACGGAGAAGTACTAGGACGAATAAAACCCTTCTCGAGTAATTCCATCAGTTGCTGCTTCAGTTCCCTCAGTTCCGCAGGAGACATACGATAAGGAGCCTTAGAAATAGGAGCTGTGCCAGGAATAAGATCAATAGAAAAGATAACTTCCCGCTCAGGCGGAAGTCCTGGTAGTTCTTCTGGAAAGACATCAGGAAAATCTCGGACAACAGGAATGTCCTTAATCTCCATCTGCTGCTCAGGAGTTGCACAAACAAAGGCTAGAAAAGCCTCACACCCATGCCTTAAAAGCTTATCAGCTCGAAGAGCCGAAATGAGTGGTACGGAGTTATGGTGCTTGACTCCCGTAAAAGATAAACCTGAATGTCCAGTAAAAGTCACTGAGCTAGAACTACAGTGAACATTGGCCTCATACTTGGCCAACCAATCTGCTCCTAGGATCACATCATAATCCTTCATATCCATGCAGACCAAATCTGCTGGAAAGTTCTGTTCACCAATCATAACCTTACTAGAAGGATAGATATACTGGATTGTTGATCTAGTGCCAATAGGGGTTGAAATCTCTAACGGAGTATTCATCAAAACAGGTTCCACAGCTAATGACTTAGCAAATCTCCGTGAAATAAAAGAATGTGTGGCACCAGTATCAAAGAGAGCAAATGCGGGCTTATCGATTATAGTAAGGGTACCTTCGACGAGTCCGCCATCATCAGAAATCCCAGTTTCATCTTCATGTAAAGCTTGAAGCTTGCCTTGTGGTTTCTTGAAGACTAGAGGTTTTGCCGGTGTAGCTTGTTCCGATATGAGAGGACAATTGGGGATACGGTGCTCCTTGCTTCCACATCGTAAACATGCGCCTTGCTTGCGCCAGCACTCCTCTATCTTGTGACCCGGACGATCACAATAGTTGCACACGCCCTTGAATGGAACAATAGGGCCAGGCTTCTTGTCTTCATGCCTCGGCATCTTGCCCTTCCATGATCCGGACCCGCTCCACGAACCAGGTCCACTAACAGGCCTCTTCTTGGTATACCCGGGTTTGACACTCCCGGAACCCGTAGGTAATTCTTTCTTGGTGCCTTTCCCACGGATTCTCTCCGTCATTTCAAGAGTATCCTCTAGAACTTGTGCTTTCCTTACCATCTCGGAATAAGTGGAAATCTCCATCGGTGCCAATTGGTTGATATAATGAAGCTTCAAACCATTGAGAAAGCGCTTCGCCTTCATCTTCTCGGTGGAAATGAGATGTGTAGCATATCGAGAAAGCCGTGCGAATTGAGCCTCATACTCCGCCACGGACAAACCTCGCTGTTTCAAGGCCGCGAACTCTGCCGCTTTCTTCTCTTGCACTCTATCGAAAAATACTTGCTGTTGAAGAATTCCTCGAACTCTTCCCACATAACTTGCCGATCTCGAGAGTTGCCTTGATAGAATCCCACCAAGTACGTGCATCATGTTCCAGTTGAAATGTGGACAAAAGGACACGCTCCTGGTTGGTGCATTGCATAACTTCAAAGATTCTCCCCATCTCATCTAGCCAGTGCTCGGCTTGGTCAGGGTCAGTCGAACCAGCGAATCTAGGCGGATTCATTCCGCGGAAGTTCCGGTATAGATCACCGGTGCCATGCTGTGCCGCTCCTGCCTGAGCTACTTGCTGAAGGGCCTGAGTAAGGCCTTGAACCGTACGTTGTAGGTTCCTCCATTCAGCACGATCAGCTGCCATCTACACGAGAAATAGGTTACTTAGGTTCAAATAAGATAGATAATTACACGATTAAGAAACGAACTTAACCCAAGTTCTACCCAATCTCACCAGGTCAGGTCCTAGACTTTTACAAGGTTAGGGATCTAGTGCACCTAGACACGACCAAAAACTCGGTACCTGGCGGAGGTAATCGGTCCGAAGACCACTCGCGCAAGTGTGCGACCTTTCCGATAGGCATAGCCTAACGTTCGGGCAACACCTTTTTATATACCGGTTATTGGGATGCAAAGCAAGAAAACTTAAACTTAGGAAACCTAGGAATGTGAAACCTAGGGCTCTGATACCAACTAAACTGTCACGCCCCGAACAAGGCGGAAGTATCGGGACGTACAGTTAGGGACACGCTAGCAAGAGAGGGAACTAAATCTAAAACAATACACAAGTGCTACAAGATGGAAATGCTAAATGATTAATAATAAACCACGACTAATACAATAATCCTCAAGTTCAACTTAATACAACTGGAATAATCAACCACTAAAACTCAATAACAAACTGAAACTAAATGATCTCCAAACACAACTAACAATAACACACTGCTAACACACTAGAACTGATACACTCAAGACATCACTCCTGCCCTTCCCCATCGGTAAGCGCGTCACCTGAAAAGCCTGGAAAGGGGGAAACAACGGGGTGTGAGCTAACGCTCAGTAGGAAGTAACAGACATGTATAAGTGATTAACAGTTTAATTACATTTTCAAAATGTCATGCTACAAATGATAAAAACAATAAAAAGATAACGATGATATCACGAAACGAAATTCAAAGATCTTGCAAGGTCAAGAAATATAATGAATAGAATAGTAAGACAAGAATTTACTACAGGAGATAACGATAAAAAGTTGGCCATATCAAGTCGATTCAAGTCATGTCAAGCACGTATGTAATTTCATTTCCACGTCCAAGTAATGAGCAAGTACAGTAACCACAAGTAGAGTATAGAACAGTGACGAGTGGAAAGTGAAAAGTAGTAGAAAGTAATGTAGAGAGTAGTGGAGAGAGTAGTGGAGAGAGTAGTGGACAGTCCTAGATTTAACACATGTCAAGTACTGGTGCCAAATGCCACACCTAGTCATTCACCTCCCAGGGGTACACGTAGTGTTCGGGTGCTCTTCCCAGGACCAGACCGAGCCCTTAATTGTTTGCCAGGCATTGATTTCTTTGGATCAAAGATCCCACGAATCTAGACTTCCACAGTTTATGGCCAGAATTCCAAGGTTTAAACTAAGTAGCAATAACAACTTCAAGTAGGAAGGAGATTCATTTCCAGAATTTCAAGGTAAGTATAATCATCAAGGAGATTGAAATCAAGTCACAACAAGAGTTAATCGTGCTGCGCTACTGTACAACAGCAGCAATCAAACAAGCTAATCAACATATTAATCCTAATCATCAAGTTAAGATATCATGATTTAACCATTATCATTTGCATTAAGACAATTGCCAAGAAGCTGATTCAAGATGATAAGGCAAAGAACAACTCCCACAGGAGTGAAATAGAATGCATTAACAGAGATTTAGTTACACCATTAACCACTAATTATGTGGGTTTCTATTTAATCTTGTATGCATTGAAATGAAGATGATAAACGGTGTGTTTTTATACTAAGTTTGCATGTATGGACCAATGTTAATTGAAACTAAAAGGGTACATGAATAGGTCATTAGTTCCTCAAAAATGTAGTTTTCAAAGTGTTTAGGTTGAATGGTTTGATTCCCCGATGATCCGGATTGATCCCCGGGTCAAATCATCAAAAAAACGGGTTTACACTGCATGGGTCGACCCTCTGGGTCGACCCCTGGAAAAATTCCAGGGATGGGTCGACCCCTGCAAGGCAGCAAGCTGCTGCTTTGCAGGGCTGAAATGGGTCGACCCGTGGGTCGACCCCTGGGTTTCCAGACCCAAAAAGCGATGAAATCTCCACGAATTTGGGGTCTAAAAGTATTGGGATCATAACCATAGACTCTAGGGTTAATAATATGCATCTTAGGGTCATGAAACACGATTTTAAATCACGAATTTCGATAGGAATCCAATGAAATAAATCCTATTCTATGAAGAACACAAGTGAAGTCTAGCTTGCTAGCATGCTTCTAATAACACACAAAATACTCTAGACATGATCTATAAAAATTGGGGATTTTGATGTCAAAAGAAAGCTAACATGCTATTGATTACATTCATGTATGTTAATTAGAAATTGGGCTGTTATCACCTACCTCAAATTGAAGAAGGAACTCGAAACCTAGAATAAAGAACAACTTGACAGCACCTCACTAAAACTTCGATATCTCCTCGGATACCTAATGAAAATTGGGGCTTTTGCCACCAATGGAAAGAGCTCGATGAGAGGTACAATTTGCTATACTCATGATCAAGATTTGGTTGAGAATTCCTACCTCAATAGATTGATCAAAGAAGGATGAAGGGAAGCCAACGGCCTACTGACCGACCTCCACAAATCGAACTAGATCTCTCCAGATCTGAAATTTCAGCGAACCCCACAGCAGCCAAATGAAAGAAGACTCGTAGGGCTTCATTTTGATAGCTCATAGAGCTTCTGGAGCCTTCTGAATTGGGAGTATTTGCTGCTGCAAGCTACGAGTTTAGAAACGGCGCCGAAATCCTTGACTTGACCTAACTATGTCGGCAGCACGTTTTGGGGCTAAGTTTACCTCAAATTGATTGAGGGTAAATGTTCCTTTATGTAATACCTTTCATTTGCCTCTGGAATCACCCCATTTGGTTGAGAATCAAGCTCGAATTTGATGTTCAAAGTTTGGGTGAATAGTAAATTCGAATTTGGGTTAGGTGGGTTATAAGTCAGGCTTAATCCACTGATTAGGCCTAGATAATGATTTAATTAGGCTTACTCCAAGAAGACAAAAGTGTTAGTCGAAGCATCTATTATTTAATTACTATTTTTATGAATTTTTATATGTTAGATAAAATTCCATTTCTACTATTCCGTAATTAATTAAATATTAAGTTCGGAAGAATTAGTTCGCTAATTCGGCTTAATAAACGATTGTATTAGGCTTAATTGTAGAAGACAAAGTTGATAAACAAAATTAATTCTACAAGATGTGATTTTTGGGGATTTTTAGAAAATAGTAGAAAAATGACTTATTCTATTAATTAATTAATTAATCCAATTAATTTGGATAATTCTCATTAATTTCGAATAACTTCAAATAAATTCCAAGTAATTACAAATAACTTTCTAAATAAATTTCTAAAGAATTTGGGGTCTTACAGAAAATAAGAGTGAAAGAGCTTCAAAACAGAGGAAGAACAGAGTGTAGTGCCCCGGATGAACAGTAAAATCACAGGACAGCAAGTTGAAAAACGGGAAATAACTTCCAAACCAGAACGAATTAGAGGATGATGTAGAAGATGAAGTTGTAGCACACTTAAAGAAAAAGAACTTTCATGAAGACAGTAAGAGAAGAAAATGACTAGAAGGGTGGAGGGGAATAAGAGGAAGAATAGAGAGAAACACTGGTTCGCAGATGAACAGGACAGCACAGTGAACAACATGAAATACCTTGAAAACCAGAAGGAATTGGAAGATGATAAATAAAAAGAAGTTGTAGAGGACTTAAAAATAAAGAAGTTTCATGAAGACAGCAAGAGGATAAGAGGGACAGATGAGGGCGAACTCGGCGACCTAAGATGTGAGAGGGAGAGGGTAAAAATTGCCAAAAGAAGAACTCTCTTTTCTCCTCCTTGTCATGGGCTATTTATAGGGAAAGTTGGGTAGATGGAGGGTGGAGATTGTATCAAAAGAGATGGATGGCTGGGATTTAGGTAGAATATGATACATGGGGAAGAGGAAAAGTAGGTGGGCACTATTGCATCCCTACGGTTTTGATGATGTCTCACACTATAAATCAATTGTTTTAACTATAGATCAATTTGTCTTTATACGGTGCATTTCCTTGTTTCTAAGCATGAAGGAGGTATGTGTTTATAGCATGATTTCGGTCCGTGCATTATGTGATTTTCGTCCTTTTGCTTAATACATATTAAGTCAGTGCAAGTTCTGCATCTCTTATATTAAGTGCTTGCCTCGGTGCAAGTCCTTTTTCTTGTTCATATCTTGTCTCTATGCATTACTCTAGGTCGTGTCCACTAAGGTCCGTGCATATCTTTAGTCTTCTCTTTTGACTCAATGCATAGTCTTCCTCTTGTGCCTCATGTTTTCATGTCGGTGCAAGTTTCGGGTCGATGCAATTCTTGTCTGGAATGAATTGTTTAATCTGGTCTCTTAATCTCAGTGCGAATCCATCTCGGTGCAAGCTTTGACTTGTATCTATCTTTGTCATCTCAGTGCAAATCCATATCGGTGCAAGCTTTGACTTGTATCTATCTTTCTCTTCTCAGTGCAAATGCATCTCGGTGCAAGCTTCAAGCTTTGTCTTGTACTTATTTTTGCCATCTCGGTGCAGCTCCTGCTTGGACTGCATATACCGACTCGGTGCAATACTTTTACCTTCTGAATAACATGAAGTCGGTGCATCTTCTATTGCATTACCATTCTCGGTGCAAGATTTGATCTGCACCTAGTCGGTGCAAACCTTGGTTAGTCAAAGGCTTTGGAACACAACTCGGTGCATGCTTTGCTTAAAACAAGATCATGTTCAGTGCATAGTCTAGCCTATTCAATTCTCTGTAGCAACGAGGTCGGTGCAGTTCATGCTTCAGGTCTATTAGACTCGGTGCAAGTCCTGTAGATAGATAAAGTAGATTGGTGCAACGTTTGCTTCATTTCACATCGGTGTTTTTCTTGCCCGTCATAGTCAATACTCATTCCTTTGACTCGGTGCAAACTTTTCTCTCTGGCAAAATAACGTCAAATTGTGCTAAGTGTGTGTGACAATATGACTATTTCTTCTCTGACAGTTTGTCTGTGCAACTCACCAGGAAGATGGTACGTGATCCAAGGTAGATAGAAGTCCAGAATATTCCCACATGTGCCCCAACCTTTCAGGCGAGAAACGTGGTATCCACACGCCCAAGGATCTGGCTCAGACATATATATATATGCTGAGGAAAAGGGTTCGAGAAGAGAATGGAACAGTGAGAAAAGAAGAGCAGCTTGAGAGCAGTGGATTAAGAGAGAAAGCCAGAGACAACCCACTCCATCCAGAGCTGAGAGAAAAATTTCTGAGAGAGAGAAGAGATTGTGAATGTGAACTTCTATTTCTACGGAAGCTATATTGCTTTTGTTTTTCGAGAAGATTGTCGTTCATCGATCGCTTTATTTTCGAGTTTTCTTTACTTTCATTTCATTCTGTTACCCTCCACTGTTCGGAGGAAGGGAGAGGTTCTCAAGTTTCCCTCCATTGTCTTGGAGGAAGAGAGGTTGATCCTCTGGTTGTGTGAGTTACTTGGAAGTAACTGCACAGGGTTCCCTTTGCTGCGTGCAAAGGAAGGGAGATTGGTTCTCCAGTGTTTTCTTCTGGTCGATCAGAAGACTGAGGAGGTTGTTCCTCAGGGCAAGCTGTTAGGCAGCGGTTGTTGCAGACTGAGTCTGCTGTGTGCGATATAATATTGCAAGGAAACCTTACTCTCTTGAGTAAGGGGTGGACGTAGATTGCGGATAGCAATCGAACCACCTAAAAAATTCCCTGTCTCTTCTGTGGTTTGCTTGTTCACATTGTGTTGCTCTCCATCTATTTGACACATTGCTTCATTATGGATTACTTTCTCGATCTCATTCCTTTTACTAGTCATCATAGTTGCCTGTCTCTGAGGTCTTCTTCACTGCAATTTAAGGGGTTGATAAATCGTGTCTGAGTTTATCAAATTTTGGGAGTGAGCTATTCATCCCCCCCCTTCTATCTCACTTTCCGCTGTGCGTATCATATGGTATCAGAGCAGGTTTTCACCATGTGGGCCAATGGCCAGGGTAATCCTAATGGTCCTCGAAGCTTCATGGCTGAGGGACAATCTATCAGCCACCCTCCATTCTTTGATGGTAACAATTATCTTTTCTGGAAAAATAGGATGGAAGTATTCATCAGGGCACAGAGCCACAAGCTGTGGAGGGTGATCACTATAGGGCCATACGATCTGCCACCGAACGAGGACTCGTGGACAGATGATCAAGTCAAGCTCTCGTCACTCAACTGGGCGGCCCTGAACATCATCCAATGTGCAGTACATCCAGACGAATACGCCCGCATCTCAGCTTGCAAGATGGCCAAGAAAATGTGAGACGAGTTGGGTCTAATCTATGAAGGTACACCTCAAGTGAAAGCAACGAAGGTAAATCTCCTCACCTCTAAATATGATATGTTTAAGATGAAATCAGAGGAGACCATAACTGAGATGTATGCCAGACTGTCACTGATTACGAATAGTCTTAAGGGGTTTGGGAAAGAGATAGCTGAGGGAGATATAGTCAGGAAGATACTTAGATCTCTAACCCCTACATGGCACACTAAGGCCATTGTGATAGAGGAGTCTAGGGATCTATCGATAATGGCAGTCACTGAACTCATAGGATCCCTTATGACGTATGAGATGAATTTTAAAAGGAATGGTGAAGGAAGCAACAGGAAGGGCAAGAATATTGCCCTCAAGGTGTCCCGCAGCAAGGGAAGTAGCAGTAGCGGGAGTAGTAGTTGCGAGTCTGACGGACTGTCAGACCTCGACCAGGAGGAGCAAGCAATGCTCACTCGACAATTTAGGAAATTCTTAAGGACTAAGGGAAAGACCTTCAGAAGGAAGAGGTCATACCCCTCTGGTAAGAACTTTGATTCCAATAATGATACGAATAGGAGCACCAAGAAAATTACATGTTTTCATTGTAGGAAACCTAGACATATGAAAGGGGACTGCCCTAATCTTTAGAAGAAGGGTCCCGACTTTCAGAAGAAGAGCTCGAAGGTGCAGAAGAAGAAGCCACAAGTGATGGTCTGTACATGGAGCGATGAGGAAGAAGATCCGGAAGCCAATTCCTCAGAGGAGGATGAAGAAGGAATTTTCCTGATGGCAAACAGTGAAGAGGAGGTAACAAATATCTTTGAGAATTATTCTATTGATGATTAGGAAGATGCCTATGCTGAACTGTTAGATAAGTTCAATTCACTCAGTAAGAAGCATAGGGTTCTGAAGAGAAAATCTAATGCTAATATTGAAGAACAAACTCAAATCAGTGAGGAAAATCAGAAATTAAAAGAACAATTGGAAGAAATGACGTCTCTGAAAAAGGAAAATGAAAAGCACAAATCAAAGAACCAGGAAGTTCACACACAGCTCAATGAACTCAAGATTAAATTTGAAGAAAGTCTGAATGAAAATAGTGTGATCACAGAAAAGTATGAAACTGTGAAGAAAGTGAACATTGAACTTTTAAAAAATTGTGAGTCTGTGCAAAGAGAGTTGGAAGACAAACAAAAGGTCTTAGAAAATTTTGTTCAAGGAAAAACAAATCTGGATTCTATACTAGGAACAAGGGTTAATTTTAACAAGGAGGGTTTAGACTATAATCCAACTAGCAAGAGACCCTTTCAGTTCAAGACCACTACCTTCAGCCCAGAGAAGGGAAAAGAAAAGCTGCACACATCATCCAGCTCAAACAGCAATCAAAACATTCAACATCCAAAGGAAAATTCAACAAACAATGCTGGACGACCATCTAAAACAGGAATGAACTTTGTGAAGAATTTCTCTAAGCCCATTCACTAGAACAGAAGTGGTAGCTGGACTGGGCAAATGTATCAGAATAAAAGCTGGAACTACTATAAAAGAATGGGTCTGAACTGCAGTTACGGGAGAAATAACACTCACCCTCAAAAATTTGTTAATCAACAAGCGCACAGAAGATACCCCAGGGATGAGAAGCCTAATAACTGGAATAGATTTCACTTCTCCAGACTAGCTGGACATAATTCAGGTCACAATTTCAATAGACCCGAAGTTAAGATGCAAGAGAAAAACAAGTTCAAACAACTCTGGATTCCTAAACATCTGCTTAAAGATTTGAATGATGTCTTTGGACCCAACTTATCTTGGGTTCCAAACCACTTTGCTTGATTTCATTTGTGTAGGTCTGCCAGGCAGCTGAGAACAATAAATGGTACCTTGACAGTGGCTGCTCCAGGTACATGACAGGAGACCGATCCAAGTTCAGCAAGTTAGAAATGAAGGTAGGGGGTCTGGTCAAGTTCGGAGGAAAGAACAGAGGTAAGATCATTGGGGTTGGCACAGTTGGTAAGTCCTCCACTAACTCTATTGAGAAAGTCTCGTTGTGACTCCTCTGTGTTGATGATGTTGACATATGCTTTACTTCATTGGCAACACCTTGTTTTGATTGATTGGCAACTGTTTATGCTTTGATGAAATTGTTCTTATCAGATTGTATGTGTGTTCTATGCACTTCACAGGTTTACACACTGCACACACACTCAAAGTCTACACATTGCACGTAGAGTCTATACACTGCATGGAGAGCCCAAAGTCTATACATTGCATTGGCTAAGTCTGAACATTGTCCGTCTTATTTAGTGTCTCATGCAACATCAGGTCTATACATTGCATTGGCTAAAGTCTGCACAACGTCCGTCTCATTTAGAGTCTAAGGCAATGTCTATACACTGGACTTGAAGTGTGTACATTGAGCGTCTCATTGAGCGTCTCATGAAAGTTTATACAACTGTCCATCTTTTAGTGTTTCATGCAGCGTCAACGCAGTAAGTGTGTACACTGCATTGGCTAAGTCTGCAGCGTCAACGCAGTAAGTGGGTACATTGCATTAGCTAAGTCTGTACATTGTTCCCCTTCTTAGATACGTCGACGCCCCCAGATTTCCAAGTCTATACACTCGTCTTCATGCATAGCAAAGTCCATACATTGCAGCTCATATAACTAGCAAGTCTATACATTATTTCAGCGTCTCATGCAGCGTCTTATTTGAAGTCCATACATTGCATTGCATTGGCTAAGTTTGTACATCGTCCGTCTTATTTGAAGTCCATACATTGCATTGCATTGGCTAAGTGTGTACATCGTCCGTCTCATTAGAAGTCTATACATTGGAAGTATGTACATCGGACTGTTCATGCATCAACATTCAAAGTCCATACATTGGACTGTAGCATGCATCAGTGAAGTCTGTACAACGTCATGCATTGTTCTTCAAGTCCATACACTGCACTGTAGATTGCTCGAGGTGAAGTCTGTACATCCATCAGTGAACTTCCAAGTCTATACATCCGCCAGTTCAACTTGCAAGTCTATACATCGGCAGCTTTACCGACGTTGCACTCGAAGTCTATACACTGATAGCTTTACCGTCGTTTCCTTTGGCAAGTCTGTACATCGCAGTTGAGTGGAAGTCTGTACATCCGTTGTGTTGCCAAAGTCTACACATTGTGAAAGTCTGTACATCGTTTAGTTGTCTTGGCAAACTCTATACATTGTGCACTTTCAAGTCTGTACAGACTTTGCCTTGCTCAAGTCTGTACATCGCCTAGTTGGCAAGTCCATACATTGGAAGTCTATACATTCATTTGCCTTGCATCGTTCATCAAGTCTGTATAGCCCTTTCGCTTGGCAAGTCTATACATTGTGAATGTCTATACACTCGATTGCCTTGCTTTGATCAAGTCTGTACAGAGTTTCTCTTGGCATGCCTGAACATTGTTCATGATGTCTGAACAACGAGCAAGTCTGTACATCAGACTAGTCTGCATCGGCTAAGTCCATACATTGTCCAGTGCATTGCATGCATCGTTCTTGAAGTCTGTACATCAAGCTGAAAGCTGCCTAAGTCTATACATAGTCTGTCTTCCTTAGAGTCTAATGCATAACATGAAGTCTGTACATCGCACAGCATTCAAGTTTACACATTATGCATCATATGAATTCAAGTTTGTACATTGTGCATCTTTGAGTTGAAGTCCATACATCGTCAGTTGTCTGTCCAAGTCTTTACATTGCCTAGTCTATACACTGGCTGCTGAATGTTCTTCTAAGTCTAGACATTGCACGACGAGTCTGCATATTCATTCAGCATGTCTGTACATGGCATAGCTCTGCATATATGAAGTCTATGCAGTCTGAAGTCTATACACTGCATCCTGTAATGTCTGTACAGGGTTTACACTTAAACTGATGATTCTATTTCGACTGTCTGACAGGGATTCTTTACTGGGATTGATGACATGGCTCGTGATCCAAGGAGGACAAGGTGTTGTGATGGTGACACGTGGAAGCAGCCCATCAAGGATGCTGCCATGTGGATAAAATTGCCTCGGATCTGGCGAATTCTCTGGGCGAAAAATGTGGAAGCCACACGCCCTTATCCAACCTGCTACTGTATATATATGAGTCTTCATCTTCAGATGAAGGCTGATCGATCAACCAGTGGCAAAGTCTATACAGAGAGGTAGAAGCCTGAAGCAGCAGAGAGCCACCGATCCACAGAGAGAAGAAAAACAGAGAAGAAGAAAAAGAGAGAAGAGAAGAAAAGAGAGATGATTTGAGAGAGTGAGATTGAGAGAGTTTGATCGAGAGGTTGTAACTCAGACTCTTGGTTCAGATACCAGAGCTGAGCCTTTACTCATTCGAGCTACATTCCCATTTGGGTTTTCTAGTTTTATTTGTTTCTGTCTTTACTTTTCGAACTCTTGTTTTCTTCAAGCTGTGAGTCAGCTGTTAGCAGAGGTGCTGCCTCTGGTCGGGTAAGCTGTAAACCCCAGCAGTTGCAGTGGAGGATTCCACTGGACAGGTGAAGCTGTAATCCTCAGCAGGCGAGACTTGTCTCGGACAGCAAGCTATGTTGCTCAGCGGTTTGTAGACCAAGCTGTAATGCCCAGCAGACGCAAGCTGTACTGTGCAGCAGTAAGCCATACTCGGTTGAGTGTGGGGTGGACGTAGGTCTTTGACCGAACCACCTAAAAATCTTGGGTGCCTTGTGTTTGTGTGATTGTCCATGAATAGTGTGCGTGACTGATTCTTTTGATTATCTTCACAGATTGCTTGTACTTCTGCTCAGTTTATACATTTGAGTTAGTGTTTTAATAGATTTGCCTATATTCCACATTAGAACCTCTTACTGGTTTTTAATTAGGCAGTGGATCTATTCACTCCCCTCTAGATCCACACTTCGTGGAGATAGACTGCGCCCATCTAATATAACACTTGGTATCAGAGCCATACTCTTCTACAGGGACTCATCGCCTGAAGAGGAAAGGTAAGATGGATGCTCGAGGGATGATAGCTGAAGGTCACTCAACCACAAAGCCCCCATTCTTCGATGGATCTAACTACGCATACTAGAAGAACCGTATGCAAGTGTTTTTGAGGGCTAAGGACTACGAGATCTGGAAGGTAGTCAGCAAGGGACCTTATGAGCTGTCCCCTTATGAGGAAGTCTGGACCAAGGAGGAGATAAGGAGGTCTACACTGAATTGGAGTGCCATAAATGCCATCCAGTGCTCTCTGCACCCTACAGAATTCTCCCTCGTATCTGCCTGCAAATCAGCTAAGGAGATGTGGGACGCACTGGAAGTTATTCATGAAGGGACTTCTCAGGTGAGAGAGCAGAAGGCTAATCTCCTTGTGTCAGAATACGAAGCATTCAAGATGAAGCCGAACGAGACCATCAAGGAGATGTACTCTCGATTAACTATCATTACAAATGGTCTCAGAGGTCTCGGGAAACCTCAGACTGAATATGATGTAGTGAGGAAGATATTGCGCTCCCTGACTCATGCTTGGCATACTAAGGCTACAGTGATGGAGGAGTCAAGGGACTTGCGAAATACAAGGGCTGATGAGCTAATCGGCTCGCTGATGGCATATGAGATTAATATGCCAAAGATAGAAGAAGTTGAGAGGAAGAAGAAGCCGATAGCACTGAAGGCTGGTTCCAGCAAATCCAGCTCCAGCAGTTCATCATCAGAGGAGAGCCTGAATGAAGAAGACATAACTCGTTCTGAGATGGCCATGATGACCAGAGAGTTCAGGCGATTTCTCAGGAAAGGAGCAGGACGATTCAGACAAAAGAAGTACAGTGGCGGCCGAAGGGATAAAAGGTATAAACACAACCCTGCAAAGAAAACTGAAACTAATACTTGTTATCAATGCAGGAAACCAGGCCATTTGAAAGCTGACTATCCAGATAATCAGAAATACAAGGATAAGTCAAAGAGAAGGAACACGAAAGGGAAAGCAATGGTGAGTACCTAGAGTGATGAAGATGAAGGTTCCTTCAGTAGCAGCTCAGACAGTGAAGCCGAATCTGAGAAGCCCATTTGCCTTATGGCAACAAGCTCAGAAGACAGAGAAGAGGACTCAGATGAGGTAATCACTAGATTTGAAAATTTCACAATTGCTGATTGGGTAGATGCTTACCATGACATAGCTGATAGAGCTGATGATATTAGAAAAGAGAACATGCATCTAAGAAGAAAGATCAATTCCATGCAAAATGATAAAACTCTAACTGATATAATTGCATGTCTAGAATCTGAGAATAAAAATTTGAAACTCACATGTTCTGAATTAGATGAAATCAGAAATGAGTTAAAAGCCTCTAAAGAAGACAATGAGAGGTTAGATAAAGAAGCTAATGAATGGAAGCTGAAAATTCAGAAATATGAAAGTGAGATAAAAATTGTGAATGAAAAATATCAAGCTGTCCTAAGTGTGAATACAGAACTGAAAAAATACATTGAAGACATTCAGAAGGATAATGAGGACAAGCTTAAGACTATTGAGAAAATGACCCAGGGAACTGATAATCTAAATGCTTTGTTAGGGTCAAAGGTCAACTTCAGAAAAGAGGGCCTAGGATTTAATTCAAGTGCAACGAAAACCTTTGGAATGAAAACTATTTCATTTGTTGCACAAAAAGAAAAAGGACCTCTAATTAGCATGAATTCAAACAATTCAATGAACAAAACTGCTAATCTGAAAAAGCCCAGTGCTGAGGAGAAGGGCAAACAACAACTGAATGAGACTACTAGAGCTAGCACATCTATGCAAAATCCCAAAGCTCAGTCTCAGGTTCGGGGTCAACCAAAACAGTCTTATAAACCCCATGTTAAGGTCACCAAGTCTCCACCATCACCACCACCTATGAAAAAGAACCAATACACACCTATGAATAGGTTAGGAGGGTCCAAGGTGCAGGGGAGGCAGAATGCTTTTAGAGCTGAACCCAAACATTTCCACCAACCTAGAGCCCAGTCCCACTTCTTTGCACAGTCAACCTATCCAAATAGGTCAGTATGGACTAGGACTCAAGGAAGGTTTACAGGTCTTGGATATCAGGGTACACAGTCTTATAGGCCTTACCCTAGAAATTGGGTTGATGGGTATGGAAATTGGACACCTAGGAATCTGAATTTCTTTAGCCAGCCCAGGAACTACTATGGCCATAACTTCATGCATGCATCCCGGCCAAGGCACTGGCAAAGAAACAACACTGTCAATAATCATGCTGGTGCAAACAATAAGAAGACAAACAACAAGAAGGAAAGGGACAACAACAGAAAGAAATATGTAGAATCCACTGAACAAAATTCATTTAAACAAATGTGGATTCCGAAAAGTCTGCTTTCTTGCTTTGCTTCTATTTCATCTGTTCTGGAGCCCAATCAGTCTTGGGTTCCAAACCTCTCTACCTAATTATGTATGCAGGTATGCCTGGCAGCCAAGAACAACTTGTGGTACTTGGATAGCGGCTGCTCCAGGCATATGACAGGGGATAAGGCCAAGTTCTGCGTGCTGATAGAGAAACAAGGAGGCCTTGTCACCTTTGGCAGCAACACAAAAGGTAAAATTGTCGGATCAGGTAAGGTAGGTAAGTGTTCTACTTGTTGCATTGAGGATGTTATGTTGGTTGAAGGCTTAGCTTATACCTTACTTAGTATCATCCAACTATGTGATAAAGGGTGCAAAGTGCTTTTTGACTCTCAATGTTGCAAGGTCTTTGAACCTAATTCCGAGACTGTTAAATTTTCTGGTAAGAGGATAAATAACACTTACATGATAGATTTAGATGTTATTCAACATTCTAACCTATGCCTTACTGCTAGTAGAGAAGACTTAGCATTTTTATGGCATCGTAGGTTAGATCATGCTAGTTACACTGTTTTGCATAAACTAAATAAGCATGGCATGGTTAGAGGACTTCCTGAAGTTTCCTTCAAGAAAGAAAATAAAATCTGTGATGCATGCACTCAGTCAAAGATAACTAGAAAGTCATTTAAGTCTAGAACAGAAAATATGTCTTCTAAACCCTATGAGCTGATACACATGGACCTTTTTGGGCCAACCAGATCTATCAGCTTATCAGGGAGGAAGTATGGGTTTGTCATGGTAGATGACTTTTCTAGGTATACTTGGGTTTATTTTTTATCTCATAAGAGTGATGCATTCTCAGAATTTCAGGAGTTCTATGTTAAAATAAATCAGAAAATTGAAAATATCTTGACTGATCATGGAGGTGAGTTTGAAAACTCACAGTTTGATGAATTCTGTAGGTCAAATGGAATTAACCATAGGTACTCCTCACCAAGGACACCTGAGCAGAATGGAGTAGTGGAGAGAAGGAACAGAACCCTAGTGGAGATGGGTCGTACACTCTTGGTTGAAGGTGGTCTACCAAGGAAGTTTTGGGCTGAAGCAGTAAATACTGCCTGTTATGTAATTAACAGAGCCATGGTAAGACCTTCTACCCAAAAAACATCTTATGAGATCTTAAAGGGTAAGAAACCTTCTATTGCTCATTTCAAGGTTTTTGGTTGTAAATGTTTCATTCATATTAATGATAAAAGAGACCTTGACAAATTTGAACCTAAAGGTGAACCAGGAATATTTCTTGGTTATTCTGAAAATACCCGAGCATATAGAGTGTATAATCTGAATTCCAAAACTATTGAAGAATCTCCACATATAGTTTTTGATGAATCCTTATTAAAGACTGATGTTGGTCAATGCAGGAATGAAGACAGTGGTGATATTCTGAAAGAAGGAAATTCTGCAGACCAATCCGAAAATGAGGAAGGAAATGAAGAGCCTAATGAAGAAGAGCCTACAGCTCAGGGGGAGGTAAATCAAACTCATGACAATCCAATTGTTAACATTAGATATCTTAAAGATCATTCTGTAGATAATGTAATTGGAAATCTGCATGATCCCCCTAGGACTAGAGGCCACTTGAGAATTCAAAATGAATTGAATGCTTATGCTTTTGTTTCAAATGTTGAACCCAAGTCCATTGACTGTGCTCTCAAAGATGTGCATTGGATTAATGCCATGCATGAGGAGCTCAATCAATTTGACAGGAATAAGGTGTGGCATTTGGTTCCACCTCCTGATCATGAAACAGTCATAGGGACTAAATGGGTGTTCAGAAATAAAACTGATGAATCAGGGAATGTCATTAAAAATAAGGCCAGACTTGTAGCTCAGGGGTATAATCAGGAATTTAGAATTTACTTTGAAGAGTCATTTGCCCCTGTAGCTAGGTTAGAAGCTATCGAATATTATTGGCTTATGTATGTTCCCTAGGAATTAATCTTCAGTAGATGGATGTGAAATCTACTTTTTTAAATGGGGAAATTAGTGAGGATGTCTATGTGAGGCAGCCTCCTGGGTTTGAATGCTTAGACTTCCCCAATCATGTTTATAAACTCAAAAGGGCTCTCTATGGTTTAAAGCAAGCTCCTAGAGCTTGGTATGACAGGTTGAGCAAATTCCTCACTGACAAGAACTTCACAAGAGGTGTAGTTGATCAAACATTGTTTACCAAGGTGAGTCATTCAAATATTCTTATCATTCAAATTTATGTGGATGACATTGTGTTTGGGTCAACTAACCCCAAATTGTGTGAGGAATTCTCTCAGATAATGACTAATGAGTTTGAAATGAGCTCAATGGGCGAGCTCAAATTGTTTCTTGGACTGCAGGTTATACAAACAAAGGATGGAACTTTCATCTCTCAGTCCAAGTACATAAAGAATTTATTGAAGAAGTACAAAATGGACAACCTCAAGGAAATAGCTGCTCCAATGGGTACCTCAACCAGTTTGGATGAAGATCCTAAAGGTAAACCAGTGGATCAAAGGCTATATAGAGGTATGATCGGATCCCTTCTATATCTTACAGCATCTAGGCCTGATATTCAATTTTCAGTGTGTTTATGCTCTAGATTTCAGGCTAGTCCTAAAGAAACTCATCTTAAGGCTGTGAAAAGGATTTTTAGGTATTTACTAGGCACCCAACAGCTAGGTCTATGGTATCCTGCTAGGTGTGAGTTAGAACTTCTAGCCTACACTGATGCAGACTATGCTGGGTGTCGAGTAGATAGAAAAAGCACTAGTGGCTATTGTCAATTCCTTGGTGGCTGTCTAATATCTTGGGCATCTAAGAAGCAACACACTATAGCTTTGTCTACAGCTGAAGCTGAATATGTTGCTGCAGGTAATTGTGCTGCCCAAGTACTATGGATCAAGCACCAACTGGATGATTATCAGATAAAATTGGGATGTATTCCAATGTTATGTGATAATACTAGTGCTATATGCCTTGCTAAAAATCCTGTTCATCATTCTAGGACTAAGCATATAGAGATAAAACACCATTTTCTGAGAGATGTTGTAAATAAAAATGAAATTGAAATGAACTTCATTGAAACTGAAAAATAAATTGTTGATATTTTTACTAAGCCTCTTGTGAATGAAAGGTTCAAATTTCTTAGAAGAGAACTTGGCTTGTGTAAATTTCAGCATGATGAATAATTTTTTCAGCTGCTTTGAATAAAATTTCTGATTTGGACTTGCATCTCATAGCTTGAATAAAACTCTGTGATTGTTGAATGTTAGACTAGACCATGCATGCATGACATATTTTTTCATGACATATTATTCATTGCATATCATTTAGTTATGATTGTGTCTAAGCTTTCTCTCATCTACAACCACATGCATATAGAACAGAGCATAGTAATGCATATTATAACAGTTGGTATCCAATTCTTGCCATTGGTATCCAATTCTTGCCATTTGCAAAACTGCATGCATATAGACAGGGGGAGTATTATTGGAAATTCAGAGTGGTCATCAACTTTCTTGAATTCATTCATTCTTTGGCCCTGAATGAGTTGAATCTGACATATGGCAATCTGTTAGTCAGTTCTGATTCCTAAGCAATAGAAACCAGACTTCTTCAGTTATAAGAATTTCAATTGCTTAAAGACTGACTTAATGGTTTAAATTTTATAATTTTTGGAGTTTAAAGATTACAATCAGTAAATAAGAAAGCTGAAAATTGATAAAACTTTCAACCCTTTTCTTATTTCATGTCAGACAAAGCTACTTATATCTGAAATCTGAAAACTCATCTGAAATCATGTTAGAGAAGCTAAGTATGTGTATTGTTCTTAAACAAGTCATTCTGAAACAAATAAAGGGCAGCTAAGAAAGATATTGAAAAACATTAAAAATTAATTGAAAAATAACATTGGAGCAATGACTAGTAAATCACTGAGAAACTGAGTGATCCATCAAAGAAGTGGACAACACTCATGTCATGAGGTGTATCAGCTATCTCTGTATAAAATGATCAAAACAGTAGGTTGGTTTCACTGAGTACCTGGGGGTAACTGGCGTCTGATAAACATGTACCCTCACACAAAAAGGTGTAAATCAGTTTTATTGTGTTTGATCATAGGTAGAATGGTCCATGATGTTGAGTATCTAGGGGTATTGGCGTCTGATAAACGTATACCCTTACGCAAAAAGGTAAATGGTACCTGAATGCCCTAAATGAACTCATATTGAAAATGATGTTCCTTCACAAGAAATTTCTTGGATGTCAATTTGTTTATTTTCAATACATGACCTGGTATCTCTTAATCATCTTTTTAATGAGTCTATGAAAGTAAGATATTTTGAAACTGAATCTCTCATGCAAATGTGATTCTGGTTTATTGTTTTATCATGCACAGAAAACTTATCCATTGATTGTAGTGCATGAACTCAAAATTTTATAGTCTTTAAACCAGAATTCTATCTGAAAGTAGTTTATAACTTCATATGACTGAAGACTCTGTGCTTTAGAATGCTTATTCCTGAACTACTTGTTCAGAATGCCAGTCAGAGGATATCTCTTGTTCCTTCCCTTGTACTCACTTTCCCTCCTCTTTGTTGATAGCAAAGGGGGAGAATATTGTATGAATTCTGAATTCATTCCAGGGGAAGTGTATGCATTATGTTATGGCAAAGGGGGAGATTTTGTTAGCAGGGAGTTGCTTACATTTCGTAGCATGCATGCATAGCATCTGCATAACAATCTGAATAACAAATCATGTCTTTCATCATCTGTATGACAGGTAATTGCTATTCTATATGATAGGGGGTTGCCATCATCAAAAAGGGAGAGATTGTTGTGACTCCTCTGTGTTGATGATGTTGACATATGCTTTACTTCATTGGCAACACCTTGTTTTGATTGATTGGCAACTATTTATGCTTTGATGAAATTGTTCTTATCAGATTGTATGTGTGTTCTATGCACTTCACAGGTTTACACACTGCACACACACTCAAAGTCTACACATTGCACGTAGAGTCTATACACTGCATGGCGAGCCCAAAGTCTATACATTGCATTGGCTAAGTCTGAACATTGTCCATCTTATTTAGTGTCTCATGCAGCATCAGGTCTATACATTGCATTGGCTAAAGTCTGCACAACGTCCGTCTCATTTAGAGTCTAAGGCAATGTCTATACACTGGACTTGAAGTGTGTACATTGAGCGTCTCATTGAGCGTCTCATGAAAGTTTATACAACTGTCCATCTTTTAGTGTTTCATGCAGCGTCAACACAATAAGTGTGTACACTGCATTGGCTAAGTCTGCAGCGTCAACGCAGTAAGTGGGTACATTGCATTAGCTAAGTTTGTACACTGTTCCCCTTCTTAGATGCGTCGACTCCCCCAGATTTCCAAGTCTATACACTCGTCTTCATGCATAGCAAAGTCCATACATTGCAGCTCATATAACTAGCAAGTCTATACATTGTTTCAGCGTCTCATGCAGCGTCTTATTTGAAGTCCATACATTAAATTGCATTGGCTAAGTGTGTGCATCGTCCGTCTTATTTGAAGTCCATACATTGCATTGCATTGGCTAAGTGTGTACATCGTCCGTCTCATTAGAAGTCTATACATTGGAAGTATGTACATCGGACTGTTCATGCATCAACATTCAAAGTCCATACATTGGACTGTAGCATGCACGAAGGTAAGTCCATACATTGGACTGTAGCATGCATCAGTGAAGTATGTAAAGCGTCATGCATTATTCTTCAAGTCCATACACTACACTGTAGATTGCTCGAGGTGAAGTCTGTACATCCATCAGTGAACTTCCAAGTCTGTACATCCGCCAGTTCAACTTGCAAGTCTATACATCGGTAGCTTTACCGACGTTGCACTCGAAGTCTATACACTGATAGCTTTACCATCGTTTCCTTTGGCAAGTCTGTACATCGCAGTTGAGTGGAAGTCTGTACAGCCGTTGTGTTGCCAAAGTCTACACATTGTGAAAGTCTGTACATCGTTTAGTTGTCTTGGCAAACTCTATACATTGTGCACTTTCAAGTCTGTACAGACTTTGCCTTGCTCAAGTCTGTACATCGCCCAGTTGGCAAGTCCATACATTGGAAGTCTATACATTCATTTGCCTTGCATCGTTCATCAAGTCTGTATAGCCCTTTCGCTTGGCAAGTCTATACATTGTGAATGTCTATACACTCGATTGCCTTGCTTTGATCAAGTCTGTACAGAGTTTCTCTTGGCATGCCTGAACATTGTTCATGATGTCTGAACAACGAGCAAGTCTGTACATCAGACTAGTCTGCATCGGCTAAGTCCATACATTGTCCAGTGCATTGCATGCATCGTTCTTGAAGTCTGTACATCAAGCTGAAAGCTGCCTAAGTCTATACATAGTCTGTCTTCCTTAGAGTCTAATGCATAACATGAAGTCTGTACATCGCACAGCATTCAAGTTTGCACATTATGCATTATATGAATTCAAGTCTGTACATTGTGCATCTTTGAGTTGAAGTCCATACATCGTCAGTTGTCTGTCCAAGTCTTTACATTGCCTAGTCTATACACTGGCTACTGAATGTTCTTCTAAGTCTAGACATTGCACGATGAGTCTGAATATTCATTCAGCATGTCTGTAGATGGCATAGCTCTACATATATGAAGTCTATATAGTCTGAAGTCTATACACTACATCCTGCAATGTATGTACATGATTTACACTTAAACTGATGATTCTATTTTGACTATCTGACAGGGATTCTTTACTGGGATTGATGACCTGGCTCCTGATCCAAGGATGAGGTGCTGTGATGGTGACACGTGGAAGCAGCCCATCAAGGATGCTGCCATGTGGATGAAATTACCTCGGATCTGGTGAATTCTCTAGGCGGGAAATATGGAAGCCACACGCCCTTATCCAACCTGTTGCTGTATATATATGAGTCTTCGTCTTCATATGAAGGCTGATCGATCAACTAGTGGCAAAGTCTATACAGAGAGGTAGAAGCCTGAAGCAGCAGAGAGCCACCGATCCACGGAGAGAAGAAAAAGAGAGAAGAAGAAAAAGAGAGAAGAGAAGAAAAGAGAGATGAGTTGAGAGAGTGAGATTGAGAGAGTTTGATCGAGAGGTTGTAACTCAGACTCTTGGTTCAGATACCAGAGCTGAGCCTTTACTCATTCGAGCTACATTCCCATTTGGGTTTTCTAGTTTTATTTGCTTCTGTCTTTACTTTCCGAACTCTTGTTTTCTTCAAGCTGTGAGTCAGGTGTTAGCAGAGGTGCTGCCTCTGTTCGGGTAAGCTGTAAACCCCAGCAGTTGCAGTGGAGGATTCCACTGGACAAGTGAAGCTGTAATCCTCAGCAGGCGAGACTTGTCTCGGACAGCAAGCTGTGTTACTCAGCGGTTTGTAGGCCAAGCTGTAATGCCCAGCAGACGCAAGCTGTACTGCGTAGCAGTAAGCCATACTCGGTTGAGTGTGGGGTGGACGTAGGTCTTTGACCGAACCACCTAAAAATCTTGGGTGCCTTGTGTTTGTGTGATTGTCCATGAACAGTGTGCGTGACTGATTCTTTTGATTATCTTCACAGATTGCTTGTGCTTCTGCTCAGTTTATACATTCGAGTTAGTGTTTTAATATATTTGCCTATATTCCGCATTAGAACCTCTTACTGGTTTTTAATTAGGCAGTAGATCTATTCACCCCCCTCTAGATCCACACTTCGTGGAGATAGACTGCGCCCATCTAATATAACAAGTCTTACTTGTGGAAGGTCTTTAACACAATCTGATTAGCATTAGTCAATTATGTGACAAGGGTCACAGGGTTGTGTTTGACAACAACTCATGCAAAATCTTTGAAATAAATTCTGATCATGTTAAGTTTGTAGCAAACAGGACCAATAATGTCTACATGGCAGACTTAGATGTTGAGTCTGAATCTAATCTCTACTTATCTGCTAATTCTGAAAGTGATGCTTTTGATTGGCATAGTGTTTAGGCCATGCTAGCTTTTCTACTTTGAATAAATTGATCAAGCATGATTTAGTCAGAGGCATGCCTAAAATCAAGTTTAGTTCAATTTCAAAAATCTGTGATGCCTGTGCTTTAGGCAAACAGACCAGAAACTAAGATCTGAGCCATTGTCTTCTAGACTAATGGAACTTCTTCATATGGATCTCTTCGGTCCTACTAGAACTCAGAGTCTTAATGAAAGTAGGTTTGGTTATGTGATCATTGATGACCACTCTAGATTTTCATGGATCTTTTTCTTAGCCAACAAAAATGATACTTTTAAAAAATTCAAACAATTTTTCAATAAGGTCAAACAAGAAGGAAAACATAAGATTTGTTCAATTCAATCTGACCATGGAGGTGAATTTGAAAACTCCATATTTTCTGACTTTTGTGAAAGTGAAGGACTAACACACAAGTTTTCTTCTCCCAGGACACCAGAGCAGAATGGAATTGTGGAGAGAAGAAATCGAACCGTTGTGGAGATGCCCGAACCATGCTGATTGAGAGTCAACTATAAAGAAAGTTTTGGGCAAGGCGGCCAATACATCAACTTATACAATCAACAGGGCCATGGTAAGACCAATTCACAAGAAAACCCCCTATGAGATATTGAAAGGTAAGAAACCAAACTTGGCTCATTTTAGGATTTTTGGTGCTAAATGCTTTATCCATAATAATGACAAGAAAGACTTAGATAAGTTTGATCCTAAAAGCTGTCCTGGAATATTTTTAGGATACTCTGAAGTGTCAAGAGCATATAGGGTCTTTAACATAATTGATCAGAAAGTTGAAGAATCTCTGCATATCATTTTTGGTGAAGCAAAAGATGCTACTAACATTGAAGATGCTGACAGGGATTCCAACCACGATGGAGAATTCCTACAAGACAAAGAAGAAGAGGAGGTTCAGCCGAATGAAACATCAGATGCTCCCAACCAGGTATGGCCAGCTGAAACATGTGAGTCTTCAATAAATGTTAGATACCTTAAAGATCACCCAATAGATAACATCCTAGGCAACCTTGAAGACCCTCTTAGAACTAGGTCTCACTTTAGGAATGTTCATAATCAAGACCTAATTGTTTTGGTCTCACAAATTGAACCTAAATCAGTAGAAGAGGCCTTAAGTGATCAATCATGGGTTAATGCTATGAGTGAGGAGTTAGGTCAGTTTGAGAGAAATAATGTCCGGGAGCTAGTTCCAAGACCAGAAAATACTAATGTCATAGGAACTAAGTGGGTGTTTAAGAATAAAATGAATGAAGATGGAATCATTTCTAGAAATAAAGCCAGACTAGTAGCCAAGGGCTACTGTTAGAAATTTGGTATTGACTTCGATGAGTCCTATGCACCTGTTGCTAGGATGGAAGCTATAAGAATATTGTTAGCATTTGCATGCTCCAAGAATATAAAACTCCAACAAATGGATGTGAAGAGTGCATTTTTAAACGGAGTTATCAAGAAGAAGTTTTTTTTGAATAGCCCCCCAGTTTTCAATTCTCCACTAAACCTGACCAAGTTTTCAGATTGAATAAAGCCCTGTACGGTCTAAAGCAGGCTCCTCGAGCATGGTGTGAAAGACTGACAGAATTTCTAATCAGCAAGGGCTACCACAGAGGTAAGGTGGATCAAACTTTATTTTCCAAGAGCTCAAATAAAGACCACATCATAGTTCAGGTATATGTAGATGATATTATCTTTGGGTCAACTAGCTCTGAACTATGTAATGAATTTTCTAAATTGATGTCTGTTGAATTTGAAATGAGTTTGGTAGGTGAATTAAAGTATTTTCTTGGCTTGCAGGTACAATAGTTAGAGGATGGATGCTTCATCAACCAGACCAAGTACACATTGGACATTCTCAACAGGTTTGGCATGACCATCTTGAAGCAAATTATAACACCAATGGGTACCAATACCTCATTGGATGCAGATGAGACAGGTAAAGAGGTAGATGCCAAGCTCTATCGAGGTATGATTGGATCTCTACTTTATTTGACAGATTCAAGACCTGATATACAGTTCAGTGTAGGAATGTGTGCAAGGTATCAATCTAGACCCACTGAATTGCATTTAGCTACAGTGAAAAGAATTTTCAGATATATGTCTACTACACACACCCTTGGTTTATGGTTTCCTGCATCACACACACTAGATTTAGTTGCATACACAGATGCAGATTATGCAGGGTGTAAACTAGATAGAAAAATCACCAGTGGTCACTGTGAATTTCTAGGTGGGTGTTTAGTATCTTGGAAATAACACTCTGTGGCCCTCTCCACTGTAGAGGCTGAATACGTGGCTGCAAGGAGTTGTGGTACACAAGTAATTTGGATTAAACACCAGTTTCAGGACTCTCAAGTAGACCTAGGGTGCACACCCATTTTCTGTGATAATACCAGTGCCATCAATCTAGCCAAGAACCCTATCTTGCATTCCCACACCAAACACATAGAAATAAGGCATCATTTCATAAGAGATGAGATTTCTAAGAACACTTTTGAACTAATTCATGTAGGCACTGCTAATCAAATTGTTGATATCTTCACCAAGCCTCTAGACAATGACAAATTCACCACATTAAGGAGAGAATTAGGCTTATTTAAAGTATCTTAATTGCTAATCTCATGTTATTGAATTGTTTTATCTTGGCTAGAGACTATGTGAGTAGCCTGTCCTAACAGTGAGGGGGAGTCCTGAGAATCTGCTGAGTAAATTCCTTTAGTGCATCGATTGAGGGGGAGCTGGGCAGTTAATGAAATTTTGACTGATTCAAAAGATTGACCAGATATGTGTCATTGCTGGTTCTCATGATTGAATGAGTGCGGTTCTCTCTCAGACAATAGAATCTCACTCATCTCTTAAGTCTATAAGTCTGTGTTACTAAAGTCCTTCTAGAATCTTTTCTCTAGTAGTCCTTCAGAGATATGGATTAAGTCTTCGAAGTATATCTTCCTACATTGTCAATGATTCCGGTTCAGCCTAAAACATGTATGTCTTGACATCTGTCCAGAACAACTTGAAATCTAGACTTCAAGATTCATTTCAAAGAAACAGTCCCTCTGGTATTGTCTTCAATCACTTCATCCACAATATAAGGGATCAAACAAATAAACAAAGGTCTAAGGTTTGATCACTGAGAAACTGGGAGCTTCATCAATGAAGTGAAGTAATTCCCATGTCATGAGATGTCAAATTCAAAAAAAAGGGGGAGGAAGAGCAATCTTTGTAAAATAAATTTGTGCTTCTGATCATCACAGAGCAATGGTGACAAGGTGGTGAGTAACTGGAGACTCTGGCCTCTGATCAAGGTGTTTCCTCACGTAAAAAGTCACAGTTACTAACTCTGTTCTCTAAAAAGGAGAGGTAATGAGGTACTCACATTGAGTAACTGGGGATTCAGGCCTCTGATCAAGGTGTCTCCCTAATGTCAAAAGTGTGATTTACCAACTTACTCATTGGTCTTATTGAAAATCTCTATAATATCCCTTGTCTTAGTACAAATTACTGGAATGCTTGTCTTCAATACCATGAGAACACCTTCTCTGCTTTTGTCTCTTGTCATCAACTGAGTATTATTGTTTGTTTAGCAATGTCTTGCCATACTTGTTCATCCCTGCTCTACATCATATGCCATGTATGTGGATATACTTCTCTCTCATTCTAATTCTCTATTGATTACCAGAGTTCAAGAATCTTCTCTTGAGTTTAGCACCTTACTTATTCTCTTAAGATATGCTCTTGAGTCTTTCTACACTAAGAAGCCACTGTACTTCCTCCTCATGTCTCCAGTAATTTCTTATATCTTTCATTTCCTTTTGATGATGTCAAAGGGGGAGAGAGAGGTCATGCAACATCTGAGGAGTCAGAGGTCATGCAACATCTGAGAGAGGTCATGCTACTGTGAAGAGGTCATCTGAGAGTGAGTAGTGGGGAGAGCGAATTTGGAGAGAGAAGAGGTTTAGAAGATGTGTTTCTAGAAAAGGCTCTCTGGTTTGTCTGCATGATTGGCTTGCTCTCGATTGTGCTTAATGCCCTGACATTTCTTGATTCATATTGTTGCCATCATCAAAAAGGGGGAGATTGTTGCATCCCTACAGTTTTGATGATGTCTCACACTATAAATCAATTGTTTTAACTATAGATCAATTTATCTTTATACGGTGCATTTCCTTGTTTCTAAGCATGAAGGAGGTCTGTGTTTATAGCATGATTTAGGTCCGTGCATTACATGATTTTTGTCCTTTTGCTTAATGCATATTAAGTCAGTGCAAGTTCTGCATCTCTTATATTAAGTGCTTGCCTCGGTGCAAGTCCTTGTTCTTGTTCATATCTTGTCTCTATGCATTACTCTAGGTCGTGTCCACTAAGTTCCGTGCATATCTTTATTCTTCTCTTTTGACTCAGTGCATAGTCTTCCTCTTGTGCCTCATGTTTTCATGTCGGTGCAAGTTTCGGGTCGATGCAATTCTTGTCTAGAATGAATTGTTTAATCTGGTCTCTTAATCTCAGTGCGAATCCATCTCGGTGCAAGCTTTGACTTGTATCTATCTTTGTCATCTCAGTACAAATCCATCTTGGTGCAAGCTTTGACTTGTATCTATCTTTGTCATCTCAGTGCAAATGCATCTCGGTGCAAGCTTCAAGCTTTGTCTTGTACTTCTTTTTGCCATCTCAGTGCAGCTCCTGCTTGGACTGCATACACCGACTCGGTGCAATACTTTTACCTTCTGAATAACATGAAGTCAGTGCATCTTCTATTGCATTACCATTCTCGATGCAAGATTTGATCTGCACCTAGTCAGTGCAAACCTTGGTTAGTCAAAGGCTTTGGAACACAACTCGGTACATGCTTTGCTTAAAACAAGATCATGTTCAGTGCATAGTCTAGTCTATTCAATTCTCTGTAGCAACGAGGTCGGTGCAGTTCATGCTTCAGGTCTATTAGACTCGGTGCAAGTCCTGTAGATAGATAAAGTAGATTGGTGCAACGTTTGCTTCATTTCACATCGGTGTTTTTCTTGCCCGTCATAGTCAATGCTCATTCCTTTAACTCGGTGTAAACTTTTCTCTCTGGCAAAATAAAGTCGAATTGTGGTAAGTGTGTGTGACAATATGACTATTTCTTCTCTAACAGTATGTCTGTGTAATTCACCATGAAGATGGCACGTGATTCGAGGTAGATAGAAGTCCAGAATATTCCCACACGTGCCCCAACCTTTCAGGTGGGAAACGTGGTAACCACACGCCAAAGGATCTGGCTCAGACATATATATATATATATGTTGAGGAAAAGGGTTCGAGAAGAGAATGGAACAGTGAGAAAAGAAGAGCAACTTGAGAGCAGTGGATTAAGAGAGAAAACCAGAGACAACCCACTCCATCTAGAGCTGAGAGAAAAATTTCTGAGAGAGAGAAGAGATTGTGAATGTGAACTTCTGCTTCTATGGAAGCTATATTGCTTTTGTTTTTCGAGAAGATTGTCGTTCATCGATTGCTTTGTTTTCGAGTTTCCTTTACTTTCATTCCATTCGGTTACCCTCCACTGTTCGGAGGAAGGGAGAGGTTCTCCAGTTTCCCTCCATTGTCTTGGAGGAAGAGAGGTTGATCATCTAGTTGTGTGAGTTACTTGGGAGTAACTGCACAGGGTTCCCTTTGCTGCGTGCAAAGGAAGGGAGATTGGTTCTCTATTATTTTCTTCTGGTCGATCAGAAGACTGAGGAGGCTGTTCCTCAGGGCAAGCTGTTAGGCAGCGGTTGTTACAGATTGAGTCTGTTGTGTACGATATAATATTGCAAGGAAACCTTACTCTCTTGAGTAAGGGGTGGACGTAGATTACGGATAGCAATCGAACCACCTAAAAAATTCCATGTCTCTTCTACGGTTTGCTTGTTCACGTTGTGCTGCTCTCCATCTATTTGACACGTTGCTTCATTGTGGATTGCTTTCTCGATCTCATTCCTTTTACAAGTCATCATAGTTACCTGTCTCTGAGGTCTTCTTCACTGTAATTTAAGGGGTTGATAAATCGTGTCTGAGTTTATCAAATTTTGGGAGTGAGCTATTTATCCCCCCCTTCTATCTCACTTTCCGCTACGCGTATCAGGCACCCCCTTTCTTGGACTTTGGGCACCCCCTTTCCCAAGGCTCATCATGTCTCTCCTTTAATTCAAACTTTAAATTCAATTTTCCCTCCAACCAAAATATGTGTTTCTTTTCCTCATTTTCAAACTTTTGAAATTTCTTTTCTCTCCAAGCAAAATATGTGCTTTTGACTTGGTCAAAGTGGTGGTGACAGTTTTGCCCCCGGCTTCTTTTGTAATTACCTTTGGTGTCCTGCACACACATAATTGCACTTTAGCCCATAAAAATTATCACAATGTACACATAAATCTCAAATGCTCATGGTTATGTAATAGAGAATTAATGCTCATGGCCCTCAACTTCAATTTTTTATTAAATAATATCACTGAATTAATCAATTTACGTGAAAGCTCCAATTTAAATGCGGAGTTGAGGTTAACTATGAAATATGCATAATTGCCCAATTATATGCACATAAAATGGTGTACATGTGATGAATTATCATAAGAAATGAACACTTATCCCTGCCTTAGCTGGCCTGGCCCACGTATGTGGTTGTGGAGGATCGACGAGACCGTTCTTCATTTTAACAAGGCCATCTCGGATCAGCTTCTACGCCTAAGTCTTGAAGACGTAGCAATCTTCAATTGAATGACCCAGCATGCGATGGTACAGGCAATAACTGGGATCGTCGGTCTTCAGAGCCTCGTCCGGCTTGCGGATTTCTGGCAGTTCGACAATCTTCTGAGCCATACAGAGGTCGAAGAGCATCTTCGTATGTTCCTTCTTAAAGGAGAAGGGTGTCTTCATACGCTCTGAGAAGGAAGGAGTAGCCGGCTTATCCGCTGGCTTTTTGTCAGAGCCACTGGATTCGGCCCCCTTACTGGCCTTAGCGCCAGGGGTGAACTCTATGATATTCACCTCCTTACCAGGCTGGCGTTCTCGCACTTGCTTACCCTTTGCTGTAGTATAGCTCGGGTTATCGACGAAGAACATCTCTATTTCGGTGACTGCCGAATTGAGTTGGTCGAAGCCTTTGATATTGGTGCCGATAAGCTTTTCGCTGACCTCGACTGCTAGATCTCGACGGCATATGGTGATGGCGTCCTCTTGAACGGGCGGATTGACACACCTCATGCTGAGGTCTCGCCACTTTTTGATGAAGTCGAGGGCGCCCTCGCCCTTTTTCTGCCGGAGAGAACAGAGTTCAGCTAGAGAGACCTTTCGCTCGGCCGTTTGAAAGCGATCGAGGAATTTCTTCTGGAGATCGGCCCAGTCGATGACTGAGTTGGGCTTCAGGCGGGAGTACCATTGGAAGGCCGTTCCCATGAGCGACGTGGCGAAGTAGCGGAGGAGATATGATTCGTCCAACGCTAACTCACCCATGGCCGTAACATAGTAGGCCAAGTGTTCATGTGGCGACCCCTGCCCGTCGAACTTTTGCAGCTTTGGGGGCTTGGAGTACTCCGGGAGAAGCTTTTTCAGCTGGTGGTGAAGCGGGTAGGGTACACTGTAGAGATCTACAGTAACGGCCCATTCACCATACTGGGCGAGCTTTGTCTCGACAATGCGCTCGATCATCTGGAGTTGCGCCAAGAGATTCTCTGGCATTGGCGTGTTGGAGGCTCGTGGCTGAGTCTCAACTAGGGGCGTGCCAAGCCCAGTTGCCAACGGGGTTCGGGCAATTGCCGCTGAAGTGTTGGTAGCATCACGGGCTGCTGGGGGTGCCGATGCCTCGGCCTGGGGCCTAACAGGTTGCTGAGGATGAAGGTCTCGTTCCTGGAGGAGGTCTTGCATGAGGGCCATCAGGAGCTGGTTCTCCTTCATAAGAGTGTCAAGGGTCACTTCCTAAGCCTCGTTCGCAAGAGGGTCATTGTTGACCAGCTCTGCGTTGATGGGAGGGTCGCGGTCTTCCACCGGGACCTCTTCCCCGCATTCCGTCGCTTGCGGTCCGGCAGAAGTGCTGATGTAAGCTATTGGGGGAGGCAGCAGAGCCTGGTGGCGTGGCCTCCTAAAGTGGGACAGAGGCTGGTTCAAGTCATCAGACAGGGTGTCCGGCTAGTGTCCGGTGGTGTAGCACGCGAACACTCAAACTGCGTCATTGATGAACTGTGCCGTCCGTTTCCCGCGCGTGTGCCGCTCAGGGCGGACAGGCGTCCCTAGTCTGTCAAAGACCGAGGTGCGTTGCGGAGGGGGCTCACTTCCAATACCAGTCGGAGGAGAACCCTGGATAGGCTGCTGGAGGGCCCGGGAATGGGCTCGCCTTTGCCTCCGCTTGCTTGTACGGGAGACATTGGACGACTGGGCATCGTCAGACGATGCTACTATGAATCCAGTCGCATCCCGTATGATGCCGCGTCTGAGTGCTCGCAGGGGGTTTCTGATATGCGCCCTTCGAACAGCTTGAGCCTCTTCTGGGGTGACCCAGATTCTCTTCAAGTCGGGTTACTGGTCCCCCTTGTCGCCACTTTTTCGACGAGTTGTCTTGGGAGTCCATGTGCCTAGCTGGGGTGGGTGCCCCCGGGCTGCCCCCGAGGAACCCGCTCCTTTGAGCTTCGCCCCGTCCTCTCGTGTTTGACGCAAGAGGTCAAAATGGTTGGAGGTGGGGATGGTGGGAACGGTCTGTTACTGGGGTATGATTGGTTCACCCTCGTCGAGACTGATCCGCAAGTCACCGACAAGAACCGTCTTGCAGGAGTTGCTGGTTGCAGCATCGAGTCGCCTGCCTCTACAGCCATGGCGACTCTTCTTCTGAGGAGCTGAGGAGGACTCCGCCCCGAGATGGTAGACCGAGAAGATCCGGCCTGGAGTGATCGGCAGCGTGAAGCTGTCAGTCTGAGGTGGTGGGACCGGCCCCTGGGATAAGTAACCCACGCTGGGAGTCGATGGCTGGGCGACTCGGGTGTAAGCCTTCGCCCGCGTCGATAGGAGTGTTGCCGATGCTTGAGATGACACTCTTGCACTGGGAGGCAATGTCGTCGGAGGTGCTAAGGTGCCGATGCCCCTGGGTCGAGGACCCGCGGTAGGTGCCGGCGTAGTCTGGGCTCAGGTCGGGAGGCCCGAGGAAGGTGTTGAGGAACGTTGCCCCCTGGGTGGAAGACCCACGAGGAGAACCGGTTCAACTGGACCCCAGGACCGGGGTCCCGAATGCAATACCGGGGAGCCGCAAACTCGAGGCTGGGAGCCCGTGTTGAGAATCGGCTTTGCCAGGATTTGGGGTTGGAAACCCGATGAAATGCTGAGGAGCGGTGGACCTGGGGCTGGGAGCCCGTGTTGGGTACCGACTTGCCTAGAGCTCGGGGTTGGGGACCCGAGGCAAACGCTGAGGAGCCGTGGACCTGGGGCTGGGAGCCCGTATTGGGTGCCGACTTGATTGGAGCTCGGGGTTGGAGACCCGAGGGAAACGCTGAGGAGCCGTGGACCCAGGGCTGGGAGCCCGTATTGGGTGCCGGCTTGACAGGGGCTCGGGGTTGGAGACCCGAGGGAAATGTTGTAGTAGTGACCAAAGTCCGGGGCACGGGGCCCGAGCCAGAGATCAGACGAGGCTGGCCTCGGGAGCTAACGCTCACCCGCGTCGGCGTTGACCCGGGGGCCCTACAGGGGCCAGTGGTGACGGTCCGGGGCCCGGCACTCAGGTGGACCACCGGGACTGGAGATGCATGTGGCACATTGGCCACATGAGCCAATGGAGAGACTGGAGTTGGCGGAAGAGCACCCACGGGGACCACACCCAAGAAGTAGGGTGATCCGATAACAGGGGCAAAGCTGCCGAAAGTGATAGGCGTCGCCAAGTAACCCACCCGGGTGTGGGTGGCAATGACGTTGGGGCCATAGGTGACGGCCGCCATGGTTGCTGGAGTGCTGAGTGCTGCGAAGGCGACAGTTGCTGACAGTCGCTGAGAGCGGTCCGACGATCAGAACGCAAACCAGAAGCTGTGCGTGAGTACCCTCCTCTGCCACTCCTACAAGGACAGGGAAAGGGCACTAGGGCGTCAGGACTGGCACAGACTTTTCTTCAGCAAAAAGAAGGAAGGCGGGAGATGTCCCACCGGGTGTGCCATCCCGTCTGTTCGCGTGGGTTTGTGTCATGCCGATGACCAAGGTGAAGGAAGGGAAACAGCGGGGAAGGAAAATACGAGAGTTTGATGTATCTCGGGTATCCTCCTTACGGTTGCATGCCTCTCACAGCGGCATCGGGCACTCTCCTTTCACGGAAAGTCGAAAAGGGTCGAATGGCACGAAAATATTAGGATAAGGGTTAACCGGACAGGGTGCAGGCGTGCCAGTCGATTTCTTGACAATCACTCATGGAACCAAGGGTTGACCGGGGAAGCGCCACCAGGGCGCCGCACGTGGGCTCGGGCGATCGGGCGACACATGGAGAAAAGGGGTTCCACGGGTGCGAGTGCGTAGGCGATTGCGGGAATCGTGTATTGGACGTCTTTCCCCACCGGTCGCAAGCAACCGGTGTTTATTTACATCGGATTGAATCCAAATACCTTCATTCTGAGCTGAAGAAAAGTCTGTATATATGTCTGAAGCCATGGGTAGAGGGCCGGGGGCATTCAGCAGCTATGGGTGCGAGTTAGACCGAGGGGGGTTTATTGGGGTTAAGGTGTTCGGCACGGATGCCGAGTGGCGTAGGTAGGAAGCTGGGGGCCCGAATGCGGGCACTTGTATTTTACTGGCTTTATGATTAGCCACATGGGCTTTATAAGCGGGCCTAAGTGGCCAAAGTACAACTGGAGCAAGCCGCGGGACAATTCTGGCATGCGGGTCGGTCCCCGGGTCATTGCGTGACAAAGCGGATATCCGCGTGTTTTATAGGGACTCTTTACAGAGGAGTTGGTGTGGGTCCGACTGCCTTGGTGGCCAGAGCGAACACGGACTAGCGCCTGGTGGAGGTCAGACGTGGCTCGAGGTGAGCGGTCGGGCCCGGGTCTTGGACGGCGAGTGTTGTCATACTGGAGAGTCGAGGTCAGCCCCGGGACTATGATTCCCGAGCTAGAGGTTCGACTAGACTTGATTTGTTAATCTGAGGGGCCGACGGACGATTGGGAGGTGGACGGTGGGCACGCGGTTCCGTGTCACGGCCCGGCACGATATTATAATGCGCCCTTCGTCATCGTCGTAAGTTGACGTACACGGGCGGACCCAGGATGCGGGCGTATTTGCCGTTGGCGTAGTCATCTTACATGCAGCGAAGGTGGGCTTGGTGTGAGATGGCTAAACACCACGTGAGGGGCGTACGTGGGACATACCCTCGGCGTGTGTGAGCCGACTAGCAAGCCGACTGCGCGCGCACTTGTCTTCTTACGTTCCCGACCCTTGCCAAAGGCCTCGGGGGTCCGAGGCTGCGACAATTAGGCCGGGGGAGTTTGCTCGTTTGTCCGTGTGTTCTTGTCTTGCTTCATGCCTCCATGAGCTTGTAAGGGGGGCAATTTATAGGAAGTTCAAGGGGTGGGGGTGGGGTTTAGGCGGACCAAGTTGAGGGTTCAACTTGGTTCGGGTAAACCCCGCCAAATAGTGTTTTTATTTTATTTTATTTGTATTTTTTTGTGTGTTTTTGTGTGTGTAACGAAGTGGAGGGGATGGGGTTTAGGCGAACCAGCCCAAGGGGCTGGTCTGGTCCGCCTAAACCCCTCCTCCAGGGGGGGTTTAGGCGGACCAGCCCCATGGGCTGGTCTGGTCCGCCAAAACCCCTCTTCGGAGGGTAAAATTCCTTTTTTTTTATTATTGGATGGGGTTTAGGCGGACCAAATGGTCCTTTTTTTATTTTAAAAATCTTTTTTTTATTATCCAAGGGGTTTAGGCGGACCGGCCTGGGGGTCCAGGCTGGTCCGCCTAAACCCCTCCCCAGGGGGGTTTGGGCTGACCGGGTTGGAAGAGAGAGAGGGGGGAGTGGTCCCACCTCTATAAAATTGGATTTTTGGTTATTTTTCTTCCTAAATTGGCTAAGAAGAAAAGGACAGGAGGATACTGGAAAGATACTGGTTGACCGGCCACGTGCGTGCGAGGGACGTGGGTATTGTGACTGGCGTAATCCCGGGGCTTCGTCTTCGCGAGTTCTTCCACGTACGGGTACGACGAACGAACCTTGCACGAACCTCGGTCCGCGAGATTGAGAGTTTGCACGAACTGGGACTGGGGAGGGTCGTCGGGCCTCTGGGCTGAGGAGAGGGTGCGGCCCCCCGGGGAGTTCACCCTCCCCGAGGGCGCGGCCACGCCCGCAGCCTCAAGGGATGGCCCCTGGGGGTCTTCCTTCATCATCTGGGGATATCCTTTGAAGGATACGGAGTCCCAGGATATTGGAATGGCCCATGGGATCCGTTGTTCTTTCGAGTCGTAGTGGCCGCTCGCAAGGTGTTCGGGCGAATGCCCGACACACCCCGGGTTGCCGAACGAGCCGCGTAGGTGACCGACGGGCCTTGGATTTGGCCTAGGACCAAGGATAGAAGTCCATAGGGGCTGGAAGGAGGCATCTTGGGCCCATGGACCTCACCTTGTGTTGCGTGCCATGTTGTACGCCGGGTTGGCAGGGTAGTCTCGAGTTGGCCCGAGAGCTAAAGTTGGGTGGCATATTGCCACGTGTCTGAGGGTCGGGGGTGGCCCCGTCTTCCTGGGGGGTCGTTGTAGGACCCAATTAGTGCACTGGAATCCCGGGGTGGCCCGCGGGTTGGTGTAGAAGGGTTGAAATGTGTGCGCCTATAAGGTGTTCGGCAGAATGCAGAACACACGTGTGTGAGCCGTGCCCACGTACTGCGGGCCTCCCGAGCCTGTGGTTGACCTATTTGGGTCTCCCTTTGACCTTGGAGGGTTGAAAGAAGGCGTTCCGGGGTAGGCCCCTGGCCTTTTCACTGGGTGCCACGTGGCATGGCTTGTAGTCGCAGTGTCCCCGGGATGGCCCGGGTGGTCATGCAGAATGCAGGCAAAGTCCGCAACTTATGAGTCGGGAGTGGTCCCGATTGATTGCTAGTGCCGCCGTATACCTTGGCTAGAGGGTTGGGGCCGTTGGTCGGGCCCTCTGGGTTGTCGGAGAGGCCGGGTAGCCCGTGCCATGAAGGTGTTCGAGGAAATTCCTGAATCCTTATTTTTTAGTATTTTGTCGGGAAATAGTCCGAGTACAACAATATCCAATCATGCAGATGTGTTTTCTCATGAATTCTCATTGAGTACAAGGCATGTGCATTTTTTCAAGCATGTTTCCCATAAAATCAATCTCTTCTAGAACATGACTCCCTAGCAAGAGAAGAAGGATGATTCAAGCACATGAAAATATGAAGAACCATTCAAGCACAAGGCCAAGTGACAAAGTCATTTTGTAATCATCAAAATCACATACACAACAATCTCCCATATTTTGATGATGACAAAATATTACGCATTAATGCTCTCTCCCCCTTCGGCATAATCAAAAATAGGGATCATTATGGGGAATTCACAATAGCAACAAAACCAAAAATAACATTGCTTTCTGCCCCTTTGGCATAATCAAAATGAACATGCTCAACCAAAAATTGGGCAGGAGAATTTCAAAGCTATTCTCAAAAACTATGCACATGTTTGTAGTTCAAGCAAAATGTTATGAACATGAATTATGCACAGAATTACAACCTCTCCCCCTTTGTCATTGACAAAAATTGACGGACAATGGAGTTATTAAGAGAATCATATCCACAATATGTTCTAGAAGATGCAACTCAATGCACGAGTGAATGCTATATATGCTAAATATGCACAATATGCATAATATGCATGAACTAATTGCACAAGTTTAAAATGCAAGTATGGGCAATATGAACATGCAGAGTGCAAGTAGAATGATCAAGTATGATTGACCTCCAAGCAAATAAATGTATATACATGCAATATAGCTCCCCCATTTTATTTAAAGTGAAGGGATAGGTGTAGGAAAAGTGCAGGTGGGTCATTAAAACTAGAATGGTCATGTATACACCTAGGGGATTATGCAATCATATAGGAGAATCAAGCAAAATCTAATACAATCAATCAATTTTCTGAATACATATTAAATCAAATTTCCATATGTGTAAGTGAATAACAAGAAAATATATTGTTACAATATGGATATTCAGATTTTTAGATCAACAGAATGAGAGATTATACAAATTGCATTTCATTTTAAGAAAACAGCGTATTGGAGGCTACGCTCTGCCACAATGAGATTTTTAGAATTTTTCAATTCAAAAGTTTTCACAATGACAATCAAAATTTTTCTTTGAGTGATCAAGTTCAAATAACTCATTTTTACGCGAGGAGACACATGGAGCTCATGCCAGACTCCCTAGTTACTCAGAGTATTAACTGTTTCACTTCATTTTGAGTAGAGATATTATAGTACAACACCTTTCTGAAATGAACCACATCACGTCTCAGGTGACATGTGCCCAATTTACTCAGTGAGACTAAACATTACTCTTCCTTTTATTTTTCATTTTCTTTCAACAAATAGGCAGGCAGCTTTTTCCTCAACTGTCTCTCTAACAAACATGCATCATGTTTAATATCTCTAGAGTGTTGAAAGAAAATTTCTATATCCTTATGACTAACACTCTTTTTCACATTTTGTGCAAGAAGTGTACGAATTTGATTTAGCATGTATATCGAAAATATTATGAGCACATAATAGTACAGCTCCCCCTATCTAGATGCACTTATCAAATCTTTACTTCTCCTGAGTGTATGACAAGAAACACACTTGTTAAGACTTAGATGCAACATTATTTATCAAGGGAGTATGAGGTCTTAGAATTTTTAAGGAAGGGGTTTTAGCATATATTAGCATGCAAGTATACAATGGAAACATGCAAATATACAGTGCAGAATGCAACAAGAGTGCGATATGTAAGATTTCAAATTTCACATGACAACTCTATATCCATCTAATACAACTAATGCATGAAATGCATTTTTGCAAATGTGAGAACACAGCTTTATTTTGAACAGAGGATTCAGGAGTTTCATACAACGCATCACAACTTTCACCACATGATAAGCAACCATAAAGCAATATCATCATCCAAAAGAGAGTGGAATAGCATCAATCTCAAGTTCTTCAGCTAGCAAGACTCCCCCTTAATCAAATGCATGTATTTCAGAAATTTCATTTAAGTTTGATGACATATGCATAGAAGACTCATGGTACCGGGCGGAGGCACATTCTCACGTATGGTGATAGATTTCAGACAGGAATGACCTGCCCTTCCTCAAATCACCATTTAATATACCATGTAGTCATGCAGTGATGATCAGATAGATGCAATGTAAACTCATAAGAAAAAAATAGATTTTTCTAGATTTCCATGAAGGGAAAGTCACTTAAACCAAATTTCAGATTTTCAAAGATAATTCAGAAATTTATTTTCAAAATATGTGCCTTGAGCAACCATTATTTTTCAAACCTTCCACTTGGCATCAAGGCAATCCTGCACCAAAAAATCTCATTTGGATGTTTTGGGTACCCAAGTCTTCTTCGGCCCCGGATGGTTAGTTGCACCTCTAGTAGGTGCCTTCCACATTCTCTGGGCATGCATATCATCAAAATGCATCAATTCACAATCATCCATATTATGCCCAACCTCACCACAATAATGACAATAACCAAAAGACGTTTCATTCTTCTTAACATGATAAGCATGGAAATTTCTCTTCTTCATAGCATGAGTGTCATCATTCTTTTGAAAGCAAGAGTTCATCAAGTGACCATATTTTCCACAATGATGGCAATTCAATGGAGTAAATCTTTCAAATAGTCTTCTTGCATGAACTTTAGAATTTTCATTTTTTATTCTAAAATAATTTTTCATCTCATGTCCGAACTTTCCATAATAGAAGCAATGAACCTTGCTTTTGTTGACAACATGGTTTCTAACATAAGCATGAGACTTTTCAAAAGTTCTTTTTGAGTTTAGAAATTTTCTTGACTTTTTGAACCCGTTCATTTTCTCACATGCTCTCAATTCATCAGATTTCATAACAAAACAATCATACATCATATGGCCAATTTTACCACAATAAAAACATGAGATTTTCTTTGTGGATGCATGTGTGTGTGCAACTTGATTTTTCATGGCATTCACCGTGACACCAATGACATTTTTAGCCTTTTGAAGCAGGTTTTGTTTCTTTTTTAGATTTTCATTAGATCTCTTTGTTGTGTGAGGAGCAGATTCATTTGGAGACCCATTTGATGTGCTAACTATGTTTGAACTATGGACAAATGATGTATAGACTTTATTTTTAAAATTCTTCTTATTCACAGGATTATAGCCTAGCCCTTCTCTTTGGAAATTCACCTTAGTCCCCAATATTTTGTTCAAATTTTCTTTCCCATTCACAAACTTTGACAAAGATGCATTTAAGTCTACAATTTCAGATTCAAGTGAAGTAATGTGCAGCTCATAACTTGCAATTTCTTGTTCGCTGCAAACAATAGTCTCATTCAACACTCTATTGGTAATTTTATAACTTTCAATCTCTTGTTCCAACACAAGTAGTTTTTCAGATTCAGCATTGACATCTAAAGTTTTCCATTTTTCAAAAGATAATAGTTTTTCAGACATGGCGTTATTTAATTGTTTCAACTTTTCATTTTCAGATTTCAACAACGCATTTTCTTTTTGAAATTTTTCAAAACATTTTAAGCTACCTTCAAGTAAAGACATTTGAATTAGCAAGGCATCGTTTTTCTTTTTAAGACCCTAATTTTCATCCATGATGCTCTTGCTATCTATTTCACTATCAAGAAGCTTTTCAAGTAATTTTTCATCATCAGACAATGAATCTAACTTGTTTCTAAGACACCTTTCAGTTTCTTCAAGTAATAAAATCTTAGACAACAAGGATTTATTTTGTTCATGCAATTCATGACACTCATTTTCAGAATTCAAGCATCTATTAGATTTTCTAAACATTTCAAGCTCTTCATTCAAACAAGACATCTCATCTGAAAACAATTCAACTTTAGATTCTAAAAGTTCATTTTCATATTCTAGGTTCTCAATCTTTGACTTCAATATTTTACAGTTTTCACATGAAGGATTATCATGCACATTCTCACTAGTTTTCTTTTTCAAAATTTTATTTTCTGATTTGAGCTTCTTACATTTTTCATACAAATTTACGTAAGCTAATTCCCATTCCTCAACAGAAAGCTCTTCAGACTCAGAATTTACCTCCTCTGAATTTTCATCACCATGAGCCATTAAGCATGGATCCATCACTTCTTCTTCATACTTTCGCGCCAACTCGTCCCAAAGGTCTCTTGCTGACCTACAAGGAGAAATACATGAAAGTACTTCACATTCAATGTTATCCTTCAGAAAATTTAAGGTTCGAAGATTTTCATTTACAGAATGTTTATATGGTTCTTCACATATGACTTTTCAAATATAAGGCTCATGCAAACTAAGATAAACACACATAGCATTTCTCCAAGAAATGTAATCATGGCCATCAAAAATAGGTAAGCAATTCATTGACATATGTTCAACAGAAAAATTTATGATTGCAGAATGCACTGGGATCACTCTGTAGATCGTGAGATCTAGGGACAACAGAGCCTCGCTCTGATACCAATTGTTGGGTCCCGTAGTACAGAAACACGAATCTAGAGGAGAGGTGAATAGATCGCTCTACTAAAAATATGTCCAATTAAAATCTTAAACCTACTCGTAGCGGAATTAGCAAGTTTAACAAGATTGAGGAATTTAAACTAAGCTGGATAAACTTAATTCACTCAATCTCACCGAGCTCACATGATTGTGTAAATAGATTAGATAGAGAAGCACACAATCACACAATTCAAACCATGAGACACGGGGATTTTTAAGGTGGTTCAGGACCACGACGGGCTCCCTACGTCCACCCCTCACCAAACCGGTGAGACTTTCTCCACACGCTGTGAATGCAGCAAACACGGGGATTTCTCCCCACACACACGGGGTAAAAACCCCAAACCACATGCTGCGAATGCAGCAACACACGGGAATTTCTCCCCACACACACGGGGCAAAAACCCCAACACACACGCGGATATGCTCCGCACCAAACGACGCACAAGCGTCAACACAAACCACTCGGAGAAATCATTCTCCAAACCCACACACAAAATAATCGTTCAGAAATGGATACAATAAACCCAAAATAACTTCTAAATACTGAACCAAAGAACATATATGAAAAGTAAAGCTCCCCCTTCTCCGATTCTTCCGATTCTTCTTGGCTCGTTGTCGGATGATCATAATTCTAGTGTCATCTTGTTCCTCTCCTCGAGCCGCTTCTTTTCTTCTTCTACCACGAGCTTCAAATCTTCATGGATGTAGATGATAATCACCTTGCAAGAGCTCCTCTTTCTTTTCCCCCTTTTCTTCACCTAAAAGAAAAGGCAAATAAGTATTAGGGTTCTATATACTTCAAAACTCGGAGTTCACAATCATATATATAGAGGAAAGGCCAAATGACTCATATAACCCTCCTAAAACATGTTAGAAATACCCTCATAACATTAGGAACCATTGGGGGGTAGTTTGGTAAAGTTTCATAGGGTTTAGAATGAGTTTTAGCACTTTACAGAACTCCCGTTTCAGAAGGGTCGACCCTTGGGGTCGACCCTTGGGCAAACAGAGGTCGGCCAGACCAAAATAAACACCCCATCTCACAGGGGTCGGGTCGACCCTTACAGTGGGTCGACCCCAGGGGTCGACCCCTGCATGCAGGCTCACTAAAACAGTTTATGTCATGTACAGAAACTTGAGGGTCGACCCCTGCCAGTAAAGGATACAAAAACACGTTAAACCTCCATTAATTCATGGGAAAATAAATGATTAAATATTACCATAATCCCATGATGATCAACCATGAATTTTTATCCTGAAAAACATGATAAAGCACGAGGTTAGATGAGAATCAAAATCCTTGCAACAAGCATTAACATTTAGAACTTGTTCACATCAAAATACATCATTGAACCCATTCAAACATATTTTAGACTTCTCATATCAACCAACAAAAACACATTCCACCATATGACAAAGTTTTGATATGTTGAACGTGAATCTCTCATTCAACCAACTATGATGACATGAGAGCTCAACCATTCAATCACTTTCATATATCTTTCATAATTTCAACATAAAGATGCTTCAACACCAAAATGTTAACAATCATGCCAAATGCAAAGCATGTAGAAAAGTATGGGAACACATTCATTCAAATGGCATTCTTGTTGATAAAAACTAACATTCATGAAGCATTGTTTTCACAAGGATCATTGTCATAAACATAGAATCCTCAAATCGCATGCATCACACATATTAGTAAATATCCAATCATGCAAATATGTTTTCTCATGAATTCTCATTGAGTACAAGGCATGTGCATTCTTTCAAGCATGTTTCCCACAAAGTCAATCTCTTCTAGAACATGACTCCATAGCAAGAGAAGAAGGATGATTCAAGCACATGAAAACATGAAGAACCATTCAAGCATAAGGCCAAGCGACAAAGTCATTTTGTAATCATCAAAATCACATACACAACACATAACATTAGAAAAATATGAAAAAATAGCCTCCGCGATCCTCGAAAATATCACAACGCACCTGCAGCGTCTCGGAGTCTCAAAACTCAACGGTTCACTCTCCACGGGATTCCGCAAGCTATACAGGGGAAAAACCCGAGTGGATGATGAAACACGATCCGGGACCCACGAAAGTGCTCCGAAAGCTCTCCGATTCCGATCCGAAGGATCCAGGGTATTACACAGACACTTATCCGATTCACACATGGTAAAATTGTTGGAAATAATGATATCATCAAAATTCTGATGTCATTGCTCAGGCGCTCGCTTTAATCTATATATATAAGGACTTAACCAACTTACACACTTTGTGCTCTTGGCCAGATACTACACATTTCTCAGGCTGATCCATATAGATTTTTCTTCAAGTTCTCCATTCAAGAACGCGGTCTTTACATCCATTTGATGGACCTTTAAATCATATATGGATGTCATTGCAACAAGCACACGGATTGTGGTCATCCTAGCCACGGGAGAATAGGCATCAAAGAAATCTATCCTCTCTTTCTGTCTGTACCCCTTAGCAACCAGTCTAGCTTTATATTTGTCAACATAGCCACCAGGTTTCAATTTCTTTTTAAAAATCCATTTACATCTAATAGTTTTACTACCGGGAGGAAGATCAACTAATTCAAATGTCTAATTACAAATTATGGAATGCATTTCACTTTTAATAGCTTCTTTCTAAAAGATAGCTTCATTAGATATCATAGTATCATTAAAAGTTAATGGATCATCTTCAATCAAATAAGATGCAAAGTCATCACTAAAAGATTTTTTGATCCTTATTCTCTTACTCATTTTGGGCTCTAAATCATTAGGCTGAGATACGACAACTTTAGAGCCACTAGAAGAAGGAATAGAATGTTCTAATTCAACATGCATGTTGTATTTGAATGAGAAAATATCCTCAAAGAAAACAACGTCACCAAATTCACATATAGTGTTTTTAGAAATAGCAGAAATTTTAGCTTTAATAATTAAGAACCTATATGCAGAACTATGCTCAGCATAACTAATAAATACATCATCAACTATTTTGGGGCCATTTTTTTATTTTTAGGAATTTTAATCTAGGTAAAATATCCCCAAACGCTGAAAATTTTGTAATTTGATTTCCTTTAAAGCATAATTCAAAAAGGTTATTTATCTTTTGATTTATGAGGAACACAATTTAGGATATGACATGCAAAGAGTAAAGTCTCTCCCCACAAATTCTCAAGTAAACTTGAGTTACACAATATGAAATTCACGATGTCTATCAAAGTCTTATTTTTTCTCTCAGCCACACCATTAGATTCGGGAGAGTAAGGAGCAGTTAACTCATGATAGATGCCATTTTTTTCACAGAAATCATGCAATGTGTTAGAGATATATTCACCTCCTCTATAAGATCTAAGCCTCTTAAATACCATATTTGTTTGTTTTCAGCAATAGATTTATATGTCATGAATTTATCAAGAGCCTCATCTTTAGTACTTATCAAATGCAACAAATAAAATCTAGAAGCATCATCAATGAAAGTGATAAAGTATCTCTTTCCAACTCTGGTTAGGAAATCAGTCCCTTCACACATATCAGAGTAAACTAACTCCAACATCGAGGTGTCCCTCTCAACAGATAAAAGACTTCCTAGGTTGCTTAGCTTGCACACATATTTGACATTTACTTTATTCTTAATATCATACTTAGGAATCAGATTTAAATGCATCGTCATTTTCATAGTATTCAAATTAATATGGTCAAGTCTAGCATGCCAAACATCACACAATTCAATGTGAAAAGTAATAGAGGAGAAACTATTATTTGAATAACTAGGACCAAATACATTAAGAATAAATAATCCATCACACAAATAACCCTTTTCCCATGAAGTTTTCATTTCTAGTAATTACAACTTTATTGGACTAAAAAATAAGTTTAAAACCCTACTGCACTAACAAAGATCCACTAATCAAGTTCCTCTTGATATCCGGCACGTGCTGCACCCCATAGAGGTTCAACATTTTCCCTGAAGTGAGCTTCAAGTCAATGCGTCCCGCTCCTACTATTCGTGTAGGAGTGGAATTGCCCATTATCACGCTCTTGACATCGGTGCCCTAGTAAGAAGAAAATAAACTTCTATCAGAGCAGACATGGAAGTTGGCACATGTGTCTACCAACTAATAAGTTGGAAGACTTGCCACATGGATTTTAGGACCATAAGAGATAAACCTCTCCTGCGAGGTGGATCCAACTGTCAACATGTTGGCTACATGTTTAGTGGCAGTGGGTTTCTTTTTGCTGTTCTTATTGTTCTTATCCTTTATATCATTAACATCTGTAGGCTTTGTGACCTGGCCTCCCCAGTCCCAACAGACATAATAGGTATCTTTTTCTTCCCTTTAAATTTGTTGAATTTCTGGTGGGACTTATTGGAAGAATGAGATTTGAATTTTTTAACAAAGATAGCTTTGGACGAGAATTCTGGGTCAGAGGGAGAAGGAGGAGGGATCCTAGCTTTATTCCTATTCATGTTCCTCTCTTCAACTTGAACGACAGAGATTAATTGTTCAACATTCATTTCATCTTGTTTGTGTTGAAGAGATAGAAAAAACTCATTACAGGATGAGAAAGTTTGGTAATCAACGCACACACATGAAACTTCTCATCAATGGCCATCCCACAACGTTGGATGCCCAAAATCAAGGATTGGATCTCATGGGCTTAGTCAACGATTGAGGTTCCCTCTATCATCTTATAGTCAAAGTAATTAGCTACGATGATTTTGTCAAGACCGGTGTCCTCAGAACTATACTTCTTTTCTAAGGAGTTCTAGAGGTCTCTAGCAGATTTGATAGTATAATAAATGTCATAGAGTTTATCAGAAAGACATAAAAGTATACCACCAGTGCATAAATAATCTTTCTCCTTAAACTTAGCTAAATCCACAGACCTAGCAGGTTCCTTCTCATCCTCCACGGGAGGATCAATTTTGATTACAGAAAACATGGCCAATGAGGTAAGCTAATAATGCATCTTTTATTGCTAATGGTTAAAGAATGGACCAGTAAATTTTTTGGGATGGTAATAATTTCAGGGGCCATCATGAAACTCGTATGATAGAGAGCAACGACTCTAAATGTTGAAAAATGAGGTCTATACGAATGCACAACAGAGGGATATCTCTATCAAATGGATCAAGAAACTTTAAAATGAATCAAAGATCAGTAGGATCAAACTCAAATCAAAGCGCAATGTCACTTTCTTTATAGTCATTTTTCTCTCACACTGTGCAATAGGCACAATGGCGAAACTTCCTTCAAGATACGATGACCCAAATCGATGGCGGCACAAAGATGCACACCAAGTTGCAATGTCAAGGCGAACACTATAGAGGACCACTCCAAGCTCTTGCAGAGGAAGATGACAGAGAGGAAAAGACGAGAGAGATGAAAGAAAGCCAAGTTCGCATGTCCTCAACCCTAGGAAAAATGCTCCCCTAAAAAGACTCCCAACGAGAGTCTAATCAGGTCAAGCACATGAACAGACGTTCCCGTTCCTAAAGGGATGTAGAACAGAATCTGAGGAGACATGGAGATATTCTAGGTCAAACGGTCAAAAATTAACAAACAAACAAAAGATCGAGAATCGCACGCAAGTAAGGCAATGCGCACGCATGTTAAATAGGAAATGGACCAAAGAGGCTAATTAGCCCACATAGCACACCTTCCATAGTCTCCCATAGGAGTACACAACCAAAGTCGAGTGTCCAAACTAAAAATAGATGGAAACTTTTTCCATTTTCCAATGTGGGACAAAATAATAAAGACTTAAAACTTGAAATTTTAAAACATAAAATCTAACATTACCAACTCAGGTGGACCACTCCCAAACCTTAAACAAACTTTTAAGCTTCCTCTGAGAGATCTGAAGATCCACTTCACCACTGTCCAATGTTCTTTTCCTATATTTACATAAAATCTGTTAACAACATCAACTACATATGCGATGTCTGGCCTTATACATACCATTTATGTACATCAAACTTCGGGCTACTGAAGCATAAGGAACCTTCTTCATTTTCTCCTTCTTCTCATCGTTTGAGGGACTCTGCTCTGAGCACAACTTGAAGTGACATTCAGAAGGAGAACCAACTGTATTGCATTGCTCATATTGAACCTATTCAACACCTTCTGGGTGTATTTCTCATGTGACAACCATATCTTCTTGGTTCCTCTATCACGAGAAATCTGCATGTTCAATATTTACTTTGCTGGCCCCATGTCCTTTATTGTAGAGGACTTGCTCAGTTCCTTCTTCAACTTGTCAATTATTGACATATCTTTTCCAATAATAAGCATGTCATCTTACCAAACCATTTGTTGTATACACAATGATTTGAAGGCATTCTTTTCTATCCATTTTCAGTCATAAATGAATTGAATTTCTTGTACCACTATATTGGAGCTTGCTTCAACTCATACACGCTCTTTGTCAACCTGTAGATAAGATTTTCTTTACCTTTGACTTTGAAGCCTTATGATTGCTCAATATAAATTTCTTCCTCCAAATCACTATGAAGGAAAACTGTCTTCACATCTAACTGCTCAATCCCCAGGTCTAGTCTAGCAGCGAAGCCTAGAGCAACACTGATAAAAGACATTCTAACACTATGAGAAATAATTTCTTTAAAGTCAATACCTTTTTTTTGACCGAAGCCTTTTACAACCAATTTGGTCTCATACTTTGGTTGAGAACACTGCTCCTGAATCTTCAATATAAAAATCCAATTGTTCTTTAAGAGCTTCCTTCCTTTTGGTGACTGCACTAAATCATATGTGTGGTTCTTCTGTAGAGCATCAATGTAACAACCCGGGATCCGAGTGAAGTCCCGCGATCAATGACACCCTAGAGGGGGGGTGAATTGGGTGATTACAGATTTTAAGAAACTTTTACCAATTTAAATAGATATAATGAAATACCCCTTTAGAAACTTAGATCTGTTATAAGACAATTAGATCTGTCAAAACCTATCACACACACCAGATCCTTGGTACTGTGGTGGAGGTGTGAGTCCGAAGATTCAACTCACGCACAATGTTATCTTTCTGACAAGGTTAGCCTTGTCAATCCGAACCCACCCTTTGATATACCATAGATCTAATGTGAAAATGATAAATTATGCTAGATCTAGAACGAAGAAAACAATAGGGATACTATACGAGAGTGCTAGCACAGAATGGGGGTAGAAGAGAAGGATCAAACCACACAAGAGCCAGAGATTTTTAGGTGGTTCGGATGCAATGACAGCAACCTAAATCTACCCCTCACAAACTGTGAGGATTCACACACTATCTTATAAAGGATTACAAGATCAGAACACACACACACTCGTAAGGAGATAGGAACTCCCACGAAGGTGCAAACGCACCGAAGCACACACGAATCTGAAAGAAACAAGACACACACACACACGGATCTGGGTAGATCCACACACACAAGAATGTTTAAAGATTACAAATAGCACACACTTGAAGCTCAGGAAATTTGGAAAAAGAAACACAAATGAAAAACTTTTGATTTAGGCTCCCCCTGAGTAGATGATGCAGATTTTGGATGAAGCTTGCTTCTCTAATTGATTTGAGGTTGATTGGCTTCAGATTGATCTTGAAAGGCTTGGAGATGGATGAAGAATCCCTGGATGAAATAATATTCACGGAGGTGTTGCAGCGGCCTTCTTTCTCCCCTTGGTAGCCTCCTTGATCCCCCTTAAGTGATTAGGGCTTCTTGGCCCAAAGACAGGTTTTTATAAGTCTTGTGTTGGTCAAGGGACATGCCAAAACACAGATCCACGAATTTAGGCATGTCTTGTGGCTTTAGAACCCAAAAGTCCAAAGAGAAGGCTTGAACACGTTGATGAAAACAAAGTCAACAATTGCTACTTCGAAGGGTTCGATCAACCGAATTCTCCGGTCGGTCGACCGAACTCTGAGAACTCTGTAAATTTTCATCCCTGGATAATTCGGTCGACCGAACTCTGTATCTTTTACAGAGCTCTGATCCCTGGAATTTTTTGTCAACCGAACCAAATCAATTGGTCTACCGAACTCTGGAAAACCTGCAAAATAGATTGTTAGCTTATTAGAACATGTCCATATAACAAGGGCTTTATGTCCTCATTTGTTCCTTTTTTTTTGGGGAAAATCCTGCCTAGAGGTAAATTGGTGAGTGCTCCTCTTTAAAAGAGACTTAACCACTGGACCACTAGGAGGTTAATTTTATTGATAGGATCAAAATGAATATTACATGATGCGGACGCTAGGCATACTTAGCTTATCCAACCGAGCTGCACCCTTGATATTCGCGGGAAGCTCATGAGAAAAAAAGAAATGATTACATTTATTGGTGCAAGCTAGAGAGGCTAACAAATCAGCAACAACATTTGCTTCTCTAAAGATATGGGTAACAGAGTCCCACTCATAGAGGAGAGCCCTGATTTCTCTAACATATGTAAGAATAGTCCATGGGCAATGAGCTTCCTTGTTAATGATCTGAACAAGGACCATTTAGTCACATTCAATCAAGGCCGGTTGAGAGTTAACCGTGCTAAGGTATTTGAGTCCATCTAAGAGAGCTCTAGCTTCGGAAATGATACTGTTAGAAGCCCCATAGAAATGAGAGAAGGCAAGAGCAATATCACCTTTGGCATCTCTAATTAGACCACCCCCACCTGAGTCTCCTGAAATCTTGCTGGCACCATCAGTATTCAGTTTGAGCAGTGGCCATGGGGGACAGAGCTATTTGACAACTTTCAGTTTAGGACTTTTAGTACTGCCTCTTTTTATACCGAAATGGGAAAGAATCAGCTTCCTGCTGGGATTGTCTTCCCTTAAATCTGACATGTCATAGATTGTTTTGGCCTGGACAATGATGCTATGAAGAAGATTATTCTTTGATGTTTGCTTGTCTTCATATTTTGCCAAATTCTTCGCAGACCATAGCTCCCACATGGTGTATCCAATGACAGCCAAAGAGAATAGACCATACAGAGATTTTTGATTAAGCAGAGAAATCGAACTGAAGATCCTAGATCTTGCAGAGAAACCTTCGAACTGCAGCCCCAGGTCCGAAAGAGATGACCAAATAAAAGAGGCTTTGTCACTATCAATGAAAATATGATGCATTGATTCCCTTTAAGGTTGAATGCAACAACAGCATTTAGAGCACAATTGAATTCCCAAGGCCTGCACATTATAGTCTGTGGGGATGCAGTTGTTAACAATCTTCCATTAAAAAAATTGAAAGTCTAGTTGGCAGCCATTTAGACCAAAGCCTGGTCCAAGGTAGTTGAGCCTGATCTTGATTAATGCTGCTAACAGAGTTGTAGACTGAAGAAACTACACAATGACCAGATGTTGATAGGGACCATACCTCTAGATCTTGCAAATGGGAAAGGCTTGTGGTTCTGATAGCAGTGATGATGTCTGCAGGTAGATATGTATTCATAACCTGTGTTTCTTCGGGTGTCGGATGTATAATGCAGTGACTAACTGTAACCTGGCTGTTGGGAATAGATGTCTCAGGGACAAAAGAGTGCAAGGGTTGATTGCCCAACCATGTATCCCTCCAAAAATTAGTAGAATTCCCATCTCTGCGGATGACTTTTTTATGCTGAGCAATGAGATTTCTGGCTTGAATCCAGCTTCTTCTGCCATGGCCTTTCATGTTTTTGAAAGTCACATCCATAATATGACACTGCTTGATGTGTTTAGCTCTGAAATAAACTGCCCACAGGGAATTGGTGTGCCTGGCTCTCCACAACATTTTGACCCTCAAAGCTATCTCCATATGTCTAAGAGACATAATACCCATACCACCTTGGCTAACAGGTCTACAAATGGCTTTCCAGGATTTCCAATGATGTTTTATCCCTTGAGAGGTAGAGCCCCAGAAAAAGTTTGCAAAAGATCTGTCCAAGGTTTGATGAATGCCAGTATGAAGGGGGGATGATGCCAAAGTAAAAATGGGTATTGAGGACAGCACATGTTTGATGAGGGTTAGTTTAGCTCCCTGGGATAGTAATTTTCCTTGCCAACCCTCCAATCTCTTCTGAATAGAAGAAATAAGCCCAGCATAATATACTTTTTTACTCCTGCCAAGAACTAAAGGGAAGCCCAAATATTTATGTGGAAAAGAATGCTGAGAAAAACCAGTATAATCTTTGATACGGTTAGCAGCAGCAAGATTGGCTTTTTGGTGCATAAAAAAACCACTCTTCCCAACATTAATCAACTGACCAGAAGCTCTTTCATAAGCATTGAGGGTTTTAAATAGTCTTCGAATAGAGTTCAAAGAAGCATTACTAAACATAAGAGTGTCGTCTGCAAAAAGTAAGTGAGATACATTAGGGCAACCCCTAGGGCCAACATACCACCAAACACTTCCAGCGGTGAAAGCTTCCTTCAAAGATCTATTAAGAACTTCTTCTACTAATATAAACAGAGCTGGTGCGATGGGATCTCCTTGGCGGATTCCCCTTGAAGATTTGAAAAAGCCTACCATATCACCATTCACTAAAACTTCAAACCACCAATTATTCAACATGTTTTCAATGAGATTAATGAATGTCAGATTGAATCCAAATTTTCTCAAAACAGCATAGAGAAAATCCCATTCAAGGCGATCATAAGCCTTGGCCATGTCCAGCTTAAAACATAACATTGCCACCCCTGGTCTTTCTACCCAACTCATGAACCAGCTCTTGGGCTAAAGCAATATTTTCCACTATTTGTCTACCTTGAACAAAAGCTGACTGTTCCAAAGATATAAGTTTTGGCAAATACGCAGCCAACCTGTTGTTGAGGATAGTAGAGATGATCTTATAGAAGAAGTTGCATAAACTGATAGGTCGAAAATCAGAGATGTCCACAGCATTTTGCTTCTTTGGTATAAGAGCAATGATAGATGCTGTCACAGTTCTAGGAAGGGGCTGCTGAGATGTGAAGAACTCTTGCACTGCACTGACAACCAAGCTATCAATAATATGCCAATACTTTTGAAAGAAAACACCAGTTAACCCATCTGGACCAGGAGCACTTTCTGCAGACATTTTAAAAACCACATCCATGATCTCTGCTGCACTTGGGACAGCGCACAGATAATCATTATCTTCCAAGCTGATCAGTCTTGGAATGCAATCCATAATACTATTATCAATGTAATGTTCCTGCGTAGAGAAGGCTTTCTGAAAATGTTTGACAGCTATGCTTTTCATTTCCTCATGGTTTGATGTAAAACTGCCTGCTGGATTCCTAAGCTTAGCTATAAAATTCTTCCTTCTGTTAGAAATAGTTGACATATGAAAAAATTTAGTATTCCTATCCCCTTGAAGAAGCCATCGGACTCTTGATTTCTGCCTCCAAAAGCACTCATGTTGAAGGTATTTATCAGAAAGTATGGATTTTGCCTCCTCAAGTTTAATGTGATTTGCAGTCGAAGGATCATAATCATATTTAAATTCTGCTTGAAGAACTGCATCTTCAACTGAGGCAAAGTTCATATGCACATTACCAAAAGTATCCTTGTTCCATATACTTAGCATTTTTTTCACATGTTTCAGTTTTAAACAAAGAGTAGTAATGGAAGATGAAGCAATGGGACTAGTGCGCCAAAAAAGGTCAATAGCAGCATTAAAGTTGTCATGCATTATCCACATCTTCTGAAAAGAGAATCTACTATGGAATCTGACCAGAGGGGGAGGTTTAATTACCAAGGGGGCATGATCTGAAGCTTCTCTAGAAAGGTGTTCAATGGTAACAGGGAGACTGTTTAACCAGACTGAGTTAATAAGGGCTCTGTCCAACCTGGCCCAAATGCCTTTACTGCCCATTTGATTATTGTGCCAGGTATATTTAGAGCCTACAAATCCAACGTCCAATAAGCCACAATCATATATGCAATCCTTAAAGTCAGAAATCACAGACAAATTGGGTACATTGCCTCCCAGTTTTTCATCCAGATCCAATATACAATTAAAGTCACCTGCTACTAGCCAAGGAAGATTAATCTGATTATGCAGCTTCTTCAAGGAATCCCATAAAAGCTTTCTCTCAACAATGGAGCACTTAGCATAGACAATAGATATGTAGAAACCAACCATGACAGAGTTTGTTTGCAGTAAGGTAATGTGCTGGTCATCCCTGCTGACAAGGGTAAACTCCAGAGGGTCTTTCCACAAAATCCAGATGTGAGCTTTCGAGTCAATATTGGCAATGGTATGCTTCATACCAAGTTTTTTACAAGTGCTGTCCAGATGAGATGTGTTGTTTTGGTTCCAGAATAGCTAAGATATCAATCTTATAAGACTTTAGAAGAAATTTTATCCGGCCTTGAGACACTTCATTCCCTACACCTCTAATATTCCAAACAAGGAAACTCATTGACAGGAAGAGGTGCTAGCAATATTACGCACAGAATTAGTCCTCATCATGGACCTGGTGATGACTCTAGAGTGCCCATCATGCACAGCCCTTACATTGTTTAACTTTGCAACTGCAACAATCTCCTGACATTTGCTATAGATTTTTTTTTGATTGATAAGGCATTCATTCTCCATAAAAGGGGGATCTTTAACAATCCGGCATTCATTTTGATCCACAATAGCCAGCTCAGGGACAGGAGCTATTTCCCCAATTGAAGAAGCACTTTGGATTGAAGGGAGCTCTTTATGAGAAATAACCATAGAGTCCCTCAAGCACAGGGAGGCATTGTCTGAGTTTTTGGACATAATCACCAAGGACTGTTGTTCAGTGGTCAACCAGGGCTCAGCTGCTAGTTGATCCGTATCTGAGAGAGAAGTTTCCTTGCTCATATAGTTATTAAATTGAAGCTTTGATTGACTCTTAGCATGTACCTCTGTAGTAATCTCCTGAATTGAACTATTAGATGGAATGTCAACAACTCTATGGGATTCAAGAACCAACAAAGGCATAACCTCATCAATCTTCTCTACAATTCTGCCTTTAGAAGGAATGACTGGCTGCCAAATAGTCTTAGGCTGAGAAACCACACCAGATTGAGGTATTGAGATTGGGACTATATTCTCTTTCCCATTTCAAGCATGACTTTTCAGTCCTTTGCAACAATCCACATTGTGGCCAATACGAGAGCAATGAGTGCAGAACTCGGAAAGTTTGGGTAGTAAATCTCCTGCCAAGCACCTCCCCCCGGTAAACCGATCCACACCCTAGATGGAAGTGGTGTAGAAATATCCAGCTCAATGCAGACATGAGCAGAACTAGTTTGCGACAGATTCAATGTTGAAGGATCTATTTTTAAAACCCGACCAACATTTCCAGCAATCAAGCGAAGCATATGCTCAATAAAAAAATTGACAGGGAGACCTAGAAAAGCAATCCAAACCGGAATAATAGGGGAGTCGGCACTGGGAGAGAACTCCATCGTCCATTTAAAGAACCGGAACAAACAGCCATGAACATTGAGGGACTCTCTCAGAAGTAGAAGTAGGTAATCTTCATAGTTCTTGAACCTCAAAAGAAGATGCCGATTGTCCAGAGCCCTGATCATAATGTCTTCTTTGAATGGAAATCTTTTGGAAAGATGAGCTCTGATGTCGATGAAAGAGGGCGTCCTTGTGGAGTACGGGCCACCAGAGAGAAGGAGAATGGCTTCAGGGAAGTAGTAATCTCCTCCTGACTGAAGAACACAGCTGGCTCCCCATTATCAGTTACCGCAGGATCATGAACAAGTCCTCGGATAACAGGAGGAACCATGGACGAAGAAAGAACCTCAGCAAAAGTTCTGGTGAGAACAGGGGTGGAAGGTGGAGGATGTAAGACGGGAGAGGTAGCCAAGGAAGAAGGTTGGGATGGTGCCGGGGGGACCACAAGTGGTCCCCCAAGGTCAGCCATGGGCAATGCCGCTGGGAAGACACTAGGTCAACGCCGCCGCCATTCCTCTCTCTCTCATTTGTTCCATTCATTTTGGGTTTGATTTAGCTCAGTTTATGCATTTTCAAGGCTTAAAACATTTGAGCATTTGACATTACACAAATTTGCCTTAAACACGTTCAATGCTAGCTCTTGATCACTTCGACACGGCAGGAGATGGAAACTCAGTCCAAGATTTTGTTATCATCAAAATCACTTGGAGAGACTCAACAATCTCCCCCTTTTTGATGATGGTAAAACTCTAGAAGAGAAAATGCATTAGCGTGCCATTAGAACGAATTAAGGGCAGTAACCAAAACAGTCTGCCAAGCAAATTAAATCCATTTCATTCATCCATATGTGCCCAATTTGTTTGAAAGAAAATGAGACCAATATGTGTGCCAATACCAAGTACATTTCATTCATTGAAGTTCGTATTACATATTATATTGACATTGACACATAGATGCAATGCAAACGACTCAACTAAATAAATGCAAATCACACTCACAAATGTCAATGCCAAATGGAAAATATGCATACAAGCATGCAACACATGCATAACTTATATAAATCTAGACTAGCTACTTCTCCCCCTTTGTCATCATCAAAGAGGTGATGGGTTACAAGAAAAGTGGACCAAAAAAGGATCTGTAGGACCCAAAAACAAGCACGAAGTAGAGACAACAGAAACTCCTTAGTTGTCATCGGTAGGAGGTGGTGGATCTTGGCCAGGTTGAGGGATGTGACCAGCATTGGCGAGATGGTGGATAATGGAGTTTAGAAGGTCATTCTAGGATAGCATGTGGTGCTGGATGCCGAAGAGAGAATGGTTTGTGGTTAGGAATGCTTGGCGAGTGTCGTCATGGCTAGTAGTGAGAGTGGCCATGTTCTGAGTGATGGTAGCCAAGGAGTGGGAGAAGATAGTCATCTGGCCTTGCATTGATTCAAGTAAGTTATCAATAGAGGCAAAGGATGTATCAAAGTTACTCCCAAAAGTAGAAAGTTGCTTCCCAAAGGCATCCACCTAGTTTTTACGCTAGAGAGTCGCCCTACAACGCCCTCAAAGTCTGCCCAAGAGGGCTGTCCAGCACCCTAAGAAGAGGACTCCCCGTGATAGAACTGTGATGGAGGTGGCATTTCCTGATCAACATGCACTACAAGAAAAGGCGCGGTTAGCGACGGGAATTTCAGACGGATCTTTTTGAGTCTCAATATCCGTCTGAATTTCAGACAGACATATTCCGTCTGAAAATTCATCTCTATTTCAGACATATAATTATCTGTCACATTATCCGTCTCAATTTGAGACTTATATTCACACGGAAACTATTCTGTCTAAAATTTATTAAAATTTCAGACAAAAATATAGTTCATCTGAAATACCGTCTGAAATGTCGTCTGAAAATCATGAATTCCCGCACCCAAATCGGCCCCCTCCCCGCCACTCCCTGTCACTCACTTCCCCCCACTCTCCCTCTCATTCTCTCTTTCGTCCATCTCCCTACCGCCGTCGCCGTCCTCCCCGTCGCCGCCGGCCGTGGTCGTCCTCGCCGTCGTCGTCCTCGTCCTTGATCGTCGGTCGAAACTCGCCGTCGTCGTCCTCACTTCGGTAGGTAAACCCTCTCAATCCCTCTCCCTCTCTCTGTAACACTCTCCCTCTCCCCCTCTTAGTCTCCCTCACTCCCTCTCCCGCTCCATCACTCCCTCTCACGCACACACTCGACAGAGAAGGTGCTCACCCGACAGAGGAGGCGTCGGCCGGGGGTGGTCGACCCCCTCCCTCTCCCTCTCTCGTTCTCCCTCCCCCTCTCACGGTCATGTCCCTCTCCCTCTCTGTGTTGGCAGCCCCCCTTCCCCTCCCTCGCCCTCTCTCCCTCTCCAGTTGCCCCCCCTCCCCCTCACAAACACACGCACACACGCACACACAGACACACGCACAGTTGGCCCCCCTCCCCCTCCCTGCTCCCGCCCTCTCTCCCTCTCCCGTTGGCCTCCCTCCCCCTCCCTGCTCTCGCCCTCTCTCACCCTCACTCTGCGAATTAGATAAATTATTTTAATTTTAATTTATTTAATATACTTTTTATTCATGGTAGGATAATTGGCCGAGAGGACGGGAACGAAAGAATCAGAGTTTTTTTGCGAATAAGCAGTAAGTAAAAATTTGATTTTATTTTTATATGTTGTTTCAATTTATTTTAATTTCTCTAATCTTAAATAGATTTATTGTTAGGGTGATGGGAGGGGCAAATAAAGCATGTAAATTAATTTATTAATTATATTTTCTGGTAGTGTTACATCAATGTTAAATCAAATGTAGGTATTCTTTGGATTCGAGAAAAGGTAGGTTTTTTTATGACGAGAAATCTAGCGGAGTAGTTGGGTGATGAATAACGGTGGCTCTAGGGAGGATAGCTAGTGGGCGGACTGATTCAATGAACTTTCATATTCGAGTACTAATACTTTCTGCAGTGCTCAACAAGTTCAAATCTCAATATAGGTTTACATACTACGTACATCTAATTGTACGAACCCAGATTAATTATAGTACATACTACATTCATCGAATTCGCACAACCGTAGATTAATAAAAGGAGAGTATGAAAGAGGACACGGTACAAGTACACACGATGATATATGCAGCGAGTATTTCTCAAATGTAATTAAGATCCAATGTCTGTGGAGTATATATCTGCCTTCAAATCTAGTTAATTTTTTTATCTTTCTTCCTTTCCCCCCTTCACTGACGTCCCATCTTCTATCTCACTTACTCGATCTCTTTTTTATAAATACCTTAATTACACACACTCAAGTCTCTCTCTCTCTATAGATATATATACTTGCCTGAATTATACTCTCTCTCTCTAATTCATTGTTGTAATGAGAGAAGGTTCCCCACCCTTCTATAGGTAGGGAAAGAAGAGTGTTACATTTTTTTCTTTGAATGTTATTTAATATATAAGTTAGATGTAAGACGAGGTATGTATTTATGGGATATTTTCATGTGTAGAAAAATCACTTCGAGAATAATGCTCATTAGTTTGTAAGCATTGATAATATACATGGAGGAAAAACTTTTCATTTAGGGTCAACGGTGATTTGCACATGCGGGTAGCTTCTTACGCACACAGAGAGAGAAAATAAAGTCGAATTTAAGTATATATAGCACTTTAGATTCAGAACTTGAGTGATTAAAGTACTAGTTTGGTTTTACGTATTTTAATAGTTTATTCATTACAGTTGGAATGAGAACTAATTAAAGATGTCTCATTTCCATATGCTCGGGACAAGTGTCAACTCTTGGAGTCGACTCTTGTTAAACAGTGTTCTATCAAAGAACAAAATCTAAACGCAGGGTGAAAGTGTCGACTCTCACAGTCGACACATTTCATCGAGAGTTCTATTTCGAGCAAAGAAACAAAAAATCCAGCCGAAAGTGTCGACTCTCAGAGTCGACACATTTTGGCGGAGGTTCTGTCTGCAGTAGAAAGCGCTCTCTAGACTGTAAGTGTCGACTCTTTGCAGCCTGCTGCGCCCAGGCAGCAAGCTGGGCTACAAGTGTCGACTCCAAGAGTCGACACTTGCAGTGCCAGAACTGAAAAAGGCCTTAAGCAATTATCTTAAACTTCTCATATTTCCGAAGTATCCAAGAAGTTTTTTCTGTCTGGGACTCAGACACAATAGCACAGTGAAATCAATGTGTCCCGGCAACTCATCCAAGAATTCGCCTTTGTAGTAATGCAAGACATCTCCAGTCATCTCCCGAAGGTCCTTTATGATAGAAATTCTCCTTTTACAATGATCTTCATTTTGCAATGTTTCTTCTACTATATCAAAGAAAGCTACCTCTCCATCAACTTTCAGGTGCCTCCTACTGCCACCTGATATACATGCTCTACTCAGGATACTTTCGTCTCATGGCATCTCGTGATGAGTCTCATGGCATCTCGTGATGGGAGTTCCATCATTGGCAAGTAGAAGAACTTCCTCTGTATGACTTCTACTCTGTTAAGGCTGACAATAGATCTCAGCAGCTTGATGTTCTTAAAAAATGGGAGGAGAACATGAGTATTCTTTTCTTGGGCTATAAGCAGTTTTCTAGAATTGTGTGTGATGTAAGAGACGAGATAGGGGCTGCATGTCAGGAGAGGTTACTAAAGGTCCCTAACCTTCTCATTTTAGATGAAGGCCATACTACCATAAAAGAAGACACTAATATTCTTTCTACGCTAGAAAAGGTGCAAACTCCCCGTAAGGTGGTCCTTTTAGGGACACTATTTCAGAATCATGTCAAAGAAGTTTTTAATATATATTGAATCTAGTGCGTCGTAAGTTTTCCTGAACATAGACTCATCATGACAAGTACGTGCGAAGTCCATGTTCTCAAACTTACGACGCACTAGATACAATATATGAAAAACTTCTTTGACATGATTCTAAAATAGTGTCCCTGAAAGGACCACCTTACGGGGAGTTTGCACCTTTTCTAGCATAGAAAGAATATTTGTGTCTTTGTTTCTGGGAGTATGGCCTTCATCTAAACTGAGAAGGCTAGGGACCTTTAGTAACCTCTCCTGACATGAAGCCCCTATCTCGTCTCTTACATCGCACATAATTCTAGAAAATTGCTTATAGCCCAAGAAAATAATACTCATGTTCTCCTCCCATTTTTGAAGAACATCAAGCTACTGAGATCTATTGTCAGCCTTAATAGAGTAGAAGTCATACAGAGGAAGTTCTTCTACTTGCCAATGATGGAACTCTCTTTCACGTTGGCAGAATTCCTTTAGGAATAATGATTATCGACCTTGCAGAAGGATATTTAGCCAAAAAACTCTGAATAAAGCTAATGAGCATGAAAGTATTTCCTGACCCTGGTGCATGTGCTAGAATGTAGCCTCTAGGATTATCCCCACTAGGTATCTCACCAAGAAATTGAAGCCCTCTATCTGATGTGGCTTCATTTGTTTATATTATCTTATTTATCTTATTTATCTTTGATGTTGATCTGACTAAAAGAGTGGTTTATTTAGCTTTGATGTTCTTCATTTGAAAATTTTTGTAAATTGAATGTTATTTAATTTGTTATATGCATAATGATAATTGCATTGTTATTTAATTTTATGTTATATAAATACATGGGGTATTCCCTGTGAGTTGAGGTGCGTGGGTGCGACCTAACATTACACGCACCTCAGGAGAGCGTGTTAAAACCGTGTCAATGAACCTTCCCGTTCAAGACTTTGGGATTGATGTGTATGTTCTCATTTTTTATGAGAATTTATATATCTACCTCAAAGTCTTGAATTGTCCCGTTTGGACAGTCTGTGAATGTTTGATCGCACTTAGGCAGTCATTTACTATATGTGTTTGTATGGTTTGTTGAGAATTTTGGTTGTGTCTCCTCACTCTTCTCTGATATACCATTATTGATTTTGAGTGTTTTCTTAACCACTTACTTGTAAGTGTTTAAGAAAATTTTAAAATCAATAAATATTTTTGGTATATCGGAGAAGTGTGGGGAGATGCTGCCGAAATTTTTAGCAAATCGTACAACACATATAGTAAGTGATTGTGCGATCAAACCTTCATGGATGGGTTAAAAGGTGATAATCTAATTAATAGTCCTCTTCCAACTGCAAATGGTCTATGGTGAACGATGTGAGGAAATGGTTGTGAATATTTTCAGGAGTAATGACGTCAAAGTTAGGATGTGTATTAACATTTATTGGGTGCAGGTAAAATGTTGACAGATCGTTCATGGATGTATCGCAGAATAGTTGACCGGGTGGTGTCGGATGACTTTAAGCATGGAGTTGAGAGTTTATGGAATTTGCATTGGGGAATCCCAATGCAGCAACAGACCGTGACGGTCACATTCGATGCCCTTGTTCAAATTGTAGAAACTTGAGGTAGCATTCACCATGGGATGTGCAACATCATTTGTACACAAAAGGGTCCGTTGATGGTTATACGAATTGGACGTGTCATGGTGAGGAATACTTCAGGTATGAGCCTGATAATATTGCAGGGATAAGTGGGTACGTGGATATGGTTGTAGATGCTGCTGGTCCTAGTTTTAATGTTGATGAGGAACATGCATACATGGAAGAAGCGCCGAATAAGATAGCGGAAGATTTTATCAACTACTTAGGGATGCTGATGAGCCGATGTGGGATGGTTGTGAAAAGTACACTCGGTTGTCTACAGTGTCACAATTGTTGAATTTGAAATCTGAATTTCACATCAGTGAGACTTGTTTTGACCGTCTCCTCCTCTTGATCAAGAGTATGTTGCCTCAAGACGAGAAGTTGTCAGAAACTTATTACCGTGCTAAAAAGATGGTCAATGAGCTAGGGCTTGGATATGTAAAAATATATGCATGCCCGAATCACTGTATGTTATATTATAAAGATGATGCAGATAATATATCATGTTCTATTTGTCACCATGACAGATTCAAACCTAAGAGAGGGGATAATTCAAAGCAAAAAGATGTACCTTACAAAGCATTGCGATACTTTCCTCTTGTGCCTAAGCTGTAGCGGTTGTATATGTCCTCAAAGACGGCTCGACATATGACATGGCACACTGAAAGAGTACGCCGTGCCGATGATATAATCAGTCATTCTGCTGATGGTGAAGCTTGGACGCACTTCAGTCGTACTCATCTTGCTTTCTTAAAGGAGCCACCTAATGTTCGATTGGGTTTATGCACAGATGGTTTTAATCCATTCGGTGGTTCAGTGGCATCTTATTTTTATTGGCTAGTGTTCATGACACCATACAACCTTCCGCCGGACATGTGCATGAAGCGAGAAAATCTATTTTTATCCTTAGTAATTCCTAGTCCAAAAAGTCCTGGAAAAAATTTGGACATATATCTCAGGCCGTTGATTGATGAGCTCAATTTATTATGGACTGATGGAGTTGTTACTTATGATGCATGTAGGAAGCAAAATTTTATTATGAAGGCTGCACTGATGTGGACAATAAGTGACTTCCCTACATATGGAATGCTATCTGGTTGGAGCACACATGAGAGGTTAGCATGTCCTTACTGTATGGAAGATACAAAATCATTTGTATTGAAACATGGTGAGAAAGCATGCTGGTTTGATTGCCATCGACAGTTGCTACCAAGTGACCATCCTTTTCGAAGGTAAAAAGACTCGTTTAAAAAAAATACAGTTGAAATGGATGAAGCAGACTTGCAAAGGGTGTCGGGTTGACATATGGCGACACGGGTGCCAAATTTACCAGATGTAGTACAATTGTCTGGTAGCACACGCCAACTCTCTAGCTTTGGAAAGGATCATAACTGGAACAAGAAAAGTATTTTCTGGGAATTGCCTTATTGGTCAACTCTTCTTGTACGACACAATCTGGATGTTATGCATACCGAGAAGAATTTTTTTTTAATAATGTGTTCAATACGATCATGAATGTTAAAGGTAAAATAAAGGACAACGCCAAAGCGCGTATGGACTTAAAGATACTTTGTAAACGTCCAGAACTGGAATTACAGAACGTAAATGGAAAAACTGTGCAGCCTAAAGCAACTTACATGCTTAATGATACACAGATCAAGGAAATGTGCCAGTGGTTGAAACAGTTGAGATTTCCAGATGGATATGCATCCAACATAGGTCGTTGTGTGAATGTTAATGAGGGGAAAATATATGGTATGAAAAGTCACGACAGTCATGTGTTCATGGAGAGGCTAGTGCCCATTGTATTTCGTGATTTGTTGCCAAAGCCTATATGGGGAGCACTGACCGACCTGAGTCAATTTTTCAAGATTTTATGTGCATCAGAACTTAGACTGAGGGACGTACAAACTATCGAAGAAAATATGGTCACAACCGTTTGCAAGCTCGAGAAGATATTTCCTCCGTCATTCTTTGATTCGATGTAGGACCTGGTCGTCCATTTGCCATATGAGGCTATTGTCGGAGGACCAGTACAATTTCGATGGATGTATCCATTTAAGAGGTATGTCATAATTTTTGTTAAGTTATATGTCGTCCATGGTCGGTACATGTCATTGCCATCTAACTTGTTGTTGTAGGTGCATGCATGAATTAAAAATGAAAGTTCGCAACAAGGCGAAGGTGGAGGGTTTGATTGCTGAGGCATATATTCTTGAATAAATATCGAAGTTCTGTGGTGAGTAGGAGGTGGAGGAGGCTGCTCCTCCACCTGAACTGGAGGCGGGGGTGGTGCGGGAGCCTGCTGTTGCTGTGGCTCTTTGGCGTCCTCATCTTCAGATTCTTCGCCATACATGTGTACATCTCTGTGTAACTCCCCATCAAGACCCCAATAATACCCAAAGTCGAAGATTAGCTTGTGTTTATTATACACATCATCCTATCTTACTGGAATAGACACCTCTCCTGCTAAGCCAACTCCAGCATGAAGAAACACGCCTGTCAATTGTGAGGCATAAGGCAAAGATCGCCTTCTTTGTGTGCGACATGACCCTATCAAGTCCGTCATCAAACGTCCCATGTTAATCCGATTCCCATTCATAACATGGTAGAATAGAAATTTATGGACTTCATTAACCTCATCTCTACAGCCACCTTTAGAATAAATAAGCGTGGTAAACATATGGTGAATAATCTGTTGTAGTGGCGGGAAATAGTTGGCATTCAGCTTGATCAGGTTACTAACTCCATGAATGTATTAGCTGCAAGTCATGAGTAGAAAGGTGTCCTCAACTGATCCATGACCAAAAATCATATCAGCGCCCCTAGCGGACACTCCTAGGGCGCACTCAAATAACTCTAGATTGATTGTAATTTCGACTCCTTTGACAACTGTATACAAACGATCATTTCTCATATCCAGGTGCCCATAAAAATCTTGGACTAAACTAGGGTAATACCTGGAGTATCTGGTAACAAAATCAATCCACCCATCTTGAATTTTAAAAACAGCACTTAAATCTGGCAACATTTCATTCACCTCATCAAAATCGACCAAACGGGGGTCGATAATCGGCCGTGGGAGGATTTGCCGTGCCCGTTAGGTGCGGCTGGCCGCTGTGGTGGAGGAGCTTGTTCCTCATTTCTCCGGGCACTGGATTCCCCCTGGGTAAGCCTTTGAGAGCTTCTTCTAGGTGCCATCTAACCAGGAAATCTAGGTGGAAACCCTTAGATTGCTAACCTCTGCCCGTGGGAGAAGATGGAGACCGGAGGACACACACAGGAGACGATGGAAGAACCTTCTCCTCAACCTAGAGCTCAAGGAAAAAGCTTTGGAGCCGCACACGCCGTCGGAGGGAGTTCGTCCTGAAAGATGATGAACAAGCCGGATCTTGTGCGGATAGAAGATAGATGGGATTCTAGGGCTTGAGAGGAGGTGCTTTGGGGTTTTTAGGGCTGTAGAGGAGTTGTGGGAGTGAATGTGGATGAAAGAGTGAGTGAATGGGGGTAAAAAAACCCTTAAATAAAGAAGGTTCGAATGCGGGTTCGGTCGGCCGGTTGGCCGTGTTCGGTCGACCGAATGGTCGGCCTAGCCCTAATTTCATTCATTTTTTTTTGGCACAGCTCCTTCATCCTTTTTTTTATAACTCCTTCAACATTCTTTTTCTCTTTCTTTTCTCCCTTTTTTTGTGTAACTTTTTTTGTTTGTTTTTTTTTGTTTTTAAACTTCACTTGTCCCCCTTCGTGTTTGGAAAGAGAGGGAATGGGTGATCCTTCTGAGACGACTCCTTTAGGAGTTTTTCTGAAACTCCCCCTCAGTAAATGCCTCTGATTCTCAGATCTTAGGATCTACATTTATTTAATCAAGGCATATTTGGCCTTAGAAAAATTTCAAGGAAGGGCTATATTGTATAAATGCAGTCAAGCATACAAGGCTGGTATCATACATGACTAAAACAAAATCACACAGGATATGCATATTTTTCACACAATCTACCCTTCGTGCCTTTGACTTTTATACATATGCAGCACTCAACCTAGTGCATACCTAGGTATGTATGCTCGCACCCTTACACATGCCAAGTTCTCTTCTAATTTTATTAAATTGTTCCTGATTTAAGGGTTTTGTGAAGATGTCAGCCAATTGATTGTGTGTATCAACAACTTTTAACTCAAAATCCCCTTTGCCTATATGATCTCTCAAGAAATGATGCTGAATGTCAATGTGTTTGGTCCTTGAGTGTTGAACTAGATTTTTAGATAAATTGATAGCACTTGTATTATCACACAAGATTGGAACTGAATTCACTTCAACATTCAAATCAAGCAATTGATTTTTGATCCAAAGTACTTGGGCTCCACAACTTCCGGCGGCTACATATTCAGCCTCGGCCGTTGAGAGAGCTACTGAATGTTGTTTCTTGGAGGCCCATGAAACTAGGCACCCACCAAGAAACGGACAGTACCTACTAGTACTTTTGCGATCAACAATACATCCAACATAAGCTGCATTGGTGTATGCAATCAAATCAAATGAACTACCGATGAGAAACCATAAGCCAAAGTCTAGTGTGCCAAATAAATGCCGAAAAATCCATTTGACAACCAACAAATGAGATTCTTTAGGACATGACTGAAAACGAGCACATAGACATACGTTGTACTGAATGTCAGGGCGGCATGCTGTTAAGTACAGTAGTGATCCGATCATACCTTGAAATAGTGTAGGATCTACTGTTTTGCCCTTTTCATCTTTATCTAACTTCGTGGTTGTGGCCATCGGAGTTGACATTGGCTTTGCTTCTGCCATCCCATATTTCCTTAATAACTCCAAGGTGTATTTGGCTTGATTTATGAAGATGCCTTCCGACGTTTGCTTCACCTGCAGTCCAAGAAAAAAGGTTAGTTCTCCCATTAGACTCATCTCAAATTCGCCCTACATTATCTGTGAAAACTCATCACATAAGGCATTATTAGTAGCTCCAAAGATTATATCATCAACATAGACTTGAACTACTAATATGTCTTTACCTGATTTTCTCGTCAAGAGTGTTTGATCAACCTTACCTCTTTTGAACCCATTTTCAATCAGGAATGAGGTGAGCCTTTCATACCATGCCCTTGGAGCTTGCTTCAATCCGTACAAGGCCTTTGTAACTTGTACACATGTTTTACATGTTTTGGGTCTTCAAAACCTAGAGGTGGTTCTACAAAAACATCCTCTTTGATGTACCAATTTAGAAAAGTAGATTTAACATCCATTTGAAATAATTTGAAGTTCGATGAGCAAGCATAGGACAAAAGAATCTGAACTGCTTCTAATCTAGTAACCGGGGCAAATGACTCATCAAAATTAATACCCATTTCCTGGCTATACCCGTTGACTACAAGTCAGGCCTTGTTCCTAACAATCACTCCTGTAACGACCCGAGATCCGAAAACCGGGAAGGCCTGATAACCCGAATCTCGAACCGCCACCCACGAGCCCGAAGACTCGGAAGGGTTAAAGGGATGGTGTGGAGATAGACAAGAATCTAAAATAATTCAAGAACTACATAGTTAATATGAATAAGTAGGAAATAAATAATGACATTAATTAAATTACATGGTCCACAATAATAACAGCAGTCTCAAATATAACAATAGTCCATAACTAGTACAGCACAGAAAAGAAGGTACAACTACACGGGGCATACCCTGGCCTGGCAACTGGCAACTAACCCTGGGCACCTGAACCACTTGGAGCCTCAGAAGTGCTCCCCTGAAGCCTCGCGTCACCTGAAACACGGTGAAAATACACAGGGAATGGGCCTTAAAACAAGAGGCTCAGTAGGGATCATCCGGTCTCCACCTCATAAACTGAGAAACTGCGCGGAAAGTAGCTACAAGCTACCACTAGCAGACGCAGAACAGAAGATACAGGAATAAATAAATGAAAAGGCTTTGCTACATCTAGTACCGAACGCACGACATAAAAATCGAGATAGCTTGTCAAAAACCCAAGAGTCGCTACCACACAAAGACAGGAGTACGAACCACCAGAAGCACAGCTGGATCGTCCCCTGACGACTTACACCGCGCCACCGTGTCTCCCTAGTCGCCCCAGGCTGAAACTGAGACACTCACAAGTAACACTCACAAGGGTCTAGTCGGGGTCGTGCTTGTCAACATGCGTCCGAAGTCCCTGACCACATGTGCACACACTGACTGACTGCGCTACATCAGGCCAACTAGCTGGTTCGTCCTCCCGGCCCAGACTCGAGCCGCCACAGTAGGAGGCCCACGGTAACCAGCTTAAAACCAATTCTCGGGTAGCCTCGCCACCACTCCCTGGTGGGACCACACACGTGTCGGAAGGCTACGACTAGTGGACGGTCACTGAAGGTATTGACTCTCTAGTCAACAGAAAACAACGTCTAAACTGGACAAAGTACAAGGGCCGCTCCTCGTACTGACATCGACTCATGGTGACACAAGCCAAGAACACCACCTCCAGGGATCCTACGGCACCCTAACATGTGGTCCCCACATGATGCCCAGCATCAATCAGACCATGGGTCAGCACGTGGATCGAGATCCACTCACCCGGGACTCGAATCGGCAAAACATAACTCCGGTTGGACATGAACCTCTGGCGGTATACCTTTGGGCCGCCACAAGGGCTAGCGGTTCAACATTAGGCCGCTACACGGGGTGTAGCGGTTCAGCATTAGGCCGCCACCCTCTGGGTTGTGAAGGCACAAATGGTCCTATATAGGGTCGTCAAAGGGCATGAGGCAGGCGTACCTTGGGCCGCCAGACCCCAAAATCTCCAACAGTCAGAAACCAACGGTCAAAAATGCCTCGAAGGCCACGCCGACCAACTCGACAGGCGGTCGGCCCTTCGGCCGCCACCTGGGCTCTGGCGGCTCATCATGTGGCCGCCAGGCCCAACCCACGCACGGGACGATTTATCGCATGGGGACCGCCAGAAGGAAATGGCGGTCACTGGAAGGATCGCCAGAGCTCCAGAAAACCAAGAACGGCGGGAAAACCCTAAAATCGCCACTCCACGCCCCATTCACCCCTGGGTGAAGGGGAAACAAAAAGGAAACTTGTTCCCAAGCCCCCAATGCATCCTTTGATGCCCACAAACCATAAAATGGCGGATTAAATTGCTAGATCGGGCGCTCAAACCCCATGGCATGGATTTCCATTCTCGGCTCAAAATAGCTCTCTCTCGACCTCGCCTCGGCCTAGAAATCACGGGGAAGGTAAATGTTGAGCTATGGATCGTCACCCTACCTCGGATTCATCCGAAACGGGGCGGATGGCCGCCGATCCTCAAAAACCCGCTTGAAACCTCACAAGCTCCCACGACCTCACCGAGCGCCGAACGCCGTCGGGATCGCCACGCCGCCACCTATGCCACCACGTTGTTGCCTTGCCGCGTCCGCAGTCGAAGGGGAGGGCATCGGGGCCGTCGCCGGAAGAGGGGGGGCGGTCACCGTCGCATGCACACGGGAGAGAAAGGGAGGAAGAAGAAGAAGAAATAGAAATGAGAAAAGAAAAAGAAAAAGAAATGGGGTTATATAGAAAATCCCAATTTTCTAAAAAATACAGAAAAATAGAAAAATATACCCCTGCGATCCTCGGAACACGCTGATCGCCATGGTACCATCCCTGAGTAGGTGAACAACCTGGTTTACCCGTTACGGGGTTCCGTAGGTCCTGTCAGGGAAAAATATGGGAAACCATAGAACACGTTTCGGGACCTCCGAAACTGATCTGAAACGTACGGATCCGAACCCAAAAAATGTCTAAAAGATAATTCCGGGAAAAATGTGAACAAATTCTCTGAGAAAATAAATCCCTGGCCCAAGAAGAAGGATCCGAAGGGTCCGGGATATTACAGCCCTGCCCCCTGAAACAAATTTCATCTTCGAAATTTAAAATGGAACACAGGGGAAGAAAAAGGAGACTTACTCGAACAAATAAGGGAACTGCTGACGCATCTCATCCTCACGCTCCCAAGACGCTTCATCGCCAGAGTGACACTGCCATACCACCTTAACGAGAGGGATAACCTTGTTCCGCAGGTGCTGCTCTCGTCGATCCTCAATACGGATAGGGAACTCCGATAGAGACAGATCGGGAGTCACCTCGGACCAAATAGAATCCTCCAACACATGAGAATCATCGGGCATATACTTCCTTAGCATCAAAACATGAAACACATCATGCACAGATGATAGCTCCTAAGGAAGCTGCAACCGATAAGCAACCCCGCCAATGCGCTCAACAATGAGGAAAGGGCCAACATAGCGGGGACTCAACTTCCCACGCCACCCAAAACGCATCACTCCCTTCATGGGAGAAACCCTAAAAAATACTCGATCACCGACCGCGAAACTGAGTGGCTGCCTTCTCCGATCGGCATAGCTCTTCTACCGACTTTGAGCCGCCAACATGTTCTGATGGACCAGATGCACCACATTCACACATTGTTGCACCAACTCTGGTCCCGTCATCACACGCTCACCAACCTCAAACCAATCGAGTGGAGTCCGACACGGTCGCCCGTACAGCTCCTCATAAGGAGCCATCCCAATGCTCGAATGATAGCCGTTGGTATAGGCAAACTCCACCAATGGTAGATAGTGAATCCAACTCCCCTGCCATTCCAGGCAACAGGATCTCAACATATCCTCTAGCGTCTAGATGGTCCTCTCTGACTGACCATCTGACTGAGGATGATATGCTAAGCTAAATGCTAACTCCGTGCCAAGAGCTCACTGGAAACTCCTCCAGAATCCAAAAGTGAAACGTGAATCTCGATCTGACACAATGGAAATGTGGATTCCATGCAAAGGTACGATCCGCTCCACATAGAGACGAGCCAACTTGGGCACACTCCAACTAAATTTAATCGATAACAACCGAGCCACTTTCGTCAGCCTATCCATCAACAACCAAATATTATCATGTCCACTCGGGGTCCTCGGCAATCCCACCACAAAATCTATGGTCACGTGGTCCCATTTCCACGCGGGAACCTGCAAGGGCTAAAGCATACCTCCAGGTCACTGATGCTCCACCTTCACCTGCTGACAGGTCAGGCATCTGGCCACATATTCAACAATATCTCTCTTCATGCCATGCCACCAGAATGGCCTCTTCAAGTTTCGATACATCTTCGCCGCACCCGGGTGTACAGTGTACCGACTCCCATGTGCCTCTAGTAACACTGCACGCCTCACCTGCTCCTCGGTGGGGACGTACAGCCTACCACGGAATCTCACAGCTCCGTCCTCGCCGAAATCCACATCAGCCAAAGCCAAAATCCGGGGCAACTCAGGGTCTGCATGATGAGCATCTATCACCTGACGATGAATAGCTGGTGTGACAGTCAAGCTCGCAAGAACAGTTGACCCCGACTCTTGGAGAACTTTGAGCCTAAATGTCAGGGCTGGCACTTGTTCCCAGAGTCTCCACTTCCTCATCATCATGGCGCTGACCACAACCTTCCTGCTCAAGGCATCGGCAACGACATTCATCCTGCCCGGCTGATAAGACAGGGTGAAGTCATAATCATTCATATACTCCATCCATCGCCTCTTCCTGAGGTTGAGGTCCTTCTGAGTGAACACATACCTCAGACTCTGATGGTCTGTGAACACCTCAAACTTCTCGCCGTACAGATAATGCCTCCAAATCTTCAACGTAAAAATCACAGCCGCTAACTCAAGATCATGGGTAGGGTAGTTCTCCTTATGTGGCTTTAATTGTCGAGACGCATAAGCCACCACTCTACCGTGTTGCATCAGTACAGCACCCAACCCGACCCCGGAAGCATCTGTACACACCACAAAACCTCTCGATCCAGAAGGTAACATCAACACCGGTGCCCGAGGTGAGCAACCTCTTCAGCTCCATAAAGCTCTGCTCACACTCACCAGTCAAGACAAATGGCACATCCTTCCGCGTAAGCCTGGTCATCGGGGCTGCAACACGAGCAAAATCCTGAATGAATCTCCTGTAATAACCAGCAAGCCCCAAGAAACTCCGAATCTCCATCACGGACCTTGGTCTCGGCCACTGCATCACTGCCTCGACCTTGGCAGGATCCACGGAAACCGTCACCAGAAATCACGTGCCCCAAAAAGTACACCTCATGAAGCCAAAACTCACACTTGCTGAGTTTAGCATACAACTAGTGATCTCACAAGGTCTGCAACACAACCCTCAAATGATAAACATGCTGCTCTGCAGACTGTGAATACACAAGGATGTCCTCCACAAACACGACCACGAACTGGTCCAGGTAGGGATGGAACACCCTCTGCATCAAATCCATAAACGTTGTGGGGGCATTGATGAGCCCAAACGGCATCACCAGAAACTCATAATGCCCATATCTTGAGCTGAACGCGGTCTTCTCCACGTCAGACTCTCGAATCCGTAACTGATAATAACCGGACCGCAAATCAATCCGCGAGAACACTCAAGCAGACTGAAGCTCGTCGAATAAATCATCAATCCATGGCAACGGATACTTATTCTTGATGGTCACCTCATTTAGCTGCCGGTAGTCAATGCACAACCTCATACTACCATCCTTCTTCTTCACAAACAACACTAGCGCACCCCAAGGGGAAAAGCTAAGACGAATGTACCCCTTGGCAAGCAACTCCTGCAACTGCGCCCTCAACTCTCTCAACTCAGCGGGAGCCATACGGTATGGAGCCTTCGACAAAGGTCCCGTACTTGGCACAATCTCGATCATAAAATCAATCTCCTGCTGGGGAGAAAATCCTGGCAAATCCTTAGGAAAAACATCGGGAAACTCGCACTCCACCGGAATGTTCTCCACATCCGGCTCCAACTGGTCTACCACGACCACAGAAGCGAGAAAACCCTGACAACCCGTATCAAGCAAACGACGAGCCCTAATAGCCGAAATAAAAAAGCGGGAAGAGGAAGACCAAATACCTTGGAAATAGAAGGTAGGTCCATGAAGTCGCCAGAAATAAATCTTCTTCGAGCCACAATCCACCAAAGCATGATGTGTCTCGAGCCAATCCATGCCCAAAATCACATCAAAGTCCTAAAGTGGCAACGCATAAAGTCTGGCCGGCAAACTCTGCCCTTCCACCCACACAGGAACCTCCTCGAAACAATACGGAGTGATCATAAAATCATCTGAAGGCAACTCCACTACCAAGTCACAAGACAACTAGGTCACCGGCTCCTCGATACTCAGCGTAAAATCCTCTGAAATAAACGAATGTGACGTGCCAGAATCAAACAAAACTCAAGCCACACAACCTAAAATCCTAACGGTACCTTCCACGAGCTACGACGTCACTGCCTCTGCCCTGGTCATGTGTGTAATCTGGCCTCGGGACCTCTTCATGCCCCCCACACTCGCTGACCTGGGTAGTGACGGATACTGCCCCTGCTGCTGTCGCCTCTGATGCTGGGGGTACTGCTGCTGCTGAGGCCTCTGGGGATAGTCACGCACCATGTGCCCTGGCTGGTCACACATAAAACAAATCACCGGCGCCGTACACTGCCTGCCTGGATGGGACTCGCCACACTGGGGACATGGTCCCCGCGATCCACCCACTGATCCCTGACGCTGATAAGGAATCGGCTATTGTACACTGCCTGAAGACGCCTACCTCTGATCCTTACGCTTCTTTCCAAAGTTCTTCTTGAAGAACCTCTTAACCTTCGAGCCAAAAGTCGTAGATCCTGTCGCTGACGCCGCCGGGACTGATGCTCCCGAACTGTCCATCGCATGTTGAACGGTGCCCTACTGCTGGGTAGCCTACTGCTGGCTACGTCCTGACTGGGACTGCCCCTGGCCAACCTGTCCTCGGACCTTCTGCATATCCAGCTCCAAAGATGCTGCCACACGAGATGCCATCTCCAAATCAGTAGCAGCATTCGCCATCAAGAGGTGCCTCTGGTCCTGCCTCAAACCCTGAACAAACTACTCGGTCTTCAGCCCCTCATGCTCCATGATATGGGGCGCATAACAGCCTAACTCAACAAATCGAGCTCTTATTAACCAATGAACCAGCAAACCAATGAATGACGCCTCTTAAGGCGTCGTCAATTCATTTTTTTATTTTGTCTGAAAATAGATAATAAAGAAATGGCGCCCTAAACCATGTCGTTATTCAATACTGACATATTTATCATCACCTTTTATTATATCAAATTGCCCCCCCTTTTTTATTTTAATATATTTTTTATTTCAAATAAAGTTGTCGGGATAGAAAAATTCCTCAGAAATAGCGCCCCCCACTGGGGCGTCAATTCAGATAATAACGGCCACTGGGTGGTCATCAATTTTTATTTTTATCATGAACAAAATTATCGAGACAGAAATACCCTTATAAATAGCGCCCCCCACAGGGGCGTCAATTCATCAAATAACGGCCACTGGGTGGTCGTCAATTAAAATAGTGAAGAAATTAGTCACCAAATTTGGCATATATGTATATATTTATGTTCTTTTTGTTTGGCAGGGATTGATGCGGACTTGGATCTCATGGGTCCAAGTCCGGGCAGCATATTACGGGTTGCCAGATTTTCGGAGGACTAGGGTAGAGGTAATGGGGTTCGGCCCTTTTCTTAGTATTGAGCCCATACGTCCCGACCTACCTTTGATTCAGGTCCTTAGAGAGAGGTGGGATAGGACCAGTCGGGCATTTTTTGATGCCCTGGGGGCACATGGTGCCGAGTTTAGAGGATATTGTCGGGATTACCGGGTTGAGGGTAGACGGGGAGGCTGTTAGTGGAGTGACCCTTCCAGACTACGGGGAGTTAGCCCAGAGACTGTTAGGGCTGGAGACGATTGCAGAGACCCCGAGGGAGTGTAGGACCATCTTCCGTACTGATCTAACCCTAGCTATAGGTTTAGGGGATTCTAGACAGAGATCGAGAGAGTCCATGGAGGAGTTTTTAGGGAGGTTGATTGGGAGAGCCTGGGCTGCCTACTGCCAGAACCCGGCTCAGAGGGAGCGAGTGGATCTAGATTTGAGGAGGTTTCTGTCCTGATGCTCAGGAGGCTGTTGCTGAGCACGAAGGGGGATGTGATCAACTGTCGATTCTTAGGCATACTCGAGGACCAGGAGGGAGTTGGGAGGTACGCGTGGGGAGCCGCCCTGCTGGCGCACCTGATGGCCGACCTGTCCACGGGGACAGGTCGAGAGACGACTGTCATTGGCTTCTCGCCTTTTCTTCAGGTATACATGTCCGTTTGTTTGTTTATTTAAATGCTTATGAATATGATTATGCACATGAAGGTTTAACGATGCAATTGATGAATGCAGGTGTGGAGTGATAACGCAAAAGTTCGTCGTTTAAAACACGCGTATCAATCTTAAAAATTCCAACTCGCACTAGATGAAAGAAAGGCGTAATATGGTGGCAAGAAGGGTCGAATCCACAGGAAAGAAGAGACTTTTTTAGAGTTAAAAACCTTGGAGTCCTTTAGAAAATACTTGTGATTTTGCTTTGCTTAAAGAAAATAATGAAATGATGAACGAATCAAACACTTAATTAAAAACACTTATGACTATGAGCCTATGCTTTAGAAAATAATTGCATAAAGTGAAGAAGAAGAGGTAGAAGAAGGAGGAAGAGAGGGAAGATGAACAAGATCTAGATAAAATGAACACTTCTTTCATTAACATAAAGAAACAAGTACATGTAATGCAAGACAAGCTTACAATAAAGATGTGACGAGATTACAATGAAGTAAAAGGAAACTAAAACAATAACAAAAAGAGGAGCCTGAGGTGTGAAGATGATAGTAGCAATGGTGATGACGCCGTCGTCTCCTCCTCGTCGAGCCTTGGAGAGGATCGCTCCGCCTTGAAAGAGATCGCCGTGGAAAGAGGTGGATGAAGAAGCCGTCATCGTCCACGTCACGAGCCTTGGAACGTCTCCTGCCTTGATGTGCACGCCGCCATGAAAGGAGAGTTATGGAAGATAAACTTTAAAGAGAAATATAGAGAGGAATGTGGAAGGGTTTGTGTGGAGATGAAGAAGGAAAAAGATGAGAGAGTAAAATAGAGAGAAAATAAATATAACTCATAAACGGAGAAGAATTGGAGGAAGTGATAAAAGAAGAAAATCTAAATCTACAAGAGAGGAAGAACTTTGATGAATAACTCAGAGAGAAAATAAGAGTGGAAGAGCTTCAAAACATAGGAAGAACATAGTGTAGTGCCTCATATGAACAGTAAAAATACATGATAGCACCTTGAAAAAGAGGTTATACCTTAAAAACTATATAGAATTGAAAGATTGTTCAGAAGAAGAAGTTGAAGATCGTTTGAAAACAAAGAACTTTTATGAAGAAAGTAAGAGGATAAAATGACTAGAAGGGTGAGAAATAAGGGGAAGAGCAGAGAGAAATACTGGTTCACAGATGAACAGGACAGCACAGTGAAAAACACGAAATAGCATGAAAACCAGAAGGAATTGGAAGCTCGGGAATAAGAAGAAGTTGTATAGGACTTAAAAATAAAGAACTTTCATGATAAAAATAATAGGATAAAATGAACTTACGTGGGAGAAAGTGGCGACCTAAGATGTAAGAGAGAGAGAGAGTGAAAAATTACCAAAAGAAAAACTCTCCTTTCTCCTCCTTGTCATGGACTATTTATAGGGAAAGTTGGATAGGTGAAGGGTGAAAATTATATCAAAAAGAGATACATGGCTGGGATTTAGGTAGAATATGATGCATGGGGAAGAAGAAAAGGAGGTGGGCACCCCCTTTCTTGGACTTTAGGCACCCCCTTTCCCAAGGCTCATCATGTCTCTCCTTTATTTCAAACTTTGAATTCAATTTTCCCTCCAACCAAAATATGTGTTTCTTTTCTTAAATTTTAAACTTTTGAAATTTCTTTTCCCTCCAACCAAAATATGGGCTTTTGACTTGGTCAAAGTGGTGATGACAGTTTTGCCACCGGCTTCTTTTACAATTACCTTCAGTGTCCTGCACACACATAATTACAATTTAATCCATCAAAATTATCACAATGTGCACAAATACTCATGATTATGCAATGGAGAATTAATGCTCATGACCCTCAACTCTATTTTATTAAATAAAATTACCAAATTAATTCAATTTGCGTGAAAGCCCCAATTTAAACGCAGAGTTGAGGTTAACTATGAAATATGCATAATTGCCTAGTTATATGCACATAAAATGGTGTGTATGCAATGGACTATAATAGAAAATGGATACTTATCACACCCCCCAACTTGAACGTTGCTAGTCCCTTAGCAATGCAAACAAATTAAGATTAGAGACCAACAAGAGTTTGAAAGATTTCATGATTCCAATCAAGATCCCCCTTCATAGAATCAACTACGGATTAGGAATTTGGAATTATTAAAGTGTACTAGCCATATGATTAGAACATGATGCTCTCGTAGAACACTCTCAGAATCTCATAGCATTTGTGCTCGTGAAATCTAAATCCACAGTTTAGACAATTGCATCCTCCAGATTGCTATCTTAGCTAGGTGTCTTTCAACTCTACCTCCCAGATCAGAGCTTTGATCATAATAGCCTTCATTTTTTTTATTAACACATGGTGCTGCACAACCCTTCACCGTTTGACGCTAACATCAACTCTTGCCTTAGGAGAAGCAGGCCCGGTTACTAAGATCAGGGGCATTTTCCACGGTTTTTTTCTTTTCTTTTCTTTTTTAACACATGGTGTTGCATAACCCTTCACCGTTTGACACGAACCTCGACTCTTGCCTTAGGAGAAGCAGGCCCGGTTACTAAGATCAGGGGCATTTTCCATGATTTTTTTTTTGATCTAACTCTTCACTAGAGAGGACAAAGTATCAGACACCATACCAAATGACAGAAGGCTTGTCTTTCCTGTTTCAGTAGTGTGCAAGTGATTTTTTTTTTTTGATGTTAAGAGACCTTAGGAGATCCTAAACTAATTTCCATGACTAGACATAAAAATTCATTCCATCATCCATCTCCATAATTTTTTTTTTCAGAGTTTCTTTTATGAAAGCATAAATCATGAAAACTTAGTTGGAGCTCTCTTTATTTTTTTTTGGTTTGTTTGTTTGTTTTTTTTTTTTTTTTGATAACAACATGAGACAGCAATTAGTATGAGATTTGTACAAAGCAGCAGGTTGCATGAGATTTTTACAATGATTACCCTTACCCCCCAACTTAAATGACATCGTCTCTGATGGCATGAAGAATATATGAACAGGACAATTCATACATGAATGCTTTGGGAAGGAAAGGTACAACCTGGGGTGTGCAGACGTGACTATTTTAGCAGGCAGCTTTGTGAACGACTTCTTCCAGCTCCTACAAACACAAATGAAAATGACTCACTAGATTATTAAAGGGAAATGGTTGGGTTGCCTCCCAACAAGTGCTAAGTTTAACGTCTTCAGCCAGACGACCTTCTTGTATTTATCATGGGTCACTCAGTGGGATTGATTCCTTTGATGAAAGTTGTATGTTCTCCAAGTAGGGTTTGAGACGCTGACCACTGACAGTGAAAATTTGACCATTTTTAGGATCTAGGATTTTGACAACACCATGATCAAAAGCTTTGAGCACAACAAATGGTCCATCCCATCTAGACTTCAATTTTTCAGGGAATAAGCGCAACCTTGAATTAAATAGCCAAACTTTTTCATCAGGTTGAAATGATTTTCTCATAATGTGTTTATCATGGAAAGCTTTAGTCTTGGCTTTGTAAATCTTAGCATTTTCATAGGCTTCATTCCTCAACTCCTCCAACTCATTTAGTTGTAGGGCCCTATGAGATCCTGCTTGGGCCAAGTCAAAATTGAACTGCTTAATAGCCCAATAGGCCCTATGCTCAAGCTCAACGAGTAGGTGACAAGCTTTTCCAAAGATTAACCTATATGGAGACATTCCAATGGGAGTTTTGTATGCTGTCCGATAGGCCCAAAGAGCGTCATCCAATCTTTCGGACCAATCTTTCCTATCGGGCCTAACATATTTCTGCATGATGTTTTTGATCTCCCTATTGGATGCCTCCGCTTGGCCACTTGTTTGGGGGTGGTAGGGTGTGGCAATCTTATGAGTGATCTCATATTTCCCGAGAAGAGCTCAGAATTAGACATGAGTGAAATGAGAACCTCCATCACTAATGATCGCCCTCGGACACCCAAACCTTGAAAATATATTCTTTCGGACAAACTTCATGATAACTTTGTGATCATTGGTCCGTGTGGCAATGGCTTCAATCCACTTAGACACATAGTCGACTGCCATAAGAATGTACTCATGTCCGAATGATGGCGGAAAGGGCCCCATAAAATCAATTCCCCAAACATCAAAGCTTTCGACCACTAGAATGGGGATGAGTAGCATCATATCTCGTTTGCTCATGTTTCCAATGACTTGACACCTAAGACAAGTCTTGCTAAATTCATAGGCGTCTTTGAAGAGAGTGGGCCAGAAGAATCCACTTTGCAACACTTTGGCGGCTGTTTTCTTTCCCGCGAAGTGTCCCCCACAAGCTAGAGTGTGACAAAAGTTCAGAACGCTTTGTTGTTCCTCCTCGGGGACACACCTCCTAATTATTTGATCCGGACCCACGTGGAACAATTCAGGATCTTCCCAGAAATAGTGTTTGATTTTGGCAAAGAAATGTTCTTTTTCATGTTTAGACAACTCATTAGGAATTTGTCCCACAACTAAGTAGTTGACAATGTCTGCAAACCATGGGACTTGACTATGGGTGATGGACATAAGGTGTTCATCTGGAAATGAATCCTGCAAAAGAGCATTATCAGTTGTGAGAATTCGAGAAAGCCGATCGGCAACTTTATTCTCAGAACCTTTTTTATCTCGGATCTCAAGATCGAATTCTTGGAGTAAGAGGATCCACCTAATGAGTCTAGGCTTGGCATCCTTCTTGGAGAACAAATATTTGAGAGCTGAGTGATCAGAGTACACAATGACTTTTGCCCCTAAGAGATATGATCGAAATTTTTCAAGGGCAAAGACAACAGCTAACAGCTCCTTTTCCGTGGTGGTGTAGTTAAGCTGAGCATCGACGAGGATGCGACTCGCATAATATATAACCACCGGACACTTGTCAATTCTTTGGCCTAGAACTGCCCCGATAGCATAGTCGGAGGCATCACACATGATTTCAAAAGGTAAAGACCAATTGGGAGATTGGAGAATGGGTGCCTTGGTCAAAGCCTCTTTAAGGGTATTGAAAGCCTTTAAGCAAGCATCATCTAGATGGAATGGGGCATCTTTGGCCAAGAGAAGAGTTAACGGGTGGGCAATCTTAGAAAAGTTGCTGATGAACCGGCGGTAGAAGCCGGCATGACCAAGGAATGAACGGATTTGCTTCACCGAGGTTGGAGGAGGGAGATTAGAAATGAGGTCAATTTTGGCCTTATCTACCTCTATACCGTGTTCAGACACAATGTGGCCTAAGACTATGCCCTCTTGAACCATGAAGTGGCTCTTTTCCCAACTAAGAACAAGGTTGGTTTCAATACATCTTGTAAGCACTTTCTTCAAATTTTTCAAGCAATTTTCAAATGACTCCCCAAACACAGAAAAATCATCCATAAAGATCTCCAAGAATTCTCTTACCATATCAGAGAAAATGGCCATCATGCACCTTTGAAAAGTGGTCGGTGCGTTGCAAAGACCGAATGGCATTCTCCGAAAGGCAAATGTTCCATATGGGCAAGTGAATGTGGTCTTCTCTTGGTCTTCCGGATAAATGGCCACTTGATTGTACCCATAACATCCATCTAGGAAACAAAAATATCTTTGGCCTGCCAATTTCTCCAGAATTTGGTCAATAAAGGGGAGTGGAAAATGGTCATTTTTGGTCATGGCATTGAGTTTCCTATAATCGATGCACACTCTCCATCCCGTGGTGGGCCTAGTGGGCACATCTTCTCCTTGTTCATTTTGGACCATGGTGAGTCCCGATTTCTTAGGAACCACTTGAGTGGGACTCACCCATTGGCTATCCGATATAGGATAAATAACTCCCGCATCGAGCCATTTGACAACCTCCTTCTTCACCACCTCCTCCATGTTCGGGTTCAACCTTCTTTGCATTTCCCGACTAGGTTTGGCATTGTCATCTATGTAAATGTGATGCATACAAATAGACGAACTTATCCCCTTAAGATAGGACACTGTCCAACCTATGGCACCCTTGTGAGTCCTAAGGACTTCTATGAGAAGTGTTTTTTGGGTAGGGGTAAGATTGGAAGCTAAGATAACAAGAAGAGTTTTATCGGGGCCTAGGAATGCATATTTGAGGGAGTCCGAAAGGGGCTTAAGCTCAAGTTTAGGAGGACTTTCAAGTGATGGAAGGGTCGGTTCATCTTGTAAAACTGGAAGAGGTTCAACCTTATGCCAAACGGTACTATGATGAGGGGAATCTTGAAGAGCATTGACCTCCCTTATTTGACCCATGCCCAGATCATTCTCAAGAAGTTCATCGTAGATGTCTAAGAAGTGGCATTCTTCATCTAGGTCCAAATATTGGGAGGCTTTGAACACATTGAGATAAACCTTTTGACCTCCGAATGAGATGTCCATCGTCCCCGTAGCACAATTGATGTTGGCTTTGGTAGTAGCAAGGAATGGGCGGCCTAGGATGATTGGGGTGTGACTTAGCTTCGAGGAGGAAGCCATGTCAAGAATGAGGAAATCAATGGGGAAGTAGCAATCATGGACTTTCACAATCACATTCTCTATCAAACCTCGAGGGGTCTTGACTGAGCGATCGGCCAGTTGGAGAATGACGGGAGTTGGCTTGAGTTTCCCTATGTCAAATTGCTCATAAATCGAGGTGGGTAAAAGGTTGACACTAGCTCCTAAGTCGGGGAGGGCACGGTCAAAGGTTACACCACCTATATCACGTGAGATGAGGGGAGCACTGGGATCCTTCAACTTTCTAGGGAGATTGTTCATCAAGACCGCACTAACATTCTCGGAGAGCCAAATTTTCTTAGGGGTCGACTTGGGCCCTCTTCTTGGAGTGTAAAGCTCTTTGAGGAACTTGGCATAGGCCGGAACATATTTTATGGCATCTAGAAGTGGAATATTGATGTGAACGTGTGAGAAGAGCTCCATTAGCTCCTCATTTTGGGTTGGCCTAGTCTTATTGGACTTGGGTTCTAAGGCATTAGGGAATGGGACCTTGGGTTGATAGGAGTTTGGATCTTCATGGGCTTTTCCCTTCCCTTTAGGATCTTCCCCCAACTTATCTTGAGTGCAATCCTCCTTGTTTGCATCATCATTATCTTGATTCTTTTCTTTTTTATGGATTCTTGTAACTCCTTTTCATCTTTGTATGGGTCATCTAACACATTCCCACTCCTCAAAGTTGAAATAGCCTTAACATTTTCAAATTGTGGGCCTTTAGGTTCGGCTTGTGGGGCGGGTTAAGGTAGGAGGCCCGGTTGTGGAGGAAAACCTGGGGGTTGGTTTCTTGGGTTGGCCACGGGTTGACTTGGAAGTTGGCCCGCTTTTCTTCTCATTGTAACTTCCGCCAATTGTCATATTTGACTTTCCAACTTGAAAATGTATTGTTGTTGATTCAAGATGATTTGTTGGAGTTGATTGAATTTATCTTCAAAGTTGGATTGAGGCGGAGGTTGGTAAGTGGGTTGGCCTTGATTAGATTGGAAATGTGAATAGTCCATAGGAAGGAATTGAGTTTGTGGACCACTAGAAAATGGATTGAAGGTGTTGGGTTGGGTTTGAAATTGACTTTGCATGAGTTACTTTTGGGCTTGATGAATAGAGTGGTTGGTTGCTTGAGGTGGAGCTTGTTGGCCCTTCCAAGAAAAATTAGGATGATCTCCCCATCCCGGATTATAAGAATTGGAAAATGGGTCATAGTTGGGCTTGGAGAACCCTTGGGCAGCTTGAACTTGTTCTTGTATAAATGGTGGTAATTGGGCCGCAGTTGGACATTCCGTGATGTGATGGGCCGGGCTTGCACATAGAGTGCATGCTTCTTGTGGAGTGGAAGATTGACCCGAATAGGAATGAGTTGATGGTTGATAAGTAGGATCTTTCAAAGTCAAGAGTTGATCTAACTTTTGGGTAAGACTCTCTACCTTATCCAACTTTTGAGTGATGAGGTTTATGTCCAATCTTGGTTTAAAATCACCCCGGGCCTTGACCTCGTATAATCCGGCCCGTTTGGAAGGCCCAATGGATCTCTCATAGGATGATAAAGAGGCATGATTGATGGAATTCTCACTAAACATTTCAAACAAATCATATGCCTCATCCTCACTTTTGCTCATGAATGCCCCTCCACATGATGCATCAACCATTTGCCTAAATTGGTCAGACATGCCCTCATAAAAAGTTTGGACTACTTGCCATTTGGACAACCCATGGTGAGGGCACTTCCTAAGCAATTCCTTGAGTCTTTCCCATGACTCATGTATTTGTTCCCCCGGAGTTTAGGTAAAACCCGTGATTGCCCTTCTCATGGTATTGGTGCAGCCTATAGGGTAGAACTTCTTCAAAAATTCTTGTTGCATCTCTGCCCAAGTTCTCATTGTCTTTCCTATAGTGCCTAACCAATATTTAGCCTTATCCTTAAGAGAGAGTGGAAAAATGGTCAATCTAAGGGCATCATCCGAGAAATTTTAGATTTTTACTGTGGAACAAATTTCTAAAAATTCATCAATGTGCTTGTAGGGGTTCTCATTAGTGTTTCCATAAAATGAGGGGAGCATTTGAATTGTGCTTGACTTGATCTCATAATGGATGGCTTGATTTTGAGGAATGTGAATACAAGATGGAGGTTGATACTGGTTGGGAATGAAATAATCCTTCATTTACTTTAGAGGGTTGGGATTTTCGGCCATGAGATTTTGATGATGAGGTCCTTGATTTTTTTGCCATATGATCTTCTTAGAGATCGTCTCTTGGATACAAGACTCTCTCTATTTCCTGAATGCGTCCTAGTAAGTTTGGATGTTACGATCTTCTTCCTTGCATAAACTAGGACGAAGAGAGAGATGAGAGAGATTTTTTTTATGATGATTTTTATTTTATTACTTTTTTTATTTTGAAAAAAACTAGGACGAAGAGAGAGAGAGAGAGAAGAGGATAGATTTTTTTATTTTTATTTTTATTTATTTTTATTTTTTTATACAAACACAAACAAGTTGTCACACAAATTACCTAATGACCTAGATGTGACCTAGACCTACAAATTGGGTTTCACAAAGTGGCTAAAGTGTAACTTGAGTTCACCCTCAATATTTTCATCGGCCAGATAAGGGGTGGGGGTAGTGGGAGGCTCCCCTTGCCTTCGCAAGGTCCTAATTAAAAATCACTAGCCCGCTTAAGGCGTTTGCCGTCCAACCGTCTTACGTTAGGCACCGGTTTTCATAAGAGGGTAAGCCCAAATAACACAAGAACCACAGTGTGAACCTAGGGCCAACGTCTACATAATTTTATTTAGGGTCTAGGTGATGTAAAGATGAAGGAAATTATGGTTTGTGGGCTAAGGAAGGGTGATGAAACCCCCACCTTATCTTGCTTATGGGTGTTGCCCTTAGAATATTTTAGAAATGATATGCAACAAATCAAGTTCAAAAAAGGGGTTCTATGCAAGTATGGATGAACATGTGAATAAGAAAAGATTAGAAAAGAACTCACATTGCCCCTCGCAATCTCCAAAATGCAATGACCAGAGTTAAACAACAAGGAAAAAGAACTTCTATCCTAAATGATGCATGACTTAGAACATGAAAGTGTGATTTCTACTCTTGGAATGAGAATTTTTTTTTATTTAGTGAACCTATCTAACCATAATATGCAAGAATATTAAGGAAATAACCCAAAATGAGAGGAGTTAGGATACTTACTTGAAGCGCAATCCCTCGTTCTCTTTTTTTTTTTTTTTGAAATGAATGACAAAATCAAAAGATGGAAGAAAGAAAGGTAAACTTACCTCTATTTGTTTGATTTTTTATTATTTTTTCTACAAAAAAAAATTAAAAGAGAGCTTTATTAGTATACTATAAACACAAGGAAAACAAAGTTCTTAAATAAAAAAAATCATCATTCCTCCCCGACAACGGCGTCAAAAATTGATAACGCGAAAGTTCGTCGTTTAAAACACGCGTATCAATCTTAAAAATTCCAACTCGCACTAGATGAAAGAAAGGCGTAATATGGTGGCAAGAAGGGTCGAATCCACAGGAAAGAAGATATTTTTTTAGAGTTAAAAACCTTGGAGTCCTTTAGAAAATACTTATGATTTTGCTTTGCTTAAAGAAAATAATGAAATGATGAACGAATCAAACACTTAATTAAAAACACTTATGACTATGAGCCTATGCTTTAGAAAATAATTGCATAAAGTGAAGAAGAAGAGGTAGAAGAAGGAGGAAGAGAGGGAAGATGAACAAGATCTAGATAAAATGAACACTTCTTTCTTTAACATAAAGAAACAAGTACATGTAATGCAAGACAAGCTTATAATAAAGATGTGACGAGATTACAATGAAGTAAAATGAAACTAAAGCAATAACAAAAAGAGGAGCCTGAGGTGTGAAGATAATAGTAGCAATGGTGATGACGCCGTCGTCTCCTCCTCGCCGAGCCTTGGAGATGATCGCTCCGCCTTGAAAGAGATCGCCGTGAAAAGAGGTGGATGAAGAAGCCGTCATCGTCTACGTCACGAGCCTTCCGCCTTGATGTGCACGCTGCCATGAAAAGAGAGTTATAGAGGACAAACTTTGGAGAGAAATATAGAGATGAATGTGGAAGGGTTTGTGTGGAGATGAAGAAGGAAGAAGATGAGAGAGTAAAATAGGGAGAAAATAAATATAACTCATAAACGGAGAAGAATTAGAGGAAGTGATAGAAGAAGAAAATCTAAATCTACAAGAGAGGAAGACCTTTGATGAATAACGCAGAGAGAAAATAAGAGTGGAAGAGTTTAAAAACATAGGAAGAACATAGTGTAGTGCCTCAGATGAACAGTAAAAATACATGATAGCACCTTGAAAAAGAGGTTATACCTTAAAAACTATATAGAATTGGAAGATGGTTCAGAAGAAGAAGTTGAAGATCTTTTGAAAACAAAGAACTTTTATGAAGAAAGTAAGAGAAGAAAATGACTATAAGGGTGAGAAACAAGGGGAAGAACAGAGAGAAATACTGGTTCACAGATGAACAGGACAGCACAGTGAAAAACACGAAATAGCATGAAAACGAGAAGGAATTGAAAACTTAAGAATAAGAAGAAGTTGTAGAGGACTTAAAAACAAAGAACTTTCATGATAAAAATAAGAGGATAAAATGAACTTACGTGGGAGAAAGTGGCGACCTAAGATGTGAGAGAGAGAGAGAGAGTGAAAAATTACCAAAAGAAAAACTCTCCTTTCTCCTCCTTGTCATGGACTATTTATACGGAAAGTTGGATAGATGGAGGGTGAAAATTATATCAAAAAGAGATGTATGGTTGGGATTTAGGTAGAATATGATGCATGGGGAAGAGGAAAAGGAGGTGGGCACCCCCTTTCTTGGACTTTGGGCACCCCCTTTCCCAAGGCTCATCATGTCTCTTCTTTATTTCAAACTTTGAATTTAATTTTCCCTCCAACCAAAATATGTGTTTCTTTTCCTCAATTTTAAAATTTTGAAATTTCTTTTCTCTCCAACCAAAATATGTGCTTTTGACTTGGTCAAAGTGGTGATGACAGTTTTACCACCGGCTTCTTTTGCAATTACCTTCAGTGTCCTGCACACACATAATTACAATTTAATCCATCAAAATTATCACAATGTGCACAAATACTCATGATTATGCAATGGAGAATTAATGCTCATGACTCTCAACTCTATTTTATTAAATAAAATTACCAAATTAATTCAATTTGCGTGAAAGCCCCAATTTAAACGCAGAGTTGAGGTTACCTATGAAATATGCATAATTGCCTAGTTATATGCACATAAAATGGTGTGTATGCAATGGACTATAATAGAAAATGGACACTTATCATGGAGCCACTTGTACATGTCGATCAGTCGAGCCGACCCCCAACCCGGAGACGAGGGGGCCTTCCCACTGGCGCTGCGATGGTTACCGCTCGTGACAGGAGCACCACACTTTTACGAGCTACGTGTTCTTCGGCGGGAGTTCCGCGACTACCCCGCCTCACTGGTCATCATCATCAGAGCCTTATCCCAATTAATTGGGGTCGGCTACATGAATCATGTTCCGCCAAAGATTTCTATCAAGTGCAATATTCATATTTAAACTCAAGGAACTAATGTCCTTCTTAATAACATCGCACCATCTCATTTTAAGCCTTCCTCGAGCTCTTTTACTAGCATCCACTAAGATTTGGTCACATCTTTTAACCGGCACTGAGTTAGGGCGATGAAACACATGTCCAAACCACATGAGTCTATTTTCTCTCATTTTGCTATCAATTGGAGCTATCTGTAAGTCCTTACGGATGCGCTCATTCCTAATCTTATCTTTTTTAGTCTTGTCACGCATCCATCTCAACATCCTCATCTCTGCTACACACATTTTGTGGATGTGTTCCTTTCGTACTGCCCAACACTCGGTACCATATAACAAAGCAGGTCTCACAGCCGTTCTATAAAACCTCCCTTTGAGTTTCACAGGCATACGACGATCACAAAGGACACCTGATGCACTTCTCCATCATAACCAGCCTGCCTTAATCCTATGTGTAACGTCATCAAAAATCTTCCCATTCTCTTGTATGATAGACCCTAAATATCAAAAGCTACTACTCTTCGCAATGTTATGTCCATCAATAAGAACCATGTCTTCCTGAACCACTCTCCTATTACTAAAATTACAGTGCATAAACTCTGACTTACTCCTACTAATTTTAAAACCTTTAGACTCCAAGGCAAGTCTCCAACGCTCTAACTTAACATTTAGAGCATCAATACTCTCATCAATTAAAACAATATCGTCTGTAAATAGCATACACCAAGGGATATCCTCATGAAATTGTTTAGTTACTTCATCCATAACTAAGGCAAAGAGATACGGACTTAGTGCAGAACCTTGATGCAAACCTATAGAAATGAGAAATTCACCAGTCTCCCCAGCAATAGTTCGAACACTAGTAATAGCACCGCCGTACATATCCTTAATCAAATCAACATATCCTTGAGAGATTCCTTTCTTTCTTAATGTCCACCAAATCAATTCTCTCGGTACTCGATCGTACGCCTTCTCTAAATCAAGAAAAACTATATACAAATCTTTTCTCATCTCTCTATACTTCTCCATTAGCTGCCGTAGTAAGAAAATAGCTTCTGTAGTAGATCTATTCGGCATAAAAATAAACTGATTTTCTGATATAGTAGTCATACATCAGAGGTGTTTTTCAATTACTCTTTTCCAAAGTTTCATAGTATGACTCATAAGCTTAATTCCACGATAATTATTATAACTTTGAATATCTCCTTTAATTTTATAGAAATGAACTACAACATTTTTTTCCAAACTTCTGACATTCTCCGTTCCTTTAAAATTTCATTAAAAAATTTAGTTAGCCACTGAATACCAATATCTCCTAGGCCTTTCCATACTTCAATAGGTAAGCCATCTAGTCCTAAGGCCTTGCCCACTTTCATTTTCCTTAAAGTATCCTCCACTTCTGACATCTTAATACTGATGCGGGACGGATGACCGACTCGGGCTAAGACGTACGACCAACTTGTTGTGCGGCCAGCACTAGCACACTAAGGCAAGCCGGGCGGCTGACCACCGTGGTATTCTCCGGGTGGAGACGTCTCTCAAGAGCGACTCTCTTGAGCCCGACGATCGTCCCTTGAGAGGGAAACGTGGGGATCGCGGCGATTAAGAAACCACCGTCGCCTAGGGTGCTAATTCGCGCTCGGTGCTCGATTGGAGCCACGGAACGGGCGCTCACAACTCACAATCGCGGTGAATTTGAAACTAGCTATCGGCCCTATTCTCACAAACGCAGCAATATAGAAAGCATACTAAACATCAATGTGAGTGGGTAACGAATCGCGTACCTCCACGACAAGGCGTGGGGAAGACACCCCGGCCGATTTCCGAACAACCCCGATATACAAATGAATTGCTTTTACAATTTTCAGAACTGAATGCCCACTCCACACAGGGAGGTATCGGGCTACAATTAATAATTTTGGTGTTGCTGGAACCCGGGTTGACGGGCAGCACGCTTCGGAGCCGAGGGAGGCGAGTCGGTGCCGATCGGGTACGCCGAGGGTGAGTCGACTCGGTTCTGTCCACGGTGGTCACCCTGCGCAGCGATCTTGCGAAGACCGGTAAGGCCAGATCCGATGCCCGATCGAAGCGCCGTTTGTTGGAAAACGACGGCAACTGTATGTAGTTCGTCCACTTCGAAGGGCGCAATCAGATCTTTTTAGGTCTGGGTGCAATAACGTTTCTTCTCAGCTTCTGGTTTTGAGCTCCTAGAATGACGCAGCGACACGGTAAAATGATGAAAAAATAGTTGCCGATGTGGGATTGAGACGTTCTTTGTGGGAGATTGTTGGCGACGTCAAGAGGAAGACGTACTCCGAATACCTCTTACAGATCTAGACCGGATGAGTCGGGGCAGACTCTGGAAGTTGGCTCTGGTTTGGGGCCGAATCTGCTAAGATCTCTTTCACGATCTCACGAGATTCGCCGCCACGAACAGCACGGTGATCAGATCGAGGCGAGATCAGCAGAGACGCGAAGAAGACTTGAAATCATACGATCTCTCTTCAGAAACCAGCTTCAGATGGCGTCGGGGTTGGGCTGGACAAATTAAAACACAGTCACCTCCAGATCTGGGCAGCAATCTGGAACCGATCTACGCGCCTTCACGAAACTAACCGCTGCCGTTGCTCACAAACTCCGATTGACGCGAAACTAGCGCTAAACTTTTCCTAACTTGCAGAGGTATCACTGAGATTTTTTATGGAAGAAGAAGATAAGAGAAAGAGGGGGATACGAGGTCGAGTCACACGACCCAGGTCTGTCCTGTCACAGGACTTGCCAAGGGAGTCACACCCAAGGGGGAAACCAAGAGATTCACTCTCTAATGCAATCTTTTCTCACAAAACTTTCATTAACTTTCAATCAAACACTATACATGGCTTTAAATAGACAATGGCAAGGGGTAGAGGGGAGGGGACTTGCGTAAGATGCAAGAAGGGGGAGGGGTGCGCATGGATTAAGACCCTTGGTGAAAGGGAAAGGGGGACAAGGGGACATGGTTGCTCACCTACCCTTTGAAATTCCAAGTAAAGAAGGTAGGTGGCAGCCATTAGAACTTGACCAGCAGCCATCTAATACTCCATGTGGTAAATGAAGGTGGGAAGAAAAATAAAATCAAACAAACTAGCCTAATATGCCAAAAGAGGGGGCGCCCCCTACTTGGGCTTTGAATGGGCCAATGTTGGCCAGGGCTTACCCAAACCCAATCCAACCAATATGGCTTAAGGCCATTCCACCCTTGAGAGCCCATGAGTGAATGGAGCCCATTCTAGATAGCCCAACCTAGATAGCCCATGTAGGAAGGAAGCCCACTTGGGCCATAATGGCTTATGGATCCATTACAATGGACCAAGGCCACTCCTTTCTCTTAAGGGCCTTAACCAATTGGCCCTTTAGGAGCCTTACAACCAGCCCATTGGAAAATTATAAATACAATAACCATTACAAGCCCAATTCAATGCCAAAAAAGGTCCAAATTCAAGCCAAATTGTCCCCATTTTGAAGAGAAGCCGATGTAGTCCACTTGGTGCTCTGCGTATGGCACCGTCGGTTCGGTGACGTGTCACTTGATCGTCCCGGTGTCCGCACCAATTCTCCCCGGGTGGGAGGAACTCGACCTCGTCGAGTAAGGGTCTCGAAGCTTGCGCTCTCCGCATGTGATCAAGGCGTTGGTCATCCTGGGACATCCTCGCCAACACACTAGGACGTGTGGGTATGCGCCGTTCCTTGTGGTGATCACCTGCTCATTCAGTTTACAATCTATATGCATGCGTTGAGACTGGAAGAGGTGGACTCTCGGGTGAGGGGTCACTCCCAATAGAAAGATAAAGCTCGAAACTCACTAGGGATCACCGCGGGTTCTAATATGCTACCAGAGGAAACATGGAATGTCGAATTGACACCATCGTCGTTCGGTAGTTCAATATCGTACGCTTTCGAACCCACTTGTTTCTTAACCCGGAAAGGGTTGGTATCGTGGACTTAGAGTTACTTTACGGCCCCAAGAGGAACCGTTCAGGTATGACCCTGATCATGACGTACTCTCCCTTTTGAACTCACGGACATGTAGCATGCATCAGCTAATTCCTTATGCACGCATGGCTGGCCTTTTATGGACACGACTTAATGCAAACCATATGTATGAAAGAAAACAACTAGAGAGACAAACAGACACACACATGACCTTAGACATACATACACACCAAACAAACAATGCAACCCAAAGTGGGGGACTCCTAGACACCTAACATGAACCTACTGACTTCTAACTGGGGGTTCAGAGGCTCGGGAGGATCACACCCAAGTGCACATCGCCCTGGGTACCCGGGTATTCAGGATCTTCTAAAAGCTGTTCAAAGTACTCCTGCTCGAGTTCGGGATCTGCTACATAGCTGACCTCCACTAGCTCTGCTGTGGGGTCACGGACTGGGGTGTCCGAAATAGCCGAAATAGCCAAGGACTCTCCAGTGGGGCACTTGGCCGCAAAGTGGCCAATCCTACCACACCTATAGCACTGGTCACGTGTCCCTGTGCTAGAAGATGTTTCACCAGTCATCGGTCCCTTTCCCTTGTCTTCTCGCCGGACCGGGGGTGATGGGAGCTGAGGTCGGGTAGGCAATGTGGGCTGCTGGAGTTGTGAGGTGGGGATGGGTGCCTGTGGGCGAGGGGGAGGTTCCCTTGGAGGGAGAGGGTCCCTTGGAGGGGGATGCCGAGGCCTGATAGGTTCCGGAGGACGAACCACCAAAAATCGGCTATAGGAACTAGGTGTGGTCCGAGTGTCAGACCCACGCTGATGGAAGGACCCCGATCATTGGTCGGGAGCAAAATCTGACTCAAACTGCTCTAATTCAAGAGCAACTTGATAGGCGGCCTCTAGGGTGGTCACAATGCGATGAAAGAGCTCGTACTGGTAGTGGGGCCGCAGACCACGATGGAAGCGGGAAATAGGCATCGTGCTCTCTTCCGAGATATCACATCGCAAAAAATATTCATCAAACTCGGCGATGTACTCGGACACAGACCTATCACCTTGGGTGAGAGTTTGCCACCGGTGAATGAGCCGTTGATGGTACGAGGTGGGAAGATACTTAGTTCTAAGCCTTTCCTTCATTTCATCCCAAGACTCTACCGGGGGCTCTCGACGCTGATAGAGCAAGCTCTCCACATTGCGCCAATAAGTTTGTGCCTGCCCTAACAACTTCATTTTGGAAAACCTGACTTTCCGGAGGTCCGTCATTTAAACCACTCGAAGTACCGGTCCATGTCGGCCTCCCAATCGAGATAGACCTTTGGGTCCAAAGACCCGTTGAATGTGGGAGGGTCTGCTCGCACGGTCCTAAGGACTCGATCGTCCTCCTCATCTCTTGGCTGATGAAAGCCATGGCGGCATCGGCCATTCCCCCCATACGCATTATCGGACCCAAAGTCTTCTAGACCAAGGTCACGCTGTTGTGGTTCGATGGCCTGTTGCCGGGCGTTTTGAGGAGCGGGTGGGGGCTGGTTTTGGGCCGCGGGAGCGGCCTGGACTTGGGCCATGGGAGCGGGTTGGACTTGGGCCACCGCGGGAGGAGGTGCGGGTGGGCCTTGGGCCGCCCCGGGAGGGTCCTCGTGTGACATCCTATCTAACCATCCAACGAGGTCTTGGACCGACCTGTCGGAGGTCTCCATGCGTCCCTCCATGGCCCTAAGGCGACCATCCATATTATCGGAGAAAGTCGAAAGTTAGCCTCGGATTGGTCCAACCTAGTCATAATGGCCATCATCGCCTCGTGTAGGGAGTGGAAGTCTCTCGAGGCGCCATCTCGTGGGTTAGCCATAGAGGAAGGGCGATGGTATTGGGTACCTCGCCGAGTGGGCATGCAACGACACGGACTAGGAAACACCGACTAATGCAAACGCACACTAATATGATGCACCTTGACCTAAACCAATATCCGGTACGCGGCGGAGGTAATCGACCCGAAGGTCACTCGCGCAAGTGGGCGGCCTTCCCGATAGGCGTAGCCTAACGTTCGGACAACACCTTTTGATATACCGAATTATCGGGATGAAATGCAATTTTTAAACACTCTCTCTTTTTTTTGTTTTAGAAATATGATGATCCTAGACTCGACTTAAACCGACTTATACCAAACGATAATGAATACCCTAGACTCGACCACGGACGCTCTGATACCAAACTGATGCGGGACGGATGACCGACTCGGGCTAAGACGTACGACTGACTCGTTGTGCGGCCAACACTAGCACACTAAGGCAAGCCGGGCGACTGACCACCGTGGTATTCTCCTGGTGGAGACGTCTCTCAACAGCGACTCTCTTGAGCCCGATGATCGTCCCTTGTGAGGGAAACGTGGGTATTGCGGTGATTAAGAAACCACCATCGCCTAGGGTGCTAATTCGCGCTCGGTGCTCGATTGGAGCAACGGAACGGACGCTCACAACTCACAATCACGGTGAATTTGAAACTAGCTATCGGCCCTATTCTACCAAACGCAGAAATATAGAAAGCATACTAAACAGCAATGTGAGTGGGGAACAAATCGCGTACCTCCATGGCAAGGCGTGGGGAAGACACCCCGGCCGATTTCCGAACAACCCTGATATACAAATGAATTGCTTTTACAATTTTCAGAACTGAATGCCCACTCCAAACAGGGAGGTATCGGGCTACAATTAATAATTTTGGGGTTGTTGGAACCCAGGTTGATGGGCAGCACGCTTCGGAGCCGAGGGAGGCGAGTCGGTGCCGATCGGGTACGCCGAGGGTGAGTCGACTCGGTTCTGTCCACGCTGGTCACCCTGCGCAGCGATCTTGCGAAGGCCGGTACGGCCAGATCCGATGCCCGATCGAAGCGCCGTTTGTTGGAAAATGACAATAACTGGATTTAGTTCATCCACTCCGAAGGGCGCGATCAGATCTTTTTAGATCTGGGTGCATTAACGTTTCTTTTAGCTTCTGGTTTTGAGCTCCCAAAATGATGCAGCGACACGGTAAAATGATGAAAAAATAGCTGCCGATGTCGGATTGAGACGTTCTTTATGGGAGATTGTTGGCGACGTCAATAGGAAGATGTACTCTGAAGATCTGTCACAGATCTCGGCCGGATGAGTCGGGGCAGACTCTGGAAGTCGGCTCTGGTTTGGGGCCGAATCTGCTCAGATCTCTTGCGCGATCTCACGAGATTCGCCGCCAAGAACAGCACGGTGATCAGATCGAGGCGAGATCAGCAGCGACGCGAAGAAGACTTGAAATCCTACGATCTCTCTTCAGAAACCAGCTTCAGATGGCGTCAGGGTTGGGCTGGACAAATTAAAACACAGTCACCTCCAGATCTGGGCAGCAATCTGGAACCGATCTACGCGCCTCCACAAAATGAACCGCTGCCGTTGCTCACGAACTCCGATTGACGCAAAACCAGAGCTGAAATTTTCCTAACTTGCAGAGGTATCACTGGGATTTTTTGTGGAAGAAGAATATAAGAGGAAGAGGGGGATACGAGGTCGAGTCACACGACCCAGGTCTGTCCTGTCACAGGACTTGCCAAGGGAGTCACACCCAAGGGGGAAACCAAGAGATTCACTCTCTAATGCAATCTTTTCTCACAAAACTTTCATTAACTTTCAATCAAACACTATACATGGCTTTAAATAGACAACGGCAAGGGGTAGAGGGGAGGGGACTTGCGTAAGATGCAAGAAGGGGGAGGGGTGCGCATGGATTAAGACCCTTGGTGAAAGGGAAAGGGGGACAAGGGGACATGGTTGCTCACCTACCCTTTGAAATTCCAAGTAAAGAAGATAGGTGGCAGCCATTAGAACTTGACCAGCAGCCATCTAATACTCCATGTGGTAAATGAAGGTGGGAAGAAAAATAAAATCAAACAAACTAGCCTAATATGCCAAAAGAGGGGGCGCCCCCTACTTGGGCTTTGAATGGGCCAATGTTGGCCATGGCTTACCCAAACCCAATCCAACCAATATGGCTTAAGGCCATTCCACCCTTGAGAGCCCATGAGTGAAGGGAGCCCATTCTAGATAGCCCAACCTAGATAGCCCATGTAGGAAGGAAGCCCACTTGGGCCATAATGGCTTATGGATCCATTACAATGGACCAAGGCCACTCCTTTCTCTTAAGGGCCTTAACCAATTGGCCCTTTAGGAGCCTTACAACCAGCCCATTGGAAAATTATAAATACAATAACCATTACAAGCCCAATTCAATGCCAAAAAAGGTCCAAATTCAAGCCAAATTGTCCCCATTTTGAAGAGAAGCCGATGTAGTCCACTTGGTGCTCCGCGTATGGCACCGTCGGTTCGGTGACGTGTCACTTGATCGTCCCGGTGTCCGCACCAATTCTCCCCGGGTGGGAGGAACTCGACCTCGTCGAGTAAGGGTCTCAAAGCTTGCGCTCTCCGCATGTGATCAAGGCGTTGGTCATCCTGGGGCATCCTCGCCAACACACTAGGACGTGTGGGTATGCGCCGTTCCTTGTGGTGATCACCTGCTCATTTAGTATACAATCTATATGCATGCGTTGAGACTGGAAGAGGTGGACTCTCGGGTGAGGGGTCACTCCCAATAGAAAGATAAAGCTCGAAACTCACTAGGGATCACCGCGGGTTCTAATATGCTACCAGAGGAAACATGGAATGTCGAATTGACACCATCGTCGTTCGGTAGTTTAATATCGTACGCTTTCGAACCCACTTGTTTCTTAACCCGGAAAGGGTTGGTATCGTGGACTTAGAGTTACTTTACGGCCCCAAGAGGAACCGTTCAGGTATGACCCTGATCATGACGTACTCTCCCTTTTGAACTCACAGACATGTAGCATGCATCAGCTAATTCCTTATGCACGCATGGCTGGCCTTTTATGGACACGACTTAATGCAAACCATATGTATGAAAGAAAACAACTAGAGAGACAAACAGACACACACATGACCTTAGACATACATACACACCAAACAAACAATGCAACCCAAAGTGGGGGACTCCTAGACACCTAACATGAACCTACTGACTTCTAACTGGGGGTTCAGAGGCTCGGGAGGATCACACCCAAGTGCACATCGCCCTGGGTACCCGGGTATTCAGGATCTTCTAAAAGCTGTTCAAAGTACTCCTGCTCGAGTTCGAGATCCGCTACATAGCTGACCTCCACTAGCTCTACTGTGGGGTCACGGACTGGGGTGTCCGAAATAGCCGAAATAGCCAAGGACTCTCGAGTGGGGCACTTGGCCGCAAAGTGGCCAATCCCACCACACCTATAGCACTGGTCACGTGTCCCTGTGCTAGAAGATGTTTCACCAGTCATCGGTCCCTTTCCCTTGTCTTCTCGCCGGACCGGGGGTGATGGGAGCTGAGGTCGGGTAGGCAATGTGGGCTGCTGGAGTTGTGAGGTGGGGATGGGTGCCTGTGGGCGAGGGGGAGGTTCCCTTGGAGGGAGAGGGTCCCTTGGAGGGGGATGCCGAGGCCTGATAGGTTCTGGAGGACGAACCACCGAAAATCGGCTATAGGAACTAGGTGTGGTCCGAGTGTCAGACCCACGCTGATGGAAGGACCCCGATCATTGGTCGGGAGCAAAATCTGACTCAAACTGCTCTAATTCAAGAGCAACTTGATAGGCGGCCTCTAGGGTGGTCACAATGCGATGAAAGAGCTCGTACTGGTAGTGGGGCCGCAGACCACGACGGAAGCGGGAAATAGGCATCGTGCTCTCTTCTGAGATATAACATCGCAAAAAATATTCATCAAACTCGACGATGTACTCGGACACAGACCTATCACCTTGGGTGAGAGTTTGCCACCGGTGAATGAGCCGTTGACGGTACGAGGTGGGAAGATACTTAGTTCTAAGCCTTTCCTTCATTTCATCCCAAGACTCTACCGGGGGCTCTCGACGCTGATAGAGCAAGCTCTCCACATTGCGCCAATAAGTTTGTGCCTGCCCTAACAACTTCATTTTGGCAAACCTGACTTTCCGGAGGTCCGTCATTTCAAACCACTCGAAGTACCGGTCCATGTCGGCCTCCCAATCGAGATAGACCTTTGGGTCCAAAGACCCGTTGAATGTGGGAGGGTCTGCTCGCACGGTCCTAAGGACTCGATCGTCCTCCTCATCTCTTGGCTGATGAAAGCCATGGCGGCATCGGCCATTCCCCCCATACGCATTATCGGACCCAAAGTCTTCTAGACCAAGGTCACGCTGTTGTGGTTCGATGGCCTGTTGCCGGGCGTTTTGAGGAGCGGGTGGGGGCTGGTTTTGGGCCGCGGGAGCGGCCTGGACTTGGGCCATGGGAGCGGGTTGGACTTGGGCCACCGCGGGAGGAGGTGCGGGTGGGCCTTGGGCCGCCCCGGGAGGGTCCCCGTGTGACATCCTATCTAACCATCCAACGAGGTCTTGGACCGACCTGTCGGAGGTCTCCATGCGTCCCTCCATGGCCCTAAGGCGACCATCCATATTATCGGAGAAAGTCCGAAAGTTAGCCTCGGATTGGTCCAACCTAGTCATAATGGCCATCATCGCCTCATGTAGGGAGTGGAAGTCTCCCGAGGCGCCATCTCGTGGGTTAGCCATAGGGGAAGGGCGATGGTATTGGGTACCTCGCCGAGTGGGCATGCAACGACACAGACTAGGAAACACCAACTAATGCAAACGCACACTAATATGATGCACCTTGACCTAAACCAATATCCGGTACGCGGCGGAGGTAATCGACCCGAAGGTCACTCGCGCAAGTGGGCGGCCTTCCCGATAGGCGTAGCCTAACGTTCAGACAACACCTTTTGATATACCGAATTATCGGGATGAAATGCAATTTTTAAACACTCTCTCTTTTTTTTTGTTTTAAAAATATGATGATCCTAGACTCGACTTAAACCGACTTATACCAAACGATAATGAATACCCTAGACTTGACCACGGATGCTCTGATACCAAACTGATGCGGGACGGATGACCGACTCGGGCTAAGACGTACGACCGACTCGTTGTGCGGCCAACACTAGCACACTAAGGCAAGCCGGGCGGCTGACCACCGTGGTATTCTCTTGGTGGAGACGTCTCTCAACAGCGACTCTCTTGAGCCCGATGATCGTCCCTTGCGAGGGAAACGTGGGTATTGCGGTGATTAAGAAACCACCGTCGCCTAGGGTGCTAATTCGCGCTCGGTGCTCGATTGGAGCAATAGAACGGGCGCTCACAACTCACAATCGCGGTGAATTTGAAACTAGCTATCGGCCCTATTCTCACAAACGCAGAAATATAGAAAGCATACTAAACAGCAATGTGACTGGGGAACAAATCGCGTACCTCCACGACAAGGCGTGGGGAAGACACCCCGGCCGATTTCGAACAACCCCGATATACAAATGAATTACTTTTACAATTTTCAGAACTGAATGCCCACTCCAAACAGGGAGGTATCGGGTTACAATTAATAATTTTGGGGTTGCTGGAACCCGGGTTGATGGGCAGCACGCTTCGGAGCCGAGGGAGGCGAGTCGGTGCCGATCGGGTACGCCGAGGGTGAGTCGACTCGGTTCTGTCCACGCTGGTCACCCTGCGCAGCGATCTTGCGAAGGCCGGTACGGCCATATCCGATGCCCGATCGAAGCGCCGTTTGTTGGAAAATGACAATAACTGGATTTAGTTCGTCCACTCCGAAGGGCGCGATCAGATCTTTTTAGATCTGGGTGCATTAACATTTCTTTTAGCTTCTGGTTTTGAGCTCCCAGAACGATGCAGCGACACGGTAAAATGATGAAAAAATAGCTGTCGATGTCGGATTGAGACGTTCTTTATGGAAGATTGTTGGCGACGTCAATAGGAAGATGTACTCCGAAGATCCGTCACAGATCTTGACCGGATGAGTCGGGGCAGACTCTGGAAGTCGGCTCTAGTTTGTGGCCGAATCTGCTCAGATCTCTTGTGCGATCTCACGAGATTCGCCGCCAAGAACAGCACGGTGATCAGATCGAGGCGAGATAAGCAGCGACGCGAAGAAGACTTGAAATCCTACGATCTCTCTTCAGAAACCAGCTTCAGATGGAGTCGAGGTTGGGCTGGACAAATTAAAACATAGTCACCTCTAGATCTGGGCAGCAATCTGGAACCGATCTACGCGCCTCCACGAAATGAACCGCTGCCGTTGCTCACGAACTCCGATTGACGCAAAACCAGAGCTGAAATTTTCCTCACTTGCAGAGGTATCACTGGGATTTTTTGTGGAAGAAGAAGATAAGAGGAAGAGGGGGATACGAGGTCGAGTCACACGACCCAGGTCTGTCCTGTCACAGGACTTGCCAAGGGAGTCACACCCAAGGGGGAAACCAAGAGATTCACTCTCTAATGCAATCTTTTCTCACAAAACTTTCATTAACTTTCAATCAAACACTATACATGGCTTTAAATAGACAATGGCAAGGGGTAGAGGGGAGGGGACTTGCGTAAGATGCAAGAAGGGGGAGGGGTGCGCATGGATTAAGACCCTTGGTGAAAGAGGGATTAAGACCATCAGCCATCTAATACTCCATGTGGTAAATGAAGGTGGGAAGAAAAATAAAATCAAACAAACTAGCCTAATATGCCAAAAGCGGGGGCGCCCCCTACTTGGGCTTTGAATGGGCCAATGTTGGCCATGGCTTACCCAAACCCAATCCAACCAATATGGCTTAAGGCCATTCCACCCTTGAGAGCCCATGAGTGAAGGGAGCCCATTCTAGATAGCCCAACCTAGATAGCCCATGTAGGAAGGAAGCCCACTTGGGCCATAATGGCTTATGGATCCATTACAATGGACCAAGGACACTCCTTTCTCTTAAGGGCCTTAACCAATTGGCCCTTTAGGAGCCTTACAACCAGCCCATTAGAAAATTACAAATATAATAACCATTACAAGCCCAATTCAATGCCAAAAAAGGTCCAACTTCAAGCCAAATTGTCCCCATTTTGAAGAGAAGCCGATGTAGTCCACTTGGTGCTCCGCGTATGGCACCGTCGGTTCGCCGACGTGTCACTTGATCGCCCCGGTGTCCGCACCAAATATGCCTGAAATATTGATATTTATCCAATATTATGGACTCTTGGGTACCTTCTAAAAATAAATCCTTGACGGAATCTCCATTAAGTAACTTCTGAAAATAGCTATGCCACCTCCCTTTAATCTCAAGATCCTTAGTTAAAATCCTTTGATCTTCACCTTTAATGCACCAAACATGATCTAAATCTCTAGTTTTCCTTTTTCTTAATTTAGCAAGTTTAAATATGTCCTTTTCACCCTCTCGGGTTCCTAATTTATTATATAAATCTTCAAATGTCTTTGATTTAGCTTCGCTAACTATTTTCTTAGCTCTCTTTTTAGCGATTTTATAGGTTTCTAGGGTTTAATCATTTTTGTTAGTTTGTCAAACTTTAAAGCATTCCTTTTTTACTCTAATGGTATTTTAGATTTCTTCACTCCACCACCAAGTCTCTTTTTCTAAATTCTTTTTACCTTTAGATTCGCCTAAGAGTTATTTTGCAACCCTCGTTATACAATTTGTAACATTATTTCACATTACATTAGTTTCTTGTTCTAAATTCTAAATATTTTTCTTTAATAGATGATTTTTAAATGTTTCTAAACTTTTACCTTTTAAATTCCACCATTTAATCTTGGAATAATTATTTATAATGATATTTCTTTTGAATTTAGGGATAGTGACATCCATTACTAACAACCTATGTTGAGGGGCTAGACTCTCACCAGGAATAACTTTACAATCTTTACATAAAACTCTATCGACCTTCCTAATGAGAAAATAGTCAATTTGACTTATATGTGTTCCACTCTTGTATGTTATTAAGTGTTCGTCCCTCTTCTTAAAGAAGGTATTAGTAATTGTTAGATCATAGGCCATAGCAAAATCAAGAATAGTGTTACCCATATCATTTCTATTGCTAAAACCAAGCCCTCCATGAATTCTCTCATAGCCTCTATTATCTATACCCACATGACCATTAACATCCCCTCCAATAAAGATTCTCTCTTCACTAGGGATATTTTGGATCAAATTATCAATAGCCTCCCAAAATTACTTTTTAATGCTCTCTTCTAATCCTACTTGAGGTGCATATGCACTAATTATATTCAAAATATCCTCACCTAAGATAAGTTTCATTAACATTAGTCTATCCCCCAATCTATTTACTTCCACAACTCTGTCTTTTAAGTTTTTATCTATTATTATAGCAACACCATTTCTAGAGTTATTATTACCTGTATACCAAATTTTATATCCATCAATGTCTTTAGCTTTATGTCCTTTCCACCTAGTTTCTTGTAGGCAAGCTATGTTAACCCTCCTATCCTTCATTAACTTAACTAATTCTAAACCCTTACCCGTTAAAGTTCCTATATTCCAAGTAGCTAGACGGATCGTATGTTTTTAGACTTGCTTCTTTACCCGTGTGCGTCCAACCCCACACGAGAACCCTTGCCTATTTGACACCGCAATCGGGCGCCATTGCGGCGCGTCGCTTACGGGGAACGCCCTAGCTAGCCCTTGCTCACTTGTCATTCCATCCGGGTTCCGATGTAACGCATCGCTTACGGGGAACGCCCTAGCTAGCCCTTGCTCACTTGTCATTCCATCCGGGTTCCGATGTAACGCGTCGCTTATGGGGAACGCCCTAGCATTAGCACATAATGTATTTGGATCGGAATTCATGTTGGAGATGTGACAAAATTTTACTGTTGGCTATCGACCTAATGTAAACCCTCCTCTTTTCTCATCCGGGCTTGGGACCGGCCATGGCAGAGTTTACCCCGCCTCACTGGTACGCGTGTTAAATACAATGTAATTTCCTTTATTTCCTATTTTATGAAATATGATGATATGAATGCTATGATGTGAATGTTATGATGATGCGAATGCAGGTGGTTTGGAGACCCTACCAGGGTATGGCTGAGGAGGGTCAACCTTGGGTCGTAGCGGGCCGGCCTCGTTTTGGGCGTGAGCTTTGGGTTCACTGCCTGAACGAGATCGAGCCGTTACGGCTCAGACTGGTGATGAGGACCCTCGGCCTGCACCAGGAGTGGGTCGAGGTTGGAGAGCCACGCGGGATCGCCAGGAAGACCCGCGGGCGTACCATCGCCACCGACTGGTGGATCCGGTTCCCAGACCAGTACGCTGACTGGCAACGCGGCGGGACACGTGTTACTTCCCAGGCAGCGGACAGCTCAGAGTACCTCCGACGCTACTGGGAAGTTTACGCTGGCCGACCCCAGATGAGGGTCACAGGGGTATGTATGAATGCATTTTTTTTCTTTTTCTAAATGATATATGTCTATTATGCAACTAATATGCGATGAATGCAGGATGCGCGAGATGTAGCGGTGATGGACATGCAAGTCCATCTCCATAGCCTGGAGGCCCAGCTAGCAGCGACGGGGGCAGACCTGGAGACCCTGGTGAGTGCAACTATCTATATGCAAATGATTCCTGAATTATTAATGTTTAGCCACTAATAATCTTAATGAATGCAGTGTGCCCAACAGGGAGCGGCAGGGAGAGAGACAGGAGGTGCCTCCAGCTCAAGGGGGCCGAGTGTAGAGGTCACCGCCCTAGAGGAGCGGCTCGCGGGAGCAGATGCGCGGGCCGAGATGGCAGAGCGCGACCTTGCAGCATGGGTAAGTCAACCAAAATTTATTTCAAATGCTTATGGAATTGAATATGAAAGTGATAATTAACTGAATGACACATGTTGCAGAGCTGCAGGACGCGCTTACTCGAGCTGCACTAGTCGATACTGAGCTTGCCATCCGTGACCAGCGGGTCGCAGAGCTTGAGGAGGCGTTAGGGAGGTGAGAGGAGTTGCCCAGAGACTTGACCGAGCTGACGATCCTCCTCGAGGTGGAGCGGAGGGAGCGCACCCGAGATGGCGCTCGAGCGCGAGCTCGCGGACACTCGAGCACAGCTAGCCGTCGTACAGGAGCAGCTACGAGTCACAGAGGAGCGCCTCCAGCGAGGCCGAGAGCGGGCGTGAGTTGCGGAACACTCGAGCGCCTTCGTCAGTACGACTTACTTAGCAGGTTCCTCAACCCGACAGAGGAACGAGGCGGAGGAGCAGGCTCAAACTTCAGTGGCTTCCTGGGGGTCCATGCCCCCTCCACGGGCATGTCGCCGAGACGACGGTGAGGCAAAGAGCAGGAGAGAGGAGGGTGGAGGTGAGAGATAGAGAGAGAGACTTGTACTCCTCCACCTTCATATTTTATTTTCAGATATTTATATATATATATGAGATTTTGATGTTACCTGAGTTGTTGACTTGAGCACTTATGTACTTGACTTGTCTCTTTTCTTTCTTTCCCCTGTGCCTGCATTTCACACTTAAACAAACAGATTAATTCATCTTGTTCAGCTTGGCCCCTTGCTCAATAAGCAAGGGGTTGTCACTATTTTGACCTTGATGACGGGTCAAGGGGCTAAACCTTTAATTAATTAAGGTAAATAATAAAGATATAGAATAATGCAACACGTAAGCAAGCAAATGTAAAACTTGAATATAAAGAATGCCCACACAAGAATGCAATCACGCACATGATATGGCAAAAGCGGTGGGCTCCATTCAGGAAATTTTTCTTTTCATTTTTCTTCTCTTTTTTTTCTTCTTCTTCATTTTTTTTCTTCTCTTTTTAAATGACGACCCTACACAAAGTCGTTAATTATGAAATTGACGCCCCCGCGCATGGGCGTTAATTGAAAAACATTTTTTAATTTATTCTAAATGACGACATGCTGACCGACATTATTCACTAAAATGGCGTCCCTATGAGTAGGTGTTAACTAGAAAAAAAACCATTTTTTTATTTTGAATTTTTAAATGGCGACATGCAGACATCCGTTATTCACTAAAATGGCACCCTCACATGAAGGCGTTAAATAAAAAATCATTTTTTATTTTTTTATTTTTTGAATTTTTATTATTATTATTATTTTGTGATGAGACTTAGCATGGTACAAAAAGTCTTAAAACCTTACACAATCACCATCTTAAATTCATTAATCGTTCTTAAACGATTTAACAAAGGGTCAACGTGCTTAATAACTTGTGCTTTTACTCATATCCTCTTGCGGCCCATCCTTCTTAGTCGGTCTTTGCCATCCTTCGAGCTTATAACATACCATAGAGGGGGAAGCGAAGAATAATTGAGGAAGCTCATGAGAGGTTTCGGAGAACCAGGAAGCTTCTCTCCCCTACCCTAGTGCCTGTTGGGGTTCAGTCTTTGGCTTAGGGAATTTTTTGTTGCTCTTTTCCCTTATTCATGCATGCTTACGACCAGGGTTTTCCCTGCGGGGATTTTACCCTCTTGACATGCTTTTCTTTTATAACTTTACACCTCTTTTTCTTTTATTTCTTTTCCTTTTAAACAAATAAAGACCTAATTGTACTGGGCTTTGCAGCATGTTGTTCCCTTGTGGGCCCTGACTTCCACCTACTAGGGCAGAGGGTCGGTTTGGTGGCATTCCCTGACTCGTACTCCCTCTCTTGAACCGAAGAGAAGAGAACATGTATAGTTTTTACACCCTTAGTTTGGCTTTAACTTTCCTCAAATTTTAAACCGCTTGAGTTTAAGAGCAAAGCGTGTAGTGTGTGCAGGTATTGACCCCAAGTTAAACCGTCAAGACTGAAGAAAGAATTAGGGATTTTGATTTTTCAGGTCCTGCGGCCTATGCACCATGCTAGACTGCAACTTTATGTTTTCTTTTCCCTTTTTTTTACTTTTTTACTTTTTTTTCTTTTTTATCTTTTCTTACCCCTTTTTTTCTTTTTTTTACTTTTTTTCAAGGACTTAATGGTAGTATTTCTTAAGGTACAATCCATTCCAAAGGTGAGCCAGTTCTTCCCCTTCGACGTTAACTAGTTTGTAAGCATTGCCAGGATAAAGTTCCTTTATTACGTAGGGCCCTTCCCAATTTGGTTGGAGTTTCGAACGAGGTCCACCTGATTTTACAAAAATTCTTTTGATTACCATTTCACCGACTTTAAATTTTCTGTCAATTACTTTCTTTTGATAAAAACGTGAAAGCCTATTTTGATAAACGCGCGCATGCTCGGCGGCGACTAGACGTTTTTCATCCAAGAGTTCCAGCTGAGTAAGAAGAGATTCACGGCGTTCATCTATAGAAAGCTCCTCGTCCAATTGTACCCTAAGAGATGGAATAAGAATCTCATAAGAACTACCGCTTCCTTTCCATAAGTGAGGGCGAAAGGGGTTTACCCAGTAGGAGTACGAATGGAAGTGCGGTAGGCCCAAAGAGCTTCCACCAGCTTTTCTGGCCAATCCGCGAATCTATTAGTCTCACACGTTTTCTTGATGATTTTAATTAGCATTTTATTCGTTGTCTCTGCTTGGCCATTGCCCTGCGGATAATAAGGAGATGAATGATGCAATGCAATGTTATACCTGTTGCAGAGGTCATGAAGCTCTTGAGAGATAAATTGCGGCCCATTATCGGTGACGATGGTACTTGAGATGCCGAATCTTGCAATGATATTATTCATTATGAACTTGCAGATGGTTGACGCTTTGATTTCCACGTATGCTTCCGCTTCCGCCAACTTTGTGAAGTACTGTGTGGCCGTGAGTATAAATGATTTCAGTTTTGTGAGGAGGTTTGAATCACCAAGAGGTCCGATGGTATCGAAAGCCCACATGGAGAAAGGCCATGGGGAAGACATAGGATGGAGTGAAGAAGCAGGAGAATGAATCTTATCGCCGTGCAGTTGGCACTTGACACACCTTCGAACATAGATTGAGCAGTCCTCTTCTAGAGTGGGCCAATAGAAGCCTAATCTAAGGATTTTCTTAGCTAGCATCTGGCTATTAACATGACCCCCACACACTCCTAAATGTGCCTCTTCCACGACCTTCCAAGACTCATCATCGTCGAGGCACCTAAGCAAAACTCCAGTGAGACCTCTTCTATATAGCACACCTCCAACCAGAGTGTATCTCTGAGCAACTCTTCTAATAGCTTTCTTCTCTTCAGCCGTGGCCTCCTCATGATAAGATTGATCCTGACAATACTTGGCAATTTCATAATACCAAGGGTTTTCTTCATCATCCAACTCTTCCTCTAGATCTAATAACATGATCTCCTTGTTCTCAATGATTTCACCTTCCTTAAACTTCTTGAGCACCTCCTCCTTAATACTGAGGAACGCTAGATCTTTAATAGCAGGAGTGAGACGCTTGTGAACAATGATCGAATGGAAGTCCCTTTCGAGAAGGAAAATCAAAGAGGAAGTAAGAGAGGCGAGAGCATCAGCTAGATTGTTCTGATCTCGAGGATCATGGACGAAATTTAGTTTAGTGAAAAGCTTGGCATAAGCATAAGCCAATTCCTGATAGGGTTTAAGTTTAGGATTGAGCGTGTGACATTTGGTGAGCACTTGACGAAGAATAAGCTGACTATCACCTATAATCTGTAATTGGGTAACACCGAATTGATGAGCGGCCTGCAGTCCGGCCAGAAGAGCCTCATACTCAGCTATGTTATTTGTAACTGAAAATGCGAGCTGAGAGGCAAGCGGAATAGTGATACCCTCAGGTGATAGGAGAACAATGCTGATCCCCTTTCCTTGTGAATTCGGAGCTCTATCAAAATGTAATGTCCACATTGAATCGGGCTGATTGACGGACATTAGTTCCTCATCTGGAAACTATGAGCGAACAGGGTCAAATCTAGGGAGAGGGTGATGAGCAAGATGTTATGCTATGGCATAGCCTTTAATTACTTTTTGCTGAATATAGATGATATCAAACTGAGAAAGAAAGCTTTGCCATCGTGCCAATCGGTCAGTGAGAATAGATTTTTCAAGGAGAAACTTGATAGGATTCATGCGAGCAATAAGATGAACCTCATGAGCTAAGAAATAATGCTTCAACTTCTGCACTACCCAGACTAAAACAGCACAAGTCTTCTCCATGGCTGAGTACTTCTGCTCACAGGGGTTAAGAAGCTTAGACAAGTAGTAGGCTGCCCTTTCCCTTCCTTCTTCATCAATTTACGCCAAGACAGCACCTACAGAGTCATCCAGGACAGAAATATAAAGAACGAGCGGTTTACCTGGAACTGGCGGCCTCAGGACAAGAGGATTGGCCAAATAATCCTTTAGTCCGTTAAAGGATGCCTGACACTTGTCATACCAATTAAATTTGACTCCCGTTTAGTAAGCTCGTAAAACAGCCTACACCTTTGTTAATACTGGGAGATAAACCGGCGAATAAATTGTAACCTCCCGATCAATCCTCGAACTTCCTTCAAATTCCTGCGAGGAGGCATATCCCTTATTGCCCTCGCCTTATTGGGGTCAATCTCAATACCCCTTTTACTAACTATGAACCCAAGCAATTTCCCTGACGAAACACCAAACACGCACTTCTTGGGGTTCATCTTTAACTGATACTCCCGTGCTCTTTGCAAAACCTTGGCTAGAACCCCGGGATGCTCAATCCTTGTTCTTGACTTCACTACCTGATCATCAACATACACCTCTATAAAAATATGGATCATGTCATGACAAATAGCCATCATGGCCCTTTGGTAAGTGGCTCCGGTATTCTTGAGCCCAAATGGCATAACCACATAACAGTAAGTGTCCCAAGGTGTAGTGAACGAGGTTTTATCCTGATCTTCTTCAGTCAAGCGGATCTGATTGTAACCAGAGAAGCCATCCATAAAAGAGAGGGTCTCGTACCCTGCCGTATTGTCAATTAGCACATCTATGTGAGGAAGGGGGAAATCATTTTTAGGACGCGCGGTTAAGGTCCCAGAAGTCTATGCAAATTCTGACTCTTCCATCCTTTTTCATAATCGGGACAATGTTAGCCACCCAATTGGGATAGAGGACGATTATGATAAATCTGACCTTATGAAGCTTATCGACCTCTTCTTTCATCTGTAATGCCATGTAAGGGTGGAAGCGTCTTAACCGCTGCTTGACCGAGACGGATCTTGGCTTAAGTGTGAGACGGTGTTCAATGAGCGCAGGGTCCAGACCCGACATATCCTCATAATTCCATGCAAATGTGTCCTTATATTGTTGAAGAACTTGAATGAGCACCTCTTCTTTGGAAGGTGACAAATTTTTACTGATGAGGACAATCCTAGGGTTTTCCTCGGTACCCAGATTAATCTCTTTGGTGGGTTCCTCTATTGAGGCTGACAGTTCATCGAATCTCCTCATACCACTAGCAAAAGCATCAGCCTCGTCCTCATATTCTTCGTAATCTTCATCCCTCTCTTCAATAGGGTCTTCATCATTCATAACCTCGTAAACACCAAACCCTTCATCTATAGAGCACACATTCTCACATTCTATTTCTAGTAGGAAGATCGGATCATCTAAGAAATCAGGAAGGGCTAAACATGCCCGACATCTCCTAGCTAGATCTAGCAAGAACCTACAGGGAATCTGTCTACCCTTGGCTTTCTTATGAATAGCTACCCCAAGACTCTTATTAGAAGAGGATGGAGAGGAGCAAGACGACAAGCTAGACGAACTACCCTGACCTAGAGGAGGAAGAGAAGAAGAGGAAGACGTAGTGGATACAGGAGAAGGTACAGGATAAGCCTCCTCATCAGAGGAGAAAAGGAGGTCCGCTAACGAACCTTGAAGGAGCGGCCCTTGGATTGGGGCACACTCAGGAGTAAGATAGGAGGTCTCCTCAATAGAGATGAAAGATTGGAAAGTTTGAATTTTGGCTTTTTTTTTGTTTTCAAGAATAAATCAATGGGAGGAAGGAATAGGGGGTGGTGCTAAAATTGAAATGTTAGAAAAAGGTTGGATAAAAGATTGCCCACGCGGGGGTACAATGGAGAGTTGAGAAAGTTGCTCAAGGAGCAAGGGAGGAATTGGGGAAGCTTGGAGCAAATCGGGAGAAAGAATAATCAAGACCGCGGGTGGTCTGGGAATATCAGAGACAAGTAGTTTGGAGCACCAGAAGGTAATAGGTGACGGATGCACGGAATTAAGAGAGAAAAGGCCGGCCCACAGCCTATCCACGGTGAAGCCCTTTTCAAATGGCACATCCGGCTCTCCAGTATCTATATAGTTGCACAAAAGCTGCCTCTTATCTGTGATCGCTGCTGGTTTTTCTATCAGCTCATGAATAAGTGGCGGCCATTCTGTATCAGTTGGCATAAATAGACGGCTTAAAGCAATGGTAATGTTATTCATATCAAACCATCTATACCAATCACATTCCGAGTCATCCATTTTCGTCTCTTATCTGGCCTCAAGGACTCTAGAGCTTTATATGTGACCAGCGGGGCCACGTGACGAGCAAACTGACGTGCATGCACATCTTGATGATCTAACATATAAGTAACTGTTGTGGTCTGCCCGTCATGTTGAGTAGCCCCTTTCACAAAATGGGTATATAAGGTCCATGTGAGTGGCTGCCGGTCTGTTTTGAGAGTGGAGGTCATAACAACCCATGGTTCTCTTTCATCTTTTCCATATTGCTCTTTGCTCAGCCCTTTGTATCCTAGGCCGCCCCGAGGAATAAGCTTATGATTTTCAATGGGCTTTACTCTGCCCTGGAGGTTAACACCTAGGCCTTTGCCAAATCTGTACCCCATTTTCATCAAAATATTCCACCCCGGGGTATTCATCATATTCTTCTTCTTCTTCCCCTTGGAGGGTAGGGGTGATATCAAAGCCGATGCATGTGTTGTGATTGGAGGCCTTGACAAACTCTGCCGCGGATCGGCAACATCTAACACTGATAGCAAAGGCCTATTAGCCGGCCATATGGAAGATACTGACGTAGTTGAATGTATATCCTCTAACGGCAGAATAGGCATGCTTGTGACTTTGATGATGCGCCCTTTGTGTGGAAACTTTATGCATTGATGATTTGTGGAGGGCACGGCATCAAGTTCTTGAATATAAGGGCGACCCAAAATACCATTGAAGGTTGGATCCATGTCAAGAATGTGGAAATCCGCTGTAATCGAGATCGGAACCAGCCCAACTTTTGAAGTAATCATGCCCAGAGGAGGTTTCTTTATATTATCATAAGCCGTCACTGTAATAGTAGATGGCCGAATTAGACTATCCGGAATTCCACACATCTTCAGAGTGCTAGGAGGCAGCACATTGATGGATGCTCCAGTATCCACTAAACATTGTTTAACTGCCACTTTGTTAATGTCAACTGTGATGCACAAGGCATACTTCCTAGCTGGCTTCGGAGCTAATTCATGCTCGTGAAAGACAATGGCTGGCTGGTCACTTGCTGGTGTCAAGACTGATGTAATATGTTCTGCTGGAATGTCCTCATTAACCATCACCTTCTGTAGGTACTCTTCCAAAGCCTGCTGGTGAACGGTGGATCTCTTTATCAGTTCTAAGATAGAAATCCTTGCAGGGGTCTTATCTAAGTGCTTTAACAAGTCATACTGGGTGCCCGGTATGGATTCCTGCTCCTGCTCTTATTCCTCATGTCCCTGTGCGGGCTCTGGCTCCCTTTGTGGAAATACATGATGGAATATCCATCCACTACGGAGCACCATGGTTTGTGACAATCGCGCTTCTGTCGGGTTGTGGATAGGTGGAGGATTTGCGGATGTAGAAGATGGGATGTTGGGGTTAACAGATGTTGGAGGAGTGACCAAAGAAGGAACCCTTGTGAGGGACCTTATTGGCTGAGGGGTAGTGGTAGTTGGAGAGATAACAATAGGAGGAGTAGGGGGTGCCTGAATGGCTGAAGGAGGCGTAGGCCGAATGAGGAGGGGTCTAGGTAAAAATGAGGGATTTGCGGTTTGAGATGTGGGAATCCTTGCCGGTGGAGGATTGGTGGTAGCAGCGGAGAATTTAGGTGTTGGCGGGGGGCGAATGAGGAGTGGCCTAGATGGCAGAGGCAAGGAATTGGTGACTGGAGGGGGAGTTTATTGTAGTGTGGAAGGTGGTGGAGGGCGAATGAGGAGAGGTCTAGTCGGTAAGGAGTTAGTGGTAGTGGAGGGAATTTGGTTAGTGGTGCGTAAAAGGGGACGGGATGGTTGGGGAAAAGGCGTTGGATGGAGAGGTGTTCTTAACAGACGGGGTGATTGAGTTGGAGTTTGATTTAAAGCCCCGACAGAGGAGTTCTCTTCATGCCACCCTTGTCCTCTTTCCACCTCGTGGAAGGAAGTAACAGGGTTTACTTACTGGTTTGGAGGGTGCTCCGATAATGGATTATGGACAATCCCCATGTCCGGTTGAGGTGCGGGAGCTTGCTGCTGCTGAGGAGGAGGAGGAACTTGTTGCTGAGGCGGCTGCTGAGCCTGTTACTGCCAAGGAGGTCTTCTAGTCTTCAAAGTTGCAATGAACTGCCTCATTTCATCCCAATTAATACCGCCTTGCTCATTCAAGTCATAGATATAATCCTTGAAATGAAAGCAATGATCTACATTGTGACCAGGCTGCCGGTGGAAGACACAATACCGAGAGATATCCACATTAGAGGGCCAGACCATTCTTTCTTTTGGCAAGATAAGTAGGTTGGCGGCCATGAGCGCGTTAAAGATATCAGGGAGGCTCTCGGGTAGTGGGGGGTAGTGGGCTCTTCTAGGGCCTACAGGTCTTCTCGGCTATTGTGGATCATAATTGGTTGGAGGAGGCACATTATGGTGTTGCTGGGGAACCTGAGGATTTTACGATAGGTTTTGGTTCTGTGGAGGTGGTGGAGGTTGAAAGGTTTGCGGAGGATGGCTTGCTTGTTGGGTAGGATTGAAGAAGGGAGATTGTTGTGGAGGCTGTGGAGTCCTTGGGTTGGAAAAATTGCGGAAGGATGCTGTGAACGTGTCACATAGACATCTTTTTAAAGAGAGACAAATAATATGATGATGATGATTATTGAAGAATGAAGAATTATGCTAAAATAAGTGGGATAAAAAGGAAAAGGGGATGAGCATGAGATGCTCTATGGAAGGTGATCACCAGAGGAGTTACCTCAAAATATCAAAGGAGTGATCGCATGTACCTTGTGTTGAGCGGGTGAGATTGGGGATTCTTCCTTCCTCCTTCTACCGGCCGGCCGATGAAGGGGGTTTGTAGCTTGATTACCCTTGCAAGAAAACACACAAAGTAAACAAAGGTATGGATTAGCCAAAGTGTGTAGTATCAACGCTGTAAAAGTATGAAATCAATCAAATTGAGCATGAACACACACCTTGTGTGTTTTTGGTTTTAAACCCCTAAGAGGAGTAACAAGGTATGGGATGATGGATGATATGCGAAACAAGATATAGTACGATGCCAAGCAATATTAACGTGTTGGGAAGATCTCTAGTAGAACAACTAGAGAGTGATGAATGTTATAATAAAAGCTAAAGAAAGAGTGTCCTTTCTATTGTGTGTGCAGCAGTAAAGGGAAGAAAGAACAAAAGCTTCAACCGCTGTTGTTGCGGTAGGATGACGAAAAACACAATGGAAACGCCGCTTGTGGGGGAAGAACATCAGAGGAAGGAGCTTTGGAAGAAGATTAAACCTGCAAAACAAATGAACACTCTTTTCTCTGTGATATGTTCTCTCTATTTTCCTCTTCTTCTTCTTTTTTGCTTTTCTACTCTCCTCTTCTTCGCGCGAGGAAGATTCAAGGGGGTATTTATAGGGTAAAAATCCTTGCATTAATGGGATTAAAACAAGGCAATGAATCTCTAATAAGGAACCCTCCTCCCAATCGAACACAAGGTGCAAAATGGGGAAGGATTACTACTGGAAAGAAGCAGGCAAAAGGGAGACGGAAGGGAAAATGACGACCTATGTAGGGGCGTCAATTGAAATGACGATAGTCTCGACGTCGTCAGTTCCTGATCTTAATTATAGAAATGAAGGACTTTCCTTATTTAAAATTGCCAAATGACGCCTGTTTGAATGGGCGCTAAGTAATCAACGCCCTTCATTAAGATGTCAATTCTGTGACTTTTTTTTAAGAGTTTTGTAAAATCCAGGAATTGACGACTGTTTGAACAGTCGTTCATTAATGGAACACGCCCCTCCTTAGGTCGTTAATTAAATGACGCCCTCCAAAAAGGCGTTAATTTTAATTATTAAGCCAAAAAGCCAAGAAATCTCAATTAAATATGGAGAAATTAGAAAAACTTCATATTAAGCCAATATTGAAGTTCACTTTGGGGCGTCACATGGTGACATGAAATTTACTCAACATATATAACATCGATTTTGGCGTGTCTACAGCTGCCCCGCCTTGGCGTCTGCTTTGCAAGGGAATGAAACGAAATGAAGCGAAAGTGTAACGAGCTGAATGAAGTGAGAATGAACTGATAAGTAGATGCCAAGGTGTGATGTGACACGCCTCCGACATTAAGCATTGAAATCTTTCCAGAATTCTAAATGAAATAACTTCGGATGATTACAAGGAAGCAATGATTAGCTGGATGAAGGGACTAATCTTAAAGAACTAAAAATGTGCGCGAGGGCACGGATGGAAAGACACCCTTGGAGAGCGGTTATCAGCCAATGTGGACGTGCTACAACCAAGGTGGATTTGAGATAAAGACCCAGCGAATGAATGCTTTCAAGGAACCAGCTTGAGTAGCTTCAAGGAGAATAAAGTACTTGATTTGGAATGAAATATCTCATGTGAGCTCTATTAAGAGCGAGTGGCCTTCATTATTGGCGTAATATGAAGATTTTCATCATTAAAGCTCAAAGTCCTACATGATGCATGCTGGGCTAAAAGAAAAACTAAAACAAACTAAAATAGAAGATAATCAAGGATACTATTGCTAAGCCATCGAGATTTGATCAAGAATCCAGATCTCTAAGCTGACACTAAGTCGCAGCCCGTTTATCCGCGTATCAACTCATAAAGTGGAGCCGTCGTCCCAAACCTTAAATGACTCAACGGCTTATCCGTGTGATCAAGACTCCCCTGGAATTATCACTGCTTTTTGATGAAGGGGAACTCAAATTCCAAGTTCATCAGAACCACAAGGTCCTTGATATGCTATAATAGCGTAAATATCATATAGTAAAAATGCATACAGGAGAGATACAAAGATGGAATGATGTTACCAACGGAAGAAATCCAACCATCTCAAGGCCTGCATGACCTGCACTCTTCTATGCTCAAAATTATTAGCTTAGTAATGAATCATCAGCTTAATAAAGATCATAAGCTCAATAAGCTCAAAGTATGATACATAATAAACTTCATCAAGATACAATAGCACTTAAGTTCATCAACAATCATCATGCTGTAAAGCAATTTAAAAGTGTAAGCTCAAGAAAAGACGACCCTATGCGAAGGCGTCCAAATCATAAATGACGACGATCATTGGGGAGTTAATTAAGATTACCATTACACTCGGAATCGGACTGAAACGGACGCCCTCCAGAGAGGCGCTGGATAAATGACGACACTGGAAATGTCGTTAATTAAAGAAATGACGCCAAGATATCAGTCGTCAATTAACGATCTTCCTGGCGCTCCGCTCCCTGTTCGGAATCAAACCTCCAGCAACTTAATTCAAACTCGAACACAAACTGATGTTCTAAATGGCTAGCCAGAGCTTCGAATCACTATAAAAGGGGATGAACCCTCTGTTACGTTCATCGATCAACTGATCACTGCATCAGCCAGACGCTTAGTAACAGAAGAACTAGCAAACAGAGGGCTACAAGTTTTCTTTAAACCGAAAGGGAAGATGGACAGGATGATGATGCAGAGGCCTTCTAAGAAGCCTAGGATGGGTTTTCCCAGGATTTCTGAAGTTGCAAGCCACATAAGTGGGAGGATAGCCAAAGGCCAAGTAAGTTACTTTTAATTTAAAGCTTCTGTTTCATTCTTCTTCTTCTCTATTTTCTGATTACATTCTCTTCTCTTCTTCTCTTCCTTTTATGTTTCAGGATTACCCAAATGTACCAAGACCAAGGAGATTCTTAAAGATTAAATGGCTTCCTTTACTCCTCTCTAAACTCTCTTTGGACATGAGGTCTTTCCTTAGCAGATGGCACCTACTAGGCCTTATAACCCATGCTACCCATTACCATGAAATTCACTTAGATTGGGCCTCCATAGGAGCACTAATAGAATTATGGCACCCATACACTCACACTTTCCTCTTTCCTACCTTTGAAGCCACCATTCTCTTAGAGGAAGTAGAGATGCTCCTTGGATTAAGAAAGATGAAGCAAGGAGAAGAATCAAAGATGGCTATCATGACCAAACCAATAAATGCACATGACATGCTTACTAGCCTCATACCAAACCCAAATCTAGTGAACCAAATCAAGGCCCACAAAGGAATTAACCTTTTAAAGTTAGCTTCATGAGTATACAAGAATATGGATAAAGCCCAAGAGGAAGAAGATTTGTTGGAGAGAGTAATGAAAGGCTTTGTTATATGCATAGTAGGAGCTCTCCTCTTCCCTTTAACAGAAGACCATCTAGAAGAATGTCACTTAGGCACCATAGCTAGCATATGGGAAGGCAAAAGAATAGGGCCGGCGGTGCTAGCCAACTTATATAATGGACTTACATCGGCATCCTTGGGGCCGCCTCTCTATGGGTCAATGCTCCTTCTTTCTTGTTGGGTGGATCTCCACCTCAAGTTTGACCTATGCCAAGAAACTCAACCGGCCTCAAAGATCTTCTTAAAAAGCCCTCTTCGATACATGACGGATTCTCTAGGCTTATGTGAGAAGGTGACCAATCGGGTGCCAAAGCTCAAGAAAAGGAGTGAATGAAGGGACTACTTCAAGACAATGCCCAAGAGCGGCTTTACTTGCACACCGGGGTTTCTAAAGACCCAAGAACTTCGCTCAAGACTCTCCTTCGGCATAGAGCTTCGATTGATCGGCGGGAACGACTTCGTCCTCTATAATACTCACCGGTGCCTCCCACAGCTTGGACTACCTCGGCACACGTTTGAAGAACCTTCTCATCTTCCACCACTTAAGAGGAGAGAACTAGGCTCAAGTGGAGATCAAGAAGAAGTCAAAACAATCATGGCTCAATGGAAGGTTGGACTTCTCCATAGGTCCAAGACATATGTTGAAGAAGAAGAGAACAAATGCAAATCTTATGTAATAGCACTTAGGAAAATAAGGCCCACAGTGGCTCAGTGAATGTAACAATGATTTTCATGAAATAAAAGAAATTTTCCTTTATATGAGCCAAATAGCTTGTTACATGATTTTGTCTTCTAAATCATTGATTCTGTCTGATAAAATGAAGTTTCGGGCTCTCTGTTCTGAGACGCGACTCCAATAACGGCGTCAATTCCTAAACCTGCGCCTTATCACACGGCATCATTTCTTTTAATCAATTTCCTTAAAAATAGATAAAACCATAATTGACGCTTATCCAAACATGCATCTATTAATTCGCGCCTCAAGTCAAGACGTTAATCCCTTTAAATTCCTTCAAATATTTTCAAAATAATTCCTTAATTTCAAAGAAATGATGCCTTAATACATGTCGTTTCTTACAGAATGGACGCCTACTCACAACGTCGTCAAATCCAAAAGTAATAATGACGATCGATCACATCAATCACCTTCCCATTAATGCGCCTGACGACGGTTACGAGTTCCCATGCAAACATAAATGACGCCTATGGTCGGGTCGTCAAATACTAAAATCACGCCTCTCATCGAACCGTCAATTAATATGAACACAACTTCCATTAGGGCGTCAATTCTTCTCGACCGTTAAACCCCTTTTCCCTCCTTCTTCTCCTTCCTTCGTCTGCTTTCTTCCCTCAAACCCTAACCGAACCCCCTATCTACCATTTCCCCCATTCCTCTTTCTACATTCTCTCTCTCTCTCTCGTGAACCCAATGGCCGGAGGTGCCCATAAGCGGCAGAGGGTCACCGCCCCTGACGTCGTGGACCTAGGCGATGAACACGTTGGTGAGGAGGAAGTTCCTCCCGCGGCGGCCGAGGGTGCTCCGGCGGTGGAGCACGGCGACGAAGAAGAAGATGCAGTCAACGAGGAAGAAAGAGGAGACGATGGAGAAGAAGAAGAAGATGATGATGGCGAGGATGGAGAAGACGATGAGGAAGATGAAGATGGTGAAGAAGAAGAAGAAGGAGGGGGAGAAGAAGAAACACTGGCGGCGGCGGCGGCGGTCCCTCAGCCCGGCCAACCCCGGCGGCCACTCCGCGGAGGACTTCTAACGCCCGAGCGAAGCAAGGTAGGTGCCCTACCCTCCATTTCAAAATTTTTATTTATTTTATTTTATTTCCATCAATTTCCATAGCCCTCGGCGAAGGGAAAACCATTGACACAGTCAAATGACGCCCCAGTGGGTGCCGTCAATTAAAACAACGACCCTCCCCGGGTCGTCAATTTAAAACTTTTTATTTTCTGAAAATGATTATTCATGAAATCACGCCATGCAGCATGTCGTCATTTTAAAATTTATCATGCTTATTTACCATGCCATTTCTTTTATTTTTTGATCCACATATTTCTATTTTCTTTTATTTCGTACATAGGCAGATTAAAACCCACAGAAAACAACGCCCCCTATCGGGACGTTAATTCATTAAACGACGACCATAGAGTGGTCGTCAATTCAAAACACTTTCACGATTATGGAATAGGACAGAAACCTACTTTCAAAATAGCACCCCCATAGGGGCGTTACTTGAACAAACAACGACCCAGGGTTGGTCGTCAATTTAAAATCACCACCATTATCGTTTTAAAATTGGAAATTAACTTCACAACAGCGTCCCCCACAGGGGCGTTACTTGAACAAACAACGATTCAGGGGTGGTCGTCAATTCAAAAATGCGCATGAAGTCACCAGAAACACTCTCTGAAATAGCGCCCTCCTCAGGGGCGTCAATTGAATAACCCACGGCCTAGGATAGGTCGTTAATTCCAACAGAATATGAATTGAAACAGCCAATGAATATTCACATGATAAAAAGAAATTAAATGAAAATGTTCTCTTGTTGTTTGCAGGGGCTGATGAGGACTCAGATATCCTGGGTCCAGGTTCGAGCTGCCTATTACGGGCTTCCAGACTTCTAGAGGGACAGGGTAGATGCCATGGGGTTCGGACCCTTGCTAAGTATAGAGCCTATGAGACCTGACCTACCCCTAATCCAGGTGCTTAGGGAGAGATGAGATAGGACTAGTCGAGCATTCCTGATGCCATGGGGTCATATGATTCCTAGCCTAGAGGATGTTGCTAGGATCACCGGGCTGAGGGTGGACGGCGAGGCTGTGAGCGGGATCACCCTACCTGACTATAGTGAGCTGACCCAGAGGTTACTAGGGTTAGAGACCATCTACGAGACGCCGAGTGAGTGTAGGACCATCTACCGCACCGATCTTACCATGGCTATGGGGTTGGGTGATTCTAGGCAGAGGTCGAAGGAGTCTCTAGAGCAATTCTCACAGAGGCTGATTGATGGGGCTAAGGCTGCCTATTGCCAGGACCCAGCAGACAGAGAGAGAGCATATCAAGATTTGAGGAGGTTTCTATTCCTGATGCTCGGGAGGTTATTACTTGGCACGAAGGGCGACATCATCAACTGTCGCTTCTTGGGGATTCTTGAGGATCTAGAGGGCGTCGGCAGATATGCCTGGGGAGCAGCGTTGCTGGCGCACTTGATGGCCGACTTGTCCACAGGGACAGGTCAAGAGACGACCGTCAGCGGCTTTTCACCTTTTCTTCAAGTATGCATTTTCATTTTTTTTCTTTTTCTTTTTTTTTCTTAAACGTATGTGAATGCTTTACTAATGCAATGCATGTATGCAGATATGGAGCCACCTATACATGCCGATGGGGCGTGTCGACCTTCGACCCAGAGATGAGGGATCCTTCCCTCTAGCACGGCGTTGGATGACCGTCGTGACGGGAGCGCCACTCGCCTACGAGCTGCGAGTTCTACGGAGGGAGTTCCGTGACTACCCTACTTCACTGGTATGCATGCTAAACATGATGCAATTTTTTTTTGTTTTTACGAATTATGTATGAAATGATGATGATGGGATATGATGATGCATGTTTGTGAATGCAGGTGGTGTGAAGACCCTACGAGGGGATGACCGATGAGGGCCAGCCTTGGGTCGTAGCGGGCCGACCTCGCTTTGGGCATGAGCTTTGGGTTCATTGCCTGAACGAGATTGAGCCGTTACGGCTTAGGCTGGTGATGAGGGCCCTCGGCCTGCACCAGGAGTGGGCCGAGGTAGGAGAGCCCCGGGGGATAGGCAAGAAAACACGCGGTCGTACGAAGGCGATCGACTGGAGAGCCCGGTATCCTGACCAGTATGCTGACTGGCGGCGTGGCGGGACCCGAGTCACCTCACAGGCGACAGACAGCCCCGAGTACCTCCGATGTTACTGGGAGGTTTACGCCGGCTGACCCCAGATGAGGGTCTTAGGGGTACGTATGAATGCACTTTCTTTCTAATTAATGGCAAATGTTATATATCTATTGTGTGACTGACATGCATGATGAATGTAGGATGCGCGGGACATAGCGGCGATGGACATGCAAACCCACCTCCACAGCTTGGAGGCCCAGCTGGCTACCACACGGGCAAACCTAGAGACCCTGGTGAGTGTTTAAATTATCTATATGCAAATGATTTTCTGAATTATTGATGATTAGCCCTTGACAATCTCAATGAATGTAGCGTGCCCATCAGGGAGCGGCGACGAGAGAGACGGGAGGAGCCTCCAGCTCGAGGGGGCCTAGTGCAGAGACGACTGCACTAGCAGAGCAGTTAGCTGGAGCAGTGGCACGGGCTGAGGTGGCAGAGCGTGACCTCGCCACACGGGTAAGCTTAAACTTAAACTTTTAACTTTGCATTTAATTTCATGTTATTATGTGTTGATGGAAATTTGTGCTTTACAGACGGAGGAGCTCCGAGCCTCGCTCGCCTGCATCGAGGTATGACAGCGCGCGATGACTACTCGGGTGAGTTAACAAAGATTTTATTTCATTTGCTTATTTCATGAATTATTGAATTAAATGTGTAACTGATGATTCGTTTAATTGGTTGCAGACCTCCGAGTTACAGGCGGCACTTACCCAGGCTGCACTAGCTGGGACAGAGCTGACCATCCGTGAGCAGCGTGTCACGGAGCTGGAGAGGACCTTGAGACGGCGAGAGGAGCTTCCCCAGGACGTAGCAGAGCTGAGAGTCACCCTTGAGATGGAGCGCAGAGAGCGTGCCCAGGAGCGAGAGGAGCGGGCAGCATGCGAGCGGGAGCTCGCAGACTTGAGGGCCCAACTAGCCGTCACCCAGGAGCGGCTGCGAGCAACAAAGGAGCGCCTCCAGCGAGGCCGGGACCGAGCGAGAGCTGCAGGGTACACGTTCACGAGTTCCACTTTTGTAGCGGCTTCCTCCCTTCGGCAGAGGAGCGAGGTAGAGGAGCAGGCTCGAGCTCCAGCTACTTCCCGGGGGTCCATGCCCCCTCCACGAGCGCCTCGTCGGGACGACGATAGTGAGGTAGAGAGTAGGAGAGAGGAGGGTGGAGGCGAGAGTTGAGAGAGACTTACTTTGTACCCCTCCACCCTCACACCTGTACTTAGATATTCATTGATTTATATATATATGAAATTGAAAATTTTGTTGTTACCTGAGTTACTTTGAGCACCTGTGGACTTTGTGTACCTACCTTTACTTTTGCTTTCTTTTCGTCTTTGTTTGTTCGTTCGTGCCCTGCGCCTGTAGTTCACACTTAAACAAACAGATTAATCCATCTGTCCGGCTTGGCCCCTTGCTCAATAAGCAAGGGATTGTCTCTTCTTTGACCTTGTTGACGGGTCAAGGGGCCAAGCCTCTAATTAATAAAGGTGGATAATGAAAATATATACGGAAATGCAGCATGCAAGCAAGCAGATGTCAACTTTTAAAATAAAAGATGTTCACACGAAGATGCAATCAAGCATGTGAGATGAGCAGCAGCATGCTTAATTTTCTGTTATTTTTATTATTATTATTATTCGCATTTTCAAAATGACGCCCTCGCACACGGGTGTTGATTGCAAAATTGACGCTGCTCTGGGGGCGTTTATTTAGAAAATCATTTTTTTATTTTTTTATTTACTTTTTTATTTTTATCCTGAAAAATGACGACATAAGAAAAGGCGTGATTTTGTGAAATGACGCCACTTTAGAAGGGCGTGAATTAAAAGATCAATGTTTATGTTTTTTCTTTTATTTGAAAATGATGACTTCATAGAAGTCGTGAATTATGGAAATGACGCCCGCTCTTGAAGGCGTTAATTAAAAAACACATTTTTTTCTTTTTCGAGGCTTAGCACAGTACCAGTGCCTTAAACCCTACACAATCACCATCTTAAATTCATTAATCTTTCTTAACAGATTTAACAAAGGGTCAACGTGCTTAAATATTTGTACTTTTACTGATATTCCCTTGCGGCCCATCCTTCTTAGTCGGTCTTCGCCACACTTTGAGCTTGTAACCTACCGTGGAGGGGGAAGGGAAGAATAAGTTGAGGAAGCTCACGGGAGGTTTCTGAGAATGGGGAAACTTTCCTCCCCTGCCCTAATGCCTGTTGGGATTCGATCTTTGGCTTAGGAAAATTTTGTTGCTCTTTTACCCTTATTCATACATGCTTACGACCAGGGTTTTCCCTGCGGTGACTTTGCCCTCTTGACATGCTTTTCCTTTGTTTCGATTTCTTTTTTTTTTCTTCAAACTGATAGAAACCTAATTGTACTTGGGCTTTAAGCATTTGTTCCCTTTTGGGCCCTGACTTCCACCTACTAGGGCGGCGGACAGGTTTGGTCAGTATTCCTTGACTCGTACTCCCTCTCGTGAGCCGAAGAGGAGAGAATAGGTAAGGTTCATACACTCTTAGTTTGGATCTGACTTTCCTCGAATTCCAGGCCGCTTGAGTTTAAAAGCAAAGCGTGTAGTGTGTGCGGGAGTTGACCCCAAAGTTAAACCATCAAAACTGAAGAATGAATTAAGGATTTTGATTTTTTGGGCTTGCGGCCTATGTACCGTACTAGTCTGCAAATCTTTAAAAAAAATTGTTTCTTTCTTTTTTTTTTGATTTTTTCTTTTTTTTCTTGATTTTTCTTTTCTTCTCTTTTCTTCTTTTTTTTAGGGGTAGTATTTCTTCAAGTAAAGACCATTCCAGGGGTGAGCCAGCTCTTCACCTTCAGCATTAATTAATTTATAAGCGTTGCCAGGATAAACATCTTTTATGACGAAGGGCCCTTCCCAGTTAGGTTGAAGCTTTGAACGAGGTCCTCCGGGTTTTACGAAGATTCTTTTAATTACCATTTCACCGATTTTGAATTTTCTCTCAATTACTTTCTTTTGGTAAAAACGTGAAAGCCTGTTTTGATAAATACCCGCATGCTCGGCGGCGGCCAAACGCTTCTCGTCTAGGAGTTCCAACTGAGCAAGGAGAGATTCACGACGCTCATCAACAGGGATCTCCTTGTCCAATTGTACTCTAAGGGAAGGTATAAGAATCTCGTAAGAGACTACCGCCTCCATTCCATAAGTAAGGGCGAAAGGGGTCTGCCCAGTAGGGGTACGAATAGAGGTGCGATAGGCCCAAAGAGCTTCAACCAATTTTTCTGGCCAATCCGCAAATTTAGTAGCCTCACATGTTTTCTTAATAATCTTGATCAAGGTTTTGTTAGTTGCCTCTGCTTGGCCATTGCCATGTGGATAGTAAGGAGATGAATGATATAATGCAATGTTATACCTGTTGCAGAGGTCCTGAAGCTCCTGAGAGATGAATTGTGGCCCATTGTCGGTGATGATGGTGCTCGGGATGCCGAACCTTGCAATGATGTTCTTCATTATAAATTTGTAGACGGTTGACGCTTTTATCTCCACGTAAGCTTTCACCTCCGCCCACTTGGTGAAGTACTCTGTGGCCGTGAGTATAAATGACTTTGGTTTTGTGAGGAGGTTCGGATCACCAAGGGGTCCAATGATATCGAAAGCCCACATGGAGAAAGGCCATGGGGAGGACATGGGATGGAGTGAAGAAGTAGGATAGTGAATTTTATCGGCATGCAGTTGGCACTTAACACACCTTCGAACATAGATAGAGCAATCCTCTTCTAGAGTGGGCCAATAGAAACCTAATCTAAGGATCTTCTTAGCGAGCATCTAGCTATTGACATGACCACCCCACACTCCGGAATGCGCCTCTTCCACGACCTTCCAAGATTCATCATCATCTAGGCATCTTAATAAAACCCCGGTAAGACCTCTTCTGTAGAGCACACCTCCAATCAGGGTGTATCGCTGAGCAACTCTTCGAATGGCTTTCTTTTCTTCAGCCGTGGCCTCTTCAGGATAGGATAGATCTTGGCAATACTTAGCAATCTCATAATACCATGGCTTTTCTTCATCGTCCAATTCTTCCTCTAAATCCAATAGCATGACCTCCTTATTCTCGATGATTCCACCTTGCTTAACCTTCCTGAGCACCTCCTCCTTAACACTAAGGAAAGCTGGATCCTTAATAGCTGGAGTGAGCCGCTTGTGAACAATGATAGAATGGGAATCTCTTTCGGGAAGGAAAGCCAAAGAAGATGCGAGAGAAGCGAGAGCATCAGCAAAAATGTTATGTTCTCGAGGAACGTAGACAAAGATTAATTTAGTGAAAAGCTTGGTATAAGCAGAAGTCAATTCTTGATAGGGTTTGAGTTTAAGATTGAGAGTACAGTACTTGGTGAGCACTTGGCGAAGAATAAGCTGACTATCACCTACAATCCGCAATTGGGTAACACCAAATTGATGAGCGGCCTCTAGTCCGGCCAGAAGAGCCTCATACTCTGCTATATTATTTGTAACTGGAAATGCGAGCTGAGAGGTGAGCGGAATAGTGATACCCTCCGGTGATAGAAGAACAATGCCAATCCCTTTCCCTTTTGAATTCAAAGCTCCATCAAAATGTAACGTCCACATTGAATCGGATTGATTGACGGACATTAGTTCCTCATCTGGAAACTCTGAGCGAACAGGGTCAAATCTAGGGAGAGGGTGATGAGCAAGATGTTCTGCTATGGCATAGCCTTTAATCGCTTTTTGCTGAATGTAGATAATATCAAATTGAGAAAGGAAGCTTTGCCATCATGCTAATCGATCGGTGAGAACGGATTTTTCAAGAAGGAATTTGATTGGATTCATACGGGCGATGAGATGAACTTCGTGAGCTAAGAAATAATGCTTGAGTTTCTGAACTACCCAGACTAAAGTAGCACAAGCCTTCTCTATAGCTAAGTACCTCTACTCACAGGGGTTGAGAAGCTTTGACAAATAGTAGGATGCCCTTTCTTTTCCTTCTTCGTCAACTTGGGCTAGGACAGCGCCTACAGAGTCATCCAGGATAGAAATGTAGAGAACAAGTGGTTTGCCTGGAACTGGCGGCCTCAGGACAGGAGGATTTGAGAGATAATCCTTCAATCCATCAAAAGCTGCCTGACATTTATCATCCCAAATAAACTTGACTCCCAGCTTAGTAAGCTCATAGAACGGCCTACATCTTTATAAATGATGGGAGACAAATCGGCGAATAAATTGTAACCTCCCGATCAAATCTCTGACTTCTTTTAAATTCCTGGGAGGAGGCATTTCCCTTATAACCTTCGCCTTGTTGGGATCAATTTCAATACCCCTCTTACTTACGATGAATCCAAGTAATTTCCCTGACGAAACACCAAACACGCACTTCTTGGGATTCATTTTCAGCTGATACTCCCGTGCTCTCTGCAAGACTTTAGTTAGAACCCCGGGATGCTCAATCCTTGTTCTTGATTTTACTACCAGGTCATCAACGTACACCTCTATATAAATGTGGATCATATCATGAAAAATTGCCATCATAGCCCTTTGATAGGTGGCTCCAGCATTCTTAAGTCCAAAGGGCATGACCACATAGCAATAAGTTCCCCATGGTGTAGTGAACGATGTTTTCTCTTGATCCTCCTCAGCCAGGCGAATCTGATTGTAACCTGAAAAGCCATCCATGAAGGAGAGAGTCTCATATCCTGCCGTATTGTCAATTAAGACATCAATATGAGGGAGGGGGAAGTCATCTTTAGGACACGCGCGGTTGAGGTCCCGAAAGTCTATACAAATTCGCAACTTTCCATCTTTTTCGTGACTGGGACGATGTTAGCCACCCAATTGGGATAGAGGACAACTCTGATGAATCTAGCCTTATGAAGTTTATCGACCTCTTCTTTCATTTTTAATGCCATATTAGGGTGGAAACGTCTCAACCGCTGTTTAACCGGAATGGACCCTAGCTTAAGCGTAAGTCGATGTTCAACAAGCGTAGGGTCTAGTCCCGGCATATCTTCATAACTCCATGCGAATGTGTCCTTGTATTTTTGAAGAATCGAAATAAGCGCCTCTTCTTCGGATGGTGGAAAGTTCTTACTAATGAGGACAATCCTAGGGTCTTCTTCAGTACCCAGATTTATTTCTTTGGTAGGCTGTTCTACTGAGGCTGATGGTTCATCGAATCTTCTCATGCCACTAGCAAAAGCATTGGTCTCGTCCTCATATTCTTCATAACCTTCATCCCCCTCTTCAATAGGGTCTTCATCATTCATGATCTCATAAACACAAAAACCCTCATTAAAAACACAAGTATCCTCATATTCTACTTCCGGCAGGATAATCGGATTCTCCAGAAATTCGGGAAGAGTTAAGCATGTCCGGCACCTTCTAGCAAATTCCAACAAGAATCTACGGGGAATCTGCTTACCCTTGGATCTCTTATGTGAAGCTACTTCATGAGTCTTAAAACTAGAAGAGTAAGAGCAACTAGCCTGATCACTAGAATTCGTCAAAGATGAAGGAGGTGAAGAAAAGATGGGTACAGAAGGAGATACAGATGAGGACCCCTCACCGGAGGGGTAGGGAAGGTCCCCTAATGAATCCTGGAAGAGCGGCCCCTGGGTCGGGACACACTCAGGAAGAAGATAGGAGGTCTCCTCAATGGAGATGAAAGATTAGAAAGTTTAAATTTTGGCGTTTTTTTTTCGTTTTCATTTTCAAGAAGAAGGCAGTGAGAGAGAGGAATAGGGGGTGGTGTTGAGAGTGATAGTTTGATGGAAGATTGAGTAACTGATGATCCGCGCGCGGGTGTGATGGAAAGTTTAGAGAATTGCTCGAGGAGCAAGGGAGGGATTGAGGGAGAAAATTGAAATGAATCCGGAGAAAAGGTTATCAAGACCGCAGGCGGTTTAGGGACTTCTGAGCGAAACATTTTGTTGAACAAGCGGATAACAATTGTTGGATGAATGGATTTAATAGATAAGAGGCCGGCCCATAGCCTATCCACGTTGTAGCCTTCCTCGAATGGCACATCAGGCTCCCCAGTATCTATGTAATTGCTTAGGAGCTGCCTTTTATCAGTGATTGCCGTTGGCTTTTCAATTAATTCATGAATCAGTGGCGGCCATTCCTGATCAGTTGGCATGAACAACCGGCTCAGAGCAATAGTGATATTGTTCATATCGAACCATCTATACCAGTCACATTCGGGGTCATCCATTTTTCTTCTTTTATCTGGCCGCAAAGACTCCAAAGCTTTGTATGTAACCATCGGTGCTAAGTGGCGGGCAAACTGCCGTGCATGTACATCTTGGCAATCCATCATGGAAGTGATTAGCGTGGTTTGCTCATCTTTATGAGTGCCTCCTTTCATGAAGTGTGTTTGTAGGGTCCATGTAAGAGGCTGCCGATCCGTCTTGAGAGTAGAAGTCTTCACGGCCCATGGCTCATTCTCATCTTTGCCTGGCCCTGATGCGGGACGGACCACGGACATGACTCGAATGAGGAATGCAGTCCTTGGACACTAGGTGAGCTCGTGATTGTCCCTTAACGAGGGAAGCGTCGGACGTGCATGGTTGAGAAACCGGCAAGAGATAGGGTGGTCAATTCGCACTTTCGTGCCCGGATCGGGTCACGGGACGGCTTCGCTCTCTCTCGTAGCAGCGGTGATATGAAAATATATAGCAAGCTAGGTCCTAAAACATGCTCTCTAGCAGCGGCATATAAAGTATATATGGAAATAAGCGAAATGTCAAGCAAGGAGCGAATACGATACCTCCACGCTCCCGGCGTGGGGAAGACAGACCCGGCCGAAAATCGTGCTCCCGGAACAATTAATACACAATAATGACAGCAATGACTCACTACCCACTCCACTCAGGGAGGTAAAGGGCTACACAAATGGGCCCGGGAGGACTGAATTCGGGTTGACGGGCGGCTTCTCGCGTCTCTTCGGCAGCACCCAAACTTGTGACTGTGGGGCCCACGTACTGTCCGGAGGGGCTGTGTGGGGCCCGGTGGCACCACTATGGTGGGGACACTTGGGAGGCGTTCCCTGGGCTGGCGGCACGCTGGAACGTCGACCGGAGGCCGGGCGGCTTCGTTCGGCACCGGTCGGAATAACCGGCCACGGATCTGCCGGTTCTATTTTTCGGCGCGCGCTCCGGCGAGAACGGACGCTGCGATCCACCCCGATGTCAGATCGACACGAAACTGGTGCCGTTGGAAAGCTCTCTGGAAGTAATTCAACTTAGGCCTAGAGATCGGACTTGGATCTGCACAGATCTGGGCTTTATTGAATTTTTGAGTTCCTATTGTACAGTAGCCGAACTCTCAGATTAGCATGGAACTTGTCTAAGAACTGCCATTGACCGAGAGGTAGATGTCCGATCCAGCTCCTGAGTTCTTCACAAAAGTTATAGGATTTTAAACAAGGAAAATGGAAATAGATTTTTTGGACTGATTGGAGATGGCTACGAATTGATATGATTTGTGCACTGGACAGAGGTCGGATTTGGAAACAGGTGGGCATCACTGTAGCTGGCTCTGAGAACGAATTTTGAAAAATAGGTGGATGGATGATACAAATTCAGGAAAATTCGTGGTAGGAGGGGTGGGTGGACAGAACTCTCAGTAAAATTAGGAGCCCTAGGAAAAATCAAAAGATGGATATAAGATGCGAAACTCAGGAAAAAATGAAATTCAGATCTGAAACTGGCAGAACTGAGGTTGGGACTTGAACGAAAATGGGAAATTAGCAAATGGAGGATTTATGACCCACTAATTTTTTTAGGACGTGGGAAACACCTCTATAACATCCTCTCAAAATCCCAAATCGAAATGAGCTCAGGGCTGACAGAAAGAATTCGTGGAAGGGGATGCTGTTGGCTGAAGATAGAACTCCGACGGTGGCTCGATGGCGGCTCGATGGCGGCACGAACGGCGACGGTGGCGGCACCAGATGAAATCAGAGATTGGGGGAGGGGGATAGAGATGAATCCACTCTAGAAAGGGGGGGTAGGGGAAGAAATAACACCAGGAGAGAGGAAGGGGGCACAATATGCTCCAAGCTTCACACAATTTTCTATCTTTTCATTAATTTCCACATGAAAATACAACCTTTTATATGCTCCTCATCAAATCAAATGTAGACCCTTGGATCTAGGGGTGGTGAATGAAGGGTTGGGATGAAGTGTGAACAACACACAAAAAAATACAATTAAATAAAAGGGAAGGGGGTGGCCTAAACCAAGGGAGGGGGTTGGTGGCCAACCTTTGGAATGTTGACCCCTTTGTCTCCCATGTGTCCATATGACTAGTCCAACCTTCTAGATGTCCACCTAGGATGGTTGACCAGCCCCACAAGGTGACATGGACCAATGGGAAAGGCTGAGGGCCCCCTAGCTGGACCTACTATACAATTGCACAAAAACCCACACAATCTAAGGGAATGACGCATTGGCTTACAAAGCCGTACAATTGCGTATATACTTTCCCAAGGACATGAACACAAACTAAAAGGACATAAATGCAAAAGAAAAGGTACATGCTCGGCGTCGATTCCCATCAACTCTCCCCGGGTGGGAGGAACTCGACCCCGTCGAGTAGGGGTATGGATGCTCGAGTACTCCGATGGATCCGTCACCGTGCCAAGTAACGCGGGTACGCTCCACTCCAAGTGATCGTCACCTGCTCATTCCATATATACTCGATATGCGCGAACTGCTATGGGCTAAAGGTGGACACTCCGGGTGGGGCACTCTCAAAAGGGAAGGAAGCAGCTCGAAGACTCACTAGGAATCACCGCTGAGTCCCTATAGGTGACTGATCCGGGTATAGATGTAGAACCGATCCCATACTCATCGAGTGAGTCCAATCGCCTCTTAGTCATAAGAGAATGACAACGAGCTTGCACAAGACACATGCAGACTCTCAAACTACACACAAACCATACAAAACAAACCATACAAGGAAAACACATCGACTCATGTATGACCCTAGACTAAGGTGGTGACATCAAGCCCACTAAGTGGTTGCATCCTAGGCGGCAGGAGAGCCGTCCAACTCTTCCCCCAAGGCATAGTACTCATCGGCTAGTGCTTGGTCGGTCTCATAATCGACACACTCAAGCTCGGGAGGTAAGGTTTCTCCAACACCTAGGGCTAGGGTGGCACGAGCGGGACACTCACTGGCAATGTGGCCAAACCCATGACAGTGGAAACACTGCACTCATGACCGACTGCTCTCTCCGATAAAAGGGGCCTTACCCTTATCATCCCGTCAGGTAGGGGGTGTAGGCAGCAATGGTGGAGGTGTAGGTGCCTTGGACAATAGTGGAGGGGGTGCTGGTGCCAGAGGACGGGCTATAGGAGCCGGGGGACGGGCAACGGGTGCCGGTGGTTGGGATGGAAATAGATCCCGGGGTGGAGGAGGGCGAGGCCATGGAGCAAAGTGCTCCTGACAGGTGGGCTCCTGAGGTCGAGCCATGGGAGGCCGCTGATGTGGGCCTAACGAGTGACGGGGCTCGGTATTACGGAGAGGGGTGGGGCCTAACCGATGGCTAGACTCGAACTCTCCCTCAAATTGCTCCAACTCGAGAGCAACCTGGTATGTCTCTTCCAACGTCTTGGCATTGCGGCGGAAAAGCTCATACTGATAATGTGGCCGCAAACCACATCGAAAGCGGGAAACGGGCATGGTACTCTCTTCCGTGACACCACATCGTAGAAAGTACTCATCAAATTCAGCGATGTATTCGGAGACGGACCGGTCTCCTTGGATAAGACTTTGCCATCTATCGATGAGTCGCTGGCGGTAAGTGGGAGGAAGGTACTTTTGCCGAAGCTTATTCTTCATCTCGACCCATGTGTCAATCGGGGGTTCTAGCCGCTGAAGTAGCAGGCTCTCTACATTCTTCCAATAAGTTTACGCCTGCCCCATGAGCTTCATGGTGGCGAATCAGACCCTTCGGCGCTCCGACATATCATACCATTCAAAGTAACGGTCCATGCTAAACTCCCAATCTAGGTAGACTTTCGGATCCAAAGACCCGTAAAAAGAGGGAGGGTCCGCTCGCACGGTCTTAAGGACCCTATCATCATCCTCGTCTCTTTGTGGCTGAAAATCACGACGGCGTTGACCATACCCCTCATAGGCATTGTCGGACCCATAATCCTCGAGACCAAGGTCACGGTGCGGTAGTTCGGGAACCCGAGGAGGGGCGGGTGGAGGAGCCTGTGGTGGCTGAGGAGCAAGTGCGGGCGGGCCTTGGGCCACATGGACGGGCTGGGCCTGGGCTATGGGAATAGCTTGGCCTTGGGCAGCCGCCTGAGCGGGTGTGGGTGGAGCTTGGGCCGCTATAGGAGGGTCTCCGTGGGACATCCTATCTAACCGTCTGACCAGACCTTGGATGGATCTGTCGGATGATTCCATCCGTTCCTCCATGGCGTTAAAACGGCCATCTATGCGGTCCGATAAGTTCTTAAAGGTGGCCTCGGATTGGCCCATCCGGGCGACGAGGCCCATGATCGCCTCATGCATGGCTTGAAGGTCTCCTGAGATATCCCGTGGGTTGGCCATAAGTGGTGTTGGGGGTGAGTATTGAGTACCTCGACGAGTGGGCATGCAAGACACGGAGTAGAAGACACCGACTAATGCAAATGCACACTACAAGATGATGAACCTAGACGTAACCAAAACTCGGCACGTGGCGGAGTTACTCGATCCGAAGATCACTCGCGCAAGTGTGCGGCCTTCCCGATAGGCGTAGCCTAACGTTCGGACAACACCTTTTGATATACCGGGTTATTGGGATGCAATGCAAAAAGACACACTTTTTTTTGTTTTAAAACAATGATGACCCTAAACACGACTTAGACAATGACTAATGACTAGACGTAAATGACACCTTTTTTTGACACCCTAGACTCAAACTTGCTCTGATACTAAATTGATGCGAGACGGACCACGGACACGACTCGAATGAGGAATGCAGTCCTCGGACTCTAGGTGAGCTCATGATTGTCCCTTAACGAGGGAAGCGTTGGACGTGCACGGTTGAGAAACCGGCAAGAGCTAAGGTGGTCAATTCGCACTTTCGTGCCCGGATCGGGTCACGGGACGGCTTCGCTCTCTCTCGCAGCAGCGGTGATATGAAAATATATAGCAAGCTAGGTCCTAAAACATCCTCTCTAGCAGCGGCATATAAAGCATATATGGAAATAAGCGAAATGCCAAGCAAGGAGCGAATACGATACATCCACGCTCCCGGCGTGGGGAAGACAGACCCGGCCGAAAACCGTGCTCCCAGAACAATTAATACACAATAATGACAGCAATGACTCACTGCCCACTCCACGCAGGGAGGTAAAGGGCTACACAAATGGGCCCGGGAGGACCAAATTTGGGTTGACGGGCGGCTTCTCGCGTCTCTTCGGCAGCACCCGAACTTGTGACTGTGGGACCCACGTGCTGTCCGGAGGGGCCGTGTGGGCCTGGTGACACCACTGTGGTGGGGACACTTGGGAAGCGTTCCATGGGCTGGCGGCACGCTGGAACGTCGACCGGAGGCCGGGCGGCTCCGTTTGGCACCGGTCGGAATAACCGGCCACGGATCTGCCGGTTCTATTTTTCAGCGCGCGCTCCGGCGAGAACGGACGCTGCGATCATCCCCGATGTCGGATCAACATGAAACTGGCGCCGTTGGAAAGCTCTCTGGAAGTACTTTAACCTAGGCCTAGAGATCGGACCTGGATCTGCACGGATCTAGGCTCTATTGAATTTTTGAGTTCCTATTGTACAGTAGCCAAACTCTCAGATTAGCAGGGAACTTGTCTGAGAACTGCCGTTGACCACGAGGTAGATGTCCGATCCAGCTCCTGAGCTCTTCACAAACGTTATAGGATTTGTAACAAGGAAGATGGAAATATTTTTTGTGACTTATTGGAGGTGGCTACGAATTGATATGATTTTTGCACTGGATAGAGGTCGGATCTGGAAACAGGTGAACAACACTGTAGCTAGCTCTGAGAACGAATTTTGAAAAATAGGTGAAGGGATGATACAAATTCAGAAAAATTCGTGATAGGAGGGGTGGGTGGACAGAACGCCCAGTAAAATTGGGAGCCCTAGGAAAAATCAAAAGATGGATCTAAGATGCGAAACTCAGGAAAAAATGAAATTCAGATCTGAAACTGGCAGAACTGAAGTTGGGACTTGAACGAAAATGGGAAATTAGCAAATGGAGGATTTATGACCCACTAATTTTTGTAGGATGTGGGAAACACCTCTAGAACATCCCCTCAAAATCCCAAATCGAAATGAGCTCGGGGCTGACAGCAAGAATTCGTGGAAGGGGCTGCTATTGGCTGAAGACAGAACTCCGACGGCGGCTCGATGGCGGCTCGATGGCGGCACGAACGGCGACGGCGGCGGCACCAGATGAAATCAGAGATTGGGGGAGGGGGATAGAGATGAATCCACTCTAGAAAGGGGGGGTTGGGGAAGGAAGAACACCAGGAGAGAGGAAGGGGGCGCAATATGCTCCAAGCTTCACACAATTTTCTATCTTTTCATTAATTTCCACATGAAAATACAACCTTTTATATGCTCCTCATCAAATCAAATGTAGACGCTTGGATCTAGGGATGGTGAATGAAGGGCTGGGATGAAGTGTGAACAACACACACAAAAATAAAATTAAATAAAAGGGAAGGGGGCGGCCTATTGACCAAGGGAGGGGGTTGGTGGCCAACCTTTGGAATGTTGACCCCTTTGTCTCCCATGTGTCCATATGACTAGTCCAACCTTCTAGATGTCCGCCTAGGATGGTTGACCAGCCCCACAAGGTGACATGGACCAATGGGAAAGGGCTGAGGGCCCCCTAGCTGGACCTACTACACAATTGCACAAAAACCTACACAATCCAAGGGAATGACGCATTGGCTTACAAAGTCGTACAATTACGCATATACTTTCCCAAGGACATGAACACAAACTAAAAGGACATAAATGCAAAAGAAAAGGTACATGCTCGGCGTCGATTCCTATCAGGCCCTTTGTACCCTAGGCCACCTCGGGGAATCATCTTTTGATGCCTGACGGGCTTGACTCTCCCTTGAAGATTAACACCCAGGCCTTTACCCGTTCTATACCCCATTTTCATCAGGATATTCCATCCTAGCGTGTTCATCAAACCTTTCTTCTTCTTGCCTTTGGATGGCTGTGGTGGCATCTGAGTGGTAGGAGGGATTGAAGGAGACTGTTTTACCAAGTCTTGCCGCAAATCGGCAACATCAAATACTGAGAGCAAAGGCCTATTGGAAGGCCACATAGAAGGCACTGATGTTGCGGAGTGTATATCTTCTGTCGGTAAAATGGGCATACTAGTGACTTTGATAATCCGCCCTTTGTGCGGAAATTTTATACATTGATGATTTGTTGAAGGCACAGCATCAAGTTCTTGAATGTAAGGGTGACCCAAAATACCATTGAATGTCGAGTCCATGTCCAGAATATGAAAATCTGCTGTGACCGAGACTAGACCCAAACCAACTTTTAAAGTGATCATTCCTAAGGGCAGCTTCTTGGTATTGTCATAGGCTGTAACAGTGATTGTAGATGGCCAGATTTGACTCTCCGGAATGCCACACATTTTCAGGGTACTTGGTGGCAAAACAGTAATGGATGCCCCAGTATCTACCTGACATTGTTTCAGTGCCACCTTATTAATGTCAATAGTAATGCACAGTGCATATTTCCTGGCCGGCTGCGGAGCCAATTCATGTTCATAGAAAGTGATGGCCAGTTGATTGCTGGCTGGACTTAAAACTGTAGTGACCTGTTCAACTGGGATATCTTCATTTACCATTACTTTTTGCAAATATTGTTTCATAGCCTGCTGATGTGTAGTAGATCTTTTCATCAATTCCAGAATGGAGATTCGAGCCGGTGTTCTGTCCAAATGCTTTAGCAAGTCATACTCCGTGCCCGGTGCAGACTCTTGATCATGTTCTCCTTGTTCTTATATCGGCTCCTGCTCTCGCTGGGGAAACACTCGATGGAACATCCGTCCACTACGGAGCACCATTGTTTTTGGAGCCTCTGTCGGGCTTAGGGTAGGTGAAAGGGCAGATGATGTAGAGGGAATGGTGTTGGATGTGTTGGGTGCTAGTGTAGGATTGGCAGAAGGAAGGGTTCTTATAAGAGGCCTTGGTGGCTGGGGATTATCGGAATGCGATGACGGGGATCGAGTGACAAGGAGGGGCCTCGGAAGCATGATGGTGGATAGGGTAGATTGTGGCGAAACAGGAGGGGTGATGATTGCCGGTGAGGGGCGGATAAGGGGAGGTCTATTTGGTGGAGGGTTTTGGGGTGAAGGGGAACTCGTGGGTTGGCGTAAAAGAAGAGGCCGTGAAGGAGTAGGGTTAGGGTTGAATGGCCCTAGAGTGCTGGAACGTATAAGGGGATGTGGTGGTTAGGAAAGGGGGACAGGTTGAAGCCTTATTAGCAATTGTTGTGGTTGCGGTTGGCTGGAGTTTTGATTAATAGCCCCGACAGAGGCGTTTTCCTTATGCCAATCCTGCCCTCTCTCCACTTCATAGATCGAGGTGACAAGGTTTACTTGTTGATTTTGAACCGGGTGCTCTGGTAGCGGATTATTGACAATTCCCATATTTGGCGGTGGTGCAGGAGCTTGTTGTTGCTGAGGAACTTGTTGTTGCTAACCTTGCTGCGGGTGCTGCTGAGCCGATGGTTGCTAAGGAGGCCTTCGAGCCTTTAATGTAGCAATAACTCTCCTCATCTCATCCCAATCAATATCCCCTTGATCATTCATATCATGTATGTAATCCTTGAAGTGAAAACAATGATCAATGTTGTGCCCTGGCTGTCGATGGAAAACGCAATATCGGGAGGTGTCTACATGTTGCGGCCATATTGTTCTTTCTTTAGGCAAGGTGAGCAGGTTGGCGGCCATGAGGGCATTGAAAATATCTAATAGGCTTTCGGGTAGGGGAGAGTATTGCGCCCTTCGGGGACCCAATGGCCTTCTTGATTGTTGCAGTTGTTGTGGTGTATAATTGGCCGGTGGGGGCACTTGGTGGTACTGTGCAAGTTGGTTTTGTGGAGCAAAGTGGGGTTGTTGTTGAGGAGATGGAAGAGGCCGTAAAGTCTGAGGAGGGTTATTATTTGGTTGGTGGACTTGGTTCTGGAAGGCGGGCTGTTGTGGTGATGGCCCTTGGTTTGGAGGGTGGCAGAAGGGTGTGGAATTGCCGAACGCGCTCACCTGCTCATTAGTAACAGTGCCTTTAGTGGTTGCACCAGTATTGCCGATATTAACGTCCTCTTTATTGCCTTTGGCCTTGATTCAAACATGCCCATAATAGGCGAATCTTTCATCTGAGTCTGTATATACCTAGCTCTTTCATAGAGCTCTTCCATAGTGCTCAACTTGTTCATGGCTAAAATATGACGGAACTGCGGAGTGGAGTTTGATATAATCATCTTCACTTGCTCCGTCTCCGACAGTGTGTCCTTTAATTTTTCGGCCATAGCTCTCCACCTATCAGCAAATAAAATGAAGTCCTCCTCGGGCTTCATCTTTTCGGCAACCAGGTCAGTAACAGACAAAGAGGGACCCACACGGTCCTTGTACTTTTGCAGAAACTTTCGTTGAACTACATCAAAATCATCGGCATCTGTCGGCTCTAGAGAATAAAACCATTCTAGTGCCGGTCCATCCAAAGACCGCCTAAAGAGATAGAGAAGTCGTGTTATCTTGCCAGAACGATGCCTCATATAAGAAGTCTTTCACGTGGATGTGCAGATTACCCGTTCCATTGTACCGTCGGAAATTCGGCATTTCAGACGGGGGTAGGTGAAAAACTGGCATAGGGGGAAGCATAATTTCGGGAGCGACCTTGGATGCAGTAACCTTCTTAAGCTGTTCATCCATACTAGCCATTTTTGGAGGAGTATAGCATGGTTATCGGACTCGGCTGGGGCCGGACAAAAAAGTATTGGTTTGTCATAGGCCTTCTCAAAATTTGAGAAACAGGAGGTTGTTGAGGCCTAGCAATGGAGTGACTTGCCGGTTGGGCTGGCATAGTCATAACAGGAGTTGATGGGCGCGAGGGCACCCTAGGTGCGACCGTCGGGTCGTTGGGAGAACTAGCAGAGTGGCCACCCATGGCCTGGGGAGGGTTAGAAGGTGACGGAACAAACTTTCCCTTTAGAACAGCCTGGGCCGCCTGGCGCTGGGAGTCATCCAACTGAGCAAGAGCTTTGAGAAATTCGTTGAAGTTGAAGGAAGGGGAAGCGTCCCCTGAAGTATTTTGAGTGGTAGGTTGAGCTTGGGAAGAAGGCTCAACCTCCAAAGAAGTGGTGTCCACCATGTGGACTTGAGTGGGAGAAGAAGTGTAGTTTCCCTCATGGTAGACAGGATCCTGAGAGGGAATCTCATAGAACGGGTCAGAGTGACCCTCCTCATAACCATCATAAGTATACCCGTAGTTGGCCATATTGATGATTTTACCTGAACGGAGTTTCATGCTTAAGGAAGAAGAAATAAATTTCCAGCAAACAAGTATACCCAAGAGATATCGCCTTATCAAAATAATATGCACTCAAGTTGTAATGGGCCCAAAGTTTTAAGGTTTTCTTTAAAGATTAAGATGGGTTTTACAATAAGTTCTCTCCTTTGAATGTGGGTCCTAGTTGAAAATTTGAGTATAATCTCCGGGTATCTAGGTTCTTTCTTTCTCTTTGCCAACGCATGGGTCAACTATACTCCGGGTGCTTCAATGGTACAACCTGCCCAGCATCCGTGAGAAAATCCACGGGTGCGGGGACTTATGGAGGCTTGGTTTAGGAATTTCCGGTCCAATGAGACGGAATGCTCAAAGGAGGGTCCTTCCTTCACCAAGAGAGGATGTGAATCCTAAAAGTGTAGGGAGAGGAGGTCTCCCAAACCGAATGCCCTAGATGCAGCCTAATGCAGGCAATAGTAGGCAGATGATATCCAAGTCAATCAAATGAATGAACAGCAGTAAGCAGTAAACGTGGGTTCTGTGGGCACAGAACAAAAAAAGACGACCTGGATAAGGTCGCTAAATCAACCAGAGATGACTGAGTGTCAGCCGCTAATCACAGTGAATGGTGCAAACAGATAGCAATCAGAATAAAATAGCGTCTTAAGGTGAGGCGCTGCCTATGGAAATGACGCCTGCTCACAGGGGCGTCAGATAGCAGTAATCGAACTTAAAAACAATGACAAGAAAAATGATGCCTTTCAGTAAGGCGTTGTACCAGTGGAAGACGCCTCTGTCAGGGGCGTCAAAATGCAGTAATCAGAAATGTGACGCCTTGGTGTAAGACGTTTTATTTGTAAATGACGCCCCTGTGAGGGGCGTTAATTATAAAATGATGAAAATGCTCGCAATAAAAAAAGAAACAACGTCTGTATGAACAGTCGCTGTATGTAAAAATGACGGCGGTCTGAGGGTCGTTATTCAGTTCCAGAGAACCGATGGCCCTGATCACAAACAGAAATCAATCTTTCCTCTAATAAAAATGATATGGACACCACACAAATTAGCTAATCCAGTGGGGGGTGTGCACGTGGTGCACAAAAGGAGTGTGCTACGAGGAGCACGAAGGAGGGGCACGCGAGGGCGCCAAAGGGAGGGGCACGCGAGGGCGCCGGAGGAGGGGCACGCGAGGGCGCCAAAGGGAGGGGCATGCGAGGGCGCCGAAGGATGGGCACGCGAGGGCGCCAAAGGGAGCGGCACGCGAGGGCACCAAGGGAGGGGTAATCAAACTAAAATAAAATGAGTCCTACCGTGATCGCCAATTTGTGAACGTGTCACATAGACATCTTTTTAAAGGGAGACAAATAATATGATGATGATTATTATTAAAGAATGAAGAATTATGCTAAAATAAGTGGGATAAAAAGGAAAAGGGGATGAGCATGAGATGCTCTATGGAAGGTGATCGCCAGAGGAGTTACCTCAAAATATCAAAGGAGTGATCGCATGTACCTTGTGTTGAGCGGGTGAGATTGGGGATTCTTTCTTCCTCCTTCTACCGGCCGGCCGATGAAGGGGGTTTGTAGCTTGATTACCCTTGCAAGAAAACACACAAAGTAAACAAAGGTATGGATTAGCCAAAGTGTGTAGTATCAACGCTGTAAAAGTATGAAATCAATCAAATTGAGCATGAACACACACCTTGTGTGTTTTTGGTTTTAAACCCCTAAGAGGAGTAACAAGGTATGGGATGATGGATGATATGCGAAACAAGATATAGTACGATGCCAAGCAATATTAACGTGTTGGGAAGATCTCTAGTAGAACAACTAGAGAGTGATGAATGTTATAATAAAAGCTAAAGAAAGAGTGTCCTTTCTACTGTGTGTGCAGTAGTAAAGGGAAGAAAGAACAAAAGCTTCAACCGATGTTGTTGCGGTAGGATGACGAAAAACACAATGGAAACGCCGCTTGTGGGGGAAGAACATCAGAGGAAGGAGCTTTGGAAGAAGATTAAACCTGCAAAACAAACGAACACTCTTCTCTCTGTGATATGTTCTCTCTATTTTCCTCTTCTTCTTCTTTTTTGCTTTTCTGCTCTCCTCTTCTTCACGCGAGAAAGATTCAAGGGGGTATTTATAGGGTAAAAATCCTTACATTAATGGGATTAAAACAAGGCAATGAATCTCTAATAAGGAACCCTCCTCCCAATCGAACACAAGGTGCAAAATGGGGAAGGATTACTACTGAAAATAAGCAGGTAAAAGGGAGACGGAAGGGAAAATGACGACCTATGTAGGGGCGTCAATTGAAATGACGACAGTCTCGACGTCGTCAATTCCTGATCTTAATTATAGAAATGAAGGACTTTCCTTATTTAAAATTACCAAATGACGCATGTTTGAATGGGCGCTAAATAATCAACGCCCTTCATTAAGACGTCAATTCTGTGACTTTTGTTTTTATTTAGAGTTTTGTAAAATCCAGGAATCGACGACTGTTTGAACAGTCGTCCATTAATGGAACACGCCCCTTCTTAGGTCGTTAATTAAATGACGCCCTCCAAAAAGGCGTTAATTTTAATTATTAAACCAAAAGGCCAAGAAATCTCAATTAAATATGGAGAAATTAGAAAAACTTCATATTAAGCCAATATTGAAGTTCACTTTGGTTTTTTAGTAAAACTCTTTGTAGTGAAATTCATGGAGACATTTTTTCCTCTCTCTATATTCCTAGAGTGAGAAGCTCTGCTTCGCTTCTCCTTTCCCGCCGCTGTTCTTCACCGTTTTCTTGGTGTTTCCCCCCCTACCGGCCATGGCTGGTGCGGCGGGGGAAACCCTGGTTTCGCTGGATGATCATGCCAATGGGCGATCGGATGCGGCGGTGGCTGGCTCTCGGAAATCATATGCTCAGACTCTAATGGAGGATCAGCACCGGCCAAAAGTTCCTATCCAGTTGAAGTTCCCTGCATTTACGGATAAGGGAGAATCAGCTATTTTCTTCACCCTAGAAGAATTCCAAATCTCTTGTCAGCAGCTTCAGTACGCTATCATTGCAAAATGCTCTTATGGATGACCTTCTATTCCAGAGATAAAAGCTTGTATTTCTCTGCGTCTTCAACTTAGATCGGATTGCATTATAAGTAGACTGAATGCTAGACATATTCTGATCTGTTTAGGATCTGAAGCGGATTTCTTGAAGCTCCTCCTCCAAAAGAATTTATATATCAAAGGTTTCCTGTTTAGATTTTTTAGATGGACACAGGACTTTGATTTTTCTTCAGATCCACCGTCTGCTCCTGTATGGATCAGTTTTCCTTCTTTACCTGTTATTTTTTATCATGAAGATATGATTCGATCAATAGCAGGAAATATTGGTACTGTTCTGCGAATCTATGATGCTACCCTCGCCATGACTGAGACTTCTGAAGCATTAGCGTGTGTTGAACTTGATTTGGTTACTGAGAGAAAGGAAAAGATATGGATAGGTGTGGGAGGAAATGGATTCTGGCAACCCATCACTTATCACAGGGTGCCACATTTGTGTTCCCATTGCCATAAAATTGGTCATATGGAACAAGAATGCAGAAAGAAGTTAAACAAGAAAGAGTTCAGAAATCAGTCTCTGGGAAATGGTCTTTCAAAAACATTCCGACAGGAATACAGACCTAGATTACTTCAAACATCCAGTCCGAATATGGGAATTAAAGATACTAATATGCCCCTTGCTTCATGCCAGCAACCTGATGAATTAGTTTTGGACGAGGATAAGATTAAGTCAAAGCAATTCCATGCCTCCAGTCCAAAAAAGGGAATTACTGATTTCAACAGATTTTCTATCTTGGACCATGAAGACTTAGCTTTGGATAAAGAGATGGTTCATAACAAGCCCAATTCTGAAGAATTTACTCATAGTAAAGATCCTAAAGGCTGTCAGACTACAATTCCTATAACTGGACTTTCCCAAGATATAGACGATAATGGTCCCCTGGTATCTGTTTGCTGCAATGACACAGTCAGAAAGCCTCTCTCAACTTCCGAGTATAAAAGACTCGTCGGCTGCAGTTGAGCTTCCTTCAATCCAACAAAATAAGGAAGTCTCAATGTCTCAGAAAGCTCCCCTCTCAACTTCAGGAAAAATTGAAATCATCTGCTCGGATGCTGTCTCCAAAATATCAGCTATGGAAAATTCTAAGATGCTTTATTTAGATAAGTGCAGCAAAACAAGACAACTTCTAGACTTGCAGTCAAATGAAATATCAGTACTACCCAGAGTAATTTTCAGTGATGCCCGTCTAACTAGAGCTAAGGCTAAAATTTTAGCATCTCATATATCATCTTCTTCTATTCATGATAAACTCAGTACTGATATGGAATGTTAGAGGTATTGGCAACAAAGCCACTGTCAGAAGCCTGGCCCAGCAAATTAAAGACAATGACATTCAAATTGCTGCTATTCTTGAACCTCGTATTGACTTCAATCGAGCCCAGGGTGTTGCCCATCGCATACATCTTCATTCTTTCTTGGGAAACAATGGTGATATCTCTAAATTTTGGTTATTTTACAAGCCCAGCATATGATTTGATACTATACAATCCATTCTCAATATCTGATAGTAGCTCTTAAAGATAATAATTCTGTAATTCTATATTTTACAGCAGTGTATGCTTCTTGTAGTCTCAATCAGCGCAGGGAAATGTTTGAATCACTGATGGAATTCAGCCAAGGGGTGACTATACCTTGGATAATAGGTGGGGATTTCAACTGTATAGTATCCCCTGAGGAAAAGATTGGTGGCAATATTTCTTCCATGGTAGCTATGACTGACTTTCAAGGCTTTTTAACTGCCATTGGTTTAACTGATGCTGGGTATACTGGTTCAAACTTTACTTGGTCTAATAACCAAACAGGAGGCTCTCATATTCGAGCTCGTTTAGATAGGGTCTTATATAACCAACATTGGCTGAGCTCAAATCATAATCTGTCTGTTAGGCACCTTGTTAGAGGTCCCTCAGACCATGCTCCTTTATTACTTTCTGTAAATTCCACCACCCCTTCTCCGGGAAGATTCATCTACCAACACATGTGGCATACTCACCAAGGTTTCTTGGATTTTGTGAAAGATCAGTGGAATAAATGCCCTCAAGAGGAAATTCATCCTTTCAAACCCTTCCAGAAGAAGTTAAAATTTCTGAAAGATGCTTTAAAGGTTTGGAATAAAGACACTTTTGGGAATATTCATCAAACCAAAAAGAAGATAGAACTTCTGATGGAACAGGCCCAGTCTACATATGATGCTGATCCCTCAGTTGAAAACAGAATGAATCTTAATAAAGCTAATGCTGATATGTGTTCTATTTTATCCCAAGAGGAGATCTTCTGGCATCAGAAATCTAGAATTCAATGGATCACCAATGGAGACCGAAACACTCAGTTTTTCCATCATTACACTAAGGTTAAAAGACAACAGAACTTTGTTTCAAAACTGAAGATTGATAACCATTGGGTGGAAAATCAGGAGATTCTGTTCAAAAGTGCAACTGAATTTTTCAAAAATCTTCTTTCAACTGAAGCCCACAGCATTGATGACAGCCTCCTCTCACTGATACCTCGATTGATCACTGAAGAGCAAAATAATTCTCTTTCTACTATTCCCACGGCTGATGAAGTTAAAAATTGTGTTTTCTCTATGTCTGGCAATAGCTCCCCTGGTCCAGATGGTTATACTGGGGGTTTTTACACTCACTGCTGGGATATTATAAGCTTGGATGTCATTTGTGCAGTCCAGAGTTTTTTCCAAGGGTGGGGGCTCCCTCAAGGTGTTACTTCTACTTTACTTTGTTTGATTCCAAAAGTTAAAAGTCCGGTCACTTATGCCGATTTCAGGCCCATTAGTTTATGTAATTTTACATGTAAAATTGTATCCAAGATCATTAATGACCGGCTGCGGACTGTGTTGCCTCTAATCATATCAGATGAGCAGAGTGGCTTTATAAGTGGCAGGCATATTACTGATAATTTTCTATTGGCCAAAGAACTTTTTATGGAGATTGACAGACCTGTCAGAGGTCATAATATCATGATTAAACTTGATATGGCCAAAGCTTATGACCGGATAGAATGGGATTTCATTTTTCAGGTTATAAAAGGCTTTGGCTTCTCAAACAGATTCATTTCTCTTGTTGCTCAATTGATAGTCAATTGCTGGTTTTCTATTTCTTTGAATGGTCGCATTTATGGCTACTTTAAATCTTCAAGAGGAGTTAGGCAGGGTGACCCATTAGCACCTGCATTATTCATCCTAGCTGAGGAGGTTCTAAGCAGGGGCCTCAAATATATATTTTCTTCTGGACTGTGCAAGTATTATCATCTCCCCTGAGGTGTTCCTCAAATCTCCCATATTCTTTATGCTGATGACTCCATCATTTTTATGAATGGAGGGATATCTTCAATAAAACAGCTGCTCCTGTTTCTGGGTAAATATGAAGCAGCATCTGGCCAAAGAATTAATGCCTCTAAAAGCTGCTTTGTGACTGTAAAGAAAATGCCCACTTCTTCCATCAGCCAAATTTGTCAACTTACTGGTTATCATCACAAGACAGAAAGTATTAGATACTTGGGAATCCCTTTGTTTAAAGGCAGAACTAGAACCCCTCATTTTAAATATCTGATAGACAAAGTCAATTCTAGACTTGCAGGTTGGCAAAGTATATTGTTATCTCAAGCAGGGAGATTGGCTTTGATCCGATCAGTTCTTGCCTCGATTCCCATATATTCTGCCAGTGCTGTCTCCATTCCCTATACTATACACAAGCAGATCAATAGAGTCTGTGCAAATTTCTTCTGGCAGGGCCTTGAAGTTGCTCATAGAAAACATTGGGTTTCCTGGGAAAAGATATGCTGCCCTATATCCACTGGAGGATTAGGCATCCGAAGCCTTTCAGACATTCAAACTTGCTTCCTTGTTAAATTGCTTTGGCACTCACAATATGGAAAGTCTCTATGGGCTAATTATATTAGAAGGAAATACTATCATGGGCTTCATATTTCAGATTGCAAAACTCCTTTCCCAGTTGGCATCAAACAGTGTGACTTTGATAAAGCTAGATCTATTCTGCTTACTGGATCCCGCAAGATCATTCAAAATGGGAATGCTACAAATTTCTTCAAAGATATCTGGTATAAAGACAAGGCACTGGTGGATTTATTTCCTTTACAAAGCAACACTCTTTCTACTGATTGCTCAGTCAATACAGCATTAACAAATATTCAGCATCCAATCTGGGATCCTATAACAGACCTTCAATTGCGGGAAGACATTCAAAAATTTTCTCTTCAGAATGGGGATGACATCCTTGTTTGGTCATTTACCAATTCAGGTAATTACAGTATAAAATCCACTTATAGTTTTCTTAGAGAGCAGACTACAGATTCTATATATAGCAAATTGTGGCAGCATAGACTTCCGCCCAGGGCTTCTCTATTCTGTTGGAAACTTCTGCAGCAAGCTGTTCCTGTTGACAGCCGTGTTCAGTCAGTTGGCATTAATATGGTTTCTTGCTGTGTTTGCTGTACATCCTCCCACTCCACTGAAGATGAAGATCATCTTTTTGTTCACAGTGATTTGGCAGTTTTTCTATGGAGCAGTTTTAGCCCTCTGTTTGGAGTTTCCTGCCTGGAAGCCTCTACAATTAGAAATCGGCTGAGACTTTCCATCAACAGAGCCAATATCAGTAAACCTAAGGGCTTCATATCCTTGTTAGCTGCTCTCCTGATCACCTGGGAAATCTGGAAATACAGGTGCCAGGTCAAATTTGAAGGCTGTAGAATTAAACTCCACAATGTCATTAATCATATCCTTGCTGATATTAATCAGATTGTCAACCATATCAAATTTAAACATGGCCCAAGCTCTAAGTTGTGCAATACTTTACAATATTTGGGCATTGTTATCAGATTTAGCAATCCAGTTTACTTCACTGTTATTTGGAATGCCCCTTCATATGATTACTCCCTTAATGTTGATGGAGCAAGCAAGGGTAACCCTGGACTATCCGGGGGAGGGGGATGTTTCAGAAATAAACAGGGACATCTTTTGTTGGGTTTCTCATATTTCTATGGCAAGGGATCCAACATGGTGGCTGAAGGACGTGCTCTTTTAGACGGACTCCGTCTTGCCCAGTTGCACTCCATTCCAATTTCTGTCATTTACTCTGATTCAATGGTTCTTGTGGATTTGGTGAATAACAAGAGAACCCTACCATGGCATCTTCTTCCATGGTGGAGCCAACTTCAACAACTAGTCTTATTTTTCAATTGTCCCATCAAACACACATATAGAGAGGCAAATCAGCTTGCCGACATGCTTGCCAACCATGCCGTCTCCATTGGGCACAACATGGAATTCTCCTCTTTCAAAGAGTTGCCTACTCTAGCTAAAGGATATGCCACTGCCGATGCCCTATGTATTCCAAATTTTCGTCGGCGGCTTGTATAGATTCCTTTATATTTTCTTGTAAATACAGAGAGCTGGCCTCTCTCACTGATATTGTACATTCCATTCTCTCCTCTTCAGTAATAAAATAACACTAGTGGTTTGAAGGTGGAGTGAGAACATTCTCTTCCTTTGGA